>MU827783.1:1643868-2311460 GCA_029204205.1 Desmophyllum pertusum | reverse complement strand
AAAAAAATAACAAAACCAACAAAGTTGCTGCACTATCCTCAACGGCGACAACTCGGAGAACGAAGTCTTGACCTATATTATCAATTGAGAGGTCTGGTGAGAGTTAACGAAAGCCATTGGCGTGGAAATGTTTTATATCTAGTATGTCTAGTATACATGTTATAAAGGGATGATGTGGATTCATGACTGCTGGGTAGAGAAAAATATAACTTACTGATTGAAATCGTGAGAGTCCCTAACCCATTTCGTTTAATCGGCTCATGGGCTACATGTATGCGCATTCTCTGAGTAAAAAATGCAGTAGCCATGAGCACGCCTCGTGGCCTATTTTTGTAGTTGGCGACCACTTTGGAATATTTAGGAGCCAAATGGCTCCTGAAAAAAGGTTAATTTCGTGCCCTGATAATAGAAAATTGCACAAAGAACAAGTCAACCCATGAGGTATTTTGAGCCTAGCCAGGCTCTCATTCGCACGATGAGCAATCATGATGTTCGAGTGCGGAGCGTGAGGGAGTGGGAATGAGAGCCTGCATGTGAGGCCAGGATTCTGAATGCCGCCCCTAGCGAGGTGTCAGCCTGGTGACAACTCATTACGCTTCATTTGTCAAACAACCAACCAATAGAATTGGAGGAAAATGTAAACAAACATTACATTTTGAAGAAAGTGGCACATGGATACTAAGAAAAAGTATTTTCGGATCAGATATTTCCATAGACGGTGTGGAAATAGCAATAGCCTGCGGGAAGGTTCTCTTGTTTGGGTTTTGCGCAAGCAGTGAAGGTACAAGATAGCCTGCTTGTAGGGTAGCGCAGCAAGAAAACTAAACATAAGGATCAATAATTATTGTTGTGTACATGTAAGTGCGGAGTCTTTGTTTCCACAACGGCAGCCGTGGTGATGTTGTTGTTTCTACTCTTTATCTCCTTCCTATCAGCTGGAAACGTTTTGGTCTTAACCGTTTAAAAACCTGGAAATGAAATATTGATCAATAGGCCAATTTCGATATATTAAAATTCTAACTTGACTAAGGGAATAAAACAAAAGAAACAAAATAAAACAAAAGAAATCTAAAAGAAATCACATCGAGGTTGAGGGATGAATAAATCATTTCTTTTGTTTTATTCCCCTAAGCCTCGGAGCCAAGTTAGAATTTTAATATATCGAAATTGGCCTTTATGGGTGTATTGGCCTATTTTCCCACCAATTTTGCACCAATAATTGAACATGTTTTTTTTGACTAGCTCTGTCAGAATTTAGTCGTTATTCAAAATGGACGCACATGTGGAAAGATCAATCCTTTCTGTGTAATAGTTGCTTATCAAAACAATCTGGTCAGGTGCAAATTGACGACGTCACAAGTGGTTCCTTGTCTACTCCTCCAAATGTCGTCTGTGACGACTTTGGCTGCGAAAGGGTTAATAGCTGTTTGTGAGTTGTTATATGCAGATTAATAAGGTTATTAATTTTTTATTTGTTTCTTTAAAAGAAAATTTTTACTGAGGAAGCAAGGTACAAGTTTTTTTTGCTTAGTGTTACAATTTTATTGCAAGAGTTTCAGTCTTGCCAATTATTTTAGCCTCAGCTTTATTAATCACTTGACAATACCGTGACATGCTCAGAAATACAATTGTCATGCTTTTTGCTCTACTGCTGATCAGTTAATTCGATCTTTTCAATTTAACGCTACAACAGGGCTTCTGTAAACTAACATGAAGTCTTAACTAGGATTCTAATTTGTGTTGTACTGACTCCAAGAGTTTCATCTGCATAATTTTTTAGTGTAAAACAACAGCAACAACAATTTTTTTAAACATTAATTGAATGCAGAACTCGAAAATTAGCTGTCTACAGCCTACTAAATTAACCATTCACAGCACACCTAGTAACTGAGAGATATTAAGATAACAGTCATGTAGTCTCTCTCTGTGTATTGGTCTATTAAAACCTCAGAACTCATGTCAACATTTTACTAATGCCAGAAATTGTATACAGTGTAAACCGAGGCACACAATGCTTTCTTTGTACACATTCATACAATTGTACCCAGGCAGAATATATTTGATATTTAGTAAAAATTAATATACAGTCATATAGATCTCGCAATGAAGGTGGTCACTGAAGGGAGATGGTGACATATGTTCCACATGTCTACATTCTGTTTTCTGGGTGCTTCTATGTAAACGAAGAGTGTGTTCATGTGATAGTTATTTAACACAAAATACATCTGTATGCCCTGTTTCCTTGCAGGATATAAAAGCAAGTTATGATGTGGTTGACAATGACACCATTCCTGTACCCAATAACAAGTCTTACCCACAATATGGGTAAGTCATTATCAATTCATAACTTTTGGTTTGGAAAGCAGAACTGGGGCTCTCTTGAGTCATGTGTGTGGTTATTAATATTACTAACAGTAGCCTTGTGCTTTGACCTTCAGGGAGAGAAAAAAATAATGAGGAAGTGGATGTTAAAATAGTTGGTAGTGAAATGGTTTAGCAGTACTTAACCCATCATTTCTGCAAGGCCTGAGCACTGTCAACCCCTTTTAGAGAGTACCCATTTGGCTTTTTATGCTATCAACAAACAATAATTTTTTAGCACAGGGTGTAACTCTGAATGGTAGGCAGATGACCTTCACTATGTCTATAAGGATCTATGGTGTAAACTAATCGATAATCAGTCGAACTTGATTTATCATTCTTTGCATTATTACTACTGGTATATGAAAAGAAAGAAAAGAAAATCGATAATCGTTACCCAAACATGGCCTAAGGGGCCCCTAGTTCTCTTTCTGACTCGCTATTACCCACAAAAGAGAGAAGATTCAAACAGCAACACGACTAGCTGATATATAACAGAGAATCTATCTATTATGATTATTTTCGCTCATATTCAGTCCATATTCAGGGTTTATGTACTCTCACCCACCACTTTATGTTGGGATGGAATGAAGTAAGGGCAGAGGACTGACAGCTGGTGTTTATTACACTCTGTGCTGCATTTTTGATCTCTGGGTTAAACATGTCACATTTTGTTTTGCTTACTTTTTTTTCAGACACGGGGAAAAATGTGCAGGTATCATTGCTGCTGTGCTTAATAATTCAGAATGTGGAGTGGGGTTGGCATTTAGAGCACGCCTTGGAGGTATGTTAAAGGACAAGGTCACTCCAGAAAGCGCATTTTTTTTTCTCACTACCATTAAAAAGTAAATAGGAAGGTTTAATTACTGACCGTAGTTTGAAGTTTCAAAGATACTCATAACCTCGCGAAATTTGCCTCAAAGTGTCGAAAAATTTGACTATGGCCGCCGCCATTTTGAAGACTACTCAGCAACTTGGCCGCATAATCGTGACATCATTCTGTCCAACCTGAATTGATGGGAAGCGTTGTGAGATTTGAATACAGTTGCTCTCTTATCTCTTATTGTGGCCGAGTTTAACTATCCATTTCTTGGCAAGATCTTTTTGATTAGCGACAAACAATGAAATGTAATTCCTCTTCCATCCCTTTGTGACCTGTTACAACAGCTTGGAGCTGCACAAGACGATTATACGGCCAGGTTGCTGAGTAGTCTTCCAAATGGCAGCAGCTGTAGTCAAATTTGTCGACACTTTGAAGGCAAATTTGCGAGTTGATGAGGCTCTTTGGAACTTCAAACTACGGTCAGTATTAATCTTCATATTTACTGTGCTTTCTGGAGTGACATTCTCCTTTTAATACCAGGATTTAAGGTACTCAACATAGTTTTAAATACTACACAGGTCACAATTTCAACCTACACTGCCTGTACAGCTTGTTGTGCCAACCTGTAGTACGTTTAATTCAGAATCTGTGGACAAATCTGTCCTAATTAAGTGAAACCACTCACGATCTGTGGTGCTGCCGTAGCTGATAAGGCTGATGTTAAGGTGGCTAGCAACAGTTTCCAACACTTGCAGCACTTATACTTTATCAGTTGATGCTACAATAATGGTATCAAACAAATACCCAATCATTGGTGAACACGTTGTGGTAATTTTCTTGACATAACAAGTTACCATGTAGTAAAGTATAAACTGTCAAAAACACCCTTAATTTTAGCTTTAAGCGCTCGCAACTCAAAAGGGAGCTCAGTGACCCCCATTTTCATTATTGTTATCAGCGTGATCAGAAGCTTATCACCTAGAAGCGTGTAACTTCTCTTTATATGTTTGGGGACAATGCGTGGGTTTTTTCCCGACCAATCAGAAATCGCTGAATCAATTTTGCCCTTATATGGAAACTAGGATTTCGCGCTCCTCGCGAGAACTACATCTGTAATGGCTGCTTCGCGAGGAAACTTTTCGCTCGAAGAAAATATTAGGACATTTGTAATGCTGGGAAAGCGCTAAGTGTTGAAGTATTAGTTGGAAGATTTCACGGTGAGTTGACAGAAACCTTGAAGGTTTATTTCGACTTGTCCTCAATTAGTTTGAATCGGTGAAATGCAGGCAATAGCTTGTTGTGAATAGCCAAAGTGACAATATTTTCGATGGATAAGCTAAATACGCTGTGTTTCAGGATTTCTTTGATTTTATATTTTTCGGAAAGAAAAAGACCCGCATGTGGTACGAGTTGAGGAGCTAGCCAGCTAGCCGGGATATGTGAGATACAGTAGAGGAAATGCCATCGCCGGGTAAGGATCTTGTGTTAAGCTTAATATGTTTTTGTTCGCTGTCAACAGTTGTTGATTTCAAAGAACCGCAAGTAAATCTTTTTGCAGATTTTTTGAGCAAGAGGACATTATTGTAGTCAAAATAACGGCAGTATCAATCGAGGAAACAAGAAAAACTACTCCTTTATCCGAAAATTATGAGTATTTTTGTAAATATGTTTTGGTGTTCACTTAGCGTGTTTGTCGACAGAAATAGCGTGCGGTAAGCTTAATTGTGGTTGTTTTCAAGTTCTCTTGTAGATTTTTTGTGAGAAAGATAATTTTAAAACTTACAGTCAAAGTAGCGGCAGTATCAATCGAGGAAACAAGAAAACTACTCCTTTATCCGAAAATTATGAGTATTTTTGTAAATATGTTTTGGTGTTTCACTTAGCGTGTTTGTCGACAGAAATAGCGTGCGGTAAGCTTAATTGTGGTTGTTTTCAAGTTCTCTTGTAGATTTTTTGTGAGAAAGATAATTTTAAAACTTACAGTCAAAGTAGCGACTGTATCGCTTTAACAAAATAGAAAGCTATTCAGTTACCTAAAAATGTGGAGTATTTCACTGCAAACGAATTTGTAAAAGGTGTGTTTGAACGAGTTCTAGATCGATCTAACGCGCGGATGATAATTATTATTGTTGTTTACAAGTTTGGTTTATATATAAAGAGCAAGGTTTGAGGGCCGACAACCTCTTTAAGCTTGAAATGGGTTGTTTAACCTGTCTAGTTAGTGTACAACTGAATTGTATAAGTCGATGATTCATTTATTTCACGAGCTTGTAGCTGAGGATTTGTGTTCTTTCGCTGTCAAACTGTCGAGTTGTAATATTAATTTCAAAACAACCGCTTCCAGTAGCTTTAATAAAGACTTTTCCCAACAAGAAAACAGCCGTTATTTCGATCAAACTATCGACAGTCGCTTCAGAAAAAACAGATAGCTCTCCTTATCCAAAAATGTCGGGGTTTTTTTTCTCGTGGGTAACGTTTGTACAATGTTTTTGTGCTAAGTTTTTGAGAGATTGTTGTCGATCACGCGGGGAAGAAATTGCATTTTTCATGCATTTGCCGTTGCGCTTTGAGAGCAGTTCTTCAGACCCGAAAACCACCTTTAACACTTTAAAAAGTTGATTAACCTATACTAATATTACGTTTTACCGATTTGTCTTTTATTTAGCCGTATTTAGTGAGCTTGTCGCTTTAAATTTGTCTTGCGGCAAGCAAATTTTCCACTCGTAAGTTTTCGAAATTTTGTGGCTAGAAAATATCGTATCATGAAGTTGTAGAACACAATAAAACACTTGCTTTGGTGTTGATGTTTGATTTTTTTGATAGAAAAGATATGTAATGAGGGTGTATACTTTATTAAAGGTGGCTGATTCTCAGAATTGCAGACAAGATTCCCGGAAAATCGACTACGCAGTACGCACCTCGACGAATAAAAATATTCCCGGAAAAAATCCCGCGCGCGAACACACGCGTTAAACCGCATCTGCCATTCCATATAAGGAAGTTAATTTTGATTGGTCGGGAAAAAACCCACGCATTGGATCAAACCTATACGCTTCTAGGTGATAAGCTTCTGGCGTGATAAGATACAACTTTTTGCAATGTTTAAAAAAAATTTCCGGTGGAGGTTCAGAGCCACGCTTTTCAGGAAAAAACCCCACTGAATGTTGCATTCCATTCAGAATCCACCAAATTAACCCTTCATTGTTTGTTTTTATCGCAATTGTTGAAGCACGATCGCCAAAACAGTCTGAAAAGTCAATGCCAAACAACATGACAAACCAAGCGTGAGTTGAAACATTATTTTTATGCAGCACTAAATTCCTAATTCCTTTGACATTTCAACATTTTAAAGCCAAAAAATATGAGATACCGTTCTTTTACCATGAGACTGATGTTATCTAAGGACGGGTGGAAGGAGGATCCATGCAATACAATACAATACAATGCAATGCAATGCAATAACCTTTATTTTGATACGATGATAATTAAAGCATGACAATGCTTGTGCGGTCGTGTGCTGTAAATAATAATAATTAATGGGGAGGGGGCATGGTTTTACAAAGAATGAGATGGACTGCTTAAAACCGGCATTTTAGAGTACATGTATCTCACAACAGCTCTTTAATGTTTAGACCTTACTGAGTTACAAGTATTTCTGTCCATTCTTTCAAGGGATCCGTCTGTTTTTCCGAAAGAAAGCCTCCGATGCTGACGAAGCCAGAGCTCTCAGTCATGCAAGTGATTACATTGACATTTATTCAAATAGCTGGGGACCAGGTGATAAGGGATTTGAAGTTGCTGGTCCTGGTTTCCTTGCACAACGTGCATTACAAAATGGTGCAGAGAAGGTAACTTGAATGTTTTTGTACCATTTCTACCATTTCTACCCATTCCATGGTAAACAGCCTCACCTATGGCTGTTGGCAGTTTTGTTTGGTGTTTTGTGCAAGGGTTGGCCTTACCAGCCACATGCCCACCTGCCATCATCCTCCGACTGCGAGTGAAATGTTTGCAAATGCTGTGAAACATTTACAAATGCTACAGAGAGTAGCCATGCTAACCTGCATACAGATATTTTCTAATTAATTTTTTATAAGAAAGTAAAAAAAATCCCTTATTCTCAACCTCTTCCCCTCTTTCCCTACTAAACTGAACAGGTTTATACATGTCCTTACCCTCTAACCTCCTCTCCTCGCACCGCTTTCCTCACCCAGTTTAAATGAACAGGTATAAACATGAAATAATTGAAATGATCCTCGCGGTGTGTAAGCAATTTAAGCAATTGCTTTTTTTAGCCTTAAGAAAGTTTAGATAGCCATGAAATTTTCTTTATTAGGCTAAAAAGCATAATTTCAATCATTTCATATAATTATACTGTTCCCTAATACTGGCCATTATTAAATTTATTGAAGTGGTTAATAAGAAGGAAAGTTCTTATCCATAAGGACACAACAAAAGATCAGAAACAAGTGTTTCAACCATTGAATTCTCAAGCTTATGAATTTATCTACTTAATTACCTAGCGCTTTACCTGCCAATGTAATGCAATGGATACATATTTTTGTTTAACAAAATTTAATTATTATTATTATTGTTTAACTTTTAGGGTCGCAGAGGTCTTGGATCAATCTACGTATTTGCTGCAGGCAATGGCGGAATCATTGGGGAAGACAGCTGTGCTTTCAATGGCTATGTTAACAGTATATACACAATTGCCATAACAGGAATTAACAGCGATGGTTCAATTCCTGACTACGGCGAGCACTGTACTGGAATCATGGCAGTAACCTACAGTAGGAACATCTTTGATCGTAGCACCCCAATGGTAGGTCAACAAAGGAATTTAAGCCATAATAATAATTTCATTCCATGAAAGTTACAGCCAATCAGAAACTAGACTGCCGTTGCATATTCTGCCATATCTCATGGGTTTTATTCAGTTTGGCAGTTTCTTTGCGGCAGTGACCAGTAGTAGTAACGATCATGCTGGCTGTGCACCTAGTCTCAGTTTAGATGATTGTTTCATTGGCAGTGCCGTTAATTAAACACGAAGACGCACTATAAAAGGCTTAGCTCCTCCTACTTTCCATCCAATTTGCATTTTAGTTCTGCACGTGGAGGCTAGAGCTTTATAATGTTCTTGTATTCCTTTACAATTTTGGTATCCACTATGAACATAAAACTTTATAACGTCTCAAATTTCCTCGTTTGTTCTCGGTAAGATGTGAATTAAAACTTTTAGAACAGATAATTCAAAATTATGTACTTCAAATATGAAACTTTCACGAGCGAGTTTGAATTTCGCGGGCTGTGTCAGCGTAAACACCCACGTTAGTTATGATAATATTCTATGTTCTTTTGCTATTTCTTGCACACAGATATATTTCAAGAAACTAGTCGAAAAAAAATCGTTATTCCGTTGGGTTTAGAATGATTAGTAAAGAAAAACGAAAAATTATTTATTCTCTACTGACGACTAATTTTCAGCTATTGTCTCGTTCGCTGTTGATTGACAAATGAACTCGAGGTACCTTAGGTACCTCTCCTTTTATAGTGCGTCTTCGTGTTTAAGCCGTTGGCCTTGTCTCCTACACCTTCTCGTACTAAATTAGTAGGGAGCATTAAAGAAACTACGTCACTATTCAAAAAGAGTAGGGGACATACTGTAGTTGCTAGTGTTGTGGTTGGGCCTGTTCTCATGTATTCACGGGGTGGGTGGAGTGAGATCATGAATGGACTGATAGCGGCTGCCATAGGCACCTTTACATGCTGAAGACCAATCTCACCCCTGAGTTGTAAAGCAGATTATTTTGAACATATAACATAAAATAAAAGCACTACAGCTGTTACCATAATTTGCAGCATGCAGCGTGGCATCATGACTATATAAAATGCATTAACCCATTGACTACTGGGATTTTTCCCAAAAACGGCAATCTAACATCCCAGATGCCTATTTCTGGCCATTATCTCAACAGTTTAATGTCAAACTGTCTAAAACTTAGTTTAAAACACGGCAATTAACATCCCCTTCTACGTAGAAGCAACAAATTCAATATTTTCCTTGGGCATGCGCAGAAATCAACATTTCGACAGTTTTTGGGTTTGTAAAACAAACCTGACTTTAGGCTTTTCTTTTCCTTTTTTATGTTGTGTTACGCAATATATTGCGTGACACAATATAATCGTATGGGTAGTTTTTGTCATGGGATCACTCGATCCTAAGATGTTAACTTTTGGAAATTTAAAGAAACGTATGGAAAATTGAATTACGAGATTTTGCTTCTAACATCGCTTCAAATACTACTGCAACAGCGCAAGGTATATATATTTTTTCTTTTGTGCCGCGGTTTCCCTTATGGTACACTACAAGCTACTTGTGCAAAAGACGCATGCGTGTAGCGCACAAATTCGGAATATAATCACTAGAAGAAGCTCTATTTATTGACCTGATTTCCTACAAGTTGCCCCAAATCAGGACATTTTAGGGGAAAGGACAATCTCTACGACTAAAAACAGCAAATATATTGAAAAAGCGAGTAACTTAAATGAAATGTATGCATCAAAACCACAGTCACGAGTGCTTGTTTTGTCAGCTATAAACAAAGCAGAGAATCATTCTAAAGCCGTGCCTTTCAGGAGTCTGTTCAATACAGAGATTTTTCTAGGCTGTACGAGCTGAAATATTTCCTGAAGTTATCAGCGTATTGAGTTTATCACAGAAATTGCATCGAAAATTAAATATTCAAAAGCAAAGACGAATGTCAGAAGGCAAAATCACTGTTTCAAAATACATGTAGTCTGTATAAATATGACTGTGACCTTTTAACTTTACACCATTATGATGTGTAACGCAATGCGTGCGTTATAACTCGACTATTTTTGGCCTATGATGTTATCAAATTGAAATTTGAATCAAATCGAATCAAAATCAAATTGATTATCGTAACACAACATGGCCTAAGGGGTGCCTAGTTTTTTTTGCCGTTCTTGCTCTCCTTTTTCTCTTATTTTATTTAGTGGTTTTGTTGGCGTTTCAGTCGCCTTTGTTCACGTTGAAAAAGTTTTAACCTAAACGTTGGGAAAAGGGAATTTTTTTGACAAAGAGTGTCAATGGTAGTGAAGGTCGCGTTTTTTGGTGATTTTGGAGGAAAAAATCCAAGTTGTTTTGTACCCCGGTACCACGGTGAGGCAGCGTTTGCGGGCGAGACCTGGTTACAAATCAGTTTCTGCCGGTTGGTTTAGTTTAGTTTAGTTTAATGAGTTCGCCATGTCATGGTGGCTTTGTACCTTGCCATTGTGGAAATAAAATGCCGCTTGTCAACGCTTACAGGGCTTTGGTTGCGTGGCTAGTTAGCAATTACAGACAGAAATCTTGTTTCTTCGTGCAAATTACAAACGAAAAGCTTTTAGAACCGGTGTCAGTACAAAGTTTTCTTGTGGGAACACAGCGGACTATGCCGAGCGGTCAAGATGGCTCCATCTTGACCATGCGGGTAGAAAATCAGAGCACAGAACTTGCTTCATCTTGCCCACTCATAGAGCCAGCCATATAATAAATTAACGTATTAATTTAATGTTGAATGCTCAATTGCTCATGTCACTGGCATAATCTTGCAAATTTTGAATAAATTTAACACTCTGCACTAGCCATTGAATCTCTGGGTTGTTAGGCACGTATGTCATTTTTGTTTGTTGTTAAACTTCTCTTAATGGTAATAAAACATTTAGACCTAAAAAGATACTGAATAGACCGTATTCATAAATGGCTGCCGATTATTATTATTTTGTATGTATGTTAATTATCCTAAAAGGCCTCATTAGCATGTGCAAAATTCTAAAGAATGTCTATTCCAAAACGAGGCCTTTTCAGATAATTAACATACATACAAAAGAATGATAAATCGACAGCCATTTATGAATATGGTCTATTACAGTAGTTTTGCTATGAAAGCCAGCAAATTCATCTTGGGTCGAATATCTCCACAACCGACAAACAAGCCTTCTAAATAAAATACCTGAACCTGGTTCTTACTCTTGTTTTGATACATTTTGATCACTGGTGGTCACTGCTCATATGACGGTTGTTCTTTGGCTAGCCAAATGCCAATGATCATAACGTGCTCCAGATGGAATCTCAACCTAGCTTTACCATCTATTTACAGGTAACTACTGATACAAGAAAAGGCATGTACCAATGACTTTGGTGCCAGTTCTGCTGCCACAGCAATGGCCTCTGGACTTATAGCCTTGATGCTAAATGCAAAGTGAGTTGGTCATATATTTATTAATAATAATAACTTAATCACTTTTATAGCGCTATTTACATATACTGATCAACAGCGCTTTACACAATTTTGTATTTTGTACTCCAGACGAGATATACATATATTAAACTCAAATTATCTGTAATTGAATTTCTAGCTTTCCTATTGGTTCTTTCCTTATCTATTATCAGCTCATAAACAAACAGCTGACTTTATCTTCATTACCTGAATATCTGATTTATCACACAATCCAATCCATTTTTACTCTGGGAGAAATATAGCCGCCAAGTCAAGTACTTCTAATCATCATCTTTTCACTACAATGAAAAACCCTTGTGCTTGATAATATAATATCTCTGGCTTTGCTGTCACATTCCTCACGGGCAGTTTGCCACTTGAATTGGGGATAACGAGTCTTGATTTTCCTATTAAAATGATATGTTTAGAAATTTCAGCGTTGTACATGTGCTGAAAACTAGTAAGGATTTTCCATAGATACTAAGATTTTTTGGGAAAATAAAGGGACAAATACGCGATAAGTCGGATGAATATAAGATTTTATTTCAACTTGCATGCAGCATAAAATTCTGCTTCTTGTAGCGCTGACTGTGTTTGTTGTAGGTTTCTGATTACTCAGTTTCTTTCAATAAAGCTTTGGGTAGTATCAGCCTTTCAGATGGTTGATAGTCTGGCTGCATTTTCTTCTAGATTTATATAGTTTTCAACAGTTTGGAGCGTGAAAAAGTTGCTAATGTCAAGAACTTTCAACCTCTCAGGGTTCTCATCAGGACATGATAATGAATCTGTCTGGCTGCACTCTTCGCTATTTGTGCATCAGCTAACACAAATGCATTAGCATAGCATTTTCAGAGTAAATTTAACCGGTATTTTGTGCAGCGAGTTGCATGGTCATGATTGTCGTGTCGACATACAGAGAGCTCTAAGGCTTATTTGATGAAGTAAGGAAAAATCTGTGGTTGGATTTCAAAATTATGGACATTTTTGATAAAAATGAAGTTTTAAAAATATGCCGATATCTCAAACGTTTTAGTTCCACAAAAAAATAAATAACAAGTTCTTAAAATTCAAACATTTTTCATCTATGATACCAAAAATCAAAGAAATCGGTTAAATTTTTTCTAAAAAATGTAACCAACGTGCCAATAAATAGTATCGGGCCACCTTAAACTAGAAAAATAATTATTGTAATGACTACCATTTATGCCAAATAGCTATCTGCAGGGCTAGACAAATTTGATAGAATTAGGAAACAATTATTTTTAGAACCATTTGGCTTTACGACTCCCAGTTCTGCCTCTTCTGTTCGAAGTTGAGTCTGAGACAAATAACGAGTATGGTAATGTTAGTGCTGTACACCGACTGAATTCATGTAACTAATAAAAAGATAGCTTAATTTAAGTACCTGAGCCAGTGAGAAGGTGTCCTGGGCTTTTTAAATTCACGGGCAACTTTCCGAAAGGATAAACCCTGCAGAATATAAATTTTCCTTTGGTGCAAGGTAAAGTCCATGGCTCAGTGGTGCCGGCCATTAGATTGAGTTTCTGTTGCATGGAACTAGGAGCATTACCTACTCCACCCTGGTAGGGATGCTAATCCACCACAGGGTCCCCCCCTTCCTCCGCAACATGTTGTTTTGTTTGCCTAACCTGCAGGCTCACTGGCAGCCCATTTATAAACCTGCATGGGTGGAGATATGGAGGCAATGTTGATCTAATATGGATAATTTATTTCCAGTCCAAACCTTTCTTGGCGAGATGTTCAGCACATCATTGTACGTACCGCTAGGCCAGGTCCTGCTAAAATTACCGGTAGCAGTTGGAGCACGAATAAAGCTGGCTTGAAAGGTGGGTGTTTCATGAAGTCTTGGGGAGTTAATATGAAGTTGTGTTATTAAGGCCAGGGGAGCAATTGGAAGAAAGTAAGCAATTGTCAACAGGTTGTATCAGCATCTAAATTTTCAGTAATAATCATGATAACGAAAAGAGCGGCATTTTTTAATTTGAACAAATTTGGTCAAAACGGCCAGACTACAACTTCTTGAAAGTCTGACCGTTTTGACCAATAGTGCTAGACTGAAATTGAAGCCCTGTATTGTAAACACTTGTGGTAACAGTGCTGTGTAATTGATCGCTTACAATACTATACAGTCATGCAGTTACTTTTTTTCAGAATGGCAAATTGAATTGATTAAAGCACGAGTGCTTGGATTTAATTCACCACTGCATTCTAAATTCCCGATCTAACGGTCACAACATTTGTCACAACATTCTCACACCATTTGTTGTGAGCCGATGTTGAGACCGTTTGACCACCCCTCACAACAATGTTGTGACAACGTTTATTTTCTTCTTGAAATGTTGAGAGGTTGTTGGGGCCGTTTGAACGGGCATGGTCACAACATGTCACAACAAATGTTGTGACCGTTTGATTGGGCTTTCTTAAACATTAAAAGATTTAGAACTAATTGGCCCTGACACTTCTTTAGGATTGAAAATTTGCTGGCAAAGTGAAGGATGTTTAGTTGGCATTATGCTCATCTTTGAGATGTTGCTAACGTCACTTGATTTACGTTCCTCAGTGCGTTGATGAAGATGTCGGGTGGTGTAGCCAAAATCCACTGTATCCCACAGATTACATTCAAACATTCAAAGCAATATTCAAGGCAATATTACTCGCACTTATGTCTTTGTTTGGCATTGCTGTTGTACGTATAATCAACACCTGTATGATTAACTAATTCTGAACTGCAGACACTTTCTGATTTTTATATTAATTTATGGCTCGACTGTCATGCGCAACTCAGTATTTCACACTTTTTAGCAGCATATACAATTTACATAAACTTGCCCAAACCATTACTTTGTATACTTGAAAATGATGCCAGGACTGAGATCATCTTCGTTGTGTGCATAATTATTTGGGTTCCGACCGATATAAGTCATCCTGAAATAATCTTGACAATAAAACAAAGTGCTCTGAAAGATTAGCCTGCACAATGTAGGACCAAAACACTTTTAGTACTCCAATTCAAAAGCCTCTTGTTTTATTTAGATTCATTTTATCCTTCCAAAACGCTTAATCATGTTCATTTCAGGGGTGTTACACTGGGCAATTTTTTGTGCAACTTGTGTCACAACAAAATTGCGAGACAAGTTGCAGCTACGTCACGGATGGCACATCTCGAAAAAATTGGCCATTTTTTTTTCAATTCGCTGATCGCAATCCGTCTTAATCTTCTCCATCTTCAACCATCCTTGTTCCTGTTTGGTTTATTATCACCTCTTTGGTGTTTTTCTACCTTAGGTAAAACTATTATTTTGAGGATTTATTCTTCAATTTGAAGGTGATTTTTCACTTAGCAATTTAAATGACTTAAAATATTGTGACATAGCTCGTTTAAGTAAATCGCAAAGGACATTAGTAGCGTTATGCACACACAGATGAGCAAGCTTATTATAATATAACTAAAACACACGCACCTCCACAGTTGCAATTTTTGTTGTGTTTTGTTTTATTTTCTGTTCATACTTCGTTTTTCGATGCAGTGAACGATTACGTTGGATTTGGTCTCATGGATGCAAGCAAGATGGTTGATCTAGCAGTCAACTGGACGAAGGTTCCTTCAAACGTCACCTGCACCATACGAGGTCCTCGTTTAAATAGGTAGGATACAAAACTGTTATTCGTTATGTTCTCACTGGCCATTATTTTGAACCATGTCGACATTACAGTTACATATAATTATTATGTCAGCTTGCCTTTTCCTGTCTGCCGTAAAGTATATGAAAATTGTTGTGAAATGTATCAGTTTATTCCTATTCTATTAATTTGACTTTTTGAGTTTTAGTCAAGTTTCTCGGTTTATGGCCCGTGCTACTCAAATATCCCAGAAAGTCATCTTCCCCTTTTTCTTAGACCAAGTAGCTAAGTATTTTTTTATTGCAATAATGGACTCAGCCTGCGCTTTTTAATGCTATTCAGAGCAGTCTTTTTTGGTCTTTTCTGCCCGCGGGGAGGGGGGATTCTGTCCCTCCTCCGTTTCTCCAAGATTATTAAAGCTACGACAACGTAACTTGGAGGATATATGGTACGTACAAAAATCTTTCTTTTGATGTATGAAACACGAGGTGATGACGTCATATGACGTAGAAATTACGTCATGGCTTCCGAATAGCTGCTATCTTGGATCCGCCATCTTCTTGATTTTTCCAAAATATGCCTGTCAAAATACGGTTGCCATGGTAGCAGCAAGTTCCGTGAACAATGACATGTCATATCAAATTGTTCCCAGATCAATTTTAGGAAAAGCCGAAACGTTTGGCGGCTGTTACTTCAATATTAAAAAAAGTTATTAACGGTCAAAGTCAGTGCGGGCAGATTCCTCCCCCCGGTCTGAATAGGGTTGATGGCCAAAGTCACTTTTTCGTGAATGGATTATGAAATCATTCAGCTTACTATCACCAATTTTTTTTACATGTTGTTTTTACAATTTTGTTTTCCATTTTTATTTTCCTTTGTACTTACTTTTGCTAATTGATAATAATGAAAAAGGAAAAAAGAAACCCAAATCAAATTATAACATAGCTAGCAAATGCGCATAGTAAAATTCAGTAGCGCGAGCGTGCATCATAATCCAACGCTGTTAATGCGAGCAAACTTGACCTGTCACTTCGATAGAGTATCGCGCTGGTGATTTGGTTCTGAAGACTTGGCACTGAGTTGGGTTCCTCACGTACGCATCAAAATTAAAAAGTTTTCTTGGATGAATCGTCGGCAATCTTTCATCTCTTAACCATTTAACGTTTTTTCCTCGAATTTTTGTTATAGTTATGGACAGGGACAACTTCTCTCCACGTAAATAGGCTCTAAGAGTTGCTCGAGGCGATAGCTGAGAGCAACTCTAGCTTCTTGAGTTCCCAAGTGCATCATAACTCGATATACGCACAGCTAAAAGCATGAGCCGATTGTTTTATAACATTTTATCGGGATTCAAACGTTTTTTGGACAAATTAGTAATGGTAAAAGTACTTTGTGCCGTCCAATTCGGTCTGTAATCATACTCGTGATAAACAAATCGGACTCCCGCGAAGCGCGGTCGTCCGATTTTGTTATCACTCGTATGATTACGGACCGAATTGGACTCCACTCAGTCCTATACCATTACTAATTTGTCCAAAAAACGTTTGAATCGCGATAAAATGTTATAAAACAATCGGCTCATGCTTTTAGCTGTGCGTATATCAAGTTATGATGCACTTGGGAACTCAAGAAGCTAGAGTTGCTCTCAGCTATCGCCTCGAGCAACTCTTAGAGCCTATTTACGTGGAGAGAAGTTGTCCCTGGTAGGAGGGTTACCCTCCCCCCAAGCCATCTTTTACCGAGCGTTAAAATGAAAAAAGTTGGCCCTGTTTACCGAGCCAAAACTTGGCCCTCTCGGGTTCGCAGCATGCTCTATATGTCCCGACTTGTCGCTGGTAGGTGAAACAACAATAGCCAAAGTGGAAAAAAGTTGGCCCATCCCCCAGGGTCACCCTACCTTCAAAGCGAGTAACCCTCCACCCAGGGTTACCCTGCCCCCCGAGCCAACTTTGCGATTTCTCATGCAAAAGGTTCGCTGCTATTTATAAAGAAATGTATGAAAAAATATCCCTCCCGGGGTGGCTCGGTATGGAGGGTGACCCTCTTACCAGGGACAACTTTTCTCCATATAAAACAGGGCCTTACACTTCTCTCGTGCTCTTCCAAACTTCCCGCGTGCATTATAACTCGATATACGCACGCTAAAGCATGAAACCAGTTGTTATTAATACCACAAAATACAGGTATTCTGCAGGTTTCCCCATCGACCAACAAATAAAGTTGTTTCAGCTGTGGTGGACTACAGGACTACGTGAAAATTTAACCACATGAAAATGCTTAACTTTGGCATCGTCAATTAACTGTTAAATAATATGTGTTTGATGCCCTTTAAGATTGATTGAGTCGTGGATGATCTTTCTTTTGTCTTTCAGGCCAATCCCATCTCAAGGAAAGTTGGAAGAAAGGATTGATTTGAGTAACTGGAGTGATTTCTGTGGTGACGCTATAAATTTACTTGGAACATGTCGAAGTCAGTGTCGATTTGACCTATACCCTTCGTGGCGAACTGTTGATAAAGCTTATATCACCCCAGGAAACTGTGTCCAACCTTACCCACTATAGAATGGCTGATAGCTCTTTCGGAGCTAAAGACCTAAATTGGGTGCTTATGACGTTGCATCACTGGGGGGAGACTGCCAATGGTACATGGAGATTGACACTGGAGAACTCACACCTGGATCATGTTAATACAGGTTAGTTACACCCATATGGTATTTTTGAAAGTATACCATTTAAGGTGGCCCGCGGGTATTTATCGGGCTGACAGGTCATTTTTTAAACCGCGTTTTTGAACAGGAAAACATTAAGCGATTTCTTAGATTTTTCAGAATGCGATAGTAGAATCTCAACATTATATGAAATTATAAATTTTGTGGCAATCAAACTTGATTTGTTTGAGTTATAACAGATTTCCGAAGCCTTCTTTTTAATCAAATGCGATTATTTTTCATATGCCACGGTGAATGTTTTTCTAATGACATCAAACATGCTTGCAAGCAGTGAAAGTTTACTCGTAGCAAGTTACATGATAATACGGACCGTAGATTTTTCAAATGAGCGACTTCTTAATTATGCTCTTAATTAACTGCTCTATTGTTGCATCTGTCTCAACTGCCGCATCATGTCCAAATCTATACTAACCCAGTACCCACCCTTTTTAAGGTTGATATCACTTAAAGGAGAACGGAAGGTGAAAAAACGAAGTTTTGTAACCACTTTTAAATAAAGTAAATGATGTATCTTAACTAAAATTTGTAATATTTGTCCCTATAATCCATTGGTAAACTTGTTATGGACTGTAAAAGGCTCGCAACAATGACACGATGTACGTCCGCCATTTTGTCCGCCATTTGAAGGCATGGGCGCTAAGCATGACGTCATTGCGCTCACTCGCAAATGCGTCAAGACTCAAAATAAATACTCCCGTTGAGATAGAAAATCATGGTTCATTCGTTGTTGTGGGCTGTTTCGAATAGAACTCCTAAGGACTCTAATATAGGAAAGGAATAAGTTAACATCGTCTGCCATTAAAAGATAAAGCCCTTTTAAATGAATGGCTTGCTCAGATAAAGAGAGAAAATTTGCCGCAAATTTTTAATGAATTTACTAACCTGACTAAACTCATCGAGAAATCTGTGGAAATCAGTTGCAAAATACAGGGACGGCTATAATTACACAGTACATAATCTATATTATCCCAGCATTAAAGGATAAAAAAGATCATAAATGTTTCCGTCGTGGTACCGACATATTATTTTATACAGTCCCACAGCGCTCTTATTCGAGTCCTCGCCTGACCTAATTAAGCCAACAATTGCCGTCTCCAACACTTCTGTTTGCAAACAGATCATTTCAAAACTAGGATGCTGAGTTACAGCTAAGAGGGGGATCCTCCTCCAGATCTGAGCCAAATAATGAAAACATAGCATTGCAAAATTCGTAACCGAGTGTAAGTGTACATGTCAGGGTTTACAGACACGTATACTAGTAACAACAAGAATTTTCGAAGAAAATATAACCGGGCTTTTTTTATCAAGCAAGCAAGCCGTTTTACCTGCTTTCTTGCTTGAAATCTATCAGATTAGTCACGGCAGTCTCGCTGAAGTCTGATGTTTGCGTATAGTGGCCTACTGTCAATTTTCTTGCCTCTGAGCAGTCTTTGAAGATCATTCCTCAATATAAAGCCAAAGTTGAATAAGAGGAAAAAACACGACAACATAGGTACGAATCGGTGTTGAACCATCAATCGCAGACGTTCCGCATTGCACCATGAGCTATAGGAAACGTGGGTTTTGACTAAATAAAAGCAACTTACTTACAAAGAAGTAGTCCTTTGTCTTTAATTGCCATCTCAGCCGTCTCTACATTCGGTATTAAGGATAAAACCACAGCTTTGTATCCAATTGATCGTCAGTGCTTTCTTCACTTTCGTTACGCTTTGGTAACCAAGCTTTTATTGAAATCGGAGGCCCGGATGCTAAGCTTGTGGTTCACATGCTAATAAAAAATCACTGGGTGGGAAGAACTTTTTCGTTGCTAGGAGATTTGGGTTTCTGGCCAATCACAGAGCCGAGAAAACAATGGCATTGTTTTTCAAATTCGTGGTCAGCTGGTAAGGTCAACGAAACTCTCTGTCCCCCAGTTAGTAGAAAAACTGCGAAAAAATCAAGACTTTCCCCATGGGGATGGCGACATGAAAAATGTAAACTGGAATTGATTAAATATATTTTGACTGAATAAAAGCAAATAACTTACAATGAAGTAGTTCTTTATCATTTATTGTCTCCTCAGCCGCTATTCGTTTGATATCGAGGGCATAAAACCTGGCTTATTTAACGAATAGTCTCTCTGTCTGGTCCATTCGAATCGACAGCAATAGTTCTCATCGTTACGAAGAAAACTCCTCTAAGATCGCACAGTCGCTGTTTGAAGAGAGAAAATAAAGGGATGTTCTAATTTTGGACAAGATTATAAGCTAAATTTGAGTATATGAGTTGAAAAGTGGATGTTACCAGTAGCTGTGTTAATTATTTCTTACCTCGAAAAGTTCAACGGAATTCGAACTGACCTGTCTTCCGAGAAAATTTTTGATTCCAGGTTTCCCGCTCGTTTGAGACCCCCCAAGGTGGCTACCCTGAAACTTCCTTATTTGGAGATGGCCACCCGGCTGTCTTACGAGCTTCAAACGATTGATCAGAAATGTCTTCCTACCCAGTGATTTTTACCGTAGTCAAAAATTCAAATTAGACCAAGCTTAGCATCCGGGCCTCCGATTTCAATAAAAGCTTGGTTACTAATAATAATGATAATAATATTTAGTATTTATATGGCGCAAATTAACATATGAATATGATCAAATGCGCCTTACAATAAAAGATATGCTATGATTATGAGTAATTTAAAACTAAAATATTTACAATTACGTATAGGACTATAAAGTTAAAAAGCTAAAAATCGGGCCTAGTAAAAATGTGTATAAAATATCAAGAGCTATTCATACGCCTTTCTAAATAAAAATGTCTTCAATTTGGACTTAAAACGGTTAAAATTGTCCTCCTCTCTTATTGTACTCGGCAATTTGTTCCAAAGTGATGGTGCAGCAGCAGTAAAAGCCCTGTCACCAAGTGTCTTCTTCGTTTTCGTGGACGGTGGTATTAACAGAAGTTCAGAATTGGAGCGAAGACAATACATGGAAGGATTCTTAACATGAATAAGGTTACTAATGTAGTTCGGTGCTTGGCCGTGTATGGCCTTAAAAGTAATTATTAAAATCTTAAAATCAATTCTGAATCTAACAGGTAACCAATGTAAAGAAAATAACACAGGAGTTACATGACTAAAACGCGGAGTTGAGCAAATTAGCCTAGCAGCTGCGTTTTGCACGCGTTGCAGCTTATTGATATGAGTGGTCGGTAAACCATAGAGAAAACTTTTTGTTACCAAAGCGTAACGAAAGTAAATAAAGCACTGACGATCAGTTGGATACAAAGCTGTGGTTTTATCCTTAATACCGAATGTAGAGTCGGCTGAGATGGCAATTAAAGACAAAGGACTACTTCTTTGTAAGTAAGTTGCTTTTATTTAGTCAAAACCCACGTTTCCTATAGCTCATGATTTCACACTAAATAAACAGCAGAGTATTCATGTTCAAATCAAAAGTAATAGCTTGATATGAAATTTGACCTAACGGCGACCCTGGTTTATCACAGACGTTGCGAAATCTCTTCAAGTCACAGTTAGACGTGACTCATGTGACCCCATGACGTAATCGTCCTTATTTATAAATCTGCATTTCTCAGCAAGTTTCTGTTTTTCTCAGAAAATATACGGAAAATATATGTATTTCACACAAAATGACAATTATTTAACAGGACAATATTCATAAAATATCATTTAGGCAAGGATGACCCTGGCGAAATCTAACGTAGCTTGATAAAAAAATTGATCTAATGGCGCTTCCAGTGTATG
Source organism: Desmophyllum pertusum (assembly GCA_029204205.1). Lineage (NCBI taxonomy): Eukaryota > Metazoa > Cnidaria > Anthozoa > Scleractinia > Caryophylliidae > Desmophyllum > Desmophyllum pertusum. Next base: position 2,289,881 of record MU827783.1, on the reverse strand, counting down.
TGATGTACGTACGCACCTCACAGACGATCTCTTCAAGTCACGATTCGACGTGACCCTATGACGTAATCGTGCAAATATAAATCTGCACGTCTCAGCAAGTTTCTGTTTACATAAATCTGTGAGTCTGGGCAAGTTTCTGTTTTCCTTTTCGGAAAAGAAATGTATTTCACACAAAACAAACAGGACAATATTATGACCCTGGCGAAATGTAATGTAGCCTTGATAAAAAATTTGATCTAATGGCGCTTCTAGTGTATGTGATGTACGTACGCACCTCACAGACAATCTCTTCAAGTCACGATTCGACGTGAACCCTATGACGTAATCGTCCAAATATAAATCTGCACGTCTTAGCAAGTTTCTGTTTTCATAAATCTGCGAGTCTGGGCAAGTTTCTGTTTTCCTTTACGGAAAAGAAATGTATTTCACACAAACAAACAGGACAATATTATGACCCTGGCGAAATGTAACGTAGCCTTGATAAAAAAAAATTGATCTAATGGCGCTCCTAGTGTGTCCACCTAGTAGTGAGTACAATGATTTAATATTTTGACGAGTCAAACTCATCGACGTTGCGAAATCTGTATGCCGCTCCGATGTGTTTATGCGGTCCTAAATTAATATTTATTTGGACCAGTCCAACTTTCACATAGGCTCGATTTCCGCCGCTCTCTCGAGTCCGGGCTTCGTTCTACCCCGAGAAAATCTTTCACAAGGCGAATACATTCATATATATTCATACTCACCCCTAGCTCTCCTCCTAGCACTTTGGCGGAGTAGAGGTATAAGGTGAATCACGACAAAAAAAAAACAGAAGCTATTTTTACTAACCGGGCTGGGCCCCAGGCCCACGCCCGGTTAATAACAACATAGAGCAATACAAAATAAAATCAACACGACAAATGAATCGTTTAAAATCAATATGTTTATTCTTTAAATTAACAATATTCACCTGCTACCTTGTCATAGCTTCGTCGATCTCCTGGCAGTACACACACTCTCTTTCTTGCTGAATTTTCCAGTTTTCGATTCGATATGTTCACAAGTACACCATGTGGTGTTTTCCTCCTTGTGCGATCTCGTCCTGGCTTTCAGCTGCTTCAGTATGCTCTCCGTCGGAATCCGAGTGATCTCACATGGGCTCGAACGAATATGGTTCAAACTCAGCGTATTTATGGATGTATAAACCGAACGGTATCTAATAAAATAATTCTCAGAAGTGACTGCAAATCCAAGAACGTGCAAGCAATTGATCGAGCAAAGAGCGCATTGACGTCACGACATGGTGACAGTGTATTATTTGGAAGTATAACCGGAAGAGAAAGCACACAAAATGGCGGACATTCAATTCCGGCGAATGCTGTTAGATTTCGGTCGTATTTGCAGTGAAATATTGTATTTTTTTCGCTTGTTTCTTCGAAATTATAGTTTTCTAGTAGTTATTTCTACAATTCTATTATTACGAAAATTCTACTCTGTAGCCTTCCGTTCTCCTTTAAAACGTCTGTGTAAAATTCTAAAAGCTATTGAGCGGTACTTTCCTTACGTTCTTTTTATGTTGTGTAACGCAATATATTGCGTGACACAATATAATGGTAGTTTTTGTCACTTGATCACTCAACTTTTTTTCGGCTATGATGTTATATTTTAGAGGAGGTCACTCCAGAAAGCACATTTTTTTTTCTCACTACCATTAAAAAGTATATAATTTAATTTTTATGAAGATGAATTACTGACCGTAGTGTAAAATTGAACTTCAATAGCAGATATTCTAAAGAATTTTGAAATAATGATATATAACAACGGTCAACGAAAAGCTCAAAATTACTAAAACCCTCGCCCAGTGCTTCTTTCTTTCCACGACAGATTATTTAGAGAAATGCAAGCAGTCTATTTTAAAAAAGAGAATTAATAATTATATAAAAACGGCGAAAAGCTAAAATTACTAAGTAAACATAATATATATCTTTCAATTGCAAATTGTTTATCAATTATATATTTATCGATATGTGCGTCACACAGGAAGGAACTTTAGACGGTAACCTTAGTTCTAGGGTTACCCTAGCAAGAGTGTCAAAGCCGGATAGCCCGGGTCATTACAAGCAAATTTCAAATGTAGGGTTACCCTATTGGCCGGGACAACTCAGGCCGGTCGCGCTTTAGTTAACCTCAGTTAGCAACAGCTAATATATTTAGCTGCCAAAAACCGATTTCCGCTCTAAATTCTATACTTGGTTTATCAGTTCCAGTAAAATCGTATTTTCAATTTCTAAACTTACTAAAAATCCCAGGACAGTGATTTTCTCAAGTTTGCGGAACGAATTTGACTGCAAAACTCCCCCTACCTCCTTGTACAGCAGGGCCTTAGGACTCATTGTGTTAACAGTTAGTAGCCATTCATTGTTACCCTCGGGTAGGGATAAAACTTCACCTACCGGAGTCAACTCAACTTATTTCAGTAACAAAAAAAAAAACATATCGTATTCTTACTATTTATTTTTTTCATGTTCGGCTTTTTGTTCATAGTTTACCCTTCGACAAGCGATTTGAAACAGAACAAAAATCAGGTACCCATCTGATATTTGCAGAGAGGGACCTTGGTTAAATAAATTCATTACAAACAAGCGAAGCAGTCATGTGTTGCAAAAAAAACAGACTGAGAATGAGAATTTCCGTCTCGTGTGCAAGCCTACGTGGAATGCGGGAGGGATAAGGGGAGTTCTGAGCTGTGAAGTAGCCAAGCGTGAAGAGAGCCCTTAGCGCGATCGGGGAAAACTCTCCACGATCGCGCCTCGCCCTGGCCTCCCCATTTCTAGTTCGCGTGAATGATCGATACCATGGACCGCAGATGATCTCCAGAAGTGGACCGAAAATGATGCATGGGCATGAAGTAGATTTCACCGTAAATATATGGGTGGTCAATTTCCATGTCTAGCTTGTTTCGTGGCGCAGCAATACCGTCTCTTGAATTAATTTATTGTTTTTTCTAAAAATCTGCATTCCCCAATGCCTAAAGTAAATGAAAAAAAGTTTGATCACTTCGGACCGTCATACAATAACCAGGTAACTAAGATAAAAATGTTCTAGCGCTGCACATATTCAGTTCATGGAGAGAAATCATTTAAAATGCGAAAAAAAAATTGCAGGTTTCAACGTCCTGGCCATTCCTCGATTTTTAGCTGGATCAATCGCAGGTCCCACTCTAGGGAGCACTTCATTTGCGGTTCCTGGGATCATTTCGGTTCGGGGATTAAGGAGCTGTACAGTTACTGATGTTTTCGCGGAATTTAATACTATTTTTAGATAAGAATTTGTCATTTTTCGCGAACAATTCATTGTACGGCGCGGAAATTAGTGAGAACAAGGTACTAAAGATTTTACTGAGGCGGCATTCCGATACAGCAGCCTAACTTAAAAGGGACCCTCTCAACCAGGTGTGCTTTGCGCCGCCAATACTCCTTACGGCCGGCCATTTGCGCGGTGCCGCGAAAAATAGCGGATTGAAATTAAAAAACTACTTTTTGCAGGTGTCTGGCCTTGTTCTGGCCAACAACAAAGCAGTTTAGACGACCAAATGTTAGTACAATTTCGAAAGTATGGCATACATTAGCCCCACGAGAGATTCGAGTTCCCCGGATCGAAAAACAATAACACACGCGACCGCCAAAGCACACTGGTTTGAGAGGGAACCCTTTACCTCTGTACGAAGCGTATACTTGTCCACATTACTGGCCCGCGGAATGGTCCACCTGCTCGATGAAGAATAGAAAATAAACAGATTAGTTGTAGCTTTTGCCAATGTGGAAATATATTTGTGCTTTGTTGTTCGTTCTTTCTAAACTCTAGCCGCTAGTTTTTCACTATTCTATATTAACGGGTGTCTTTACGCATTGCAAAGGATTTTAAAAAAATATCGTAATTGAGCGTGATATAATTCATAGATCGTCTTACTAACCGTTCCACTCAGTTTCGGCATCGTCTTCGCCATTGTCCATGCCGTGTACATAATACGCTTTGGACGCCCTTCCCTAAAAAGACAAGTACACCGAGATAAATTTCAATGAATTTTTAAGAACATGGAGGCCTGTGTATTAGTTCTCATTGGGCAGGTGCTAAACTTGTCAGACCAGTTGCAAATATATCAATATCGCTAGCCTTGTTTTCTTCACCGTTTTCACCAAGTGCGGCCAGATGCGGCCAACCTCTTATTTCCTCATCTGAAAAAACGCATATGCTAGAGTGAGTGTTTTTATGTATATGCAATGTAATATGCCAAAATTATATGCAATTTTATAGCAGAATCTACTCGTTACTGAAAAATCATCATTTCATCTGCAAAGTCGTTTTTAGATCGCAATTACGTGTTTCACTTCTTTTGATTGTCTCTTAAGAGTTACCATATACAAAGGACATAATTGGTCCCAAAAACATTTTTACCACTTAGATATGTAGTTGTCACATGATGACCTTTGATTTCATATACAGAAAATTCAATGGAAATCCGATTAATTATTAAACAGAGAGAAATACAGTGCCGACTTTACCGGAAGTGGAGGTGCGAGTGGAGTGGAATTATACTTCTACTCGCTGTTTTTCTCAAAATCTATGGTTTGGGCCGATAGAGGCGTCTTTAAAGAGTTACAACTCAAAGGTAATTTTGCAGCGATTGAACCTCAAAATTTGGACAGTATCTAGATAGATTAACATATAAACAAACAAAAACGTCTTGTTGAGGAATTTTTTATTTCACGGAAAACTTTTTCGTTGGGAGCTGTTTGTGGTGTTGTTGTTGTTGTTGTTGGTGTTTCCGCGCGATCACTCCATATCTTTTTTTCTCACCCTATTTAGAACAATGCTCTGTATCTTTTCACTGCCAATTGAATATGGCGGCAATGCCCGGACACGTTTTTTTAGCGCTGTGGAGTCCGCAAACCCGACAGAACAAATCAAAATTAAGCAAACAACACAATTCGTCTTTGCAAGTTATAGCCATTAAAAAAGCTGATTCGGACCCTTGTATGTCAGGACATCACGCGAAACAATTCGACAACTCATTTTATTACAAAAATGTTAGTATATGTTAGATAGCCAGCTCTATAATGGTTTTAGGTATCTGCAGTTACAGGGCACGAAATTAACTTTTTTTTCCAGGAGCCATTTGGCTCCTAAATATTCAAAGTGGTCGCCAACTCCAAAAAGTTAGTCGCCATTTTTTCCAATAAATTCAGCACCAGAGACACAATCCATTGCATACATGGGAACGTATTCAATGTTTTTCCACATGGCTTGCCAAAGAATTATAGGGCGTTTTTGTGTTGTACTCATTGAGAGAATTTGTTGACGTTTTTGGGCCCATATTCTCGTTATGAAAGCAAAAACCAGACCAGAGAAATATTGTTTATAACTTTAATCTATTGTGTGACTTTTATGGCAAGTTAGAACTGAAAAAACTTCAGGAAGATCGTCACGGTGTAGTCGCCAATTTTGGCGACTAATTTTCAGGATTTGGGCGCCCAATGTGAAACGTAGGCCGCATTGGCGACTGTATCAGGCGCAATTTCGTGCCCTGAGTTAGCACGAAAAGTAACTTTTTTTTCCAGGAGGCATTGGCTCCTAAATATTCCAAGTGTCGCCAACTCCAAAAGTTAGTCGCATTTTTCCATAAATTCAGCACCAGAGACACAATCCATTGGCATACATGACGTATTCAAGGGGTTTTCCACATGCTTGCAAGCATTATAGGGTTTCTGTTTTTGTGTATTGTACTTCAGTTGAGGGAGAAACTTTGTGAGTTTTATTGGCCCATATTCTCGTTATGAAAGCAAAAACAAAAGACCAGAGAAATCTTGTTTTATAACTTTAATCATGTGGACTTTTTATGGCAAAGTTAGAACTGAAAACTTAGGTAATATGTCAGCGGTCGTAGTCGCCAATGCGCGACTAATTTCAGGATTTGGTCGCCAATGTGGAAACTAGCGCCATTGGCGACTGTATCAGGCGCAATTTCGTGCCCTGAGTAGCGCTACATTTTTTAGACTTGAGATACCCCTGAAGGTACACGGTAACCTTAAATTATCGTTTTCCGTGGCTTCATAAAATGAAATAAATATGGACCCTAAGACCCGTTCACACTTTTATTATGCACTTAACACCTCGGACCACTGAGCTAAGGTTTCAGTTAGAACTACGATTAATTCAATTCTGGCTTACCTCTTCAGAGTCTAGTAACGGTATTCATCATTTGTCATCGGCATTCTACAACAAATGTATAATATATGTTTTGTTTGTTAAAACATTTTTGGTAGCAACTGAAAATGTCTTAATTCGTAACTAGCCATGTTTAAAAACTTTTTTGGATAAAAAGAAAAGACGGCAGTATGAAATGCGTAGTCATACTACCTTGAAGATAAAATGTTCCAGCAAGACCGACATGTAATAAACAAAATTATATGCAATTGTGGCAGAAACTTACTGCCTAACTGAAAATCATCATTTCATCTGCAAGTCGTTTTTAGTTCGCATTTACGTGTTTCAATTGTCTCTTAAATTTCTCGGTTTTCTTGTGGCTTCCTGAAATGAATAAATATGACCGTAAGACCCGTTTACACTTTTATTATGTAATTAAACACTCGACCACTGAGTGAGAATGTGGCATTAAAGTATAAATTGCAATAATCTATTAGAAATGTCTCGAGTTGTGTTCTCGAAAATGACGTCACATGAAGAAAACTCGCACCAGGTTTCCATTTGCTCGGTCATTTTCCAAACGGAAAGCAAAATTTCACGTTTTTCGAAGCACAAACAAAATCGCGTAAAAGAAAAATCGCCAATCAAAAATTTTTTTCTGGCCTTGCATATCAGGACACCATGTAGATTTTAACAAAGCGAAATAAAAAAATATCTGATCATATACACTTTAACATTCGACCACTGAGCTAGGAACAGCCAGGAGCCCTCGTTTATTGTGGGTTCAGTTAAAACTACGATTAAATCAATTGGCTTACCTCTTCCAGAGTCTGTTACTATTTCATCGTAATTATTCATACAACAAATGTATAATAAATGTTTGTTGTTTGTATAAACATTTTTGGAAGCACCGAAAATGTCGTAATTCGTAACTGGTTTAAAATGTGGCACAAAAAGAAAGACGGCAGTATGAAATGCGTTAGTTATTTACCCTTGAAAATAACATGTCCAAGCAGACCTGCGTAGTTAATTTTTTTTAGAATGTTTACATTATACGTTTCAAAGCCAATAAAAATCCTCCGCCCGCAATTCCATAGTAACTCATGTACTTCCTAATCGTAATTAAGCTGCAAAACTGTCTCATTATGTATTTTTAATCGGCAGCTGTAGTAGCTTTTATAATTTAGTACCTCTTACTTGATTGGCCTGTCTAACATCCTTTCCCTGACGATCCTGAAATGCACACTAAATTTATTGTAGCGTCGGGATCAAAGGCATAGTCAAGCTGTGAATAATCTGAGGTGTATGACCCTAAAACCCGGAACACAACCAGCGCAACACCCCGGAACACTCCCGGAAACATCACACCCGGCAACACCAACGGACCAACCCAGCGAACACAAAAAAAAATATAAATAATAATATATAAAATAATAAATAAATAAATAAATAAAAAACAAATGATTTATTATTATAGTGAGATGAAAGACAACATGTGGCCATACAAGTTGAGAGGAGTTAAATAAAGAATAATGAATAAATGAATTCAATTACTATGGTAAGTTCTTGTGTTTTACTGTCTCTGCCTATTCTAACTTGCGGGGAAACTCTATAGCGAACTGACCGAACATAATCCACAACCATTTTTCTGCAGCCAGCATTTAAACTGCCACCCAGACCATTCTACGCCTTTACCGCGAAAAAATTGTTTCCTACTATTTCCCGAAGATACGAAAGCATTTACTGAAAGATGTCCCGAACACTATCCCTAAGGGGGGGGAAGAAAAAAATTGGGAGCTCAAAGACTTCCAAAGACTGCTTCCTGAAGCCATGTCCGCACGTTTTCAGATAAGACCCGACTTTGTTCTCTGCCGTGGGCCGTCCCCCTGAGGGTGTCCCGCTTACGTAACAGGACGAAGAGTAAAAGACGAGAGCCGCAGAAAAAATTTGCCCTGTGATCACTACAGGTTTAGGGAAACAATGCCGCTTTCGACGAAACAAACAATCGACGATGATTGACCACATGACCAATTGTACTACTGAAATTGCACATGGCCAATGACCTAATTGTACGATTACCTCAAATATCAATGTTACGCTCTGTGTGCGTTGGCCAATTCGGCAAACATTTGAACTTTTTTTTGAATTGGAAAACATTTCTGAATGTTTTTTTCCAGGCTCTTCTGAAAACGCCTGCGGAAATCTTCGCCGCCAACATCTTCAGAAGTCTTACTCGACGCAATAACCTTCCCCGGAAATCTCCGGCGACCATAACTTGCGGAAAGTGCCTTCGTAAATCATTTGGAATGGTGTTCGGGACCCTCCCCGACATACTCGAAAAAAAATACTGTGGCACGGCATGCTTCGCGAAAGTGAGCCTTCAGTGGAATCAGTCGCCAAATTCGTTAACGGCTCTTAGACCGCTTACTGGGTTCGATTTCACTACTTCACACCACTATATTAAATTATATTGGTTTTTCATAATAAATTAATTGAATTTATTATTAATAGTTTATTATTTTTTAATATCTTTTTGTGCCCCTTCCTGGGGTATTCTGTTGGTGTCCTTAACACGGGCGTGATTACAGCGGGCGATGCCTCAGGGAGCGGTGACTTCCAGGAGTGTGACAGGCGGTGTTACCGCCGGGTGTTCCGGAGTAGTGCTCCATAGCTTCTTACATACAGCCTCGCTGATATCGTACAACAATCCAAAAAAGAAAAAACCTTTTTTTGCACTTTGCGGACAGCCGAACATCCTTCATATTATGATTGTAAAGTAACGTCTCCTAAATTTTTCCACGTGGCAAAGGTTGCGGAAGAAAACAAGAAACACGTCAGCTATAGTACTTAGAGTTTTAAAAATAATTAGAAAATTTTATTTCATTTATGAGAAGAGTAAGATTGTCAGCTACAACTAAATTTTATTACCTTCCTCAGAAATTGCAGCTTACGTTATTGCGGTATTAACTATGCCAACCTAAAGTCTTATAACCCTGCCCGCATTTAGACAGAAGTCTAGTAAACCGCAGCCGCCCTTGTAAGCCTGCCGTTGCCTAAGGAATATCATAAAAACGGCTTGCCTTGTTAAACAAGTTCATAAAACAAGGCACTTGTAAGGAGCTCATATAAACCGGAGTACACCCCCGCGTAAAACGACAAAAGCGCCTGTGCCCCCGTATAAGGAGTCTTATATACGCGCGCATGTAAGAGATCGAGGTATTCTTTATAACGAGCCGCTTGTAAGAGAATTCTTAACTAGAAGGCGACTTGTCAAGAGAATTCTTATAAACCAGACGTCTTGTAAGCGGAGTACTTATAACCGTGCAGCTGATAGTGAGTCTTATAACCAGGCCGCCTTGTAAGGAGCTTTATAACCGCCTGCGCTTGCTAAGGAGTCTTATAAACGGCCGACTTGTAAGGAGTCTTAGTAACTGGCGCTCTTGATATAAAGGGCAGAGCTAATATAACCCGAGCGCTTGCTAACAAAGATCTTATAAACGATAGCCGCCTTAGCTAAGCATTACTCCTCATCGCGGGGATTAGAAATCTATTACAGTTGCGGCCTGGTTGTAATTTCTTATGCATCGGGGGTATGTAAAAGCTTCCTACAGTCGGGTGCTTGTAAGTAGTCTGGCTCTAAAGATCGGCCGGCGTTGAACTATTTGGACAAGGCTTACTAAACCGCCGCGCTTTGTAGACAAGTCTAATTATATTAAATGGCGCTTGCTCAAGGAGTCTTATAACCGGCGCTACCGCTTGACTATGTAACAAGTGCTTATAACGCGCGCCCTGTGTTAACAAGACTGGATAAACGGCCCCGATTGCAAACAAAGTCTTTCGTAACCGGAGCTTGATAACAAGTATTATAACCCGGGCCAGCTTGCTAACACAGTCTTATAACCGGACCCCCACCCAGCGCCTCTTAGTTCGTACAGCGACGGGGTTGAATCTATACAGTTTGCGGTGGTTGCTTAAAATTTACTTTACGATCTGGCGATGTGTAAAGGTTAAATTACAGTCGGGGGTTGTAGGTTAAGAGTTCATAAAGCATCGGGGGCTCGACATTAAGATCTTATAACCAGCGCCCTATGTGACAAGTCTTATAACCGGTGCTTAGCTAAGCGCAGTCTTCTAAAACCGGCGCTATATGCCCCTTTTAAGGAAGTTGCTTTAAAAAACGCGCCTCTGTAAATACCCTAACGCTTTTATAAGAGTCTTAAAATCAAACTCATTTAAACAAGTCTATATAAACCAGGCGCTTGCTTTAACTTCTTATAACACGGCAGTTATGGGAGTCGTAGTTAATATAGGGGTATTTGATGGCGATGTGCAAGGAGCTTAATTACTGTAAAGGGGGTATTTTATAATATTTATTAATAGTGCATTTTTATATAGGGACCTGCTTGCCCAGCTGCCCTGATTGTTTGCTTTTCGCTTTACTCATGTTTGCCTAGAACAAAACCTCCTTTCAGCTCTAATTCTTCATTCAAGAAGTAACTTTGATGGAATACCTGGTATTCTTTTTCCGCTTTATAATTCTCGGCACGAGCTATCAATTTTTTATGCCATCGGCTTTGCAAAGATGCCTTTATATTGCAGGCGCAAGTTTGGTCAGGAGTTCCCAAGCTTTCGCAACTAAAATGAAAACTCGCATATTGCCATCGAATCGCGCACAAATTAGATTTAAACATGCTGCAAATAAAATTACACGGGAACAGATTATCTTTTTGTGTCATTCTCCCTGCTCGAAAAATGTCCCCTTTTCATGAGAATATTTGTTACATAGTTTTACAAGCCAAAGAGTACATGTATGCGAAGATTGCCGCGAGATTGTAAGACTATAATTTTAGATGGAGCCTTTTGACATGGCCATGGTTTGTTGTGAAAATGCGAAATTAGGTTCTCGTTTCAGCTGATTGTTTGTTATATATTCGTGAATGAAAATGCCCGATATCAGTCTCACATTTCGCGTCAATTTACATTAATATTTGTGGGTGTAATAATTAATCGTCCGCTGTTTACTATTACATTGCGGATCTATTCTTTCGGTCATAGTCTTCTGCAGACCATACATGTACTAGCGTTGGATGGGTTGTTTGAAAAAAACAGATTTTGCCCAAAAACAAGCCCTGGATGATTTCAATATTTCTTCCTATACAACTCAAACAAAAGTACGCAAAAAAATGTAAAAAGGGTATTTGCCGGGCCCTCAGGTATGGTCCAAGACCCATAGGGCACAGTTTTTCCTCAATAAAGGACATCCGGCCCGGCCAAATAAACCCCCTTACTAGTATAATAAAAAAATAAACATAACATATTAAATAATAAAAAAATCAAAATACAAATAAAAATAAAATAAAATAAAAATATGCAAATAAATATGAAACTAATAAATAAATAATAAATAAATAAATAAAATAAAAATATACATAGATTCATTGTCGTACACAACAGCGGCCCAGAAAGGCGGGGCCGAACTTCTACCCAAGGGCCCCCCATATCTTTCTAAATATTGCCTCGTGGTCGTTCTCCCTCTTTTTTTTTTTTTTTTTTTAGGTACAAGGGTTGGCCGTAATTGCTTGGAGTACGTGTGGAAGAAAATCTAAAGGATTACAATTCTAATGAAATTTACTGAACAGCTAACCTTACTTCTTATGAATTACTAATCATTACGCAATGTACAGGGTCTGAGCGTTCCTATGCTATGTAGCGCTGGATAAAACTTGGCCCCTAGATTTCCAGCCCCGCTCTACGTTGTGGGGGGGGCCAGTCCAGGTCTCTTCGCTCCCCCTCTCCGGGACGAGTCCTGGCACTCAAAATGATGCATTATAAAGGAAATTACCAGCATAACAATTCTATCACACGAACTCTACGCGGACTGTTGTTGTGTATTTCTATTATAGTACATGCCATGTTCGAACATGTGCCAAAATCGATCCTCCATGTTGCCCCATGTGCAGGTGTCAATTATAATGCTGCGCCCTTAGCACTGAACTTTACCATGATGTATTTCCTTCGCATTGCCCGTCTCAAAAATCCAACCCCCATCTCGGTTGACTTTCTCATCTCTTTTCTTTTTGCTTTGCCCTTTGCGTTTTTCTCCGCCCTTCTTTCTTACACAACTCTTTTTTTTTAGTTTGAATTACAGACATCATATATTCTCGAGGGTCAGTCTAAAGCCTCGGTGGGTTTTAAATAATCAATCATCCTCAACGCGCTCAAAATATACACAAACACCGGAACGATAAGCCTGCTCAAGAATTTATCTAACAAAGCCCTATGTTTAATATAAACCATATGGCAATAATTAATTCATAGCCGAGCTGTACTAAAACCGATGAGAACCATCCAAAACAAACCCAAAACGACAAACAGACTCACAAAGAAACACGAGTCCAAAACGATAAAAAATACCTGTGATAGTAGATGAATTCCTTCTCGTCCCCAAGGCCTCCCCTCAGTACCTTCCATAGCGGCGCCAGAGCCTGCGAAAATAAAGAACCTGGCAACTCTGCGACCATGCTACTATTCGACTAAGGAGCCTGGCACTTAAAGCTAATTTAGTAGGAAACATTGCCTGCGGCACGCAAATCGCCCTTTTCCCTAGTTTTCGCCACGCAAATGATGAAAACATTGTTTCATGGCCAGCCATAATTTTTGCCATTCTCGGAAAGCCCAAGAAAATGCCTTTTTGAATCAAATCAAAAAGTATTTTTTTGCTTCTCCGCCGACGCAAATTAGTGCCTTTCTCGAAAACATATGTTTCCCTAGTTTTTCAGCCCACGGATGTGGAAACAATTTTATTTACTAGCTTAGCCATCCAGAGCATGCTGCAAACATTTTTCGTGTGCTTCCCAGCTAGCTATAGACACTCCAGAAACATTAGCAGGCAAACAACGTTTCCCTAGTTTAAGGAGCCGCCGACACAAAGCAACTGAAACGATTTCTCGTTAATGCTGTCGCTCTACGGTTTTATAGCCACCCCATAGGAAAACTGATTCACAGGAAAAATTTGCTTACCTGCTAGAAGAAGAATTTGTTTCCCTAGTTAATAATACACTTGCAAAAAATTAACTCCATTTAGCATTGGCTAAGAGCAAGTGACAGTTCAAGTGGGTAACACCAAGTGCCCGAAAAAGTGCCCCTAAACCAGTGCAAATTACAATTTCCGAAGATTTACAAAGTTGAGCTACTGAAGAAAACCCCTAACGGCTACGAAACAGGATCATATGCAGGTATGGCCCGAAGATGCCAGACCTGAGCCGAAGTTTGACGCCGATGAAGCCTGCCGAAAGTTTCTTATTCCACTCCTTTTTAATGAATCTATTACAGACGCAATTCATACACTTGAAAAAAGCAAATCAAAGTGAAAAAACGACAATATACTAGTCCCGAACATCAACCGATCAGTCTCCGCAAGTTGCCCGCCAAGCCTTGCGTGCCTTTGCTGCGAAAAACGGAACAACTTCTTTATCCGAACACGCCATGTTCAGCCGGGAGGTCTGTGTCAAAGATTTTCAATGATCTGCTTCTACCGTCGAAGTCACGAAGAGCTATTTAAACTAAGGTGATTTTTTCTAGGTTAGGAACTACTTACACACCGAAATGAACCCTATAAATCGAAGCCGCAAGAGTCATTCTAACGAAGCTATGAGCCTACGGTAGTCCAAAGTATAGCGCTCAGAACGTCACTAACAACAACACAAGGACATCATCTATGTTAATTCTTTCATCCCCAGACGTTAAATGCGTCGCTCAAAATGATAGAATATCGAGCCGGTATGCGGTGATCTGCGACTTCAAATACGAAGTTTTTGTACTCTGGAGTCGCCCGGGTGGTCAAATCCCAGAAGTGTGCGAACTGCAAAAATTAAACAAAAAATCACTAAATAACAATAATACAATAAAAATAAAATAATCTATAATCAGAAGAAAAAAAAAGACTCCAAAACAAAGAGTAAATTTATAATTTAAATACATAAATTAATATTCATAAAAACTAAAGTTATCAGCCCCCGAGCGAGCGAAGTGAAATTGCCATATCTGTTTCCACAGATCTATACTACATTTCATTAACATTCAATAGTAAAAACTAGACCACTTCAGTAACAATTAATACGAAACTACATCCGGAGACACCGAGTAGGGCGTATTTTCCATATCCTCCACTAGTGAGGATATCGAGTGACGTCATTTCCACGCTTTTGCATGTGCTTTTTGTGGGCAAAGCTGGCCAAACTCAGGTTGAAAAATGGCGAGCGATAGATTCGTGAAATTCACTGAAGGCCGACACAGAAATCGTTCACTGATCGAGGAGTATGAAAATGTTAACACGAAGAAGAAAACTTCATATGAATTACAATTATTTCAAGGAGTTCCTTGCAAGTGAAGACGAAAGGAGAGAAAATTCGGAAATATCGCGAGGCCACCGAACTGCAAAGAGTTCGCGATAAAAGTTTTGTGCTTTTTGTCTTTTGTCTATATAATGAAAAGGAAAAATTACATGGTGGCTTGAAGTATATGAATTTGATTTTCTTCGGTGGTAAAAACAATTATTTTACATCGCTCGCTGCGCTCAGTTCGTAAAATTATTGTTTTTACCACTTCGAAAATAAAATTAATATCTAGTGTCGCGCCGCCAGGTAATATCCTCTATGTAATCACAACATAGTTTTCTCGGTCGCAATTTGGAATAAATAAGCACTTGTAATTTTTCAAAGACTACAAACAATATGTCACTCGGGCCTACGGGCTCGTGCAATTTGTTAGTCCTTGAAAAATTTACTGTCGTTGACTTATTTATTCCAACAAATTGTCACTCGAAATAATGCGATTACCTATACTTAGCCAGGCCCTGACATGATAACTAATTTTGGATATAACAAATCCTCAAACGTATATACAACTTTGCCACTAGCCATTAAAGTCCACCGTTTTTTTCCTTATCCTTGAGCTTTACTTTGTATTTTTCGTTTATAAGGAATGACTATTCAACTGGAAGCTGATTTTACATGGCGACAACCTTAAATCCACTTGTCGACAAAAAAAAAAAAAAAAAAAAAAAAAAACAAACCCCCGGGGACCTCCATGTGCCTACACCAGTCAGATCGCACAACGCAACAAGAGAAGGCATTTTACAAATGTCACAACGCCTCCACCAGAGGTCAACCAGGGGGGGTACGATCTCCATTTCCTCTCTTTGTTGTACAACGTCCCCTCTGAATAATGTTCTAAAGGGGGGGGGGGGACGGGACCCGATTGATTTTTTATTATAATGGAACAAAGCTCCGCCTTACAGTCAAAACATGTTTTAATGGGGGCACCTTTCAAATTATACTGTTACCGGGGGACATTTCTTCGTTTGCCTAACCTTGCTACTGGACTGCTGCTTTAACCATTGGTATTACTGGCTATTCATGAATCATTTCTTATGCAAAACGAGTATACTTTACTTATTTTTGGCAAACAAATCATATGCATCTATTGCAATTTCGAAAATGGAACAGCATGTAATCACAAAGAAAACGTCTGCCCTTGGTGGTTTAACATTTATGTCAACGTAGCATTCAACATAGCTTAAAACATTGTAAATATGGTGTCTGGCTCCGCTAAACGGGATCACATCTCTGCGCTTTTCACACCTATAATTTGTGTTTAATTTTATGAGTCACATTATGTTATCATTGAATGGTAATTAAATTAACAATCATAAAGGATTTCTGAGTTTTCAACACAATTAAGTCACCTTGAAGCTTGACATCGCTTGCCATTTTTTAATCACACTTGACACTGGTTGCATGGTTTCCCGTCCCTTGGGCACCTGTTACATGTCTTCCCGTGTTTAGTCACTGGTTTCATGTTTACTCACCCTTGGTAACTGATTCATGTTTACCCACCCTTGTAACCGATTCATGTTTACCCACCCTTGGTAACTGATTCATGTTTACCTGCCCTTGGTAACTGATTCATGTTTACCCACCCTTGTGATTCATGTTTACTCGCCCTTGGTAACTGATTCATGTTTTACCTGCCCTTGGTAACTGATTCATGTTTACCCGCCCTTGGTAACTGATTCATGTTTACCCACCCTTGGTAACTGATTCATGTTTACCCCACCCTTGGTAACTGATTCATGTTTACCCACCCTTGGTAACTGATTCATGTTTACCCGCCCTTGGTAACTGATTCATGTTTACCTGCCCTTGGTAACTGATTCATGTTTACCTGCCCTTGGTAACTGATTCATGTTTACCCACCCTTGGTAACTGATTCATGTTTACCTGCCCTTGGTAACTGATTCATGTTTACCCACCCTTGTGATTCATGTTTACCCACCCTTGGTAACTGATTCATGTTTACCTGCCCTTGGTAACTGATTCATGTTTACCTGCCCTTGGTAACTGATTCATGTTTACCCACCCTTGTGATTCATGTTTACCCACCCTTGGTAACTGATTCATGTTTACCTGCCCTTGGTAACTGATGCATGTTTTACCCACCCTTGTGATTCATGTTTACTCACCCTTGGTAACTGATTCATGTTTACCTGCCCTTGGTAACTGATTCATGTTTACCCGCCCTTGGTAACTGATTCATGTTTACCCACCCTTGGTAACTGATTCATGTTTTACCCACCCTTGGTAACTGATTCATGTTTACCCACCCTTGGTAACTGATTCATGTTTACCCACCCTTGTGATTCATGTTTACTCACCCTTGGTAACTGATTCATGTTTACCTGCCCTTGGCACTGCTGGTTGCATGTTTACCCGTCCTTTGTAACTGATTCATGTTTACTCACCCTTGGTAACTGATTCATGTTTACCCACCCTTGGTAACCGATTCATGTTTACCCACCCTTGGTAACTGATTCATGTTTACCCACCCTTGTAATTCATGTTTACTCACCCTTGGCACCAGTTTCATGTTTACCCGCCCTTGGCACTGCTGGTTGAATGTTTCCTCGCCCTTGCTACCAAGTTCATGTTTTACACACTCTTTGTAACAGCTCCATTTTTACCCACCCTTGGCACCAGTTTCATGTTTTCCTGCCCTTAGCACCGGTTATATGTCCTTAGTAATGGTGACATGTTTTCCGATGCTTGACGCCAATTGCATGTTTTGTAGCCCTTGGCACCAGTTGCGTGTGTATTTCCCGTTCTTGGCAATTAATGCTTGCAGGTCTACCCACACTTGGCTTGGGTTACATGTTTTCCCACGCTTGATGCCCATTGTATGCCTGTTGTAACGCACTTATGTCCGGTTACATGCTTCCCGCTCTTGGAAGCGGTTGCACATTTTTGCTCCAGATTTGTGGGTCATTATGTTGTTGGCGTTTCATGTGCCATGTCGTCTATACTTTGTGAGAGAATTTAAAGTCTGAAAACACGTTGAAACTGTGAAAAACAGTAAAAAGGAGAACGATAATCAATTCAAAAGAAAATATTAGTCACTTAGACAACGAATGCGTTTGTTGTTCAAATATTCACTTCACTGTCACACAACGCCTGAGGTGGGCCAAGTGTTGATAAATGAGATTTAGTTCACAATTAGCTTTTGGAGAGTACTGGAAAGTGTCAGAAAATCCGAAGATTTACAAAAGCTAACGCCATTAAACGCGGGCAACAGCTACGCTCACTGCAAAAGCTTAATTCACACTCCACGAGTTAAAAATCTATGTGCTACGAATCACTCAGTGAATCACTCCCTTCTTTTCTTTCTTGGCAAGGAATACCTTTTAAGCATACCGTGTTATTTACTGAAGCAAGAGAGAATCCTCTCTTGAGTGAAGAAGAGACAACAACACAACCAGGTGAGATTTTAGGCTTACTGGCAATCCGTTTCATCATTCTCAGAAATCACATGTGCATTGACATGCTCAAGGGATGTCCCTCTAAAGGAAATTAATTGGAAAAGTCAATGTGTAAGAAAACGTGGTCTATATTCTCAGAAATCCTATGTGTTTGTTATTTAGCTTAGATGTTATTATTGGATTCAAATTCCATTGCGTTCCCTCCTTAATTCATTGTTCGACAGATCGGAATAACCTCTATCAGCTTCTAGGTATAGTAATTACTAAATGTTAAATAAATAAATAAATAAATAAATGAATAAATAAATAAACTGTGTGCTCTGAGGGTTGCTGAAACCAGCAAAATGAGGGTGAAAACATGACATGACACATCGCTCCCGGCCGGTTTAATGTTTTTAATGTAACAAACAAAATGGGATAATGTGATAATCCAATAATTAATGTGAATACCTCTTCTCTTCTTAAAGGAAGATAAGATGACTCCACCATCTTGTCATGTCTTGTTACCCGAGACCACCTTGCGCACCCACAAAGTTTTACCCATGACCACTATGCGTGCCCCACTGCGTTCAACTGAGATTAAATCCGGTTTTACAATCTATATATAGATACCGCCATATAGCATATATCTCCTTATTTGTGTGGGGACTCTAAACATCTCTAAACATCTAAAAGCAATATTAATAATATTGAATAATATTTGCAATAATCACACTAAAATAAAAACTGGAATCGGATACTATTCCTAATTATAACAACAAATTGACAATTTACAAAAATACAGTAATAAACGAAGTAAGATAAGAACATAGTTATGATAAAATCTGGAATGAAAGCTTTTACCCTTATACATTTGCAAGTGAACCGAGTGAAGAATAAAACTAAGAAACAAAAATAAAAAAGGTCCAGGCCTGCATACTGATTTATTAAGAACAAGACGCTTTGAAAACGTGGGCACTGAGGCTTTGTTTAAAGTGCCTATAACCCAAAAATTATTTTTGCCCCAAATGAATGTTTATATTATACTCGTAATTTTTTTTTTGTTTTGGTTAAGGTTACCGTGTACCTTCAGGGGTGTCTCAAATCTAAAAAATGTAGCGCGTCCGGATTAAACTCCAGATACCTAAAACCCTATATCAAATTAAAGCTTATAGAGCTGGCTATCTAAATATACTAACCATTATGTAATAAAATGAATTGTCGAATTTTTCGCGATGTCTAAATACAAGGGTCCGAATCAGCTTTTGAAAGCTACAACTCTGCGCGAATTATATATTTCGCTAATTTGATTTGTTCTCGGGTTTCCGGACCCAAAGCGCTAAAAAAACGTGTCGGGGATTCCCCATATTCAATTGCAGTGAAAAGATAGAGAGCATTTTCTAAATAGGGCGAAAAAAATATGTAGTGATCGCGCGGAAACGGCTCCCAACGAAAACGTTTTCCGAAATAAAAAATTCCCCGACACGTTTTTGTTGTTTATATGTTAATCTAGATACTGTCCAAATTTGAGGTCAATCGCTCAAATTCTCTTTGAGTTGTAACTCTTTAAAGACGCCTCTATCGGCCCGAAATAGATTTCGAGAAAACAGCGGGAGAAGTATTCACATTCCACACACAACTCACTTCCGGTTAAGTCTCTCGCACTGTATTTCTCCGTTAATAATTATCGGATTTCCATAGAATTTTCTTTATATGAAAGGTCATCATGTAAACTACATATCTAAGTGGAAACGTGTTTTTGGACCAATTCTGTCCTTTGAAGGTATACTGTAACCTTAAAACGGCAATTTTCTATGGGCCGTCAAGTGAGGGTTGTTTTCCCCATGGCCGAGTCAGAGGGAGACTGAGACTAGTGACGTCATTCCAGGCCATTGGCACCAGTTTTGAACTGGAAAGCAGAGGAATTGATTTTGATGGGTATTACAGAATTTTCGTAGAATGTCAATGTAATAACTTTTTTCTGGGTAACCTGAAATATTTATACGTTTGTTTAATGCATTACGCTATTTTTTACGAGAGCTGTGGAATTGATTCGGACTATAAATTCGCTATGTCTATACGCTTTGTATCGAGCCGAACTCACAGAAATGTCACGCAACCTCCCGTCCAAAGACACTACTGCAACACGAGACTTAAGTAGCTTGAATACTTGAAAAATAATTTCTTACAACTTGTGTTAAAAATATAATATTATGAATTAGGTAGGGAAAGATTATCATGTAAATTGCTTGAGAGACCTTCCGCGAGCCGAAATAAACACCAGTCCACGCGGTGTCGCTCAACAGGGAAATTATGACATTCACACGGCACACACAGCTGAATTGAATGAACAGAATCGCTTCACAGGCTTAAACAACGATGGAAAATACTGAATTGGCTTAAGTTTTTGCATGGAAGTTCTAGAACGAAAGTCTGGACTCATGTATGAATTATTTGCAGTGGATACTCCTACGGAAGCCGTGCGCTATTCAGACAGTAATCTTCTGAAGCTTCTGTTCGAAGTTACGATTCGATTGGCAATTAAGAACGAATGTCGCTAAGGATGGAGCCAAATTGGAAATGGTCAAAATAAAGTTTCCTTCATACTTTGTGTGTAGTTAGTCTTTGGGGTGGAAACATTCATGATGATATTTGTTTCACTTCCTGCACTAACCTAGACTTGGGATCAGGGGGGGAAGTTCATGCCCAAAAATGTATTTTTTGAGGTATTTTTAACCCTGAAAACTGAGATTTTGTTAACTAATTATCTCAAAATGCAAAAGACTGGTTAAAATTCTGCTGACATCCTGGTATAATATCATCCTTCCGCTCCACAAAACTGGCACCGGATTTTCAGTTTGCCCCCTGGGGGCCCCCTGGCCCCCTGTCCTTTGTAAGGGGGGGAACCGCCTTTTTTAAAAAACTGAAAATGAGACATCTTTGGCTAAAATAAAATCAAACTGGTATTCATATTTTGATCAAATTTGAAGTTGCAAATGAATATTTCGTCCTTTGTGAATGTTTTGGTACTGAAAAGTCCGCGGGCACTCAATTATTTTTTGCAGAACAAACAATTTACAATTCATACCCACGACAAAATGTTAATTTTCCGTCATTTTCAATGCCCACTTTCTGGAAGGTAAATAATGCTATTTGTAGCAACTTACCACTATACTGTTTCTCTATCATCGATAATTTGAAAATATTTCACTTTTACAGCTTACATGTAAGCAACTTCAGAAAAAAAAAATGTTTTGAATAGCACATCCACTGGTGAAACTGTTAATTTATGCAAATAATAACACTCAAGTTTCCGGCCAAAAAAATATAAAACTGAGTTGTGTAGTCAATTAAACCACATAAATAAAACTTATAATAAACAATTGATGTAATGCATACCATTTATTAAGTAGTAACTTCAAGAACCACTGATCTCAGAGGCAACGAGGAATCACGCCGAATATTATAATTCGTCGGTGCTTTCGTTATGTGCCACCGTGTGTTGAAACTATAGTTCTCATCCGTCGGAACAGCCCCAAATGGTTTCCTTTTCACTGGAAATATTATCTGGAATTGGCTGCAGCTGCTAACTACCCACAAAATATTACAAGCTCCACCGATCGATGCTGTCGCCGCCATGTTGCATCACTTCTTGTCAGGCCGTGATGAATGCTTTTTTTAAGAATGCTTGAAAAGGCAACCTCCTTGTTCTTTTAGAAATGTCCGATCTCTTGAGGTTCACAATTCTCAGCTACAAATCCTGAGTTATAAATTCTTACTGAGCTATATAAATCCTTTTGAAGTATCACTGTTTGGTTGTAAACTGTGTAAACTCTAAATAAGCCGGGACGGGTCGCCGGGACGATTGTATGTTTATCTTTTTCGGTCAGCGGACACCATAAAATATAAACATGCCAAATTAAAGTGTCCCGGCTTGGAGTTTACAATTCAAAAGGATTTATATAGCTCAGTAAGAAATTATAACTCAGGATTTGTAGCTGAGAATTGTGGAGCTCAAGAGATCGGACATTTCTAAAAGAACAAGGAGGTTGCCTTTAAAGCATTCATCACGGCCTGACAAGAAGTGATCCAACATGGCGGCGACAGCAACGATCATATCGGTGGAGCATCCGCCATCGTGGATCTGTTTGTAATATTTTGTGGATAGTTTGTAGCTGCAGCCAATTCCAGATAATATATTTCCAGTGAAAAGGAAACCATTTGGGGCTGTTCCGACGGATGAGAACTAAGTTTCAACACGGTGGCACATAACGAAAGCACCGACGAATTATAATATTCGGCGTGATTCCTCGTTGCCTCTGAGATCAGTGGTTCTTGAAGTTACTACTTAATAAATGGTATGCATTACATCAATTGTTTATTATAAGTTTTATTTATGTGGTTTAATTGACAACACAACTCAGTTTTATATTTTTTTGGCCGGAAACTTGAGTGTTATTATTTGCATAAATTAACAGTTTAACCAGTGGATGTGCTATTCAAAACAATTTTTTTTTCTGAAGTTGCTTACATGTAAGCTGTAAAAGTGAAATATTTTCAAATTATTGATGATAGAGAAACAGTGTAGTGGTTATTTGCTACAAATAGCATTATTTATCTTCCAGAAAGTGGGCATTGAAAATGACGGAAAATTAACATTTTGTCGTGGGTATGAATTGTAAATTGTTTGTTCTGCAAAAAATAATTGAGTGCCCGCGGACTTTTCAGTACCAAAACATTCACAAAGGACGAAATATTCATTTGCAACTTCAAATTTGATCAAAATATGAATACCAGTTTGATTTTATTTTAGCCAAAGATGTCTCATTTTCAGTTTTTTAAAAAGGCGGTTCCCCCCCTTACAAAGGACAGGGGGCCAGGGGGCCCCCAGGGGGCAAACTGAAAATCCGGTGCCAGTTTTGTAGAGCGGAAGGATGATATTATACCAGGATGTCAGCAGAATTTTACCAGTCTTTTGCATTTTGAGATAATTAGTTAACAAAATCTCAGTTTTCAGGGTTAAAAATACCTCAAAAAATACATTTTTGGGCATGAACTTCCCCCCCTGATCCCAAGTCTAGGTTAGTGCAGGAAGTGAAACAAATATCATCATGAATGTTTCCACCCCAAGGACTAACTACACACAAAGTATGAAGGAAACTTTATTTTGACCATTTCCAATTTGGCTCCATCCTTAGCGACATTCGTTCTTAATATCTTACTTTGCTTTTAAATGATTTAGCTTAGCAGTTTCATGAAATAATGCTAAAGCCCGAATATATCGAATTTTTTCGGTGAGAATCTGTCCTCCTTTGATGTCGCCAGATCAGTAAAGTATAAACAAATGAAATGTGTCGCCGGATTGTTCGCGTAGTATAAACACTGTATAAACAGACTGAGCAAATTAGTCTGAATTAATTAAATCAGCCGTGCTCACTGTACTAGAATCGCTTAATGCATCTTAACAAAGATAATATTTTGGTTCAGCAAGAATAAATTATTACCTTGAATTCTACGAAAATTCTGGAACCCGAACGAAGCAAATTGAAGTCCTGTCCTTATAAGCTTAATTTGTACAAAGACAGAAACTCTAATTTCATCTTTACTCAATCTTCGCTGCAGACTCGCCGATCGATCAACCCAGAAAACTTGACCATGAAATCTTGATCAACGGCAAAGAACGGCTCGGCTCAATTTTGCACGCATTTCTAGCTCAGAACGAAGACACAACTCAAGGCTCGCGATCGATCGATCGATTGATGGACTGGAATGACGTCACGAATTGGGCTAGATCCAGTAATTTCAGATGGTTCTGCTACTCGGTCATATTTTTAAATAATGCGATTTTCCGAGACTTTGAAAATTCATAAAAAATCGCGGTTTCAACCAAAAAGATTTTTCTTTTCGGCGTTCTGCTCAGAAAAATGTATAGATTGTTTAGAACAAAAAAAGTTTTGGGGGTTATAGGCACTTTAAGTAATATTTCAAAAACGAGTGCGTGTTTCATCGGGTTTCCAAACATGAGAAAACAGATGAAAGCACGAAGCCGCAGGCTGAGTGCTTTTATTGTTTTAGAGTGCTTGGAAACCCGATGAAACACAAAGCACGAGTTTTTGATATTACTTCTCCAACAAAGAAGATTACATCATCTTATCCCTCTAATGAGCATTTCCTATTCAGATAGTCATTTGGCCACTGAATTGGTATTGATTAGCACTGTTTGTTCTAGTTGTGTTAGAATGCGGTAGTAACATTCCTTGGTGCTTTCACGACTTTTTGTCTGCATAAACCACATTTTAGTTACAAGCATCCGGTCGAGTGATGCCAGTGCGACTGCTTACTGCGGAGTTTTCATATGAAGAAAAAGTTCAACCTTTGAGCCGACTGGGAAAGGAGACAGTTGTCTAGCTAGAGCACTATACTGATACAGGATAAAGGTAAATTTGAAACGTTTTAAAGCCGAAATGAAAGTACAAATTACGACATAAATGTTTGTGGTGTGAATATTAACGAGAGGGCGTCAAGGTCTTATCTATCAACTTTATTCAGATGACAGTTGTGCTTTATTTTTGTAATCGAATCAAGCTTCATGAGTTGAAACACATGTATGTTTCAACTGGTGTTTCATTGGGTTTCTACTAAACGCATCCACCTGACTAGAATAGGGAGCTATGGTTGGCTAATAACATGAATAATTAATGAGTTTGAGAAAGTTATTTGGCAAATAGTATGCATAGAAAGATGGTTGGACCGCAATGAAATGGTGGCGTATCCTCGAAAGTCCCAAGTGA
Organism: Desmophyllum pertusum; assembly: GCA_029204205.1. Classification (NCBI taxonomy): domain Eukaryota; kingdom Metazoa; phylum Cnidaria; class Anthozoa; order Scleractinia; family Caryophylliidae; genus Desmophyllum; species Desmophyllum pertusum. The sequence continues at coordinate 2,265,113 of MU827783.1, read as the reverse complement.
TGAAAGTTGGTTCATGGAATGTCTTGAAGAATACCAGGGAACTTACAAGATCATAAAGTGGAACAAGTTAGCGTCTACAAATATCTCGGAGTTCACATCCATAGTTCCCTGACATGGAATGTTCATGTATCGAACTTGTGCAAAGAAATTTATCCTTAACTTAAATTGTTAAATCGTTTATCGGCCTTCTTACTCAGGGATACGCTGCTTCAGATCTACAAACAGACGATATTACCTATACTGGACTACGGATGCATAATCTGGTTTGATTGCTCCAAAAAAGTGAGCAGCAGACTTGAGAGGCTACAAAACCAAGCCATGCGCTCAGTTTTAAGAACCAACAGAAAAACATGCTCACAGGCTATGCGATGTAGATTAGGATTACTTTCTCTTTCAAATCGTAGACGATTCTTATGTTTTCAAATGATCTTCAAGATAGTTAATAATGTACATTGCCCTGACCAGCTACAAGGAGTCTCGCCCGTGAATGGGTGATTGGGTCACGTGGTAACACAGGTGATTCGCGACCTCTGCCAACCTGTCCGTGTGTTACTTGATTTCAACATGTGCAAGGTTGTTGTTTTGACAAATTTTACTGGCGGGACAAAGGCAGATAGACCATTTTCGTCTGCTAGAAACGTTTTACTGCCTACTTGTATGGACAAGTTGAGTTTAGAGTAATATCAGATTCAAAGTGGGTCGTGACATGGTGGCTGACATCCCAGGCGAAGATACAAGTATACTGGTGGAATTTCGTAGAAGAAATTAGGTTGGATTAGATTTCGATGGCTTTAGCTACCTAAGAAAATGCATTAACAGCTCTTTTTTGAGAAACCAAGCCACTTTCCTAATCAGTAGTACCATTGTCAACCAGAATGAAAGTTTGTTACAACAGAGAGCAGTTAAGCAAAACCAATCTGAATCTTTGCCAGGATTTGAAGAATTGCTTAGATGTTTTGGCTTTTGAAATAAGCCGCTGCATTCAGGATTCAGGTGGGACAATGACTTTTTATTTGGTTGAAATTTGTAGGGTTACTGCTGTCAGATATGTTTTTCAAATGTTACTTTGTACATTGTGAACTCAGCATTTAACTTATATAATTCCTAAACAAGATAATTTGCACTGAGTTAGAGTAAATTCAGGGGTTAGATTAAATTCCGGAGTTGCACAATTAAACAACATTCAGATAAACACGGTCATACTAAGCTTTCTGTATGAGTGCTTTAACCGCTGCAGAAAGAATGGGCAGCCATTTTTTTTAATAGTACATCCTATTTCTAGTTTCAGTAACCAATCAGAGCACACGAAAAACCCACTGGATTGTTATATACTAAAATTAATACATGTATGTGAATTAGTCATGAATGAGAAAGTGATTTTCACAGTTGTGAAGTAACCATAAGCAGAAGCAAAGAAATGCTTCAACGAGATTCTCACTCGGGAATTTGCGATAGCGGTGTAATCTTAGTCATACAGCTGTTTCAACTAGCGTTGTCGGATCAAAGTTTTAAGCCTAGGCGATAAGACTGCAAGGTTATATGGCTTGGGAATAAATGCAATAAAATAAGCTATGACTCGCCCGTATGGAAAATAAGCCACAGGGAAACCCTTATGATATTTTCTTCTTTTTTATCACCCTACCAACTCTGAAACTAACAACTAACGACTATTCATACCACCTTTTGATCTTCTCGCTTTAGCTTAAAACGATATTATTTAAAATAGCTGTCTGGTGCTTCACAACTGCCAAGGTCACTTCCTTAGTCATTCTTTGTTCAGCTCAGCTATAATAATATTGTTGCTTTCTTATGTGCATCATCAAAATGACTATTACAATTTTTTTAGCCTGCGAAGCGCAGTTGTTCGAAAGTCGATTAACGATAATCCGGGATTAAAAGTTGTTCCAGGAGTTCAATTGTCTCTATTAAAAAAAAAATGAGTTATGGGTAAAGGAAAGTCAAAGTCGAAACTGAAAGGCAAAAACCTTAACTTATTAGACCCGGGTGAAACGTTGAACTTTTAGCCTGTTCCAGGCGTTCAGATAGTGGGAGAGCGACGCGAAAAGACACGCGAAGCGCGAAGAGTGGCGAGTGAATAATACGCGTGGGAATGGGGAGAGTGGGCGAATGAACGCGCCCTCTCGCGCGTCTTTTCGTGTCTCTCCTCCACTATCCGAATGCCTGGAACAGGCTATTGAACTTTACATGAGTCGAACCTAATGCAAATGTGCAAAAGCTATTGTTTTTGCTATTTGCATTTGGTTCTATACTCAGGAAGTTCAAAGTTTGATCCAGGCCAATATTCAACTAGATTTAAAGTTCACGCTAATCCTGGATTAGCAGATTATAGCAGATCTTAGCATGGCAGAGCTGGGTTGTTTAAAGCACGATAAAGTTAATCCGGAGTTAGGCCATGGCCAAATGTCGATTTTCGAATGAGATGAACCTAATGCAAATGAGCAAAAGCTATTGGTTTGTTCATTTGCAGTAGGTTCTTCTCAAGCGAAGTTCGACGTTTGACGCGCGATGATAATTTTTCCAAAAGAAGATTTGCCCAAAAGTTTTTTTGGGAATATTCGATTTTGGCTTTTATTGAACTTTCTTTTAAGCTTTTGAAAACAATTCAAACGATAAAATTGAACGACATTTCGGAGTCGTTCGAAATATCTTCATAAACAGTTCAGGCAGACTCAAATCATGCAACGCTGTTTGCCTAACTCAAATTCAGTGTTTCACTTGCAAAGTTTTGTCTAATGATTATTTCTGACTACTTTGAAGGTGTAATAATTTTTATGTATGCAACTTGATAGTGTCGTCATGAACACTCCGAAACGTCGTTCAGTTTTATCGTTAGTTTTTGCATGTCTCTGCATGTTCAACTGAACAAAATTAATGCACTCCTCGATTAGCTTTTAAATCTGGATTAGGGTTAACAGACTTTCGAACAAGCAGTCCCAAGGAAGTTATGCGGTGCTAACTGAAAGTGCGCACTAAGCGTGAGTCTTGTCCACACGCGATTCACGTTTTTGCAAAACGTTCTTTCGAGGGTATGTGCTGTAACTAGGCCAAGAGAACACATCAGAATTTATTGATTGATAATTCGTCAGGCGTTCCTTTGGCATGGAACGCAGTTCGTCCATCTATTTGTCCTGACAAAGTTTATTTTTAGATAATGGTTGGAAAATTGGAGTTGGAGTTGGAGTTGGCTTTGCTGCAGTAGGGGCTGTGGGGGCTGCAGCATATGTGCGGCATAAGAAAAGAAAGAAAAAGAAAAGGTGAGTACTAAAGGTGGTTCTATCTTTTGAGGTAGGGTTTAAATCCTAAAGTGTGACGATTTAAATGGTCACGTGGTCATCTGAGAGAAACTGTTCTGTAGCGCAGTGGGGATCTATTTTTCCTATCAATCCAGAGGCCCGGGTTCAATACCGAGGACCCGTCCGCGGTTTTTTTTTCTCTGAAAAATCTCTTTCCGATTTGGATCAGCAAACAACTGGGTCAAATAAATGTAACAAACAGCAACTGATCAAATGGCGGGGGTCTTGCTGAGCAGTGTTACAAGTCACAAATGTATTTGCTAACTGCCGTCAAATATGATGGAATCGCAAATAAAATGTGCTTGCAGTTGGATTCGGCGTTGTTAAATTCGATATATTTTATATATGTATAGATCACATTTCATGTCTGCCCAATAATATAAATAAACACTTTCGCTCTGAATAATGAAATAGCCATTTTTGCTTTCATGTAAAAGCCAATTAACCAATCAACTTGAAATAGCTGATAATCATCAGTGTACGAAGAAATTTAAAGAGAAGAAATATATGTTTGTTAAATGCCTTGTACTGTTTAAATCACATTATCAGACGAACGTTCTTAGGTTACAAAACGGGGCACTGTATAATACACGCATGATAACCAACAAATTTCATTCTCACCAGATCTTGCTAGTAAAATTAAAATCGTGTTTGAATAATGTTTCTGCAACGGGTTTCTTGGTTCTACTAGGCTTAACCCTTTTGCGGCCACAGTCGTCCCCAGACGACATTTGGAGGAGTAGACAAAGAACCACTTGTGACGTCATCAATTTGCACGTGATCGGATTGTTTTGATAAGCAACTAACACAGAAAGGATTGATCTTTCCACACGTGCGTCCATTTTGAATATCGATTAAATTCTGACAGAGCTAGTCAAAAAACACATGTTCCGTTATTGGTGCAAAATTGGTGGTATAATTGGCCAATACACCCATAATTAGCCTGCAAAACAGGCGTATTTTGGGCGAGCGAGCGCTGAATATTCCATCGAGTGTTTATAAGTCGCCATCTTGGATTAGGAAAACATTGGAGGCTTGGGGCGAGTGCAAAAGAACGACGAAGGGAGAGGGAGTCAGGCAGAAAGGCCTCGCCCTCTTTCACTCCAACTCTCCACGTTTTGCGAATCCAAGATGGCGGCTAAACACTCGAAGGAGATAAACAATCGCAAGCCCAAAAACCGCCTGCATTGCAGGCTAACCCATAATTGATCAATGTCTCATTTCCAGGTTTTTGAATGGTAAATACCAAAACTTTTCCAGCTAGTAGAAGATAGCGAGAAAAGAAAGGGGAGGAAAAGGAAAGGAAAAGCAGCAAGAAAAAAATCGGAATGCATCAGCAAAAAAAAGTCCAATTTTCGGCTTATGCGCATGCTCGAAAGTAAAATATAGCACATTTGACCACAGAATCTTGTTGGAAATCTAGCTAAAGTGTAAAAAATTGCTTTCATAGCAAATTTTGGTGTAATTCAACAACATAGCACCCAAAAGCCGATTTAACGGTTAAAAAAATGCGTTTTTTTGAAAAATTCAGCCGTGTCGTGATAGGGTTAAAAGGTGCTTGGAACGGAAAATTATTGTTTTGTCATTGAAAGCAATAATATTATATTCATGATAAACATCCCCAGTAAACAATGTCAAGTATTTTTAGATTGTCAAGCAAATTTCCTTTCTCTTGTCATATTCAATATTTACATCACGACACGAAAACAGTACCGTTTGTCATCTAGCTTGCCGGTGTTTTAAAGTACATGTAAACGTGTTTTATCCGACTTTTCATTGAAACCTGTTGCTTATCTCTCTTTTTTGTAAAATTAATTCTCGACCTGAAAACCTTGATTTTATAATCTGTGCCAATTTACTGTTTTTGTAAGTTTAATCCGTAAGCTCGCACATGTATGCATTGCAGACCGTTTATTAAAATGTGTCCTGAGCGAAAGTTGCAACTGGGGATCATAGATGCTCAAGGTAAAACATGTTCAAACATTTGATATTTTGAACTTTTATATTTCAGTCGTAGCCATCCCAAGTGTCACCAAACGTTGCAGGAAAAAGAACACACACCTGACCCATATGTGACACTGTGAATATATGAAACATATGTGGATATGTGAGATATGTCTGTGAAGAATCTGGCAGAAGTTTTGTAACATGTAAATTATTGTATCTTCTCAAACGATTGACAGTTTAAAATCAGTGTTACATATTTTTCTGTATACCCGACCTATCTGATATCACCCAGTTGTAATGGTGTATATTTAATGGTGTTATATTATGTTATATCGGTAGTTGAGGGATTCTTTTGTAGCTCTGTAGTTTATTAGTTATTACCCTCGCGTAAATGACCATCAAAAATGCTAGGAAAGAGGTTCGCCCATGAGAGGTGGTCGCTTACGAGAGGTCTCAAATGTAAGTGATTTCACTGAAAAAGAGAAAATTGGTACCATGGACAAGTGACCGCTTAGAGAGTTGATCGCTTAGGAAAGGTGGTCACTCGAGGGAGGTTCTGCTGTACTCTTAGTTGTAGTTTTACGACTAATGCATGTCATAAATCAGATATAAAGTTCTTGGTCTAAGCCATGTTATGCTGCCAGGCACATGATAGCACGAGAGGTAGGTTTCAAAAACGCCTCCAATGACACACGGTTTCTGTCTTTGTACTTCCCTCAAGTTCTCTCAAACGGCTTTGGTGTTCATTGTCGGCAAGATTCTCGTTTCTAACTCTTTTATTTATTAAGAAAAAGGGTGTCTCAGTGACCAAAATAAAAGTCTTTACTTCGGACTTAAAAAAATAAATTAATTAAATTTAAAAAGGTGATCTATAGGTGACACTAGCATAAAATGCACCATGTGACACTCAAGCCAAGCCTGCTGTGAGATGAAAAAGATTTTTCCAAATGTTTTTACGGGATGACTGTGATGAAAACGGCATTAGAGCGTATTAAGCATGTAGCCATGTGGTAGGCCGCTTGTGCTTTGTACATACCAAATCACACAAGCCAAGCCTGCTATGAGACATATCACATTATTGTTTCAAGTTATTTTATAAAACAGTGGTTCAAAACCATATTTGTTAAGATTAATTTATTATAATTATTATTGGATTGACTAAAAGCAATATATAATTATATCATTTTATAAGCTGTACATCTACATTGTTATGAAATTAAACTGATTGATCGATAGACATCTATCCGATATCCCAAGCCCCAAAATGACATGGCAAAGTGATATTTTTCATTGGTATTGACATAACAGCAACACAGGACATTTTACAATTCAGACAAACAACACGACTCCCCCCTCTATATTGATACTGACCATTTTCTTTCAATTTTCAAATGATATTTTGAAATTGATTTGGTTCTTGAATAAGGTTTTTTTTTAAACAGTTTGCAAAAGATGGAAAACAAAAAGTTAGCAATATTGATGCCCTTAGGTAGATAACATTATTTTATAGTCTAACTACCTTTAAGACCATTATCGCAAGATCTCATAACAGGTCAGTAAACATAATTATTATTAGGTAAACTGTGATCTGTCTAAGACATTCTGTAGCCATGCTACACTAATGGGCAGCTTTTCTTCACATGACAACATACTTCACCTTCCATTTTAACAAAAAGAAGATTGCAAAAAAGCTTATTGCCACAAAGGCCTTGGTTAATAAATTAGATGGTGTAAGTGTCATTAGAGCAGCTTTCAGTTGAGTGTCAAAAAAACAACGCCAATGGAATCACAATAGCCAATCACAACAAACGAATTAACACTTGAAGCAATTATACACCTAACCAATGCCAACCACAGGAAAATGCCCCTGACCAAGTTATGATTGGTTTTGGTTTTGCATCTGATTGGTTGGATAGGTGGCACAAATTCCATGTTTGCTTTTTACACTCAATTAAGAACAGCTTTATTACAATAATGGCAGGACTAATGTTTTTAGAAAATACATGTAACTTCCTGTTACCTTGTTATGTTTTTTTAAAATAAATCCATGCTGTCCACTAGCAAACCCTCGATGATATTGCATGAGTACTAGGTTGCATAAGTTCTGGAGTTCAACACACTAATCGTTAGGACACTACCACCACTATACTACTCCTAATCAATTGGTCCAGGTTCAATTAACTTACAACAAGGTGTTTTCTCAGTCATATTTAAAGCTATAAAGTGATTTAAGCTTATTGATTACAAACTAATCTTGAATTAAAGCACTTGCAAATTTGCAAGGTGTCACACGGCTCAAAACTTCTCCGCTTACCAAGCTCAGCTTAGGGAGTGGTAATTTGCAACTGAAAGATCTAGAGCTGAAATATTCGGAGCTCTCTGGGCCGGTGACTAATGACGTCACAGCAATCATGTTGTCATTGAACAAATCTCCAAATGAAAATCTACTTACATTTAAATTTGTGTTCCTATATGCTCAGAGAGATATGGCCCTCGACCTAGTCTCCCAGTTTTTTCGGCTTTGTGTATAGCCCCCTTAATTTTAAAATGCCAGGAGTCTAATGGCCATTTCTAAATGCCCCACCCCAATGTCCTTCTGACTACATTGATTGCTTTCGAATTGATAAAGGCCAGTTCTCACAATGAAAACGCGTTTTTGGACATGGTCGCGTGACTGATGACGTCATCGCACTATGAGTGATATTTTATTGCAAGTGCTTTCCAGATGGTGTGGCATCCTTGGCTTCAAATGGGCAAAGTTATTTGGCATCAAAAATTTTCAGGTGCAAATAATTCTGGGAAGGTTCTTATAATTATATATTTCGTTTATAATGATTAATGCCATGTTGTTGTTACTCTTTTATTGCATTAAATGGACAGAGATGTAACTTATCGATCTTGTTAGACACTAAGTTGTATTATTCCAGAAGTATGTCTATCTGTACGAATAAAATGTCCCTTTTATGCAACAGTGTATCTTACTTTGTTGAAGAAAATGTCAGTAAATGTTATAAAAAATATATAAAAAGAAACTGTATAACCCGCAGCGTGGTCTCCGTGGGTAAAACATGTTACGTAGGAGAAAATTGCATAACGACTCGATATCCTTTCCCTCGATTTATCAACAAGAAAAAAAAAGTCACATTTCCTTCTGTTTTCAAAGTGAGATTTTATAGTAAGGGTGGCACGTATTGGCTAACAAAGCAGTCACCCAGGACTCTTTACCCATGCATACAGTATCTTATAGTACTAACAGGGTTTGGTGAGAAGAGCTATGTTGACGTGTGATGGATAAACGCCATCATACATATCTAGAGGGTCTCCAGTTTTTTTTAGGGATGCAGGATGTGGCTTATTTTATGGCCGGGATTCGTCTGTTATTTGTAGAAAATATGCCGGAATTCGTGAATTTTTAAACTGCCAGTGATACGAGAATCAAGATTGTCGCAAAGCAGTTAAAAGATGGGCTGGGATGGCGGGATAAGGAACCTTATCAAGTCGAGAGCGGAGCGCGCTGTCACTTACTGTTTATTTTTCCGAAATTATATTCTTGGCTTCTCCTCTACGAATCCCCACCCGCCGCCACAGATCTAACAAGGTAACTTTTGGGTACAGGGTGTACTTTGTTTGAAGTTCAACTGCTGTGGAATAACTGTCCAATAACACAAGACGGTGAGTCTAAGACTTTGAAACAATACTCACCTATTTGTGTCATTTTATAGTTTTTAAAAGCTTTTGCCGCTTTTTTCCAGGAACCCATTTTGTCTTGTAGTAAGGGTAAGTAAGTAAGTAAACTTTATTTAGGCAGGGTGGCCCATTCAGCAACATGGCTGGTATCCAGAGGGGCTCTGCTGGTAAAAAAAAAACCCCAATAATTTGTCCTATTAAAAAAACAATTAGTAACAATATAAAATATATAACAGTTTTTTTTTGTTTTTATTTAATTTTAACTATTTAAAAATAACTAAATTGAATTAAAAACAAAAACATTACAGGCATAAACTTGTATAAAAAAATAGAATACATTAAGTGCTAAAGGAAGGCTTTAATGAAATTGTTGAAAAAGGATTGTGGTACGGCTTGCTGAATTTTTACAGGGAGTGTAACAGAAAATCTTAAAGTATGTTCAGTTTCCCAAGACTAAGCGTCCTTCTTTGTATCTAGCACATCCGCTTGCTACGCGAGAGATAGTCCAAAATACAGTGACGATCTTTGATGTTTCTCGTAAAATAGCGCTATTAATTAGGGGGAATTATAAAATAACTGTGACACTACACGCGTTCTGATTGGTCGAAAATCTATTGTCTATTAAATTGGCAAAGAAACTTGAGGAAACTAAAAACACGAAGTAAAAATATACCAAAAAGAACAGGCATGAGAATAGGAAGTTTTCAAAAACTTAGCAATATCTTTTCGTTCAACACTGGCTTGGAAACGATTACATGCAACGGCAAAAGACAACCGTGATATAAGCGTACTTGTTGTTTTAAACTTAAATTAAAAGTTTCATAAAAAGCTCACAATGGCTTTCATATTATCAGCGACAAGATTTTAACTGAAGCTTCAATTAAGCAGAAAGCTACATTTTCTACGAGTCTACGGGCGTAATGTACCAGTTTTCAGTCCATTCCAAGTGCGATCACCCCGCCTGTGGTAAATCACAAGCCGCAAACTATTAGAGTCTCTCAACATCGCAAGTGATTCTATTACGCCAGTACACTTGTAGAAAAGGTGGTCTATCGCTAAATAACACATAAAAACAATTGTTAAATTGTTACGTAAATTAATAAATAGTAAAAGATAATAATAATAATCAATCAATCAGTCAATCGATAATAATAATACGGAATATTAGTGCTGGTGTAAGACAAGTGCTGATGTAAATTATCTGTAAATTATCTGTAAATAGTATCGAGACAACGGTTTGACGAGTCTTATAGAACCTTGTCCAACTTTGATATAACCATTTTCTTGTTGTCCTAGCAAAATATACCCTGGGTGCCAAGCGTTTTTTCTTGGAAGCCGCGGCGCAACTATAAGAAATGTATGAGGCGTGAATATGAGTCATAAGTGCGCGAGAGAATTCTCTGGTACCCAGGTAAGCAAGTAAGTAGGTAAGAGGTCTTTCCTGGAGAGCATTTCGATAACCTCACTATATTTCATCTGTTCGGATCATGCATTCTTTACCTGGATATGCTGCTGTATAGTTCCTGCACTAAGGTTAAGAAGTAAATTGATGTAAACGGTCTTCAATGACGATATTTAATTATTCCTCCTTATGTCCAATGCTGTGGAAACGTGAGGAATGTATGTTTAAGGAGGGTGAATTTTGTTGTTTCGTAGTTTGCGCGAAATTTCTATTATATTTGGTTCTCGCATTCCTCCGAAGTAACTAGTACTAAATATCGTGAGAGTTATTGTGGAATTAGGGACTGGACATGTTGTGGTGAAGTCAAAATATAAAAATAAAAGACAAAACTCGCGGTGAAAGAGGAAGCAAAAGAATAGGTCATGCTACCAGTTAGATTTCTTCAAATGCAAGTGAAACTTCAGTTGGAATGGTGGTCAGCTGGGAGGCTAGAAACGGAGTAATCTGCAAGCAGATTATACAGTTCACGTGCTCGTGGCTCGCGCGGCTCAAATCTGAAGTACCATTCATATATTACTAGATTTCTTATATTTTTTCCAGGTTGTACAGACAAAGTAGATTATTGCGCTCGCTGGGTTGGAAAGGGATACTGCAATCATCATAAATATGTAAATTCCATGAAGGAGAAGTGTATGAACAGCTGTAACTTCTGCGGAGGAGGAGGCGGTAGAAGCTGTGAGTTATTTACTAAATCAAAATATACATATAAGTTAGACTACTCGTACGAGGCCGAGTAGTTTTATTGTTTTAGTAGACAACTAAATTGAACTCGGAAAACAAACATATTTAGATCTTATTTATAACAACTCTAAAGAAAGTCTACTTTCCAATAAAATTCGCGCATTCGCAGTAGACTACTGTAAATGTTTACTAATTATTATTATTATTATTATTATACACTGTTCTCGCGATCATTATCTTTTTTATTGGCATGGGGCCTACAACAAATTCTCGAATGTGTGCACACGATAGACACGGAGTAATCTGCAAGAACATTTTACAATAATCATGTCAAGCTCATGCGCAATTGCCCGTTACGAAGTTCAAATGGAGACTGGGGACGAGTTTTTAAATTTAAATATCATTAAAAATTGGAGCCCGTCACAAGAAAGATCACATTAAAATTAGTCAGTTTACCAAGTTTGAGGTTGTTTTGTTAGATTGCAACCATGTAGAAGGCTTTCAAAAATCAGAAAAATTAGAGACTGTATGGATTTGGGGGACGCCATCTCTGAATTAGAGACGTTTGTATGGAATTTGGGCGACCTTTGACAGCTCACAGCCTGGTTACTATGTAATGTAACATAACCAAACTTGGTGAACTTACTCATTTTCATGCGATCGTTCTGGTGATGGGATTAAATTTTTAATATGACGTAATTTGAACAATAGGTAAACTAGTTCCCAGTCCTATTTATATAGACGCACTATAAAAGGAGAGGTACCTCGAGTTCATTTGTCAATCAACAGCGAACGAGACAATAGCTGAAAATTAGTCGTCAGTAGAGAATAAATCATGTTTCGTTTTTCTTTCTATAAATCATTCTAAATCCCACGGAATAATGACTAGTTTCTTGAAATATTTCGGTGTGCAAGAAACAGCAAAAGAACATAGAATATTATCATAACTAACCTGCGTGTTTACGCTGACACAATCCGCGAAATTCAAACTTGGTCATCATGTGAAAGTTTCATAATTTGAAGTACATAATCTTGAATTATCTGTTCTAAAAGTTTTAATTCACATCTTACCGAGAACAAACGAGGAAATTTGAGACAGTATAAGGTTTATGTTCATAGTGGATACACAAATTGTTAAGGAATACAAGAACATTACAAAGCTCTAGCCTCCACGTGCAATACTAAAATGCAAATTAGATGGAAAGTAGGAGGAAAGTAGGAGGAGCTTAGCCTTTTATAGTGCGTCTTCGTGTTTAAGGGTAATCATCTCACGTTTAGTCGAGCATGTGACTAGGCGCCATCGCGTCTACATTTTCTTCTTTGGGAGGGCAAAATTTAAAACAAAAGATAAAGATACGAAAAAGTCTATGTAAATCGCGCGGGGAAAGTGTTTGGAAAAAACATTTATTTATTGATATATTTTTAATTTTTTTTTTTTTTTTAACATTTATTTATGATGCTGTACAAAAAAAGTGATCAAAAATGTTGGTCCGAGATCCAAGAGAACCATCTGGCATGTGGAACGGCATTTCCTGATTGAACTGGCTAACCCAGGATTAATTATTCGAGTGAGACAAGTCCTTTTAGGAAAAGTATTTTTGGTTACAGACTTTTCGACAAATTAGTATTGGTAATCGTATGAATGCGAGTGCAATTATAGATTTACACTAGAAGTGATATTTGAAGATTCTCTCAAAATTGCACGAGCCTTTAGGCGAGTGCAATTTGAAACAATTTTCAAATATCACGAGTAGTGTAAATCCTTAATTGCTTGAGCTTTCATATGATTACTCATTTATTATATGACTGAGAAAATTACAAATGACCGGAGAAATTTTGAACGAAATTTGCTTCGTACAGAACGTTTTCAGTCCATTAGCGATAAAACCTTCACAAGACAGCTGAAAGCTGACACTATTTCTGTAGAGGAATGAGGCAGCTGTTAACAAACTCCGAAATCTTCCAGTTTAGGCTAACAACAGGCGTAAAATTTTACAAATATTTATCGAGCTCACTTTCAGAATACGCCTCGAGCTTTACGTTTTGTCCTCGTAATTCTGCCCAATTTTCCCAAACACTCAGAGATGTTCTCAGACAATTTTTGGTACTTTTGGTCGTGTTAGCATTTTTTGCCTGCTACTTTAGTTCTTCTAACGCTGCCGCGATTGAAGAGGGAAAGCGCGAGGCCACCTTCACTGTTTTCAAAATTACCGCCGGCCCTAAAATTTCCATTGCAGTACAAATTAAAAATTAATGATAACTTTGCCTGCTCTCAGCCAATCATAATAAAGTAATTTTATGAGTCATATAATATAGGAGAAATAATTGCCTGGTATCTAAAGTTGTCAATTGTCATTCATTAACTACTGTCTTTTTAGGGACTACTTTATCCCATTGACAACACCATAAAGGTAATTTTTGTTTTAAATACACAGTGTGCGAGAAAGGATTCAAAAGAACGAAACCGGCCAATGCGTAGGTAGGTACAAAAGAACAAAAATCGGCGATGTGCATGCGAGTTAGCAACATTTACGTAAAAGCTCTATTTAGACCCCCCCCCCCCTCTATTAAGCCCCCCCTTTCAAAGTCATATGTTGTAACAAGCCCCTCTCTATTAAGCCCCCCCCCCCCCCCCCCCCTCCCCCCTCCCTTTACGTCAGGATGTAAATGACTTTTCAGAAATATTTTCTGGCGTTTCAGTCACATTGTGTTTCCACAACTATCGTTGAGTTAGGATATAAATGTCATTACATTTGTAAGACGGTGATATACATATCCCATTTCTTGTGCTGTTTTAGTTAGTGGTTTAATAGTAAAGTTTGAAAAAATTATTGTGAATTTATGATTTTAAATCAGCCCCCTCTCCCAGTCGCCGCCCTCTCTAATAGGCCACCCCCCTCTCTCGAGGCCGGAAATTAAATAAGCCCCCGGGGATCAATAGAGCTTTTACGGTAGTACTTCCCAATGCAAAATAACCGCAGACATACCCCTCCCCCCCCCCCCCCCCCGCCCCCCCACCCCCACCGAAAAAAACAACAATATCAGCCATTTCACTCGGCAGTTACCTGATAAACTAATTTACTGTGTACTGTAAACTTCTATACCCTCAGTTGCATTATTCGTCCAATCAAATCTGGCAAATCATATTTCCAATACGGTATCTGCCTAATGTATTTATTCTCCATACAGACATAAACGAATGCGATAGAGGAAACAATCGCTGTAGCCACGGATGTGTCAATACCCAAGAAGTTATATTTGCACATGTCCAAACGGTTTTCAGTTGTCGCACAACCAGCATACTTGCCACGGTAAGTTGTTACAACTTGCAAGATGAGCACAAACAAACATACACGGATTGATTAAGAATCCATAATGTTCAGTCGACTCGCTTAACCATAGCAACATACACAAGTCTTTTGTCACCCTCGGACATAATTTTCTTTCCGATGTAGAGGAAGGGGTCTTTATTATCGGGAAGTTTCAAGAGTATTTCAGTGGATGGTAGGTGGCGAAGACAAGGAAACATGGCCGTTGTAGATAGGTGGCCGTTGTAGATAGGTGGCCGTTGTGAGAAGGGGGCCGTTAATGGCAGTTTGATTGTATTTATTCTCCAAACTCAACTAAGGACTGTTATCATTGGCACCAACTTACCATTAACAAATTACTATTTCTTATAGCATAAGTGTCTGTCGTTGACTTGGGAATCTTGATGGTTAGTTTCGGTAGACTTTTCCGCTTGATCTTAGAGGCTTGGTTCAATTCATCAAAAGCGATTCTTCTGCGTTTTTGGTCGACAGTGTTGGTACTACTGTTGTCTGGGTCTTCTTTCTTCGGATCTTGATAATATTCCTTGTTTTGGCAATTCCACTCTCTTTCGGCGTAGCCAGGAATGGAGTTTCTTTACAAGATCTTGAATTTGCGACCATATTAAGTCTTCGTGAGCTTTACCTTTCTGATTAACTACCACTTTCTCCAACTGATCAACCAGAAGTTGAACCATCTTCCAGCAGGTCACAACTGCTCTCAAATCGCGACTACTGCGTGGATCGGTGTATTTGAGCGATAATGAATGAATAGTTAGATTCCAACTTAAAAGCCCAGCGTGTTCCTTCCATCGCTTCATGCTTTCTGTGATAGCTTTCACCTTTCGTTCAGGTTCCTGGAACAGGTCGGAAAGTTTTTGATAATCACTTTGTAAATCGTTCCACGCTTTTTCGAGGCAGTTCCATGAGCAAGTAATCAGAGCAGCTTCGATAGCGGATACGTTGTTAAAAGCCATCTTGATAAAAACTAGAAGTTTCTAATACGTTTCTTAAAATGAATGCGATCACAAGAAGAATAACACACAAGATAATACAGTTCTTGATCAGTAACAATGAAGAAAGAATTGAGCCTAACTCGAGTTGAAATGTATACTTCTATAGAACTTGAAAAAGCAACGGAATATGCTATTACATGAAAACAAAAAAACAAAGCAAGTCACTTACGTATACAGGAAGACACTAATTGCATATCAATGATTTACCTAGGATGTGTTTAGTAGACTGACCGGGCGTGTTTTGACGCCCCAGCTCTAAAATATCAAACTTTACTTGAAAAAGGGCGTGGTTTGAAGCGCCCTCTAAGATGTGAAATTTAACTTCAGAAGGGGGCGTGTTTTGACGCCTTCTAGAATGTCAAAATTTGTGACGTCATTACCTAGTACTTACCTAGTACTGAAAGAGGCCGAAAACATCCCTATACTACTACTTATACATATCCCATTTCTTGTGCTGTTTTAGTTAGTGGTTTAATAGTAAAGTTTGAAAAATTATTGTGAATTTTCATCGCAAATTTATGATTTTAAATCAGCCCCCTGTCCCAGTCGCCGCCCTCTCTAATAGGCCACCCCCCTCTCCCGAGGCCGGAAATTAAATAAGCCCCCGGGGATCAATAGAGCTTTTACGGTAGTACTTCCCAATGCAAAATAACCGCGGACATACCCCCCCCCCCCCCCCCCACCGGGAAAAAAAAACAATATCAGCCATTTCACTCGGCAGTTACCTGATAAACTAATTTACTGTGTACTGTAAACTTCTACACCCTCAGTTGCATTATTCGTCCAATCAAATCTGGCAAATCATATTTCCAATACCGTATCTGCCTAATGTATTTATTCTCCATACAGACATAAACGAATGCGATAGAGGAAACAATCGCTGTAGCCACGGATGTGTCAATACCCAAGGAAGTTATATTTGCACATGTCCAAACGGTTTTCAGTTGTCGCACAACCAGCATACTTGCCACGGTAAGTTGTTACAACTTGCAAGATGAGCACAAACAAACATACAACGGATTGATTAAGAATCCATAATGTTCAGTCGACTCGCTTAACCATAGCAACATACACAGTTTTTTTTTTCGCTACATTAGAATTTGTAACCCTCAGACATGATGTAGAGAAAGGGTTGTTAAGTTTCAAGAGTTTAAGTGGATGGTAGGTGGTCAAGACAAGGAAACATGGCCGTTGTAGATAGGTGGCCGTTGTAGATAGGTGGCCGTTGTAGATAGGTGGCCGTTGTAGATAGGTGGCGGTTGTAGATAGGTGGCCGTTGTGAGAAGGGGGCCGTTAATGGCAGTTTGATTGTATTTATTCTCCAAACTCAACTAAGGCCTGTTATCATTGGCACCAACTTACCATTAACAAATTACTATTTCTTATAGCATAAGTGTCTGTCGTTGACTTGGGAATATTGATGGTTAGTTTCGGTAGACTGCGCTAACTGGGCTGGAATTGGATACTGCAAGAAAACCATGTAAATTACATGAAAAAGAACTGCATGAAGAGCTGTAACTTCTGCGGAAGATTAGGTAGAGAATGCCGTAGAAGCTTCTAAGTTATTTACGAAATCAGAATCTACTGATGAGTTAGACCACGAGTACGAAGCCGAGTAGTTTTATTATTTTAGTAGACAACTAAATTAAAATCGAAACTATTTAGATCTTATTTACAAAAACTCTAAAGAAATTCTACTTTCCAAGGAGAGTCCATCAAATTCGCGCATTCGCAGTAGACTACTGTACAATGTTTACTAATTATTATTACACACTGTTCTCGTGATCATTATCTGTTTTACGAGTGAATGTAATGAAACGAGTATAGCTGTGGAAACAGATATGCAAATTTCACTCGCTCGCTCGCTCGCTCACTCGGTTGATGGGCTGTAAACTTTAATTTATGAATATTAATTTTTCTTTTCTTCTATTATATTATTTTATTTTATTTTATTATTTTATTTAGTGATTTTTTTGTTAATTTTTAATTTCTACACTTCTGGATTTGAACCCGCGACTCCAGAGACGAACTTCGAATTTGAAGTCCAGACCATTAACCGCTCGATTAACATTGGGATGAAAATTAACATAGAGATGTCTTTGTGTTGTTGTTAGTACGCTGACCTAACTTTGGACTACCGTAGGCTCATGGCTTGTATATTATGTTTTAAAAAGCTTCTTAGAATGACTCTTAGGCTCGATTTATAGCTTGTAAGAGTTCCAAATAGAAGAAATAACCTTAGAAAATACTTGACTTCCGGAGAACAGATCATTGAACATCTTTGAAGGGCTGAAATGCGTGTTTGGATAAAGTTTTTCGATTTTCAAAGGCGAACTGCGGACTTCGACTGATGTTGATTTCGGGACAGTATATGTCGTTTTTTCACTTTATTGCTTTTTCCAATTGTATGAATTGCGTCTGTAATAGATTCATGAAAAAGAAGAAAGAAAAAAAGAAGTAAGAGGTCGTAAATTGTAAAAATATATTTTTTCGTTTTCACACCTGGGATTTGAACCGGCGACCTTCGGTCGTTAACCGTTCGACTACTATGACGCACTTTACATTGGCTGTTAAATTAACATAGATATTTCTTTGTATTGTTGTCAGTACGCTGACCTAACTTTGAACTACCGTAGGGGTCAATCGATCGGGAAAGTTGCCGTGGCAGAAATGACTGTTTTATGTAACAACCATTAGTGGAATACGTTTAACATATCATTCACGAGTCGCACATAAGAGCTTTTGATTATTTGCATGGGGCCTACAACAAATTCTTGAATGTGTGCACACGATAGACACGGAGTAGTCTGCAAGAACATTTTACAATAATCATGTCAAACTCATGCGCAATGCACCATTTCTAATTAAGGGTAATCATCTCACGTTTAGTCGAGCATGTGATTAGGCACCATCGCGTCTACACTTTCTTCTTTGGGAGGGCAAAATTTAAAAACAAAAGATAAAGATACGAAAAAGACTACGTAAATCGCGGGGAAAGTGTTTGGGAAAAACATTTATTGATTGATTGATTGATTGATTTATTTTTTATTTATTTTTTAACATTTATTTATGATGCTGTACAAAAATGTTGATCAAACATTTTGGTCCCGAGATCCACGAGAACCACCTGGCATGTGGAACGGCATTTCCTGATTGAACTGGCTAACCCAGGATTAACCATTCGAGTGAGACAAGTCCTTTTAGGAAAAGTATTTTTGGTTACCGACTTTTCGACAAAATAAGGAGGAATAATTGCCTGGTATCTAAAGTTGTCAAATTGTCATTCATTAACTACTGTCTTTTTAGGGACTACTTTATCCCATTGACAACACCATAAAGGTAATTTTTGTTTTAAATACACAGTGTGCGAGAAAGGATTCAAAAGAAACGAAACCGGCCAATGCGCAGGTAGGTACAAAAGACAAAAAATCGGCGATGTGCATGCGAGTAAAGCCAACTTTAGCCCCCCACCCCCCCCCCCCTCTCCAGTAAGCCCCCTCTCTCTAATAAGCCCTCCCCCTTGGAAGTCATATGTTGTAATAAGCCCCCCCCCCCCCCCCCCCCTTCTCGAGGCCTGAATTAAATAAGCCCTCGGCGGAGTACTTCCCAATGAAAAATAACCCGCGGACATACTTCCCCCCCCCCCCCCCCCTCTACCCCCCAGCCCCAATTTCACTCAGCAGTTACCTGATAAACTGATTTACTGTGTACTGTAAACTTCTACACCCTCAGTTGCATCATTCGTCCAATCAAATCTGGCAAATCATATTTCCAATACGGTATCTGCCTAATGTATTTATTCTCCATACAGACATAAACGAATGCGATAGAGGAAAGAGACGCTGTAGCCACGGATGTGTCAATACCCAAGGAAGTTATATTTGCACATGTCCAAACGGTTTTCAGTTGTCGCACAACCAGCATACTTGCCACGGTAAGTTGTTACAACTTGCAAGATGAGCACAAACAAACATACAACGATTGATTAAGAATCCATAATGTTCAGTCGACTCGCTTAACCATAGCAACATACACAAGTTTTTTGTCACCCTCGGACATAATTTTCTTGCCGATGTAGAGAAGGGGTCTTTATTATCGGGAAGTTTCAAGAGTATTTCAGTGGATGGTAGGTGGCGAAGACAAGGAAACATGGCCGTTGTAGATAGGTGGCCGTTGTGAGAAGGGGGCCGTTAATGGCAGTTTGATTGTATTTATTCTCCAAACTCAACTAAGGCCTGTTATCGTTGGCACCAACTTACCATTAACAAATTACTATTTCTTATAATTCTCTCTTTATTTTTTTCAGCATGTAGGGACAAAAACGATCAATGCGCTTACTGGGCTGGAATTGGATACTGCAAGAAAACCCATGTAAATTACATGAAAAAGAACTGCATGAAGAGCTGTAACTTCTGCGGAAGATTAGGTAGAGAAAGCCGTAGAAGCTTCTAAGTTATTTACGAAATCAGAATATACTGATAAGTTATACCACGAGTACGAAGCCGAGTAGTTTTATTATTTTAGTAGACAACTAAATTAAAATCGGAAACTATTTAGATCTTATTTACAAAAACTCTAAAGAAATTCTACTTTCCAAGGAGAGTCCATCAAATTCGCGCATTCGCAGTAGACTACTGTAAATGTTTACTAATTATTATTACACACTGTTCTCGTGATCATTATCTGTTTTACGAGTGAATGTAATGAAACGAGTATAGCTGTGGAAACAGATATGCAAATTTCACTCGCTCGCTCGCTCGCTCACTCGGTTGATGGGCTGTAAACTTTAATTTATGAATATTAATTTTCTTTTCTTCTATTATATTATTTTATTTTATTTTATTATTTTATTTAGTGATTTTTTTTGTTAATTTTTAATTTCTACACTTCTGGGATTTGAACCCGCGACTTCCAGAGACGAACTTCGAATTTGAAGTCCAGACCATTAACCGCTCGATTTAACATTGGGATGAAAATTAACATAGAGATGTCTTTGTGTTGTTGTTAGTACGCTGACCTAACTTTGGACTACCGTAGGCTCATGGCTTGTATATTATGTTTTAAAAAGCTTCTTAGAATGACTCTTAGGCTCGATTTATAGCTTGTAAGAGTTCCAAATAGAAGAAATAACCTTAGAAAATACTTGACTTCCGAGAACAGATCATTGAACATCTTTGAAGGGCTGAAATGCGTGTTTGGATAAAGTTTTTCGATTTTCAAAGGCGAAACTGCGGACTTCGGACTGATGTTGATTTCGGGACAGTATATGTCGTTTTTTTCACTTTATTTGCTTTTTCCAATTGTATGAATTGCGTCTGTAATAGATTCATGAAAAAGAAGAAAGAAAAAAAGAAGTAAGAGGTCGTAAATTGTAAAAATATATTTTTCGTTTTCACACCTGGGATTTGAACCGGCGACCTTCGGTCGTTAACCGTTCGACTACTATGACGCACTTTACATTGGCTGTTAAATTAACATAGATATTTCTTTGTATTGTTGTCAGTACGCTGACCTAACTTTGAACTACCGTAGGGGTCAATCGATCGGAAAGTTGCCGTGGCAGAAATGACTGTTTTATGTAACAACCATTAGTGGAATACGTTTAACATATCATTCACGAGTCGCACATAAGAGCTTTTGATTATTTGCATGGGGCCTACAACAAATTCTTGAATGTGTGCACCACGATAGACACGGAGTAGTCTGCAAGAACATTTTACAATAATCATGTCAAACTCATGCGCAATGCACCATTTCTAATTAAGGGTAAATCATCTCACGTTTAGTCGAGCATGTGATTAGGCACCATCGCGTCTACACTTTCTTCTTTGGGAGGGCAAAATTTAAAAACAAAAGATAAAAGATACGAAAAAGACTACGTAAATCGCGGGGAAAGTGTTTGGAAAAACATTTATTGATTGATTGATTGATTGATTTATTTTTTATTTATTTTTTAACATTTATTTATGATGCTGTACAAAAATGTTGATCAAACATTTTGGTCCCGAGATCCACGAGAACCACCTGGCATGTGGAACGGCATTTCCTGATTGAACTGGCTAACCCAGGATTAACCATTCGAGTGAGACAAGTCCTTTTAGGAAAGTATTTTTGGTTACCGACTTTTCGACAAAATAAGGAGGAATAATTGCCTGGTATCTAAAGTTGTCAAATTGTCATTCATTAACTACTGTCTTTTTAGGGACTACTTTATCCCATTGACAACACCATAAAGGTAATTTTTGTTTTAAATACACAGTGTGCGAGAAAGGATTCAAAAGAAACGAAACCGGCCAATGCGCAGGTAGGTACAAAAGAACAAAAAAATCGGCGATGTGCATGCGAGTAAAGCCAACTTTAGCCCCCCACCCCCCCCCCCCCCCCCCCCTCCAGTAAGCCCCCTCTCTCTAATAAGCCCTCCCCCTTGGAAGTCATATGTTGTAATAAGCCCCCCCCCCCCCCCCCCCACCCCCCTTCTCGAGGCCTGAAATTAAATAAGCCCTCGGCGGAGTACTTCCCAATGAAAAATAACCCGCGGACATACTTCCCCCCCCCCCCCCCTCTACCCCCCAGCCCCAATTTCACTCAGCAGTTACCTGATAAACTGATTTACTGTGTACTGTAAACTTCTACACCCTCAGTTGCATCATTCGTCCAATCAAATCTGGCAAATCATATTTCCAATACGGTATCTGCCTAATGTATTTATTCTCCATACAGACATAAACGAATGCGATAGAGGAAAGAGACGCTGTAGCCACGGATGTGTCAATACCCAAGGAAGTTATATTTGCACATGTCCAAACGGTTTTCAGTTGTCGCACAACCAGCATACTTGCCACGGTAAGTTGTTACAACTTGCAAGATGAGCACAAAACAAACATACAACGGATTGATTAAGAATCCATAATGTTCAGTCGACTCGCTTAACCATAGCAACATACACAAGTTTTTTTGTCACCCTCGGACATAATTTTCTTGCCGATGTAGAGAAGGGGTCTTTATTATCGGGAAGTTTCAAGAGTATTTCAGTGGATGGTAGGTGGGCGAAGACAAGGAAACATGGCCGTTGTAGATAGGTGGCCGTTGTGAGAAGGGGGCCGTTAATGGCAGTTTGATTGTATTTATTCTCCAAACTCAACTAAGGCCTGTTATCGTTGGCACCAACTTACCATTAACAAATTACTATTTCTTATAATTCTCTCTTTATTTTTTTCAGCATGTAGGGACAAAAACGATCAATGCGCTTACTGGGCTGGAATTGGATACTGCAAGAAAACCCATGTAAATTACATGAAAAAGAACTGCATGAAGAGCTGTAACTTCTGCGGAAGATTAGGTAGAGAAAGCCGTAGAAGCTTCTAAGTTATTTACGAAATCAGAATATACTGATAAGTTATACCACGAGTACGAAGCCGAGTAGTTTTATTATTTTAGTAGACAACTAAATTAAAATCGGAAACTATTTAGATCTTATTTACAAAAACTCTAAAGAAATTCTACTTTCCAAGGAGAGTCCATCAATTCGCGCATTCGCAGTAGACTACTGTAATGTTTACTAATTATTATTACACACCGTTCTCGTGATCATTATCTTTTTACGAGTGAATGTAATGAAACGAGTATAGCTGTGGAAACAGATATGCAAATTTCACTCGCTCGCTCGCTCGCTCGCTCGGTCGATGGGCTGTAAACTTTAATTTATGAATATTAATTTTTCTTTTCTTTTCTTCTATTATATTATTTTCTTTTATTTTCTTTTATTATTTTATTTAGTGATTTTTTTTGTAATTTTTCATTTCTACACTTCTGGGATTTGAACCCGCGACTCCAGAGACGAACTTCGAATTTGAAGTCCAGACCCATTAACCGCTCGATTTAACATTGGGATGAAAATTAACATAGAGATGTCTTTGTGTTGTTGTTAGTACGCTGACCTAACTTTGGACTACCGTAGGCTCATGGCTTGTATATTATGTTTTAAAAAGCTTCTTAGAATGACTCTTCGGCTCGATTTATAGCTTGTAAGAGTTCCAAATAGAAGAAATAACCTTAGAAAAGACTTGACTTCCGGAAAACAGATCATTGAACATCTTTGAAGGGCTGAAATGTGTGTTTGGATAAAGTTTTTTCGATTTTCAAAGCACGAACTGCGGACTTCTACCGATGTTGATTTCGGGACAGTATATGTCGTTTTTTTCACTTTATTTGCTTTTTCCAATTGTATGAATTGCGTCTGTAATAGATTCATAAAAAAGAAGAAAGAAAAAAAAGAAGTAAGAGGTCGTAAATTGTAAAAATATATTTTTCGTTTTCACACTTCTGGGATTGAACCGGCGACCTTCGGCGTTAACCGTTTCGACTACTATGACGCACTTTACATGGCTGTTAAATTAACATAGAGATTTCTTTGTATTATTGTCAGTACGCTGACCTAACTTTGAACTACGGTAGGGGTCAATCGATCGGGAAAGTTACAACTTGCAAGATGAGCACAAACAAAACATACAACTGATTGATTAAGAATCCATAATGTTCAGTCGACTCGCTTAACCATAGCAAACATACACAAGTTTTTTTGTCACCCTCGGACATAATTTTCTTGCCGATGTAGAGAAGGGGTCTTTATTATCGGGAAGTTTCAAGAGTATTTCAGTGGATGGTAGGTGGCCAAGACAAGGAAACATGGCCGTTGTAGATAGGTGGCCGTTTGTAGATAGGTGGCCGTTGTGAGAAGGGGGCCGTTAATGCAGTTTGATTGTATTTATTCTCCAAACTCAACTAAGGACTGTTATCGTTGGCACCAACTTACCATTAACAAATTACTATTTTCTTATAATTCTCTTCTTTATTTTTTCAGCATGTAGAGACAAAAACGATCAATGCGCTTACTGGGCTGGAATTGGATACTGCAAGAAAACCCATGTAAATTACATGAAAAAGAACTGCATGAAGAGCTGTAACTTCTGCGGAAGATTAGGTAGAGAAAGCCGTAGAAGCTTCTAAGTTTATTACGAAATCAGAATATACTGATAAGTTATACCACGAGCCGAGTAGTTTTATTATTTTAGTAGACAACTAAATTAAAATCGAAAACTATTTAGATCTTATTTACAAAAAACCCTAAAGAAATTCTACTTTCCAAGGAGAGTCCATCAAATTCGCGCATTCGCAGTATACCACTGTAAATGTCTACTCAAAATCTACTAGTATACTAATGCAAATGTGGCATTTTGTTAACGTGTTTATTTTAAATACAGAGAGTTACAATCAAATTACAAATTGCAGGATTTGTGTGTATACACATGTGGCTTATATGCATAATAGTTACAAAAAATACAATTTCATAAGAGTATGTTACATATAATAACTAAAGGCCCGATCAAACGGTCACAACATTTGTCACAAACATTTTCACAACATTTGTTGTACATGTTGTGACCAGCCCGGCTCAAACGGCCACAACAACCTCTCAACATTTCAAGAACAAAAGAACTCACACATCGGCTCACAACAAATGCATAAATATTCGATTATTATTATTATTATTGTTGTGACTGAGAATGTTGTGACAAATACTCAGTGTGATGCGTTAGATTGGGCCTTAAGATGACAGAAAAGGTTTGAAATTTGGAGAGGAAGTTCAGGGGCACCCAACGAGCGAGGAGTCTTCAAGCAATTTGGTACGTGCAAAGTAAAATTATTGGTTTAAAATGTGTTACTTTTTCGGCGACATCAAGTGATACATTTGTCACAGCCAGGAGGGACCCCTTGTGGAACACCCATTTTGCGAACACCTCCGTTGGGTGGGCCCCCTGAAGTTTTCTAGATCGGGGAAAGTAAAGTCTTATTAAAGTAAATGAAATATACCCTACATAAGTAGTATCGCGATCCACTATAAGTTTTGCTTACGAGTGAGACGACATTATTTTTGCGGTAATGTCGTCCTCAAATGCGGGCCGGTGATTGGTTCTGAAAGATACAGATTGGCACCGGGCACTGAATTGGGTTCCTCACGTAAGAATCAAAATTCAAAGTTTTCTACGATGAACTCGTCGGCCCAATCGTTTATATCGTGTCATTTGCTCATTTATGGAGTGCTTTATTTCGCCGGTACAATTTTCTCAATCTTAAAAAGTTAGCGTATGGTGAGTATTAAAAGTCATTTATTTCTCTAGTAAGAGTTTGTTTACCGTTTTCACTTGCTTTCGCGATGTGCACGCGCTAAATTGTAAATCAACTTTTTC
Source organism: Desmophyllum pertusum (assembly GCA_029204205.1). Classification (NCBI taxonomy): domain Eukaryota; kingdom Metazoa; phylum Cnidaria; class Anthozoa; order Scleractinia; family Caryophylliidae; genus Desmophyllum; species Desmophyllum pertusum. The sequence continues at coordinate 2,239,454 of MU827783.1, read as the reverse complement.
GGTGCAAAATTGGATTATTTTCCCATTTCATTGCTGTTTGGGTACTTTATTAGAAAACTTTGTGGGACATAATTCTGAATTGTTTTTGTTTCCATAAAGCAATTTATCGGCGAAAAAAAGTCCGACTTTCTCGAAACGATAAAAATGCTTTCGCGTTGAAGTATTCGTGTACATTAGTCGGCGTATAGTGGGAATTTCTATTTCAATCAACAAACAACTGATCTTAATTTTCCTTTTAATTTGTCCAAAAAAATGTTTGAAATCGCGATACAAAACTAAATTCGATTTTTGAGACGACATTACGGCTTTATAATGACGGCGTGGGAGAAAATATATTCCGTATTGGGCTCCGTCGCTTCGCGACTCCGCCCAATACAGAATATCTTTTCTCCCAACTAGCCGTATATAAAAATAATTTCAAAATTATATAATTAATAATATTATGTAGAAAAAATTGAAATTTGGAGAGGAATTTAGCTAGATCAAAAGAAAAAAAACATTTTCAAGTAGCAAAAACCTTATTTTTTTCAACATAAAATTTAGTTTCCTAACAAGAACATCACAATTGCATTCGCGTAAGTTAATGTTTTGGAAATGAAGGTACAATTTGGCGTAGAGGAGGCAGAAGTTTAATTCTTTAAGTTTCCTATCCTTATCTGTCACTACTCCAAAAGAGTATTTCTTGTGTATTTAATTTGATGGAGGTATTTTCCTTTTGATTAAACCAGCATAGTTCCATAAGAAAATGTGCTGAAGAAGGTCGCGTTGCCATCTGCTAGCACCCGCTGCTGAAGGTTCATTCCTACTAAAACAATCCAATAGTAGTCTTTACATGTTAATTTAGCTAGGTCGATCGACAAAGATGACGATAATTTGAAGGTGGAATTCCTCTGTCGTGATTAAAAGGGGATTTGTTTGCTTAGTGAATTATTTTGCCTTTTCCAAGAGTCGTTTGGGGGATTGCCGACTAGAATTTGAAAATAGGCGAGAAAGTTTGACTTTACTGAACATTTCAGACGGAAATTTTTCAAAGGATAAGTATTTTCCACTGGAATCAAGAATGTCACACTCAGAATGAGTACGTAAACTTCTTTATCAAACCAATCCAAGTAAAACACAGGTTTACCACTGATCAGCATGTCTTGTCGTTGAAAAAGGCTTAATTCCTGATCCCCGTTCGTGTCATAGATACTTTTCAGTTCAAAAAAGTACTTAGGATTTGCTTGTAGAAGGATGACATTTCAATGTAAAAGACTATAATAGCTTATTCGTATTTCAAAACATAAGAGGTTTATAGTTATAGATATATAGATATATATGAGTAGGATTTGTAATTATTATATTATTTTATAAGCTGTCCCCTTGTAGGCATGCTAGAAGAATGACACGTTAATAAAGTTATTATTTTTATCGATTTTAAGAAGTTTTCATCAAAGTTACAATGAAGCAAAAAAAGCCCCCGATATGTCTTAACAAATGAAGGAAAATAGGATAAATTTCCAATTTTCCATACCCCAGTCAAGCGTACACGGAGACCACCTCTTTTATAATCTTGATATAAAACTTCTCTTTCAATTTGTCTTGCTTTTCCTTCCAAATGAATTTGAAAATTGAAAAGTGAATTTTCACGATATAATATTTTTGGATGCCCAACATGGCAGCAGAATGAACTATTTGTGAAATTCCTAGACTCTTAATAATTAAGCAGCGCCAGAAATTCTTGCATTCGGGAGACGAGTCTCTTCTGAGTTTAGCCTTTAAAGTGGCTACTACGATAAAAAATACACTTCTCCTGTTCTCTTCGGATTTCGAAACTTTAACCACCAAATAGTAAATGTGCCAAATATCAAGTAAAAATTCTCACGGGAAGTCCGATTATTTTAACTCTATTTTCCAACTTCGACTTGCCGCCAATTGCTGGATTCAAAAATGTCCGAGCGCGTAAATATGGATGGGGACGAGAGGACAATGACGTCATCCAATCAACCAATTCGAAACAAATGTGCTCGAAGGCTGATTTCATGTTGTATTGTATATCGACGAGGTTCTAGAGCTTTCTATAAACGTAGAACGCTTTTTCTTCACACAAGAAAATACATCCAACGTAAAAGCCAGAATTTATTCGCACAACTCTCCTACTCAGTGCTTTTAAAGAGCCTCATCACGCTGCTCAAATCGAAGACGAAGATAAGCTTATTACGGATGATATCGTCTGATGACTTATTGATCAGCAGTTTAACTACGGGCCGGGCTGTTGGGTATGTGCTCACGGGACTACGGGAGGTTGTTTTTATCAGCTGAATGAAACTCCTCAGAATGGACTAAATATTTCAAAGCTTCGCTTGTTTACTTTGTCTGAACTGTAATTATACACATGGTATAAAGTGTTGTCATGTGCTGCTTGTTTGGATACTTGGATTTTAATAGTTACTTCCAACTAACTAGTGCAAGGTAATACTGGGAGATCAAACAAAATTTATAACAATTTGTTTCCTATATTTAACTTAAATAAAATAAAAGCCTAAAGCTAATTGTGTCTTCAGTGTCAAAGCTCAAGGTGCATATTTCCTTGGTTTTGATATCATCCATTTTTGAATTGAATTTGTATCTTTGATGCTATGTTGTTGTAAACTTTATTGTACTGTAAATTAACAGGGTTCATACAGTCTAGAAATGTAGAAAAGTATGGATTTCCTGACTAGCTTTACAGACCTGGAAAAAGTTTGGAAAATGAAGTTTATGTCTGGAAATTTGTCGAAGCTACATTGTGTATAACAAGTTCTGTTATTCAATGAAATCTTTGTCAGGTAGCTGGAATTCCTGTTCTCGGAGTTTGATTGCATGTGTTAGGCCCAGTTCAGACGCCGTACTTCACATGAGCCGAATCGAATTCGATGAATTAAGTTCATGTGAAGTACGGTGTCTGTATCAATTCGGAACGGCTGATTGAATTCGGATCGGCTCAGCCATTCTTCCCGCCTGGCTCAGCCGGGAATTACGGCTGTGGACTGACTTTGATTCAGACGCCAAACTTCACATGAGCCGAAACAAATGCATGAATTATTATAATGTATTTTCAATATAACAGCAATTTCCCCCTAAAAATTAAGTTCGGCTGAATTAAGCTCGGCGTCTGAATCAATTCAATCGGTCTAATTAATTTGGGTCGGCCTAAATTCAAATTCGATATGGCTCATGTGAAGTACGGCGTCTGAACTGGGCCTCAATCTGCCGAGCCTGTAAAATGAAAACATGGTTTGGAAAAAAGTATGGAAAATATCTCAAATTTTGTTTACAAAAATATGCAGAATCCCTGTAAATACTAAATTTCCCTTGATTAAAACAAGGCTTATATACAGGTAGTTGCCACCCCCCCCCCCCCCCCCACAATTATAGTCATTCTAATTTACTCAGCATCATTAGGACACATAGGCTCAATTTGCACCCTTCTCTCGATTCCTGTCTTCAAGAGCATGCATTTGGTAGGGGGAGGGGGAAGGGGATTCATTTTCCCAGGTAGTGGAGCCTAAAAACATGGAAACCAATGCTTAATCAGCAGCAAGAGCTATCGATAAGTCTGAAATTAGGTTCTTGTACATTTGATATGGAGAAAAACTGGTATATATTCTAGGGTACCATTAGGGCCCAAGCACTTCGGTTAGCGAAGAACTGATTGAGCCTTAAGGGTTTTCTGAAGACACTACCTTCACAATCATAGGGGTCACTTAACAAGAACATTTGGATATCACAAAAACAGTGTTAACCTGATAATAACTATCAGGTATTTTAGTTGCTAAAATTGTTTTATGACACATTGTTATGAAAGTAGTGATGACTAACACTCAATTTGCAAGTAAAACAATATTTATTTTCACTTTTGTAAGATTCAGGTTGGAATATGCACAATATGTGAATTTGGGCATGGATATCTTTTGGAGAAAAAACAATAATAATCACCCCTGGCTATCATTCGAGGAAATATTTTTTTAAAAGGTTGCCCCAACAATTCACCTACTCCTGGAGCAGCTAGAGGGAGCAAGGGTACTGCAAGTCCAACACAAAAGTCATAAAAAAAATCATTGGGCAAGAACGATTTTACATGAAATTATCTCAACATTTAAAAACTGCATGGTAAATAATTTCTACAGTTTTCCAGTGCTCATTACAAGTTACTGCACAGTTACGCCACAAAATGTAATAACTAACACAAAAATGTAATAGTAACGCAAAATGTAATAACTTTTGCCACAAAATGTAATAGTAACGCAAAATGTAATAACTTTCGACGCCAAATGTAATAGTAACGCAAAATGTAATAACTTTTGACGCAAAATGTAATACATAAAAGTAACGCAAAATGTAATAGTACACAATGTAATACTATTTTGGGTGGCATATGTTTCTTCGAAATATAAGGATTTGTAAGGGACAGTTTTTCAGTCCCCGAAATCGTGATTTTAGAGACCACAGGGTGATTTTTTAGCCCAAAACATCTGTGGTTTTCCAAAGGTACTTTGATTTTTTTTCAGGGAAAAAAGCGTGAATAGGTGAACTCTCGGGAAATTCATATGGCGCGCCTCGGAAATTTTTTTTGCATGGACAAAAGACCTCGAAATAACACAAATGCATTTCTTTATTTTCTAAACTAACGATTTTTAATAATATATATGGTAACCTACTATAACAACAATTATATATCCTTCAATTCATTATCTGTTAAAATGTCACACTAATTAACGCACTTCTCCAATTTTACTTCTTGCCATATCAACTTAGCTCGATTTTTAATGAACATTGTAATCGTAAAAAAAGTTATATATATGAATGTCCCTTATCAATACACACTTTTTCTCTAAAAAAAATCAAAATACGTTTTGGAAATTATATATCTAAGTGAATTTGAAAGAACGTGCCCGTAGAAAATTGCAGCATTTTTACAGCAAAATGCCGAAAAACGCGTTTTGGGCTTAAAAAGTGGTTTGGGGTTGTCTCTTTGGCCAAATTTGGCGTTTCCTTAAATAAGAACCCGTATTTGTGAACGCCGGCAAGCTGCTTTATCGTTTCTGAGTGAAATGGTTTCAAATTATCCTTGGTTCAAGCTTGTTCCGTACTTTGGACTTGAAAAAAAAAAGAAGAAAAAAAAAAAAGTGTTTTCCGTTGTGATTTCTTTCATTCTTTTAAGGAAGCCAAGAAATGAATGTGGAAGAATGCAATGTTCGGTGTGTGTTTTGCCCAATTTGGCACTGATTTGGCACCACAAGTTCAACAGGTATTTCTTGCGTAACTTTAGCGGAATTCGTTCGATTTACAAAACGGATGCACGATTGCGAAGATCTATCCTTTGTGCATGGGTTGGATGTTTTGTGACGAGTCTACTTTGGAGATAGTTTCTGAACGACAAAAACCCCAAAAGCGTCAATATGGTCAAAATGGTGCAATTTTCTGCGGGCACGTTCTTTCAAATCCAGTTAGATATATAAGACCAGTTAACAAAACCACAGATGTTCTGTCCCTTACCGATACAAATCCTTATATTTCAAAGCATATACCCCACCAAAAATAGTATTACATTGTGTGCTATTACATTTTGCGTTACTTTTATGTATTACATTTTGCGTCAAAAGTTATTACATTTTGCGTTACCGAATTTATTACATTTTGCGTCGAAAGTTATTACATTTTGTGGCAAAAGTTATTACATTTTGTGTTACTATTACATTTTGTGTTAGTTATTACATTTTGTGGCGTAACACACAGTCATAAGTTACTTGGCTGCATATATTATTTTATTTCCCTTATGAGCTGAAAAATATTGTGCTTTGAAACACAATATTGTTGTTTATGTCTGAATTTCTAATGTACTGGTCAAAGGCATATGATTTAGCTGATCAGTATAATGTATTTTCTTGTGAACTCTACACACAAGGGACAAGTAAGGGGAGGGTTAGAAGGTACATGACATTCAGCTGTTGACATGACAGCCATATGCATGCACTGACTGGTTGATTTGATCGATCACGTAATGAAAAGGGCTCCGAGCCAAAAAACCAACAGTCAACTAATTTATCGAGGAATTTAGCAAAACCTACATTACACGTACTTCTACCATACCCCTGGACATGCCTCGAGTTCCCAAGTGTTCTAAAAATTCCTGTTTTCCGTCATCTTCATCTGAAAATAGAGCGAAGATTCGTATCTTTGATCTTTGCCTTTGGTCGCTTCTCGTGGTCCCACTAGCGCGCTGCTCTTTTCTTTTTTTAGTGCATAGCAAAGCTCAGAAAAAGGGCCGACATACTTCTTATTTCAATTAAATTCTGGGTCATTTACGGCGAAAGACAACGGGAATACGTTCACCAACATCGGCACTGTTGTGTTTCTTCCATACGACTGCAACACTTCGCTCGAAGGCAACTTGATTGGATGACGTCATGAACAGACCGCTAATTGAAAAAATCGCGGGCCGCGACGTTTGCGAACTGATCAACAGTCCGGGAGTATACCAGTTCTGGAAGAAACGAAATCAATTGTTCTACGTCACGAAACGTCACCGATCAAAACATTGGATCACATTTCGAAGCCAATATTCAAGATGGCGGACAAGCGCGAGGAAGTGTATACGATCGATATGATTTTACTTTCCTAGTATTCCGTGCGAAATTTATCTTGAAAACATCACAACCAAGATTCTAATAGAGGAGATGAATCGTGAAAATAACGCGGAGTGAAATATACTTTGTTTGTCGCGTTAATAGCAGCTCATCGAGTGAGATCGTAAAGGTCGATGAAAGGTCGTAGCGAAGCTTGTAGTACATCGCTATTTCAACTTCAATAGCTTGAATTTGACGACGGTTGCTACATATAAGTAGTTTATAACGCGTGGAAGGAATAGCTTTATTTTTATACCTAGAGTTGTGTTCTTTTCCTTTCTTTCTGCTCGTGTATAATTTCGTAAAAATAATAAACACCTCCAAATTAATTAAAGCTAGTGTACTCCTCCATGGGTTGCAATTCAGACAAAATAATATTGTCAACTGTATGGAATTTCCTGAATTGTTGCTCGGATCTCTCTGTCAAGTGGAAGGCCAGCAGAACATCTGTTTCCTCAGGATATATATAATAGTCTGTCCCAAAACATTCGGGGTTTGTGAGGATTTTATCCAAAATTTTAAAGTCACCCCTTGTGAATATGAATACTAAAGGACAGACCTCTGTACTTTAGAATGAGTTACAGTTTTTGGGTCTCCCTGGGACAAGTGAACTGAGTGTAATAATGAGGGCTATGACTTTGAAAGGAGAGGCTAGAGAATTCTTCAATCAATTTTCATAGTTGCTATTTGTTTCCTCTATGGCTATATTGCTGATATCAATAAATTATTGTTATCTGTGAAATAAATAAATATGTGAGTGGAGAAATCATTCAAAATGTTTCAGGTGGTAAAATAGTTTTATTTGTTTTCAAAGTTGCCCTTATCCTTTTCTTCATTCCTCTCTCCACCTAGAAACAATATAAACAATATTATTCATAAATATTGTTTGTTTAAAAAAAATGTAGAGCAGAGCTGGAGATAGTTTAAAAACTCTGAGTCATCTCTATGAAACCTGGAGATTTACTAAATTATCAGACAAAATATTCAACATACTGCTGAAAAGTTCCTATATAAATTTACCATCATGATGAGAATTTCACAGCCTATTGGGGCCCTACATGTATTTGAATTGATTTGAATTTGACAGGTCCACACACAATGAAATAGACCCAGGCGTAGTCATTCAATAAATTGATAATAATCAATAGCAGTCAAGATCAATCTTTGCTTGATATTGATTGGTATCGGCAATCAATAAGAATCAATAAAGAAAGAGTTGTGAGCTCAACTGATATCAATATTGCCGTCGATTGTCATTGGAAGTTATTACTTTTCGGTCTTTCCCCGAGTAACCGAGTAACACTGATAAAAGCATTGACACAATTGTGAGTATATTTGAATGACTCAAATAATTTATTATTTGTCTATATAAGAATCATTCGACAAATATCCTCACAATATGCAAGGGTTTCGCGTGTTTTTGTAAGGCTATAGATTTCTGCCAAATGACTATAATTTTTTTCTGTGATTTCGATTGTCAGCAACAATTTATTGATAGCAGTATTATTGACCAGTCAATTCATTCATCATTCATCCTCTTCGCCCGCAACTACCTACGCCATCTATACCGGTCTTTTGCCACCTTCCCAGTCAATTGGTTTCCGATATTTATTTATATCGAGTGATTACCCTGAAAAACACACTCATAACATACACACTGAACTTGTTGATGAACAGCCTGGACCAAAGAACTTGGGAAAATAGCAACAAAACCATATATTCAGAGGCATGAGGGGTACACAATGCACAGCTGTGCTTATATTTGAGTTGCTGGAAATGTCTATGTGGTTTTGTGTTTTCCCTCAAGATTATGTCTACATCATATGCAGCAACAGTTCTTGAGAATTTCCAAACGAATCTCCATTAATATTTCTGTATTTTAATACTGCTTTCAGTAAATACAGAACATAAATATTTAGGAAGTAAACTTGCGAGGTGAGCCATAATCACCAGTAAGCTTTTAAATACAACGATTGACAAATGACTCTCACTGATTTACAAATTTCACCTTCACATGTGCTCACTGGCCTGAATTCCTCTATTAAAACGCTAAATTGAGCGAACAGAGAGTTCCTGGCGAGCTCAAAGTGACGCAAGAAGAAACACATATGTCACAAGACACTGAAGGAACGGGAAACCTCCGAGAAGTCAACTTTAAAAAGTGTTACCATTTTTCCTACGTGGTTACCAGCGACGAAACTTTCCAAAAAACAACACTTATCAACAGCACAGTCGAGGAAAATTATTCTCTTTCTCTGGAAAATTCGCCAAGGTAGAGAAAATAAAACACAAATACATGTACTTACATTTGATACCCGTCAACATGGCGGCGTCCTCTTCGATCCTCCAACTTTGGTTGATAAAATAACCGCTATCAAACCTTCATCTACTCGCAAAAACACACTACAACACGCATCCATCTTGTTTCTCCAAGATTCGCCACTCAAAGTTCCCGGATATTGCGTGTAGAGGCTGTTAGGAGCTTTTTGAAAAAGCTCAATTTTTCTCGATTATTTTTGGCGATTTTTGCGCATTTTCGGTAGAACAAAAGAAATATGACGTCACACTTTCTTCCAGAACTGGTATACTCCCGATCAATGGCGGATGGATTTTACGAGATTTTCGCGGGCTGGTTCTCAGCCGTGTTTGTACTTTCTGGTCAGATTTCTAGGCGTGTTGTATTTATCATTTACCCAAATAATGAAACAAGCTGTTACGTTCTGTTACGTTTCTGACTAGCGCGCGGGCTGTTTTGTGTTAGACTGTTACGTTATACTGACTAGTGCGCTGGCTGTTTTGTGTTAGCTATGACGTTCCTGACTAGCGCGCGGGCTGTTTTGTGTTAGCTGTTACGTTCCTGACGGAGGCCGAATTTTTAATCTTGCCAAAAAAACGTCTTAAACAGCCCGGAATGACAAAATAACAGCACACATGACTCAATTAACATATATTTTAAACTTTATTGAACAATACAGATCAAGTTGACTCTTAAATCTAAACTAGTGAACCAAATCTCAACCGTCACAGGTCTCACAGTAAGTCTGTAGTTCGTGACATGAATAATGTAAACGCTGACTCAAACATAGGAAGGTTTGCCTGTGCTTACACGGCCCTCGGCTCCACTTTGGACAGCGTTTTATACAAATGAAACCGCGTTCGTGTAAACGGGGCCTTAAGGCCCGGATACACGGTGCAACATTGCACGGTGGGGTTCAATGTGATCGTACGTGACAGGAAATTGTGGACTTTGTGTTTGTTTGGTTTGGTGCTTAATTGATATCTTTATTTTCTTCCAAGCCCTCAGCTTCAGCAATCCAGGATGAAACCATTTGGGTAACAGAGGACGTTTTCTTTCTCTGATTTAAAATAGTTACTGTCACGTTTATGTCAAATTGGTCAGTCTTTCAGGAAGCAAATGAGAACTTCCTTTTGAACAGCACACGGCCCTGTTCCTTCAGCAATACAGATAAAGCCCAAAAGACGGAGGGTTTGGAACGTTTTCGCAATACCAGGCCCACCATACCAGGCCCCCCATATCAGGCCCCGACCTACCATATCAGGCCCCGACCTACCATATCAGGCCCCGACCAACCATATCAGGCCCCGATCATATTGGGCAGTTTTTAACCATTTTCTACGTTTAACAGTCATGTGATGTTGAAAGCGAAGGTTATCTGAATGTTTATACATCGAAATAGAAACAAGTTATGTATGAAATGGCAATTTTGTAAAAGATATTTGTGACTCAGTATTGATACACGCACTTCGCTCGACTCGGGCTCACGGTAAACAAATAGAAAGTCTAGATGAACAACGGCTTGACTTAGTATAGAGTTTTCGTTTCATTCACTAAAAGCGTATTATACTACATGTAGAAATGATGCACGAAACGGTCTCGGGCATCTGTAATTTTTGATCTACGTTGGAATCCGCAACACAAAGGGATATCCGTGAGTATCTCTGCTTGACAGTCTGGTGACCTGTTGACACCGCTTGGGATATAAAATTTCACAGTCACGCAAAGTGTGCAATCTGTATTTAAAATTCGTTAGGAAATCACATTTCTGAGAAATAAAATTATCTTCACAAGTAATGGAGAAATCTTAGGCCCGAGCCAAACGTGGAACTTTCATGTCTATAAACTGACTGTTCGATGTTCAAGTACGCCTGATTTTATTTGGATCGTCGTACACGTTTTTTCCCCTTCTGCCCGGGGCCTTCATATACATTCAGTGATTATTTTTAAAACTAGTAATACATGATTCGCAGGTCCACGCGAAGCTGAGAGTGATAGAAAAGGTTATAAATCCAACAAAACTCTCGCCACTCTGAAATCATAATCTTTAGTCCGGGAGCTAGGGCTTCATAAATAAAGTTTCGACAACCCAGATAGTCTGAAGTGTCAGCCGTCTCCTCGCTCTAAAAGCGTGGAAATATCCTCGCGCGAACAATATCAGGCCCCGATCCTCGATATACATTATATTAGTCATATCATAATCCCGGGGGGATTGTACAGATTGTACACTTTGCGTGACTGTCAAATTTTATATCCCAAGCGGTGTCAACAGGTCACCAGACTGTCAAGCAGAGATACTCACGGATATCTCTTTGTGTTGCGGATTCCAACGAAGATCAAACAATTATAGATGCCTGAGACCGTTTCGTGCATCATTTCTAGTATAATACGCTTTTAGTGAATAAAATTAAAAAGAAAACTCTATACTAAGTCAAGCCGTTGTTTACCGTGAGCCCGAGGCGAGCGAAGTGCGTGTATCAATACTGAGTCACAATGGATATCTTTTACAAAATTTCCATTTCATACATAACTTGTTTCTGTTTCGATGTATAAACATTCAGATAACGTTCGCTTTCAATATCACATAACTGTTAAACGCAGAAAATGGGTTAAAACTGCCCAAAATGATCGGGGCCTGATATGGTTGATCGGGGCCTGATATGGTAGGTCGGGGCCTGATATGGTAGGTCGGGGCCTGATATGGGGGGCCTGGTATTGTAGGTAACGTTCCAACTCTAGTAGGAGCCAAAAGAGGTGTCAAAAGACACGAAGAAGGAGATAACACCGTCCCGGGGGGGGGGGGGTGGGGGGGCTACTCTTATATACACTATATAGATACGTGCCGCTGGACAGGGTATGGTTTTTGAGCATTTTGGGTCTGGAACAGGGTATATCAAAATGCATCTTTTGTCTTTTGATCTGGAACAGGGTATTGGAATAGTGTAGACGACGTCTACTTTAATAGTCAGACGAAACAAAACGCGTAGGGAAGGTAGCTTACTCTTCCTTAAGCAATGCAAGATGTCTGATTTAAAATAGTTTCCTCATCTCTGTAAACAAACCAGCACGTTCGTTTCTGGGATAGGTAGCTTACTCTTCCTTAAGCAATGCAGGAAAGGGTTCCGCATTCTTCAGCCGGAAGACAGAAATAACTGAAGGAAGTGAGAGAGATATCCAATAGATTTCAGCTGTCAATACGTTATTATTATCTTACTCTGCGAAAACCTATAAAATGGTAAACGCACTTCTGCGAATCTCATGATTTCGTGATCGTCAGAGTTAAAGGAAGTACTCCACCCGCTCAGCTGGTGTCACACTACAAATTTACAGCACAACCGCGACGGATCAAGTTCTGTCATGAAGGTGAATTGTCTTAACGTTTATCCTTGAAGCTGGAGTTCCATTTTAAATATTATTTTTCATTTTCGCTTTCTAGATATTCGCAATTGCAGTTCTCTGCCTGGCGTTTTTATGCCTTCTGCCATTCACACTGGGAGAGGTTAGTTTTACCTTTTGTGTATGTACACAGAGTATCTGCTTTAAAGTTGCCCTCGGCATCATTACCCGATTACGAAGATTTCCACGGACGATTTGGGCAGTTCAATTTAGTACATGTACACGTACGGTAGGTCATGCGTGAAAGTGTGCAAATATTACCCAGTTAAGGTTACTGTAAACCTTCGTGACCACGTTGCGGAAAAGGCCTCGAAAGCGCACAGTTTTAAAGTAAAGTACCCAAACCTATATATCAATTTAAAGCTTATACAATGAAGAAACATGTAAAATAATAATTTCCCCAAGAAAATTAAAATTGTAGCCGGTACGGCAATTTGAACGCAATTTTACCGGTGTTCATAAACGTGAATTACCCGCACTTCCATTCAGCTGTACGAAAAATCTAGTTATTGCATTATATTAAGCATATGTTGACTGCCAAAAGTGTGTCGGGGAATTTTAATATCTGTTTTCAAAAATAAATCACGTTTATGAACACCGGTCAAATTGTGTTCAAATTGCCGTAGCGGCTACAAGTTTTATTTTCTTGGGGAAATTATTATCTTACATGTTTCTTCATTCTATAAGCTTTAAATTGGTATATAGGTTTGGGTACTTTACTCTAAAATTGTGCGCTTGCAAGACCTTTTGCGTTACATGATCACGAAGGTTTACAGTAACCTTAAATTGCAAGATGCCTTTTTGTGGCTGTTGTATGTAAGTCAAGAAAGGAGTTTTTAGTCAATGTTGCTGCATGGGAAACACAAGGTTGTTTCATTTTTGAAAAGAAAATTGGCCTTCTAGGGCGAGCCTATTGAAGCCTACATTATATAGTTAAACATGAATTTCAGTGTAAATTCATTAATATCTCTTTCAATTTTTTCTCCAGATTGATCGCTATAAACTAACACTTGAAGAGAAGGGAACACCATTCTTAGAGAGAATCGATGTCGATGAAAAACAAGACGTCGAAGTTTCCGAGTTCCTGCTCACAACGACGTTGAGGGCGTTGATTTTACCATGATTTTAAGATGGTAAGTGTTTGACGCTTTAATATTGTCCTAATCAAACATTATAGCAAAACCGAGCAACAATATAACAGGTCTTAGTAGGATTTGAATTTTTTTTGCACATTTGATCTCTCCTTTAAACGTCTTAACCCTATTCTGCCTGGGCTTTTTTTCGTTCGTAAGCCTGGGGGGAGACAGAAAGTGCCCCCCCCCCCCCCCTACGTATCTCAAAAAATATGGACGCTATGAAAATGAAACTTATATGGTGTGTAAAGCATCCAAAAATGTTTATTTTAGTGACAGTCACGTGTCAATTATGACGTCATACACGCCATAATGACATCATACATTAAAAAAATCCGCCATCTTGGATCATAAATCCTGGATATCTAAATTGTTCAGTTTTACTCAAGTTCGTGTCACACAAAAGTAAGGTCAAGCTTATGAAGACAAAGAAAGAATTCAAAGGCACCGAAGTTTGGGTAACAGAGGATCTGACGAGTGAGAATGCGGCCAAAGTGAAATCACTAAACCAACTCCGGAAAGATAATAAGATCAAGAATGTATGGACGGTGGATGACAAAATCAGGGTAAAGAAACTAAATGACACTATTGTTATGATTAATACGAAAGATGAAATTCAGCAGTTTGCCATAGAATCTTAATATACCATTCTATCCTTGATTTGCGAACCTAAACTAACTAAACTAGTAATAGTTCTCACTATATCTGCCCCCGCCATTTGATGATATTACGTTTTGTTTATAGAAATATTTCGGACATTTTTTAAGTAGATTTTGTGATGTAGCTTATAATGATCAATGGTGTACAGCAACTTACTGATCGTTCAATCCTTGAAATAACACAAAATGGAACAAAACTCAGTTATTCAGATAAATAATAACGATCTGGGTTTATTTATACTGAACATTAATGAAGTTTGTTGAAAATATGCTGATCCTTTTGACTGGGTTTTACTTTTTTTGACTTGAGATTATGATCTGTTTGCATCTGTTAATTCGGGAAATATCTCCCGATGCTGGTTCACAATCAAATGAGGACTGTATCTTTCCAAGTTATAAAATGCGTTTATTCGTAGATTCACAGTTCTTTACACTCACAATTCCGTTCCGTTCTATTCACTATTCGTACGCGTTCTGAGGCTTAACCTCTTACAACAATGTCTTAAGCTTATATACACTAGGAAATACAAGAATGTTGCGGTTGTAACCGCTAATCTTAGTCCTAACGAGTTAATATTTATATCAGACAGCGTCTAGCAGATTTTTGGATCGAGTCTGTCGACCCCGTTGCTGATTAGTGTGTGACAAAATCAAGTTGTGTACCGAACAATTCTATCCGGTACTGTTGAATGACCTTTGTATTCAAAGAAATCACTGTAATGCAAGATACTCACCTTTGAATTGCAAATTTTCTTCAGACGAACGGCGGCAAAGCGAACTTTTGAAGCGAACCGACCTCATGCCAAAATTACCCAATACCACCTTGCGGCCCTGGTGAAAAAATACCCGATACCACCCCGCGCGCCCAGTTTTGTCAAATCGAGATTCATTGGCATACTGTAACATATATATCAATATATTTCAATATATATATTTATTTTTATATTTTCTTCATATATATATATACGCGGGGACTACTATTCTGCCTCCTCGGGGTTTTGGCCCAGAGGCCAAAACCCCTCCGGGGGCAACTACTGAAAATCAATGAATAATGAATGCCAGACCAGTGACATGACAAATGATAGCAATACTGATAATGAAGGCCATGTGTTGCCATTTGACCAACATGATTTAGATGAAAACAGTTCAATGCACCAAAATTATTATAGAATTAATCAATCAGAAATAGCACATATCAATAACATAGTGTTTAATCCGCTCATTTTAAATGACGATACAAAAACAAATCAAGCTCACATATATGAAGGTCAAGACCCAGACCAGCACTACAGTAACGCAATACTTGAAAATGACGAAAGTTGCGATTATTTCGTGGAAGATCAATTTAACAATCTGACTAATCTTGAATTTCAACAGCAAAAAACGTTTTCTATTATGCATCTAAATATTAGAAGTCTAAATAATAAATTTGATGACTTTACGGAATATCTTAAGTCATTAAACCATGAATTCTCAGTCATAGGATTGAGCGAGACATGGTTAAATGATGTTACCAAAAACTGCTATAACACGAATAACTATTCATTTATTAACAGAACGAGACAGACAAAACACGGTGGAGGAGTCGGAATGTACGTTTCGAAACATTTACTAGTCTCTGTTTATTGAAATACAATTCAAGAAAACAAAAAACAAAATTATTGGAATAATCTATCGACCACCAAATAATAAGTTTAATAAATTCGAGGAACACTTAACCAACACTTTAGAATGTTTGAACAAGGAAGACAAAGATGTGTTTATTATTGCCGACTTTAACCTTGACATGTTAAAAATTAATGAAAGTGACTATGTATGTATGTGTGTATGTATGTATGTGTGTATGTATGTGTGTGTGTATGTGTGTATGTGTGTATGTATGTATGTGTGTGTGTATGTATGTATGTATGTATGTATGTATGTATGTATGTATGTATGTATGTATGTATGTATGTATGTATGTATGTATGTATGTATGTATGTATGTATGTATGTAACACATACTGTAGACATAACAATTACCGACCGTCCTGTGGTGTCAGTTTTCCTTTCCTAGATCCTTAGTCTTGAAATCCATTTGAAGTGAAGGGCTCCAAACGCCAGAGTTCAGTTGAACGCTTCAATTTCCCGGATCTTTTTCGGCGGTCGAACCTAAACTATGCCCTGGTAGAACCGTTCTGTTATTCCTGGTGTTTTTGAAGTTGTATAACCCCTTGATTCATCGGTCGGGCATGGGTCCAAATGTGCTTCGATATAGAAACCACAGATTTCCGTTCGTGAAATAAATAATTTCAATCCTTCAGTAGCATTTCTCAAACCGAGGAACGAAGGAATCGCAGAATCCGGGCGCGGAATGTATCCGTTTGTTGGCATCGGATCTCCAAAAAGGTCTATATTTTAAATGTGTAAGACGAGAGAAATACCGTCCTTACAGAAACAACCGGCCGCCATTTTATTTTTGCAATGCATGAGGGCCGGCTATAACCCCCGACCCCCCCGACCCCTAATGCCTACCAAATATTGCGCCCGCAATATTTTTTAGTGTTGTGATTTCCCAGGCCTTATACACTGGTCAGCGGAATTACCAAGAAAAGTTTACAAACGCCAAATTTTCCCCACAAACACGAAAGCTCATCCTTCGCGCATGCGCGCGAGTGCTGAGCTAAAAACAGCTAAAAGTTAAAAAAAACAACGGGATTCGGGAAATGACATGAAAAAGCTACGTGATTCGTGAATTTACGGCGCGTGATTCGGGATCCAGACCCCCAGACCTAACTTAAAATGTCATAGTCACGCGAGTAACGTGAATATCTGATGCTTGCGTGCTATCCTATCTTATAGCACGCAAATGTCAATACACTATCTTTAGCACGTAAACAGCATCGGACGTCAATAGCTTCTTCTCTGCTCCATTATTAAACAGTGCGAAAAGTCTGTTTAAAATGTATGTATCGCAATCGCAGTTTTGGGATTTAAACTCACTTACACTTCTTTGAAATGAAAGTTCTTCTCCCTTGGTTAAGTTGTGGAAATATTATAAAGATACGTTTCTAAAGTATTTTAAAGCTCAGGATTTAAATTCTCCGCACTTGCTAAAAGAAAGTCGTCTGCGGATAATTTATATTTAGGTGTTCCGGTTGTGGTTGGCCGAGTGGGATACGGGGTGCCATCAAGGCGCCTTTACATGCTGAAGACCAATCTCACACCTGAGTTGTAAAGCACATTATTTTGAACATATTACATAAATAATTTGCACTTTATAAAAGCATTACAGCTGTTACCATAATTTGCAGCATGCAGCGTGGCATCATGACTATATCAAATGCATTAAACTGAACAAAAAAAGTTGGTGTGAAAACATCTTCGGAAATGCCTTAGGAAATTTCGATAGTTTCTGGCAGTCTTAGAGTGGAAGCATTGAAGTTACTGCCAGATTATCTTGTCATATTTTCTTAAAGTCTTGGGGAAACATTCAAGAGCCGTTAACGATGCGAAATACATGTACAGTAGTTTAAAGATTATCAACATTGTTGGCAAACAGTCGGTATTCTACCCAGGGCTCGAACTTAATTTTAAGCACAGAGTTTTAACTCTGGGGTATTTGATTAGTAGGCAGATGATCTTCACTAAGCATGTAACCATGTAAGATGTAAGGATCTATGGGGTAAACTAATCGATAATCAATCGATAATTAATCGAACAGTTGTGACAGGTAACTTCTCAGGCACATACACATATGCGAAGAGTAAAATTAATACTGGAATCTTTTGAATCGAAACAGTTTAATCGAAACCTCAGGTGCGTTTCTGTCTATATAAACCATAACAAAACTGCGAGAGTGAACAGCCTTTTTAGTTCCCGTTTGACGCGCCGAGAATGGTTGTCAAATACATTTTCATGTGTGAAGCTGCTGGAATCTTTTGAATCGAAATTAAACCTCGAAACAACTAGTCTTGCATGAATCAAAATCGTATTACATTTGCAGCAAAGGAAAATGAATCAAGGGAACTTGAACGTAGCCTGCGAGATCGAACAGCTTTTTCGACTCCTGTTTAATTTGACATGTTGCCGCCGAGAATGTTGTAAATTTTATTATGAATGAACGTGTGCGAAGCGTAAATACTGGAATCATCTCAGCTGTGATTTGAATCGAAACCTTAACTGTCCCTTTGCATTCCTGCATGTTATTTCAAGAAAGGTACATATCGAAGGACAACTTTAATGACCGCAGTGGCGCAGATATAAAGTAAAATGACAATCGTGACGCCTTGAATTTGCATAACCAGCTGTAACTAACAACTCGATGGGCGAAAGTCGATCACGCTTTGTTCACGCTTTCCGCCAACCGTGTTAGGACTTGCCTGGATCAACGCTGATTTTCACGAAAACCCGGTTACATTCGAAATTAACCGAATATAATACAAATAGCTTAATATACGAAGAGTTCGGAAGCAAACAAATTCGAAAAATGAAGTATCTTCATTGATCTTGTCGTGACATTATTTTGTTTACAAACGGGTGTAGATTCACTGTCAGATAAGAAATAACCTCGCCGGCCGAAAGATCATTTTGCTCGATTCAATTTGGGCTCGTGATGCAGGGCAGTTGAACGGGTGACAGTAATATAATATAATTCTAAATGGATAACTCTAGCCATCCGAACGTATGACTGTAGCCGTTCGAGCGGGTGAATGTTTTCTCCAAACGACACTTGGCCGTTCGAACGGATGGATAATTTTTTTGAACGGATTGATATTTTTTTTGAACGGATGACTCAAGCTGTTCAAACGGATGGAGTTCTTTTGGAACTGAATTCCGTTAAAAGCCGTTAGTGTATGTTTTCACGCGAGAGGTCACACATTTTGAGTGACCACAAAAAAATTGTGTGACTTTGATAAAATCTAATTACAGACTGACAAATCAGAACCTTTGGTTCCCACGCTTGTAAAACAAACACATACTTTCAGTCCCGTTTTAAGGGATCTGCATAAATTTATTAGAAACCTCAATCATTTGAGATGTTATTTTGACTTCAGTTCCTTCAGTTAGAAAGATCCGAAATTACTTTGACTTCCAAATGTTTTGATAATTTCGGTGACAACCGGAGTGACAACCGGTGAAAGAAACTGGTCTTTATTTTATCACACACAAGGTCATGATCTGGATAACTTAAATTCGATTTGCTACCATTTGCGTGAGTCAATTTTTATTTGTGATATCGAACGACCTAAAATCTAACCAAGATAGTAATATTAAAGCCCGAACAGTTTTATGTTTTCCCAGATTTAGCAATAAACACTTAAGCTAATTTTCAATGCATTCCATTTGTAGACATTTCTTTCATTTGACCTCATCTGTGTAGCCTGTTTCATTTGTGAGAATACTACTCTCCCGTTAAGTCTTTTTTCAATAGTCAGGATTACATTCTCTCCATAAAAACGTTCTTATTTTGTTTAGTTCATTTATTGATCGACAAGGATGGAATATTACTGAACTTTTAATAAAAAAGGTGACACATTTTCATACACATGAATCTCGACTTCAGGGTATATTTATCCTAATTTTCGATAATCGAGTATGTCAAGACCATGATAACTCAAGGCTTTTACTTCCGAAAGCAGACTCGCTTGCTTGGCAAATATTTTGATCGTGTAATTACACTAATTACAGTTTCATCGTTGCTCAACACTTTGGAGAACTTCATGTAGATACACTGAATAGATTTCGAACGATAGAAACAAAACGTTTGAAACAATAATTAACGCTGATAAACCAAACGAACGTTTAGACACGTTGTAAACGCTAAAAACGCTGTAAACACTGACAAATATATTTGTGAAAGAAAAATGTCACGCGTATATGATAATTTTAGTGAGTAAACTTTTAATTTTGTCTTTGTTACTTGCTAACCCAGCGAAAGAGAGGAGATTTAAGCAGCAACACGAACAGAGAATCTATCTATTAATATGATTATTTTCGCTCATATTCAGTCCATATTCAGGGTCTGTACTCTCACCCACCACTTTAGGTTGGGATGGAATGAAATAAGGGAGCTGGTGTTCATTTATACACTCTGTGCTGCCCTTTTGGGATCTCTGAGTTTAGTCCACTAGCAAAGTTTTGCTAGTAAGATTTTTTGTCTACTAGCAAAAGTAGAAAATTCACTAGCTTCTTTTCAATGCAGTCTCTCTCGATCCTGATTTCGAAGCTTTCTTGTTTGGCGTTTTCCCGTGAGATGTCGTCATTGTCGGTCGCGTTTGTCTTTGAGCTGTTGAGGGCCTCTTAGAGCGGTTTTCAATTGACTATCGAAAGTAATCACTGAATTGCTTTCGTTTTACTTTACTATGCTCTGTGATTAGTTTAAAATACTCGCGCCACCTACTCAACCAATCAGATGCAAAACCAAAACCAATCGCGACTTGGTCACACGCGTTTTCCCGCGCTTAACGCGGGTTACGTCTATTTGCTTTGAGTTCTCATTGGTTAGTTGTGTTGTTTAAGTTTGTTGTGATTGGCCATTGTAATTACTTTGGTTTTGGTTTCACGACACTCAATTGAAAACCGCTCTAAAAAGGGCGGTTATTTCAGGCATCTTCAAACAAAAAGCCAAAAAAGCGGCTCACAAATCCAGTAGAACGCGAACGTGCAGCTAAATTGAGCATACTAGCTTCTACATAAAACCACTGACCAGTGGCTGACATGAAACCCGCCTCCTTTCTCTCGTAATATTCAATGTGTGCATAGTTTTTTTTGCCACAAAACGTTAACTTTTATTTTCTTTAAATTCTACTGGAGAAATGTTTACTCGCAAATCTTTGCTGGAGGATAATTTTTGGATTCGCAACTTCCAAAAACCACTCGCATTTTGCGAGTTTCGGCGAGTCAGTGTTAATTTTGGGCCCTGTATGGACTCTAAAATATTAATTGATCAGAAACGTTTCCGGCCAGTCTTCGTTAACTTCCAAGGCAAGCTCAAGTTACTGAATTATAGCATATAAGAAGTGTTGGATAAAAGGGTAATTTTAAAATGCTTCTTCGTGGTAGACCATAAAATAGCTAACTTGTGACTTTTTATGTGTAATCGCAAATTATATCACCGTAAAATTATACTTTGAAATCAGTCACATTCATCTATGAAATAATCATGTTACTTTGAATTTGCCTTTGAATAACTTAATAACTTAACAATGCACAGGGAGCAAGTTTACATGCGCCGAAACTCATGACAACACGTGTAGGGTGCGTGCATTATGGAATGCCGGTATAATGAACACAATCTGAGCAATAGTAGTGAGCATTTCTTTGAACATTTTGTAGTCAATTAATCTTATATAGGATTTAGGTATTACACCTGATCAAAACATGTGCTTAAATAATTTTCCTTTTTTTCTATTGAATGTTTTCATTTTATTTTTAATGAATGTGTGCACATGCGCAAAAGAGCGAGTTTTAACATTTGGTGAACAAATTCCATCGATGGGCTGTAAACCTTAATTTATGCATTACAAGGGATATTAATTGATGCATTAAATTATTCATGAATTCGAGCCCGCGATATGTAATGGTCACCTGGTTTACCCATGGGGACGGCATTGGAGGGTGGAGAGTTGGACGCACGGGGTGGGGGGTCGGTGGAGCAAAACGCATAGGAGAGGGGAGGGCTCGGGATCATCGCGGAAAGTATAAATGGCGTGTCGTAGCACGTATGTACAAATTTTCAAGGCCTAGTGCGGAAAATTACCTCTTTGAAGCTGAAAATGAAAGGGAGAAACACCCATAAATTTCCAAGTGGCCTCAGAATGGATGGTAGTAGAATTTGGGAAGAAATCGACCGCCTTTGGCGTTTCAAACTTTATAGTTTTTAATAGGGTAAGCTTATTATTCACAAGACTTCTAGCTGTTCATGAAAGCGAAATGGTAATGTACTTTATTGCTGTGGATGGAATCCATCCACATCAAAGCAATAAAGTACATGTGATGGATGTCACACTGCTTTCTAAGCCAGGGGGTAATATCTAAAGTATATAATTATACAAGCGACAAACTTTATAGCGGCGTGGCGTTTATAAACTCAAAGTTTGTGTTTGTCCGTTCATACATTTTATTGTTATGTATCTGCGCTTACAACCTGCTGCTACAGCTACAATCCCGGCCATAATTGTTGAAACACTTCGTTTTTGACACATGTTGTTCTTCACCACCCCTCCCCTTCCCTATTCAATGTTGACAAAACACTTAAGAACTGCTAAATGAGTGTGTTTTGCCTGTTACCAACATTGACAGGGAAAAACAGGGGTACGAACACTCATTAAGTAGTTATGAAGATCAAACTTTCAAGTTTTTGAAAGTGGTTCAAGGAAATTTGGCCGGAATAATTTGTAGGTTTAAGTTTTATTTAAAGTATTAAATTTATTTTCGTGAAAGAAGAAAATCTTTTATTTTAATCTTTCGGTTGCTATGAGTGAAATAGATTATATATTGAAAATGTTTTTTTCCAAGGAAATGTGCTGATTCAACCGGCTTCACGTGCACGTAATTTTAAAATATGGTAGGCAGATCTATTCAGAAAGAAACATTTTCTGTCATTTTCGATCATCCGGCGGGTATCGCACATCTTTATTGTCTTTCTCGTCTAATAACATGGGGTTGAAGTAAATAAATAAAGGGGACTCTGTAAAGTGAGGAAACGGACGGCGGATGGCGGAAGGCGGATGGCGGACGGCGGAAAATAATAAAAATAATAATAAAAATAATAATAATAATTAAAATAAATACAAAAAAAGAATTGAAATAAAAAAAATAATTAAAATAAATAAACAAAAAATAATAAATGCCGAATTAATGAGAACTAAAGTAATGCACGTGGTACAAATAAAATATAATTGTGCGTTATATTACTCATGCGAGACATGCATCAAGCCATCGACAAATCGAGAATAATTTTCATCAATCGCGAACGGATTGCGTTACAGTGTATTCATTTCAAACTACCAAATTTAACTCGAATATTCAACGTTAGCTTAAATACATTCGAATATCGAATGTTGATTATATCTCTTTCCATCCCCGTGAGCTGAGGTGCTAGTAAATCTGGAAAAAGACGAAAAAGACTGCGGTGGCTTTTCATTCAACCAGACAGTTGACAGCTAACGACCACAGGATAGTCACGAAACCACCCTTGTCACGCTTGGCTTTTTCCACTTTGCAAATAATAGTTTCTATGTTTCATTGGTATTGTCTGCTAACGCGAAGAGGAAATTTCAGAAACTTGCTATTGTGATCGAAAAAAAAAATCGTTTGACTCGAATTGCGACAGCAAACATTCTTTCGTGCACGCTCCTCGGCTCCTGTCTCATGCAAAAACCGTCGCGATCGTGGAAGCAAACCTTTTTGTTAATCAAATCACTCAAATTTCTGCGTTGTTTTCCAGAATTACTATCACCTCTCTTACGGGGATGGAAAGAGATATTTTGTCATTAATCAAATCAACATTCGATATTCGGATGTAAAAAGCTACAGTTTGAATATTCGAGTTAAATTTGGAAGTTTTTGCATGAGACAGTAGCCGAGGAGCGTGAAAGAATGTCTGCTGTCGCAATTCGAGTCAGACGATTTTTGTTTTCGATCACAATAGCAAGTTTCTGAAATTTCCTCTTCGCGTTAGCAGACAATACTAAATAGCAATGAAACATAGAAACTACAAGGAGAAGATACACAACGAATTATTTGCACAGTGGAAAAAGCCAAGCGTGACAAGGGTGGTGTAGTGTACACGTATTAGGACCCAGACCCCACAGTCAGGGCGAGGAAAGCCTGACTGTTGTAGTCGGAGAACACGAGTATAATGGCGGAATAAAGATAATTACTGTTGGGTTTAATCCGGTTCAATCCTCCTTTATTATCGACCAGCTCGGTACACAACATTGGCGACGAGGATACAGAGACACCAAAAAGCAAGAACGGAAGAACAATTCGCAAGAAACATGGACGATAACGAGAGAAACCACATCAAAACTTTCGATTGTCACGGCGACCAAAACACGCTTGGACTACGATGGAAGCGATGGCTTACAGCGTTCGAACTGTTTGCATACGGCAAAGGCCTGATCTTAAACGAGGCAAAATGCAAACAACAGGCAAAGAAGACGTGCATTGTTGCTTTATCTCGCCGGAACCGACGTTCAAGATATCTTTTCCACCCTGCCAGACACAGGACATGCGAAGGACTATAAGACAGCGGTAAATGCACTGAACGCTTACTTCGTACCAAAGGTCGACACAACATACTCTAGACAATGCTTCAGACAGCTAATACAAGCACCTGGGGAGACAATTCGACAGTTTGCAACCAGACTCAGAGGGGCAGCGAAGGATTGTGACTACGGAGCGGACAAGGACAACCAAATTCGCGATGAAATTCTGTGCAAGTGCACCAGCACATGCATAAAGCGAAAACTCCAGGAAGAACGTCAAGGTCTTACCTTAGCTAAAGCGCTTGAAATAGCTAAAAACTGCGAAAAGGTTGACACACAGCTTGCCGCAATGGCGGGACAAGAATTGGAAGGAAAAGGAGAGGATTCAGTAAGTGTAAACCGCATAGAAAGAGGCCCGTGGAAGACGAACCAGTCACCATCACCAGTCACCTGCTACCGCTGTGGTAGAGTTGGACACGTCAGCAGAGACCCGAACTGTCCAGCAAGAGGTCATTTCTGTCATAAATGCGGACAGGAAGGACATTTTCAAGAGCGATGCAAAACCAAGCACCACAGGGCTCCCTATGCAAACATGGTGGATTCTCAAGATGGCGAAGACGACCCAGTATATACGTTCGCAGTAGGTGATAAAAAGCTAGAGAAAATTGACGTCGCCATCGGAGGATGTAAGCTGGATGTGATCATAGATTCTGGAACAAGCACCAACATCCTTGACAAACAGACATGGGAGTGGCCATCCTCGTTCCCAGAGCTCCTCGTTTTTTTTCTTTGCGCCGGAAACGAGCAGCCCTGGTCGCAAGGAAAAAATCGAATTTTTTCATTGGCTGATAAAAAATGAATGCGCAACACGAATTAAATGAATGAATGTCCGGAATTTTCGGACATCCGGTAACGGCTGAGACCAGAGCCTCCGTTTCGCCAACCACGTGACCAAAAGAAACAGAGGATATGGGAACGAGAATGGGGAGTGGCTGAAAAGGAACAAAGTGAAGTGCAAATCAGCTCGCTCGAACAGGAAACTCTATGTGTATGCATCTCAAACGCCCCTGGTGTAATAGGAACATTCTCTTGTGAAGTCTCCGCTGGAAGAAACACTGTCAATGCTGAGTTCCGTGTGTTCAACGGCGAGGGCGATCCCCTTCTAGGGAGGGACACTGCAACAAGTCTTGGAGTACTGAAGATAGGGATAGACATCGCCACAATAAGCACAGGCTCGAGGAATATTGGCGAAGTCCTGCAAGAGGAATACCCTGAAGTCTCCAGTGGTGTTGTAAAAGTGAAAGACCGGACAGCAGAACTCCGCATCGACCCGACGTGGAGCCAGTGGCACAGCCATTTTTTTGTGTCTTTAATAACATTCACGCCGGAGTTGCTCATAAGAGCTTTTGATTTTCTTCTCCAAGCAGAACTAGCTATCTGAGATTTTCCCTTATTTATCATAACAAATGATAAGTTAAGATTGAAGTAATTTCCGTGAAAGTTCAGTTTATTAAGCCTGGTTTCCATGATCGCAACGATCGCAGTCGCACCGATCGCAGCGATCATTGCGATCGTTGTGATCATATGGAAAGCACTCTTGCGATCGTTGCGATCGTTGCGATCGTTGCGATCGTTGCGATCGTTGCGATCATATGGAACCCACTCTTGCGATCGTCGCGATCGTTGCGATCATATGGAAACCAGGCTTTAGTGCAAAGTGCACTGTATCTAGGCATGTGTGATTTTGTGTAGGGCCATCTGCGATAAGTCGCTAGTTCGCTACTTCAGTATGCCGTAAACGTTAATAATCAATTAATTAATTAATATGAATTAATACATCTTGGGGGTCACGTGTGCTCACCACGCAACGCGTTATTACTACTCAATATATATTTCTTTTGGACAACGCTTTGCTCTCCTTGTGGTAGCTTTCTTTCTCGAATAAGGGATTATATGTCAAATTTACGCATGTGCTGACGATCTGTAGAATCTGGGTTTGAATCCGCCTGAGGCTCTTTTTTCATTTTTTGTTGTTTCGAATCCTACAGGTCCCCCCCCCCCCCTTTTTGGGGGGGAAGTGACTTTGTTGAACGGCAGTACGGGACATTTGGGGCAAAAAAAACAGGCTACACGGCGGTTGTCGATTCTCCTTCCCTCCAAAACAAGATCGTGAACAGGAATTTCCTGTTGAACTGTACACATAGATGTCAGGGGACTAACGAACTCCAGTCAATCTCTGAAGCCTGGTTTTTAATACCAACCTCACTGCCGTCAAAATCTACGCAAAAATAGGAACGACTACTCAAGAATTTGTCAAAGAATTTGTCAAATATAAATCGTACAGCATATGACTAAGATTTCATTGTAGCCATTCACAGCTTATTTGACGACTTGCATCTGAAAATAATTCGTCGATATTCTGAGTGATCCACAGGCGCCCCAAGCTCATGTTGTTAGTCAGCTAATTGGTATGCTGTATTACATCAGCAGTAAATGGCGCAATTTGAATGGACGATTGAGACAACGCAGTCTTGTCGATTCAACCCAAAGGGATCCGGCGTGCCAAAAAAAATATTGATGACAAGTGACGGTCTGGTACTCCATATAATACCCAATTTCTCTCTACGTGCGTTTGTAGATTAAAACGCACATGCAGAGCTATTACATTGCTGATTAAAACTATTGTTTAGCAACGTCTCGTTCCCATTGCCGTTGTGGTTTGCTTAGACTCCCTATTATATACCTGAATCAAAGCTTTTGAGAACCGGAGAGAAGAATGGAAATTACAAAATTAGCCGGCCCTGGTTGAATGAATGCTCACTTGACTTGAAGCAGAATCACAATAGACTCAGACAAATAAAACAGAAACTGACACGCTATCTTTTTTCGTGGAAGGGTTTCGCGAAACATGCCTTTTGGAGGGTTTTTCTTTTTATGCTTGCAATGGAAGGATTTCTTGCAATTGAGACAATGCGGTCTTGATGGGTGCCCCAAAAAATTGTTGATGACAAGTGACGGTCTGGTACTCCGATGAAGCAGCGTTTGCGGGCGAGACCTGGTTACCAATCAGTTTCTGCCGGTCGGTGTGTCGTGGTGGCTTCGTGCAGGCATCATTATCTTGCCATTGTGGAAATAAACTGCCGCTTGGCATTACTCACAGGGCTTTGGTTGCGTGGCTAGTTAGAAATTACAGACAGAAAATCTTTGGGTTGACTTGGAAAACATTTGTTTCTTGGTGGAAATTACAAACGAAAAGCTTTTAGAAACGGTGTTAGTACAAAGTTTTATTGTGGGAACATAGTGGGCCATACCGAGCAGTCAAGATGGCTCCATCTTGACCACGCGGTAGACAATCAGAATAAGTTACCTTATTAATTTAATGTTGAATGCTCAATTGCTCATGTCACTGGCATAATCTTGCACATTTTGATAACAAGTCTCAAACTTATAAAAACACTCTGCACTAGCCATTCAATCTCTGGGTTTGTTAGGCACGTATGTAATGTTTGTTTGTTGTTAAACTTCTCTTAATGGTAATAAAACATTTAGACCTAAAAAAAGATACTGAATGACAATAGTTTTGTTATGAAAGTCAGCAAATTCATCTTGTGTCGAATATCTCCACCAGGTAGACTTGTAGTGAAAACCGACAAAGAAGCCTTCTAAATAAAATACCTGAACCTGATTCTAACTCTTGTTTTGATAAATTTTGATCACTGGTGGTCACTGCTTATACGACGGTTGTTCTTTGGCTAGCCAAATGCCAATGATCATAACGTGCTCCAGATAGAATCTCAACCAAGCTTTACCATATATTTGCAGGTAACTGCTGATACAAACATGGCATGTACCAACGACTTTGGTGGCAGTTCTGCTGCCACAGCAATGGCCTCTGGACTTATAGCCTTGATGCTAAATGCAAAGTGAGTTGGTCATATATTTATAATAATAATTTAATCACTTTTATAGCGCTATTTACATATACTGATCAACAGCGCTTTGCACAATTTTGTATTTTGTACCCCAGACGTGATATTTACATATATTAAACTCAAATGATCTGTAATTGAATTTCTAGCTTTCCTATTGGTTCTCTCCTTATCAAGTATCAGCTCATAAACAAACAGCTAACTTTATCTTCATTACCCGAATATCTGATTTAATTTAATGATCCAATCCATTTTTACTCTGGTAGTACCACACATACCTGGAGTTTTGATTAAACTAAAAAAATTGTAATGACTACCATTTATGCAAAATAGCTCTCCCAGCTCTCTGCAGGGTTAGACAAGTTTGATCGAATTAGGAAACAATTATTTTTAGAGCCATTTGACTTTACGACTCCCAGTTCTGCCTCTTCTGTTCGAAGTTGAGTCCAAGACAAATAACGAGTACAGTAATGTTAGTGCTGTACACCAACCGAATTCATGATTTAAGTACCTGAGCCAGTGAGAAGGTGTCCTGGGCTTTTTAAATTCAGGGGCAACTTTCCGAAAGGATAAACCATGCAGAATATATATTTTCCTTTGGTACAAGGTGAAGTCCATGGCTCAATGGTGCTGGCCCTTAGATTGAGTTTCTGTTGCATGGAACTAGGAGCATTACTACTCCACCCTGGTAGGGATGCTAATCCATCACAGGGTGTAACTAAAGATTCTGCTTCTTACTCAAATACAGGGTAGCGCGGTGCGAGATGATAAGTGATTCGAACTCCACTTGATAGATTTAGTCAGATTTAATTGTGTAAGGTCTTCTTGATCTCTTTGATCAGTGTTTCATAGATCCCTTCCCACCAAGGGGATCTCGCAAGGTTAAATTGCCAACGAATTTCCTGACTTGCTAGATAGTTCTGCAACTTCTCGATCTTCCTGATAGCTCTGATCCAGCCTGCTGTGGCCTTAAAGACATGCGTGCTCTAACCATTATATCCCAGAGAAGTGGCTGTAACGGGAGGCCAGTGAACATGCAATCATTGATGCTGTTACCAAACGGGTGGGGCTTAGCACTGGCGTCAAATACCATGCGGACCTTTGTGGTAACTGCACTCCGCTTCATGACTGGTTTATGTGGCATATAGAATACCCGTTCTCCTGCTGGCTTCTGAGGAGCTTCTTCTACTATGCCCGCTCTCAGCTGTTCTTCGATGATGTCATTATATTCTTCTCTCAACTTGTTCATTCTTCGATAATCTCCTCGCTACGTTCTGCAATCGCTTTCTGCTCAGCGCTTCGTTTGTGTTCGATAACTTGGCTCCTGGAATCCAAGGGAAGCTGACTTCATACCTTCCGTCATCTCTTCTCGCAACATTCTCCTTAAAGTCACGCAGTACATCCAGCTGGTCATTCTTTCCCCGGTCCTCGATCCCCAGTACATCCAAACTATAAAGCTTCTCATAGTCATTGACCTCTCTCAGATACATACAGACACTGTCACCTGTATAGTCATCCCCACCATGAACCACCCATCCGAAAGTGGTCACTTCTACTAGGGGCTCTCCAGGCTTTCCTTTGAACACTTTCTCCGTCCTGATTCTGCTGTAAATATTGTCTCCAAGGATAAGATGTATCTGATACTCTCCTCCAGATGTCACGTAGAACCTCTTGTCTTGCGTGTGTGAGTACTTGAGTTTTAGCTGGTTCATGTCCGGCCTTCTCACAGTGGTAAAATCTGCTAACCTGGAGCCAGTAAGCTCAATTTCTTCACACGCCATTCCATCCAGAGAGACAATACTGGTATCAAATATCGGCATGGACTGGACTTTGGTTCCATTCACCGTCAAGATCTCGCGGGACTCGTGGCATGCTGGCTTTAACTTCAACTTCTTGACTGCCTCACTCGATACAAAGTTAGGTAGGCCCAGGGAATCTCTCCTTTAATACTGACGGGAATTATAGCGGGTAGTACCTTCTCCTCTGCATAAGTGGTGTAGCCTGTCAGTGATACTTCGTTCGGACTGCTGGTTTGTGATACTTCATTCGGACTGCTGCTCTCCCTCTCTTGTTTGTCGCATATGCTCGTATGATGCCTGTATTTGCACTTCAGACAGCCTCGCTTATGGCATTGCTCTGCTCTGTGGCCTGAATGTCCACAATTAAAACACAAACGGTGATCCATGAAGAACCTTCTCCTTTCCACTAACTCTGATACCACCATACAGTTTTCATTCTTGTTGTCTTGTTTTCTGCAGAAAAGGCAATATGGCGTTGGCTTTTCTCCCTTCTGCATGAACCAATGCTTCTAAGACTTCCTTCCTTCTCGTCCACTATCACCAGGTCGGGTTTTACTTGCGGCAACTTGTTAAGTGTAGTCATAACAAACCCGTGCAGCTTTTCGCTTTCTTCGAGGGTTTGAAGCGCATCACAATTCTTACTAAGTTTCTCGTATAATTCCTGAACCTTGGCGTAATTTAATCCCCTCACTGGAATTAAATTGATGATTTCATCCATGTGTGCAGTCACCACTACCTTAGTTTGTCCGTACTCCTTCTTAAGCCGATCACACGCCGTCTTATATCCCACAGTACCAGGCTTCAGATATATTTGCGATCCCGTCTTTCACTTTCGGCCCAACAGATTCGAGATTCGAGGATCCGAACTTCTCTTCATCAGAAATTGTCCTGCTGTTAAGGTTATTCCTTAGTATTGCATTGCGCATCCTTACTGCGCATGATTTCACACGTAATTAGCGCGCGCACATTAAGAAAATGGCGGCTTTTCCTTTACGGCTAAGCTCGCCAGAGAGATGAATCGTCGTTTTCTCGTACACGAGTACTGTGACCTATCAATTTTTTCTCTTATTTTGAGTCTAGCAATTTCCTTCTTTCTATAAAATAAATATAGACTAATTTCTATTGCAGAAGAATAAATAATCACCAGAAACGTGAACTTAGCTAATAAAAACGTTTCTGGAAGCTGATATTGTAAGGATTAATGGGTATATACAAGGTCCTCCTGTTCCTAAACGAATACCGGGACCCCCCTTTTTATTTCAAAATTTAAGTTCTCTTAAGATAAACAACCAATAGGCAAAGTTTGAATGAAAATCTATTGTAAGTTCTATTTCGATGGAATGACCTTAATTTGCGTAAGGAACGTATTTTCAAATCTCACCCAGTCGGCGGCGGTGCCTTTAAACGGAGTTATCTTCTGTTGTGGAAGCTTTTTTCTAGGCTGGCTTTGGCAGTCTTCTCCATCTCCATTTTCTTCTCAGTCATCTACAACTCTGCGTTAAACTTTTCTTGCCACATTTGCCGTTCTTGGTCACGAAATTCTTCCTGTCGCTCTAACTCCCTCACACGCTGCTCATCAGCTTTCTTTCGCTCGCTCTCGTCTTCGATTTCCTTCTGTCTCTGACTCATGACCTGTGAAATATCAACTACTCGCTCTATCTTGACCTCTTGCACATGGGCGACAAGATCACATAACGTATCATCCCGGCGTAGTCAATCGAACGAATCCGAACCAAAAATCAATCGAACCAATCAAACTGAATCGATTCGATTATTTCGATTTTGTAATGTAGAACTAACTCAACTTTGTCGGTCAAGGGCCAAAGCACAGGCACCAATTCACGCTGCAAATATCCTAGCTGACCTCGTCCGTTTTCGTCAAGTACCTTGAGAGCTTGCCCTCTATCTCCCCTTTTCTTTCTCACCATGAATCTTTCACCGACACTGACGGCGAAAGACCACTCGTGGTTGCCTTTAACAAACACGTCGTGGATTGTTAGTTTGAACGACATCTTGTCTAGGTACTCGTGTTTAAAATTAGAGCCCACACAACTTATTTCAACGCAACGCCCTGTTTGAAACCGGTTTGGAATGTCAAAGCGCAAGGCAATGAAAAGTTCGATGAATCCAGAGTTCGATTATGTTCGATTAAAGAAGCATTCGATTATCGAACGTTCGATTGTGTTCGATTGGAAAAATGTATCAATCCAGAGTTCGATTATGTTCGATTAAAAAAGCGTTCGATTATCGAACGTTCGATTGTTTTCGATTGGCAAAATTTTTGGGTGAGTTCGATTGTGTTCGATTGCCGAACCCAATCGAAATCAATCGAACGAATGAGTTCGATTGGGTTCGATTACCGAACGTTCAATTGACTACGCCGGGTATCATGGATAACTTTCGTTCGTTTATTTACCACCTCAATCTCCACGAAGTCTCCTTCCTCGATCAGTTCATCCGTCTCCTCAAGGTAGTACTTCAATTTCTCGATCTCATTGTCGATTTCGGCCTGTAATTGCCTCTCTGCATCTTCTACGTTTTCCGCCATAATTTACGGTCGCTCCTCGCATTCGCTCGCGTTGATTCTTGTTTTGCTCTCGAGTGAGTCTCGACTCCACCGGTTTCTCAAAGCGTCCGCAGCGGATCGTGGTCACGGCACCAAAAGTGAACCGTACACTCAAACGGTACACTAAGAACTCACACCTTGCGTTGTGATTTCACTGTTTTAATCCTGAAACTCGCAGTTGACGGACTCACATACAATTCTCGCTTATTTCACTCACAGTTCAACTCTCGCCTCGCACATGTTGTTGTCCTTATTTGGTAATCCGATCTGCGCGTGATCATGTTACATAATATGCGAAATGACTACAGGGGAGGGGTAGGCTACAAATCTCGCACACGGTAACTTGGATTCTATTATCATAGCACGGTAGCGGAATTACTTCTGACCAGCTGTTGTTTCGCTTCGTCTTTTATTGGCTATACTACGTGAAAATGTTAGGGCGTTGTAAGAAATGTAGCACCCACAATAAAGACTATTTCCTAGCGGCGAATTCTAGAACCACATGTATTAGATAAGTGTGAAAATTACGAATTTATCAAAGCTTTCTCTTAAATCACCTACTTGACATGAACAACAACTAATTATAAATCGGTAGGAAGTTTCATAGGAAATTAATACTAATAAGCGGCGTTTCAAAACTAACACAGGGTTACCCCAGTCCCCACCCCCCCTCCCTCAACATGTTGTTTTGTTTGCCATACCTTCCGGCTCACTGGCACCCAATCATAAAACTGGGTGGAGATATGGAGGCAATGTTGATCTAATATGGGTAATTTATTTCCAGTCCAAACTATCTTGGCGAGATGTTCAGCACATCATTGTACGTACCGCTAGACCAGGTCCCGCTGAAGTTACCGGTAGCAGTTGGATCATGAATAAAGCCGGCTTCAAAGGTGGGTGTTTCATCAAGTCTTGGGGAGTTAACCCTATCCTGTCTGGGGGGGGGGGGGCAGAAAATGCCCGCGCTGACTTCAAATGTATCGTACTTAAAGAGCATTCAAGCAATCAGCCAAACTTTATGAATTTTCCTAAAAATTATCTGGGAACATTTTGGTGTGACAATATTTTGATCACGTGACTTGATGTTTCTATGGCAACCAAGTTTTGACAGGCCGTTTTAGCCAAATTTGGTTTCCGCTTTCAACGAATAGATTCCAAAATATTTGCAATGGTTGCCCCCTCCCCCACCCCAGGCTCAGGATCGAAAAATAAGCCCAGGCAGAATAGGGTTAATATGAAGTTGTGTTATAAGGCCAGGGGAGCAATCGGAAGAAAGTAAGCAATTTTCAACAGGTTGTATCAGCCATCTAAATTTTCAGTAATAATCATGAAAAGAGCGACATCTTTTTAATTTGAATACATTTGGTCAAAATGGTCAGACTTTGTAGTGCTAAACTGAAATTGAAGCCCTGTATTGTACTCCTGTGAACTCGTGATAACTGTGCTGTGTAATTGGACACTTACTGTACAGTCATGTAGTTTCGTTTTTTCTGAATGGCAAATTGAATTGATTACGAGTGCTTGGATTTAATTCACCACTGCAGTTCTATATATTTCGAACAAAACAACTTTTAATTATAGCTTTATTTCTGCTCTTAACTTCTCTTAGTTCTTAAAGGAGAAGTTCACTCCAAAATGCCAATAGAAAGTGAATGCACAGATAAGTTACTCACCGAAATTTCAGCTTCCAAAGAGCCTTCTAACCTAATGAAATCCTTGTCCAAAGTAAGCCCAAAAATCGTGTACGAACCCCGCCATCTTGGAATATACTTAGCAACCTGGCGATGCGTGCGTGACGTCAAAGAGTTCAACCCGAGAAGCGGGAAGATTAAATACTCGAGATCGCTTCCTCTTCAGCTTGAGTTAGTCATGCCTTTTTGTTCAGCACCATACTGCTCAAATATGTCTCAAAGAGACAGCGAAAGAGGTGTTTCGTTTTCATCGTTTAC
This sequence comes from Desmophyllum pertusum, assembly GCA_029204205.1. NCBI lineage: Eukaryota > Metazoa > Cnidaria > Anthozoa > Scleractinia > Caryophylliidae > Desmophyllum > Desmophyllum pertusum. Next base: position 2,204,887 of record MU827783.1, on the reverse strand, counting down.
CGGTTTCAAGATAAAAACATCACTCGAGAATGGTTAATTAAACTGGGCCGCGGGACAAGAAGTTCTTGCCAAACCTGGAACACATTTTCATTTGTTCGGATCACTTCAGCGATGACTGTTTCGAAGTCGATCACCGGCATAATCTCCTCGGTGGAAAAACCCACAAAAGAAAGAAAAAACCTGATGCAGTTCCAACCATTTTTAAGAAGAATTCCAGTCCTATTAAAAAGCGAGCTGCAAGCGAATGGAGGCGAGCGATGTAAGTAAGTAAGTAAGTAATTTATTTAACCACATGTCACGACGAATGAGTTCGAGACTCGTTTAAACGTGAACGTGCAAAATACAGAATAAGACATCTAATAAAATTGAACTATACATTAAAATCTAAGATAAATACGAATGATGAAATAGGCTAACTGAGAAATAAATAACTGACTAATTAGTATATAATAAATATTAAAGTGCACTAGAACTATTAACTTACATAACGTTGACACTCTTAAATAAACTTAAATAATTGTACTGATAATTTAAATTGAAATGATTAGTCTCCACAAAGAGAGCAGCAGCATTGGATCCTGGTGGTCAGGTTTACATCTTTTAGCATGGCCTTCAAGATGTTGAGGGAAGAAGCCCTCCTGACATAGTCAGGTAAATTGTTCCATAAACTGGAAGTCATATATTGGAACGATCTGTGCAGATACCTTGAAGTATACCTAGGCTGGTTTAGCTGATAAATTCCTCTAAGGTTATGCTTATTGCTACGGAATGAAAATAATTCCTTAATATAGTTAGGTCCCATATTGAACATACATTTATAAAAAAGAGATAGGCCTTGTGTATATCTACGATGTTCCAGAGACTTAAGGTCGACAAGCTGAAGTAGGTCGCTGTACAGAGTAGACTTAGGCATATTCATAAGAATTCTAATAGCGAACTGATTAGTGAGTTCCAGTTTATTGGAGAGTCCAGGTGAAAGTCCAACTAAGACCGGAGCACAGTATTCTAGATGTGGCAAGATGAAGGCCTTATAAATCTTAACCATAACTTCTGCAGGTATAAAATTTACGGACTCTCCTGAGAGCAGCTACCTTAGCATTAACCTTGTTACACACTGATTTGACATGGGCTTTATAAGTTAAGGAGCTATCAATCGTCAGATCTAGCAGCTTCATATCTTCGACCACTTCCAGGGGTGGTTTGGCACGGTCTGAAAACAGCTGATAATACGGTGGTTTATCTCCCAACGGTAGAACTTTGGTTTTAGATTCATTTACAGCTAGATAATTACACTTGAACCATGACTGAAGTACATCAAGATCACTCTGAATTGTAAATTGTAAAATATCTCGGTCATGGTGTGATGAATACTCCGTTGTATCATCAGCATACAGCCTTAACTTAGCATCATCAACAAAATAAGTGAGATCGTTAATAAAGAGATTGAATAAAAGAGGTCCCAAAATTGATCCTTGAGGAACACCGTGTTTGACTGTTCTCCAGTCTGAGTAAGAGCTGCCAATCTTGACACGTTGCATTCTTCCACTCAGGTATGAGCGAGTAAGTTCCAACGCACTATCAGTGAAGCCATAAGCTTTTAGCTTGGAGACAAGTAGACTATGAGAGACAGAGTCGAATGCCTTAGATAAGTCCACTGCAACAGCAACACATTGCTCCTTATTGTCCAATGATGTTCTGAAATCTTCAGTCATTTTAAGGAGAGCAGTTGCACATGAGTGACCTTTCAGAAAGCCAGATAGACTATCACTTAGCACTGACTTTGTGAAATCAAACATCTGATCATACTGAACTCTTTCAAAGATCTTGGATAAGCTTGTTAAAACAGATACTGGGCGGTAGTTAGTCTTATCAGCAGCACTCTCCTTCTTGTAAAGGGGGCTCACATTGCTACGTTTCCACAAGCTTGGCCATGAATTAATTGTAATACAGTGGTTCATGAGTTTGGTAAGTGGATCAGCCAGTGCCTCAGAGGAAGCCGCAAGAACCCGTGGTGATATTTTGTCGGGTCCAGTGGCCTTGTTAGGTTTCAGTGAATCTAGCAGCTTCTTGACATAGCCCACTTCAACGTGGTGAAAGAAATAAAATAAGTAAGTAATTTTGTTTACTTCAACTATTCGAACGCGACGTGGGAACACGTTCTTGTTCGAAGTGCATGCTGACAATTCCGTTCAGTTTTTTTTTTGTTTCATGTAATTTATCAAACTTTCACAGAGGTAAGAAATGTATTATCAGTTTTGAATTTATCCCTTTTAAATAATAGATAACAACAAGAACAGTCTTGAACAGTCTTCGAAGTAAACAAAATTACTTACCTCTTTTCTTTCTTTAATCACTCGCATCCGTTCGCTTGCAGCTCGCTTTTTAAATGGTTGGAACTGCATCAGGTTTTTCCTTTCTTTTGTGGGGTTTTTCCGCCGAGGAGATTATGCCGGTGATCGACTTCGAAACAGTCATCGCTGAAGTGATCCGAACAAATGAAAATGTGCTCCAGTTTTGGCAAGAACTTCTTGTCCCGCGGCCCAGTTTAATTAACCATTCTCGAGTGATGTTTTTATCTTGAAACCGGTAAACGATGAAACGAAACACCTCTTTCGCTGTCTCTTTGAGACCTATTTGAGCAGTATGGTGCTGAACAAAAAGGCACGACTAACACAATCTGAAGAGGAAGTGATCTCGAGTATTTAATCTTCCCGCCTCTTCCTTCCTTCCTTCTTTCCTTCCGTCACGCAAACATCGCCAGGTTGCTAAGTATATTCCAAGATGGCGGGGCTCGTGCACGATCTTTGGGCTACTTTGGACAAGGATTTCATTAAGTTAGAAAGCTCTTTGGAAGCTGAAATTTCGGTGAGTACCTTATCTATGCATTAACTTTCTATTGGCGGAAGAAACATTTTGGAGTGAACTTTTCCTTTAAACATTTTAAGAGGTAGAACTAATTGGCCCTGGCACTTCTTGCGGATTTAATATTTGCTGGTAAAGTGAAGGATGTTTAGTTGGCATTATGCTCATCTTTGAGATGTTGCTAACGTCAGTTGATTTAGGTTCCTCAGTGCGTTGATGAAGATGTCGGGTGGTGTAGCCAAAATCCTCTGTTTCCCACAGATTACATTCAAACATTTAAAGTAATATTCAAGGCAATATTACTCGCACTTATGTCTTTGTTTGGCATTGCTGTTGTACGTATAATCAACACCTGTATGATCAACTAATTCTGAACTGCAGACACTTTCTGATTTTTATGTTACGTTACGAAATATATTGCGTGACACAATATAATCGTATGGGTAGTTTTTGTCATGGGATCACTCGTTCCTAAGATGTTTGAATTACGAGATTTTGCTTCTAACATCGCTTCAAATACTACTGCAACAGCGCAAGGTATATATTTTTTCTTTGGGTCGCGGTTTCCCTTATGGTACACTACAAGCTACTTGTGCAAAAGACGCATGCATGTAGCGCCCAAATTCGGAATATAATCACTAGAAGCTCTATTTATTGACCTGATTTCCTACAAGTTGCCCGAAATCAGGACATTTTAGGGGAAAGGACAATATTTACGATTAAAAAAAGCAAATATATTGAAAAAGCGAGTAACTTGAATGAAATGTATGCGCCAAAACCACAGTCACGAGTGCTTGTTTTCTCAGCTATAAACAAAGCAGAGAATCATTAGCCGTGCCTTTAAAGCTTCAAATTCTGTTCAATACAGATACCATTTCCCTAGGCTGTACGAGCTGAAATATTTCCTGAAGTTTATCAGCGTATTGAGTTTATTACCGGAATCGCATCGAAAATTAAATATTCTGAAAGCAAAGGTGAATATGTCAGAAGGCAAAATCACTGTTGCAAAATACATGTAGTCTGCTGTATAAATATGACTGTGACCTTTAGCGCGTTATTCAATCACTTTAACTTTACACCATTATGATGTGTAACGCAATGCGTGCGTTATAACTAGACTATTTTTGGCCTGTGATGTTAGCAAATTGAAATTTGAATCGAATCGAATCAATCAAATCGATTATCGTAACACAACCGGGAACACAACATGGCCTAAGGGCCCCCAAGTCATATTAATTTATGGCTCGGCTCTCATGCATGCGCAACTATTTCACACTTTTTTAGCAGCATATATGCAATTTACATAAACTTACCCAAACCATTACTTTGTATACTTGAAAATAATGGCAGGATTGAGTTCGTCTTCGTTGTGTCCAGAATTGTTTGGGTTCCGACTGATATAAGTCGTCCTGAAATATTCTTGACAATAAAACCCGAAAGTGCTCTGAAAGAAGCGTGCACAATGTAGGACCAAAACACCTTTAGTACTCCAATTCAAATGCCTCTTGTTTTATTTCGATTAATTTTATCCGTCCAAAACGCTTAATCCTTGCTCGATTGGAATTGTGACGTTATTACTTGGCGGTAAGCGAAATAAAGAGAGTCTGATTGCAGGTTATTAGGTGTTCAGTATTCCTTAGTGGTCAACCATCCAAATACTGGCCCTGCCCTACCGGGCTTAAGTAGAGGTTTGTTCCGTGAGCTAATGGCATTGTTACATTGAGGGTTGTCCAATACTCACCACTTGTTCAAGTCGTGAAAGTCGTGAAAGGTGATAGTCAACTCGTACGAGTCGAACAAGTGGCGAATGTGGTTCAAGTGGTGAATGTGATACGTTTCAGTGAAATAAAATGAAGTATTATAGACACTTATAGACTCGTAAAACTGGTGATATTGCATTTCATTATAGAAGGAAGGGGCCTTGTCAACTCGTACGAGTCGTACGACTCGTACAACTGTAGCCTGCGTAGCAAGCATTCCTGTACGAACGAAGAGCTTTTTCCGCATTTTGGCCTCGCGGAAATTGTGGCGAGAGCAAAAAAGTCGGAGAGGGGAGGGGGGGAGGAGGGGAGGAGGGGGTGGGGGTTAGCGCTGAGGGAACGCTTGCAAGCAGACCCCATGATTCTGAAAAACGCCCACCAATTTTTTACGGTTGATTTCATTCGTTGATTGACAGCTTGTCAACAACAGATTAGCCAATAACAGATTACCGGATGTAAAATTACACCCTTCAAAATAAAATGTCTGGAAAAATGCTCCAGGTCGGGAAGTCCGCGATGTCCGCGATGTCGGAGCCGCGAAAGTTGGAACTCCAAGCGATATCGATCGCTGCAGAGTTTGTCGGTGTCATTTCAAAGTAAAATTTGGAACTGCATCTCAGCCAGGAAAACCTGGTTATATTTCAGTTCAGAAAATATTTTCAAACCATCGAAAAAAAGTAGAAATCCTTGCCGATACTGAAGTTGTGTGACTGTGTTTAAAAACACCAAGTAATCCTTGCGCTCGAAAAATTAGAAATTTAAATTTGGGGACACTACGAACTCGCACATAGTTCGATAGGTAGCCAGGCTGCTGCTTGCAAAACTCCACCGAAGCAGAGCATCATCATAACGTCTCCAAGCGGCTGCTCGAAACGCCACCGGCCGGGCTGCAGTCTTTGTCGCCAAAACTGTTCGTGTCTATTCCCCGTCTCACAAAAAGCTTCTCGGAAGTTTCAGTACAATTTGCAACAACAGAACAGTCACAGCAAATGCCCAAAAGGATTGTGTTGAATCGAAGTTGAACATCGACGATTTACCAACTGATGGGACACTTTTAAAGTTAAAGTAGTCCGGCAAAGTGACAACAAGAATTCCTCACGAGGAGGAAATATTGGCAAGCGGCCGCAAATTGCAACAAAAAACGTGACTAAAAGTGTTTCTAAAACCCATTCAAATGGCGCTGAACTTCTGCAGACAGACATAAACGAGACCAGGTTTCATATTATCTACTTTATTAAAATATTCTAGTATCAGAACTTACTACTATCAATAGTATAAATTCACAGAGCAATTCACAGGGCAAACCATATTTAGTTTTAAATACAATGTTAAACAGCGGCGAACGAGCTTACCTCAGCTCCGTCCAGGTTTCCACGGTATGACGGCTTTCGTCTACAATATACGCAGCCAAAGTTTCTGTAAATAAGGAATATTGAATTGATAAAACGCTTATCCATGGCGGCTTCCAACTGACGCGTAAACAATGTTGAATTTCCCTTGGTGTATATATATTTTCATTTAAATCGCACGCCGACATCCCCATAGAATTATTAACCTCTACTACTTGATCACGGATGATGCTTTGTAATGGAGAAATAACAATTATACTCGCGAAGCCCGTTCCACCTTGCCTTTTACTTCTCACTCCCGGCGTACATTAAAACAAACAACTGAAAATTAGACTCTTGCCGAATCCTGTTGGCAATACGACCATTACATCTTTACCGTTAAACAGATGACGCAGTGTCCTTTCTTGTTCGGTTTTCAGAGTAAAAGCGAGCCCCGCTGCGCTCAGCTCTGAAAGAACTTCGCTGAAGCACGATTCGAAATCTACGACATCCGACATATTTTTACCCTGGGCGAAAGAAGAGAGAAAACCTCTGGACCAGGGTAACATATTTTGATCTTTTACTTTGATCTCAAGTCACGCTCGAACCTTTTTGCGCGAATATTTGACATTTGACAACTACTTGTCAAACTTGTCAATCAACGATACCACGCCGCACCAATCAGAAACCCCGTTTGTCCACGAACGGGGTTTTTCAGAATCATGGGGTTTGCTTGCAAGCGTTCCCTCAGCGCCAATCCTTCTCCTACCCCATCCCCACTCTCCGTCCTTTTTGCTCTCGCCCCAATTTTCGCGCGGCCAAAATGCAAAAAAAGCTCTTCGATCGCGGAAAAAGCTCTTCGTTCGTAAAGGAACGCTTGCTACGCAGGCAAGTACAACTGGTGAAATTGCATCTCATTATTGAAGGAAGGGGCCAGTCAACTCGTACGAGTCGTACGACTCGTACAATGGTGAAATTGCATCTCGTTATTGAAGGAAGGGGCCCAGTCAACTCGTACGAGTCGTACGACTCGTACAACTGGTGAAATGGCATCTCATTATAGAACGAAGGGGCCTAGTCACGATGATCGGTTTTTAACCTTCTTTGTGTCAGGGCTGTTGATATCTGGTCTTCATTTATATCGACATCGATTAGTGAGCCTAGCTCCTGGACTAGTTGTTTAGTATTATCGAGAGGCAATACGGGGATGCCAGTTATTTCGAGGCAGTCCCTTCTCAGATACTGCCTGCATTCCGTCGATTGTGCAATCCATTTCATAGGCGGTTTGCCAGAATTTATCAATTTGCTCCGTTTTTTCCTTGATATTAGCTTCAAGTGCGGCTGATTGCTTTTTTACAACTTTAAGAGTCTCGAGGATCGTGTCGTGTTTCTTGAGGAGCGTATCGTACTTCGCGGATAAGAACTGTTTGGGATTGCTCGATTAGGTTGCATCGATCGGTTAGTGTATTGATGCTCGCAGTCAGCGTCTCCATTTCAAGCTTTTAAAAATTTCTCGTCGTATACTAGGCAGAAGTTCCACCTTCCACATCTGTCGGAATTCATCCACGCTTAGGAAACTTTTGTCAGGCATGGTTACTTTGAATTAGTGAATTTCAGCTTCAGTCGGCGTTTGGTTGTCTTCATTCAAGATTGCACATCTTGCCGCCATCATGAAAGCGACGGAGCCAGCACTCGCCAATTAACCTCTACATGACAGTAGCCAACTCGAAAGCGAAAGCTACTTTGGTCACTGTGCACATATTCTGTAACAATTTTGATTTTATCTTCTTTTTCTTTATGTATTTTGATTGTACTGTATTTCTGTATTTTCTCTTTTGACAAACAGTGTATAATAATAAAAAACTGAAAACTGAAACCGTACAAATGACCACGACTTGTACGACTCGTACGGGTTGAGTTACCTTTTAATTCACGACTTCACGACTTGAAAAAAGTGGTGAGTATTGGACATGCTTGGTTACATTAGCCAATGTTTCTTGCAACTTACACAAGACGTTGCTTGAATTGAATTGAACATGTCTCACGACGCTTTCATTTCAGCAATCGTTTCGAAAAGTAGAACTTGATTGTACTTCGTGCAACGTTTGCTGCAACGAAAAGGTTGCAACACACGTTCATTTCAGGGTGTGTTGACTGGGCATTAATGTCACGCACAATTAAATGGTGCAGTTTTGTGGGGAGAACGGCTGGGGTCTAAGTGTGGTCCAAGACCCGAGTTCTGCCTGCCATGTGCGAGGGCCAGCAGAGGGGCTAGTGTCAGCGAGTGGCATATTAGACCGTGTGTCACGGAGCACAGTGGATATGTACCTATGCCAAGCTCTCAGAAGGTTTGCAGCAGCAAGGGGGAAGTGGGATAGCCAGCGTTTATCACCGAAGCTGAGGCAACCCAGGCATCGCTTCAGTGTGTGACTGAAGGGTGGCGCCAGCAAACACTTATCGCCCAAAACCATTATTTATTAATAAATCCAATAACAGATCACGTCGTATGTTCAAGGGTAAATTGAAACTAAACATTAACTCCACTTTATGCTTAAGCAGGAATAGCCAATTTTTTGTGCAACTTGTGTCGCAACAAAATTGCGAGACAAGTTGCAAAATAATTTGCCTGTTGTATTAAGTAAATCGCAAAGGACATTGATAAGCGTTATGCACACTCAGATAAGCAAGCTTATTATAATATAACTAAAGCACGTGCACCTCCACAGTTTGCGATGTTTGTTGTGTTTTGTTTTATTCTGTTCATACTGTCGTTTTTCGATGCAGTGAACGAATTACGTTGGATTTGGTCTCATGGATGCAAGCAAGATGGTTGATCTAGCAGTCAACTGGAAGACGGTTCCTCCAACAGTCATCTGCACCATACGAGGTCCCCGTTTAAATAGGTAGGATAAAAAACTGTTATTCGTTATGTTCTCACTGGCCATTATTTTGAACCACCTCGACATTACAGTTACATATAATTATTATGTCAGCTTGCCTTTTTCCTGTCTGCCGTAAAGTATATGAAAATCGTCGTGAATGTATCAGTTTATTCCTATTCTATTCATTTGACTTTTTTTGAAAAGTTTTAGTCAAAGTTTCTCGGTTTATGGCCGGGCTACTCAAATATCCCACAAAGTTCATCTTCCCCATTTTTCTTAGACCAAGTAGCTAAGTATTTTTTAATTGTAATAAGGGACTCAGCCTGCGCTTTTTAACCCTATTCAGACCAGGCTTTTTTTGGTCTTTTCCACCTGCCCCCCTCCGTTTCTCCAATATTATTTTAAAAAAGCTACGACAAACGTAAACTTGGAGGATATAAAATTATAGTACGTCCAAAAAAATTTTTTTTTTTGACGTATGAAACACGGGATGATGACGTCATATGACATAGAAATTACTCATGACTTCCGAACAGTCGCCATCTTGGATCCGCCATCTTGGATTTCTTGATTTTTCCCAAAACGTGAGGAAAAACCACCAAAAATGACTCAAAAGTAACAAAACCAGAGGTCTATAACTAGAGGTTTTCCATCTCTGGTATTGGGTCTTGGCCCATCAGATTCGCAGTTAAGCTATTTTTAGACATTTTTTCGCGCGAAACCAGCAGCCAATCACGTTGAAACCATTTTTTATGGCTACTGCGCTTGCGCAAGTGGCCATTATTGTCGTCGTCCAAGCATTCTTTGTAACATTCCTTCGTAAGACTTTTTTGTTCGTAAGACTTTTTGTAAAAATTTCTTTGAATTTCTGAAATGTATTGTATTGTTCTATTTTTAGGTTGAATGACTTCTCAATTGTTAAAGAAAGGGATTTTCGCTTCATTGATTGTTGTGTCCAAACTATTTGTATTGTTTCTATTTTTAGGGTTGATTACTTGTATCTTTTATGATTATACGAGCATGGGTCACGTTTGAGGCAAATTATTGAACTTTTTGTAACGAAGTTGGTTTCCTTTTTTTTCCCCCTCTGTTCAAAACTGAGCGGTGAGTCACGACGCAAAAACCGGAGTAAAACAAAATCGCTTTTGTTTTGCTGTACTTTATTTTCGTCAAGGAAAAAAATATCCTTAGACACCCTATTGCAGTGTGTACGAAGTCTACACATAAAGTTCGATCTACGTAGTAGTTTTAGTTAGCATTTCTGTGAAATGTAATTACCTTTTCCAGCCCGCTTTTGAATTGAGGTTGATTGTTCATAGCTTCAGTTCAGTTGAAAGACTGTTGATGCAACTGTTTCTTATGAGTGATTCCAAAACAGAATCACTACATGGGGAGTCACTTGTACGTAGTGTCGGAGCGTTTTGCTGTGTGCATTTTGTGCATGTGTTGAGGAAAGATAAGAACGGAATGGTTGATCTCTTTGGTTGAAAACAACAGTGACGTTAGACTATGTGTTGACATAAGATAACAGAATTGCGGTTTCTTTGTAAAGGATGTAAGTCATTAAGTTGCGTCTTTATTGATAAGTTGTTACCAGTCCAAATGGCTGTTCTGTGAGCTTCTGTGACTTATTTTCTGCCATGTGAGGGTGAAACGACGGAGCCAAGTTCTAATCTGTATAAGTGTGTATAGTGGGGGAAAAATCTATATTTTCTTTTACCACAATGCATCTTTTTTCGTCCACATTATAGTAGGAAGCAAGATGAGAACTGTTTCTTTGATTGATTCTTGTGTAATAAATTCGTTGTCTATGTCAATAATTTTGCGTCGTGTAATTGGTTGGGTTATTACACAATTACAGAGATAAAGGCAAATAACTTTGACAGTTTTGCATGGTTTTTTTTTCTGTTTCTCAAGTTTCTTACTTTCTTGAAGTCAAATCGCTTTGTTTTGACTGTGATTGAAACTCCTCCGTATTAAGCAACGTTTAATGACCGCAATAAAAGGCCGAGGAAGTGAAACTTTTGTTCTTACGCCTGTCACTTAGTCTACTTTTGTTTTAGCACAGTGAGCAGAGGAACGTTTAGGTCAGTACAAGGGTCAAACACCGGAAGACAGTTGTCAAAACATGTCATGACAAAATGAAAATATACAGTGCACAGATAAGCGAGGTTAACTTTGTATCACTGAGAGCGGAAAAAGTGTCCGTTTGTCCGTATTTAGGGCTAATGTATAAGATCAAATATATGAGCTTTTCGTCGGCACAAACAAACTGTCCGTAATAAGCGGTTGTTTCGTATTGAGGGTATTGCGTGTACTAACTTTCGAGTTCCTCCCGAGTTTGTAGGGTTTGTAGGGTGGTCCCGCCGGGAGGAGGCCGAATTTTTTCATCTCGCCCAAAAAAAGTCTTAAACAGCCCGGAATGACAAAATAACAGCACACATGACTCAATTGACATATATTTTAAACTCTATTGAATAATACAGATCACGTTGACTCTTAAATCTAAACTTGTGAACCAAATTTCACCCCGTCAGTGTGTTTTTCGTCTAGGGTAACGAGCATATTTTATCAGTTAAACTTTGCATATTAGTAATTAACCGACGAGAAATAAGTTGACAAGCTTATTTATCAATTCTGAGTATTTCTTAGTTCATAAGCTAAAAGGTTGTGTATGATGGTCGTTAATCTGTCACTGATCAACGTAGTTAGCTTTTTCTAGGTTTACTGTCCCATTTTTAGACGGTGCCAATTTTGTCATGCACTGGAAAAGCTTACTATAATCCTGCGAATGTTCGTCGTGTGATCTTGATGTTTTATTTATCTTCTAGTCATCAAACGTAGTTAGTGTGACTTCTTTGTAAGTGTTTATTAGGTATAGGTGAAGCTTTACACGAGAAGTTGTTTACATGTACAAGAGTAGAGTATTGATGTTTTACGAAATAGTTGTGATTTTTTGATGTAGTACCTTTTCAACCGTTGGAAACTTGCAGAGCGTGGTGTTGAAAGTTTTATCATCCAAGTTTTCAAATAACAATTTGTATAGAGTGAGTAATGATATAATTTTTGTTATGTCAGCGCGAATGGTGCTGTGTCATCAAACACTTTGCAAAATTACGTCAAATAAAAGACGATATAATTCTCTTTGTTGTTGATGGCAATATAAATTGTACATGTAAAAAGTTGTACGCTTTACGTGATTGAAATAATTAATTTAAAATTGTTCTTTTCAAGTAAAAGGCCGTCAAAGGGTTTTGTCATCATATAAAGGCAGGTTTTAAATTGACGTAATGTAAATGGTATTGTGACAATTAGTTGTTTCAAGTGTTATTTTAGTAAAAGTCTGTGTCATCTCCTTTTTTTTTATGGAAAGATAAAATTTTACACGTAAAAAGGTGTTCGTCCATGTGATTGAAATTGTGTTTCTAGAATGAGTAGTTGTTATGAATGTGAGTGTTGTATTGTGTGACTTCTCCCCAGTATTATTCAAATGGCAGGGTTCAATTTTTACGTTTCTTTCATCTGTTTTTTATTGACGAAGAGAGGTGACGTGATTGAAACGGTATCTCAAGTATTAGTGGTTTTCAATTTTTACTGCAACTAAAAGGCTGTGTCATCTCTTTATTGTTGATGGAAAGATAACTTTTGCAATCTTTGACATGTGCAGTTTATCTTTCCACCAAGGACAAAGAGATTTGTTTACGTAAAAATTGAAACCATTTTATCACCAACGACATCAATTAACAATCTCGTAGCTATCTTATCAATAACGAACAGATGTCAGAAGATGAACTAATCTCCGCTCCATTCGAAAAAACCTATTTTTTTGTAAAGAAAATATTGTTACTTGTCGATTGTTGTTTTTTAGTGTGAATTCAGCTGCACATAATGAGATGGAGGAGTCACATATAATTGAAGATACGAATTCAGTTGGACATGAGATGGATGATACTGGTAGCAATTACGAGGCTCCTTCCATGGAGGTCCTTCCAAATGAAATTCTTGAAATGATTGTTGATTTTTCATTAACAGGAACCCCAGAAACATCGTGGACAACTTTAACGTTTTGAGTAGGGTAAACAAACACTTCCGAAGTATTACTACCTCATTCATTAATCGATTACCGCAAGTCAGTTATGATCGAGATATATGTGTTGGATATCACAGCATGCGGCGAATTTGTAAACTACGGGAAAAGCAAGTGGTCTAGTCTTGGCATTTGAAGGCCATAATAAGCATAAATTATTCAACAACACGACAAATGCTGGACTGAAGATGGTAAACGGTAACTTCAGGCGTCGTTAATGAAATTTAAAAAAGCTAGATAAATCACGGTGGTGCAGTTACACTTTTTACTTTTGATTAAAAGTTCAGTAAATATTCCATCGTTAGGTCGATCAATACAATAAACAACAAGAAAGTTTTTATAGAGTGCATAGCAGTATTCTCAAAATTAACGGAAATGTCAACAAAATATGATGCGTGAACAGGGCTAGCTATGACATTATTTGTCAACTCCTGTAATTCTGTAATTACCTTTCCTTTCGAGTATGAATTCAAGATCGTACGACATTCCAATGCATGAATTAGTATTCTTGGAGCGTCGTCTCCGTTGATTTAAGCTTCCATCTGAGTCGCAACCATCGAAAACCTTCCACTCGGTTTTCGTACAATATTTGGACAAAGTCAATCAAGTTTCCGTATGCGAAGCCGGTCGCTTCGCCAACAAGTTAACTCGCCCACACTGAAGTCAACTCGCCTACATCATGTACCTAGTAATTAATTTGTTTAATAAGAGAAACAGCGCGTAAAAGTGTTTCTAAAGACGCTGGAATAATCCTGGGGAATAACCTCGTTCTAAAAGCATGTTTACGTGTATAAATACGCGAAAGATATCAAGAAAGATAACAGGAATGTTCAGGTGTATTTCTTGTTCTAAAAACGTGTAAGCGAGCACGTACACAGTATAAAACATCATTACATTGTGGTATAAATTGACGATCTTGCAACGTTTTTCAAACACTTTCGCAATGCATTGAGCGTGCACCTAAAACAGAAACGCCTCGGACAAGGGCTTGACATACTTACTTACATGACATCGACAGCAGACAAGACTTCTAACCGCAGATCGAGCATAAACGCACGCAACACTGACGTTTGTCACGGAGGCCCATCAGTTTCTATGCCCTCGATTCCAAGTGAAACCAACACAGTACGATAACTCCTCGTTTTCTTTCCTGTAATGTTACAACAATTTACCTCAATGTATTAACTCCTCTGTAACATCGATACTTGTAACTCTTGCGGGTCGAAGACGTCAGTGTTATCTTTAGTTTAATCAGTCCGCCGATCATCTGTTCACAAAAGCGCGACATTCTTTTGTATCTTGAATGAAGGAAATGGCGGTCGATTTTTACATACGTTTGTAGTTCTGTTTCAATTTTTCAGTTAATGCACTCTATGGATTTTTTTTTGTGTTAATTCTACTAGCTGTTAGCAGTTTTTTATTGCGGTGCGTCATGTATCCCAGCATGATCCAGAGAACAGATAATAATCTACGGAATGTAAATTAGGCTACGACCGTCGATGATGCATACCAAGATTTACGAATGAACTTTATAATTTTAGAAACTTTACACGTCACCCTTCGAAGCTAATCCGTAATATCGGATACTATTTTTTGAGCTAAAGCTATAAAGTTCCCGCTTTTTAGCATTTATTAATAGGACTTGGTTTCCATCACGCTTGAAACCGGTTCTGCAAAACGTTTTCTATTCATTCGTCTAATAGTTCGTGCGCGAGCTTCCCTACAAAAAAAGGACCCTAGTTGTCCAGCTCTGTTATAAATTTGGCCGGCGTATGGCCGTTAACCTCTGTAATGGCAATAATTATGCACATCTTAATTAATTATTTTTGTGTTTCAAACGCAATGAAAACGCGTTTCTTCTGTTTGAAACGCCTTCAGTTTGAAACCGTTTTGAAAACACATTTGAAATGCATTTGAAATAAATTTGGAAATGCGTTTGAAAAAGCATTTCAAACGCTGCGTTTAAATGCGTTTGTAAAAAATCACCTTAAGCCCCCTTTTCCTATGGAGGGTCACATATTTTAATAAATTATTTATTTATTTTATTTATTTATTATCTGCTCATTTAGGACATTTAGTCACACGCGCGCGCGAGGGGTGAAGTCAGAGAAGAAAGTATTGCTGAGGGACCAAATAATTTTGTTATGCTAGCGTGAATTTTACAACTCGAATGCTGCTGTGTAAGAAAGATATTACAGTATGACGACAATCAGAAGAGTATGAGTGATGAGTGATTTGAGAATTTTGTTTATGTCAGCATGAATGCTGCGAATGCTGTTGTGACAAAGATCAAAGCCGCGTGCTGGATTGCAGAAAATTAATTCACCGGCGCTTTCGGGAGTCTGACGTTGGACATCGTGACAAAATGATATTAGAAAATGGATTTTAGATCTACTATTGTTAAGTGTGTTAAATTTTTTTCGAAACGAGGAATGATTTTAATATGAAAATATCTTCTAAAATTAAAGACGAACTTATCTGCTTGGTTTGTAGAGGAAAGATAAGATCATCTCATTTGAGCACAGTTTCCGTTGTTTAAGAAAACAGTGGGTGATTGTATTCAAATTAGCTTGGGTTTCAAGTCTTGTACTGATCAAAATGACATGAAGGTAAATAAACTGAACAGAGTTTGTTGTCCGCAACTGAGAAGTCGGCGAGCTAGTTTACGAGAGCAAAGTGTTGCTAAAAGTGACCTAATAAATTTGTTACGTTAAACGTGAATCGTGCAGTGTACTGTAATTACCCAGTTCAGTTAGCTAGGATATGAGCAGAGTCACGTCACGCGCGAGGAGCGAAGCCCGGGGAGGGGGGGGGGGGGGGGGGTACGGTACGGTACTCCAAAAAAAATTTGGGTAGGGGTGTGCCGCTGGACTATAAAAACCCCCTTAACCTGTACCGACTACAAAACGCTAATTTTTGCGACCCTGTTCCAGACTAAATGTTAAAAAAGATACCCTGTTCCAGACGATTTTTAACGATTTTTTTCTAACCCAAAAGGCTAAACTAGTAAGCAGCAGTTGTAAAGCTTCTTTAAATTCAAAATGGATTAATGACAAACAATTGCAAGAAACTTTATGTGACATGTAATTTACAATTTACGGACAAATGTATCTATCGATTGACAGGATTTTGCTGCGGCCTTTCTATTTCGCTCTTCTGTGACCTCTGGCTCTGTTCGGTCCATTTTATCCAATTGACACACATGCTGAGCCCTTTTGCAGTTCATTATTGGGGTACCCAGTCTTCTCTCATTTTGAGATCCTGGGATTAAAATTCGTATGAGGGGTTTTAGGTCGAATTTATCGTTAACGTTAAATTCAGCTTATAGAATCTCAAGATCTGGTCCAAAATTTAATATGTCACCCAGCAAATCTACAAATGGCGGACCTTCGATGTTATCTTCGTTGATTCAGGCTTCATTTCCAGACTACACCAGTTAGCGAATTAGAGCTTTTCATTCACTTTATTGACAGCCATCGGTCCACGGACGCACCTGTCGCATCCCTCGCCTTACGGGCCTGATTATTTTAGTGTGGTTAGCCAAAGCAAGAGATGTTGCCTTAGGGCTAGGGTTATCAAATGCAATACACCAAAGAAAAAAATAACAAAACCAACAAAGTTGCTGCACTATCCTCAACGGCGACAACTCGGAGAACGAAGTCTTGACCTATATTATCAATTGAGAGGTCTGGTGAGAGTTAACGAAAGCCATTGGCGTGGAAATGTTTATATCTAGTATGTCTAGTATACATGTTATAAAGGGATGATGTGGATTCATGACTGCTGGGTAGAGAAAAATATAACTTACTGATTGAAATCGTGAGAGTCCCTAACCCATTTCGTTTAATCGGCTCATGGGCTATATGTATGCGCATTCTCTGAGTAAAAAATGCAGTAGCCATGAGCACGCCTCGCGGGCCTATTTTTAATGATATGCGAGCGCTACTCAAAGGCAGAAACTTTGCCGGCCAAGGAAAAGCGAAAAGCGTCACAGCAGAATGTAATAATTGTTTAAATACTTCACTAAATTTTGGTCAAACTTCGGTATACTTTTTGTAAAAACTATAAATCGACTGAGTGATTTTTCAGTTCAGTCTAAATGAAGCATGATTTGTATGAATTCGGCGGCAAAACTTCTGGCGCGGTGTCCAGTTGGCAAATTGAATGAAAAGAAAGCAAGACACGGATTAATCTTCGCTCAATCTCTCCAAAGTTTCGTATATTCTGGAAAATTGTGCAGATGGTTTAGCTTAACATGGGAAGATTCGAAATAATTGTGGAGCTGAAACATTATATTAATTTTACAAGTTGAACGGACAGCTATACGCAGCCGAAGGTTTAACTTGTTTACATGTATACGGCGGGCAAAACTTGCCCGACTACAGAATTAACGAACGTCTGAGCTTAAAATCAAGTTCATTGAAGTAAAAGAACAAAGGAAATCCTCAATATCTACATGGATGGAAAGAAAGAGAGTGGTCTTCGAAGAGAATTTCACTGTGAAGTGATCTTTGAATGATTGACTGTCACGAACGCTTGACGAACTGCCGTAAGCTTATAAGCTTAAGCTTTATATATCTGATCCTAATTCAGCTGGAATTGACAAGCCTCTTCGAAATACAAGGTAACAATACTGAATAGACTAAGCTTAAACTTGTGTTGTAAACAGGTCTGATCTTCCCGTAAATTAATTTCAGGCTGCCTTTAGAGCTCTTTCAGTCGCATTAGTTGTATATTTTACAGGCATTTCCCATTAAATATTTCGTTTCAAACTTCGTGCATTATTTAGTGGAATTAACTTTTGTTTGATTTAGAAGGGCCAAGGCTTTTTACTTAGTGATTTTAGCCATCTTTTCAATCGACGAACAAACCGTCTTGAACAAAAATTGTCGAGCTGGCGCGTTCACTGACCATTTTTGTCAGCCATGGTGCGTGATTGGCTGCTGGTTTCGCGCGAAAAATGTCTAAAAATAGCCTAACTGCGAATCTGATGGGCCGCGCGCAATGCTAGATGGAAACCTCTAGTTATAGACCTGACAAAACCAATAAGATATAATGCTAGAATGATCAAAAAAGGTAAAAGTTATTGCCAAAAAGTTATTTTTCTTCCTTAAAAAACATGAAAATTGCAAATTTGGAAATGTATGCCTGTCAAAATATGGTTGCCATAGTAGCAGCAAGCTCCGTGAACAATGACATGTCATATCAAATTGTTCCCAGATAAATTTTAGGAAAAGTAGAAAAGTTTGGCGGCTGTTACTTAATCAATATTAAAAACGTTATTAACGGTCAACGTCAGTGCGGGCAGATTCCCCTCCCCCCTCCCCCCTCGCCCCGGTCGGAATTGGGTTAATGGCCAAAATCACTTTTAAAGTGCCTATGAAACGAAATCTTTTTTTGAGAAATAAAGACATTTGGGTACCGAAATTTAAAAAATAGAGATGGAATTCGTTAGAAAAGTGAAAAAATAAATTATATGGTCTCAAACATCCTAAATTTGCCGTAACTAAAGGGGACACATTTTTGGTAGACTGGGTACGAGTCAGTTCGCGTTATGACGTCACATGGTTTGCACGAGGTTGTTTACCAGACGATCGTACAAAGAACAAGCGGGCTTTTGACCTTTCCAAAGGATGTCAGAAAGCGATTCCAACTCCGCTTGTTCACCTTCCGAAGATCAACAGCAGAACGAAGAATCAGAGATATGTGCAAACCCTGTGACGTCATCAAATCAAAATGGCCGCGCGAGCACAGGGTATTGTTTCGGGCTATTGTTGCACGGAGAAGTTTGCCAGTCTTTAGCAGCTCATCACTCAACATCACATCATTTTCAAGACAAGATAAATGCTATTGTTGTCGGTATCCTACACTTGTTTTAGAACAAGAGAGTGTGTATTTTGTCGTTTGCCCTAAACAGGGTCCTAAAATGGAGGGTGTTTCCCTACACAGGGTGGGTATTTTAGGGTTTGTTTTTGCCCTAAACAGGGTCAGGGTTTCAAAACCTCAGCGGCACCCCTATACCCAAACATGGGCCAAGTACCCCCTCCCCCCGGGATTTAGAACAATATATTTTGTAGACCACGTTGGATTGAAGTTCAATAGGGGGTCGGAATTTTGGAGAGGGAAACTCTTGTTGCAAGGTCTTGATTGGCTTGTTGGTAACTCTGATGTCTTGTTTTTTTAAGAAGTCTAGTTAAAGGTTGAGTGATCCCATTGATAAAAGTGTAGTCTAACCTTAAAACTATTGATCCGATTTCGCTTGGATCGTTGAATCTTTCAATTCTGACAACAAGGTCATTGATAGCTTGCACGACACTCGGTAGGTCGACCATTGTGACCGAAGACCTGACCCCAGGCCATTCCCTGAGGGGATTGTTTTGTTGCGATTACGTAGCCTTTGACATTTGATCCTTTTTGGCGGCTTTGGCACGTCGACACATTACGAAGTCGACTTTTCATGACGATGTTGATTTTAGAGCATCCAACTATTAACGTTAACAAACGAAGTGGACATTTCAGCACAATGTTGAGCGTAAAGAATCTAACAATCCCGCTACCGTATTGATTTTGATTACCGAAATAGAAAAGTGCTATCCGAAGATGAACTCGACAGTTCATGCATGCATTTTGACATTGCGTTGAAATGTTAGAAGTTGCAATCTACATATCGTATTTGTAAGTTGGAAGTTCGTGTACCAAATATCGATACCATCGTGAATATGGATGTTGAAATTACAAGGTTCGATGTTGAATGCTTAAGTTGGATGTTGAGTGCTAAAGTTGATTTTTGGCGGGGATGGAACACCATAGAAATCATGCTGTCCTTTGATGTGGTATCGCTCTTCACAGCCATCCCCGTCGACAAAGCCTGCGATTACATCCAAAATAAACTGGACAGTAATGAATCACTACACTTACACACTAACCTTGACACTGCTGATATTATTTCTTTATTAAATTTCGTCCTATCCAACAATTATTTTGTCTACGATGATAAGTTTTATAAACAGACCCATGGTAGCGCTATGGGCAGTCCGGTCAGCCCCCTGGTCGCCAATCTATGTATGGAAGCAATCGAAGAGATGGCCATCAACACAACTTCCGTTCCACCTAAAGTATGGAAACGTTATGTTGATGATAGTTTTTGCATCATTAAAAGAAATGCAGTTGACTCTTTCCATGCCACCCTCAACTCTATCGATCCACACATCTCTTTTACCATCGAAGAAGAAAATAATAACCAGATCGCTTTCCTGGACACTTTGGTTTCTCGCAAAGACAATGCTGTCGTGATTGACGTATACCGAAAATCAACCCATACTGATAGTTTTTTTGGATTTCTTCTCCCATCACGACAAACGCCATAAGATTAGCACAGCTGAGACATACTACATCGCGCAAAAAAACTCCCGAGCACGGAACAAGGAAAAAATGCTGAACTTAACCATGTCACCGTTGCCTTAGGTTCTAACAATTATCCCCCACACATCATCTCAAATATTCTAAAGAAGAAATCTTCTGCACAGCGTACAAGCCCTATTCCAACACCTGAGGAACTAGTTTGCATGTTTTTCAAATGGGCCACACCTTCCGATCCTCGTAATTATGCCGTCCTCCCTTTTATCAATGGGATCACTCGACCTTTAACTAGACTTCTTAAAAAACAAGACATCGGAGTTACCAACAAGCCAATCAAGACCTTGCAACAAGAGTTTCCCTCTCCAGAATTCCGACCCCCTATTGAACTTCAATCCAACGTGTGGAGTTATGTGGGTGAGACTGGAAGATGCTTCGAAACAAGAAAGAAAGAACATGTGCGGAATGTAAAATCTTATTTTTCCTTTGTATTATTCTTTTTTTATTTTTAGTCTCACCTATTTTTGTACATATTTTAGTAGTCACGTCTTTTCCAATTCAAATTATCCATCGAAGGCTGTAGTCTGACAGCCGAAAGCTCGAAATATTTTAATTGTATATAGCCAGAGAACGTTTTTTAAAGTTTTTAATAGTTCAGTAAAGTTGACCTCAGAGCTGGCTGTCATCTCACAACTTTCATCACTCACTTTAGCACATTACCGGAGTAGGAGTAGGTCGAGCTCTCGCGCGCTACATTGCTCCAGCACCTGCTACGCAGGGTAGAGTGGCTCTTTTGGAGAGAGGCTATGTGACAGGAAAATTGCTGAAAGCACCCTTTGATTAGTTTCTTTTGTACTTACTTTTGCTAATTTTATAATAATGAAAAATGAAAAATGAAAATGAATCCCAAATCAAATTATAACATAGCTAGCAAATCCGCATAGGAAAATTCAGAAGCGCGAGCGTGCATCATTTAACAAATAGATTCCATGTTGCCGTGCGTCTGTTCAGTAATAGATCACAGATGACGTCAAAATGTGGTAAGAACAAAAAAGTGGCCAACGAGCCGCTGCGGCGAGTTGGTCACTGATGTTCTTACCACATTTTGACGTCATCTGTGATCTATTACTGAACAGACCCACGGCAACATGGAATCTATTTGTTTTATATAATTTTGGAGATATTCGCTTCGGATTTTCACTTGAATGTACGCTAAATAAGCCGATAAAAATTATGTCAACAAACATCGAGTTTAGGCCACAGTGTTTTCATGCACTCAAATAAAACTTTGTGAAAACTAAACGGCTTAAAATAAACTACAGCTCAACTCGGCAAATGTTTCGAAAAGCAAATATTTAGAGACTAACCTCTATTCCGTTCCGATATGAGGAAAAACAATCTGAATTATTCCAGTCCAAATCCCGTTGCATGCCGTTTATAAAAGGCGAACGATAATCCCGCTAAATTTATCGGATTCTGTTCACAAATTTATATCAGCTAAAAGACCATCATATTTTCCTCCAAGTTCTAGCCAAGCTTGAACAGACGATTGAAAATTCGTATCAATTGAACTACATTGAATTTCCTACGGAATATTTCCAGTTTGACGGAAATATTTCTCTGTTTTGAGCGAAGGATTTGTTGGAGCAGGCAGGGCGCCCGCGCGTTTTCCCGCTTCGTGACGTCATTCGTGCGTCTGTACTCTAATAGATAACAGTTCTAAACCAATCACGGCGCGAGTTTTACACAGTGAATTATATAAAAGAAAATGATGCATGCTTGAGGTCTAGAAAAGCAGCTAGTGAATGCACGAGCCGCTTCGAAAATAGCAGGAACTTGAAAGAAAAAACTTCGCCGTACGCTTGAGTGGCGCGGTAGAACACAAAACGTACAAAGTCGCGAAGTAGCGTGAATTAAGAACTAATCTATAATCCTAGTTGTACGATATTTTAACATTTCTTGAATGAGTAAATTCTTGTTTCAACGAAAATTTCCATTTTATGGCTTCTCCTGAATTTTTTAGACAGTTTCTTAGAGTTTGACAAATCTATTCTCAATTTTGCCGGTCGTAACTTTGTCGGCTTCTTCCCAAGATTTCTTCAGATCATTCCAGACATTTGGCGTTCAAAATCAAAACAAATTCGCTGCTATTTCGCTTTTATGTAAAACGAGAGTGTTTTGGCTTCTGTTATGACTAAAACAATAATTTTTCTTACCTCTAAATGTTTTCGTTCGTCCATGTTGTCTTGCTAAATCTTGTTTACAAAATGCTGTCGGCCGATTAGACCGTGGCACTCTCCGCGAGAACGAAATTATTTTATTTTTGCATGATTCGTCGCCTCCAATAATCCCGATGATACAGTTTCACTTCGTTTTCAATACAGGTAAAGCATTACTGGTCAAACTCGTAATATATGAGCGTAGTGAACATCCTGGATATGCGTGCTCTATGTTTTTAGCCGTGATCTATAAGAAAATAATGCACGGCTAGACTCTATGCCGTTTATATGACAGCTATTTTCTAATACCTATTAGTAAAAATCTACTGTACACTAATGCAAATGAGACAATCTGATTGGCTGAGCTACTGCACACTATCAGCCATTAGTGTGCAGTGACTTGAGGTCGTCTACAAAATTGCGGTTTCTTCTCGTTTGTCCGAAGTTTTGGAAGGGAATTTAGAGTTAACAAGACAATTGTTATAATTTTTACTAAAACAATTAGATTATTCGCTCTCAATTTCTATGATATGATAGTTGATTCGGCCTACGGCCTCATCAACTATCACATCATAGAAATCTCGAGCTCATAATCTAATTGTTAATTATTAAAAACTGAACCATTGGATAATACATTTCTAGAGTTTTGATTGGTCCATGGGATATGAGCCATTATACCATCGGCGAGAAAGAGAGCTGAATTTTTTTCTCTCTCCAAGGAACAATGGCCACCGGAGAAAATTGTTTCACGGCAGAATTGACTGAAGACGAAGTAACAAAACTGCTAGAAAATGCAGCAAAGTTTGGAATGAAATATTTAATGGGAAATGCTTGTAATTGTACAACAAATACAACTGAACGAGCACTATTTATAAAAGGAAGCCTGAAACAATTTACGGGAAAGTCCGGAAACCAATACAGATCTTCACAAATTCGTTCAAAATGAATGAATTACACTACAAATTTAAGCTTAACCTATTCAGTATTGTTACCTTGTATTTCGAAGAGGCTTGTTAATTCCAGCTGGACTAAGCTTTTAAAATTTGCACAATAAATATCCGTCAGAGACGAAGCATTGAAAACAATATCACAGTTCGTCAAGCGTTGGCCAGTGATGGTACAATCGAAGCCGGATCACTTCACAGTGAAATTATCTTGGAAGGTCACTCTTTTTGTCTCCATCCATGTAGATATTGACTCTTTCCTTTGCTCTTTACTTCAGTGAACTTGATTTCAACTGGCTCAGTTTCGCTCGTCTCAACACAATTCTGCAGACGTGCACGATTTGCTCGCCGTATAAACAACCCGTTCAGCTGCCCATCAGTTCAACTTGTAAAATGAAAAATGTTCAGCTCCACATTTGCACAATTTTCCAGAATATACGAAACTTTAGAAGAAACAGCGAATATTAATCCGAAGAAAATTCAGTCTTGCAGCTCTATTTTCATTCAGCTTGTTTACCGAACAAACCGAAGACAGCGCCGGTCGCCGGACGTTTGCCGCCGTTTTCATACAAATCATGCTTCATTTAATCGCACTGAAAAATCACTCCGTCGATTTATAGTCTTCTTTAAAAAGTAATATCGAAGTTTTCCCCTAATGTTACTAAAGTTTTTAATAAAACAATTATTCCATTCGCCCTTGTTGGATACGAGATGATTATAGCCAACTCGCGCTACGCGCTCGTTGGCTATCTATCATCTCGTATCCAACGCGGGCTCATGGAATAATTGTTAAATAGTAGATGGTTTTCTATATATGTTCTATAACCCTATTCTGCCTGGGCTTTTTTTTCGTTCCTGAGCCTTGGGGGGGGGGGGGGGGAGAGGAGATAGTGCCCCCCCCTATGTATCTCGAAAAGTATTGACGCTATGAAAATGAAACTTACATGGTGTGTAAAGCATCCGAAAATCTTTATTTTAGTGGCAGTCACGTGTCAATTATGACGTCATATACGCCACAATAACGTCATACGTTAAAAAAAATCCGCCATCTTGACCAATGTATTCAAATTAAAAAGATGTCGCTCTTTTTATGATTATTACTGAAAATTTAGATGCTGATACAACCTGTTGAAAATTGCTTACTTTCTTCCGATTGCTCTTCTGGCCTTATAAGACAACTTCATATTAACCCTATTCTGCCTGGGCTTATTTTTCGTTCCTGAGCCTGGGGTGGGGGGGGGGGGGGGGGGCAAATTTGATTTGAAAATATTAAAAATAATATAAGGATGCAACAATTGCAAAGATTTTGGAGGAAACCATTCGTAGAAAGCGGAAATCTAATGAAATTAAGCTGAAAATACCAAATTTGGCTAAAACGGCCTGTCAAAACTTGGTTGCCATGGAAACATCAAGTCACGTGATCAAAATATTGACACACCAAAATGTTCCCATATAATTTTTAGGAAAAGTCATAAAGTTTGGCTATGATTGCTTGAATGCTCTTTAGTGCGATAAATTTGAAGTCAGCGCGGGCAGTTTCTGCCCCCCCCCCCCCCCAGGCAGGATAGGGTTAAGAAAATGATACACGATTGAGGTCTAGAAAAGCAGCTAGTGGATGCACGAGCCGCCTCAAATTAATGGCTATAGTGAGTGCTTTATTCGCCAATACAACTTGCTCAATGTAAAAGTTAGTGTAAGGTGTTTGCATTAAAATCATTTTTGTCGTAAAGAGTTTGTTTACCGTTTATTCTGAACCTAAGTTGTAAAATCACGTAAGATGTTTTTGAATAAGCTCAAGCTTAAAGTGCAACTAACCCCAAAAATTTTTATTCGTTTAAATAAATGTACTTGTTATTTGAAACTTAACTGCGAAATTTGTTTTGGATTTGGTTGAATCCTCGATTTTCTGTGCCCCGGCAAAGTCACCAAAAACGCCTCCATTTTTGTTCACGACCGCGTTTTTGACTGGGAATGAGTTTAGCGGCTTGTGACGTAAGCCCGGGAACCTTAGATCCTTCGCGTCCACTCATTTCCTTTAGGAAGATGCGATACACATTCGAAAAGTGTGTAGAAACTCCTTCCAGGTGCGTTATTGGCTGTTGCAGCAACACCCCAGATTTAGAGAAAGGTATACTATACCATTTTATAGCGATCGTCGATAAATACGAAAAAGACGATGGATTTTGTAATCTCAAACGAGCGAAGTATAAAGTGGGACTCAGTGAGAGTCATTGATCAAGAAAAACTCTGAAATTTGTCCGCGCACTTCTAGCAGGCCGACTTCGAAAGGCTATTTAACCCGGTCAAAGCCAACTAGCAATTCGACCAAATTTTACCGAGAACCTATCTCAATCGCTGCTAAAAGATAACCAGAAAATTCAGTAGCTCGAGCGTCGATCCGTGATATCGCGCATCTGTAATGGCGTTAACATTTCTTCCTCGTGCGAAGCAATTTCGGGAATATTGATGAAAGTCAAAGACGAATTTCTTTTGAAGGATAAAATAGTAAAACTGACAAAAGATTTGAACTCCAAAAGTTTTTCTGAGGCCGGGAAATAAGCGGTCCGATAAACCGTATACTCATCGTAACATTAATGCGGACCACCGTGGGAACACAACTTCCATTTCGCTTACCGAGGAAGAAAAAGTCATTTATTTGACGGTTTTTACTTCAAAATTAACTTAGTTCACTATGGTGGTTATTTGGAGTAGCAACGACAAACGTTTGAGGATGTCAAAACTGTAGTGATGTGGCTTGTTTCCTGTCAGCTTTGCTTCAATTTCCAGGCCCGAGCAGACCGCGCGCGGAGCAAGCCGATTTTCAATCGATCGACTATCTCTTGGCTGCGTCTCAAGCAACTCTTAATACACTTCTCTATAAACTCTCGATATACAAACTTTAAGCATGGACCAATACTTAAATAGGACAGCGCCAAAACAAGCTTTATTGGATGGCATATAAATTGTAACCTCGCTAAACAGCAGTTATATGGTGTACGACAGCAGTAGCATTCGCTAAGATTATAAAAGCGAATCATGTTTGCAGTTTCCACATGAACACCTGCAATAAAGGTAAGATAATAACACTATTCTGTTCTGTTTAATTTTCACTGATCGATCATGAGAATGCGAATAATACATTTCGTAGCGACATGACAGCAATCGCGTTTGTTTACATTTACGCAATACTTGGCAACTTGCGACTCACCAAGAATCCCTCACATGTTCCGTGCCGTCCAATCTTTTTTGAAGCATTCGTTCTAAATCTTCATTTTCTTTAACTTCTTTGTTGTACTTTTTTAGCCATTCTTCGTCCGCCAAGGGTTCATCAGCACACATATATGCCATTTCATCGAGGCTTTCATTGCTTGTTGTGCGACCTCCATGTCGTATTCCGGAATAAAACATGTCTCAGAATCTTCGGAATCATAGTTCGACTGCGAATTTCCGTCGCTGGAAGACATATTTCTTTGTGGGTAAAATTGCGATAGTTATGAAGACGTAAAGAAAAATAAATCATCCGAAGAAGTTTCTACACAATGTAAATCCCTCACAAAAGCCTCTTATCGCTATTCAGAACGTTCCCGCCGTTACGTCACAAGATCTCGACCCAGGACCCGAATAATGCGCGGTCGTGGGACAGAAAATTCCAAGTTTAAACGGCTGTAGAAACGCGGGGATTTTATCGATTGCGATAATTTTTTCGCAGACGTGATCAGGGTAGCAAGGAAATTTATTTAAGCGAAAAAAACTTTTTGGGGCTAGTTGCACTTTAAAGTTCGCTTCAAAATCGGATTATTTTTCCATTTTATTGCTGTTTGGTATTTTAGAAAACTTAATTGAGGCATAATTGTGGATGGCTTTTCTTTTTATTAGCAATTGACCGGCGAAAAAAGGCTGACTTTCTTCGAAACCAAAAATATTTCGCATTCATGATCTCATTTTTTCTTTCAATTTGTCCAAAAAACTTTTTAAAATTGGCTCATGCTTTTAGCTGTGCCTATATCGAGTTACGATGCACTTGGGAAGTTTGGAGAGCACTCAAGAAGCTAACTCTTACACTTCTCTCGTGGTCTCCAAACTCATAACTTGACATACGCACGCTAAAGCATGGACCAATTGTTAATTTAATTAATACCACAAAATACAGGTATTCTGCGCATGCAGGTTTCACCAGCGACCAACAATTCTCAAACTCATTAATAATTCATGAGCTAATTAACCTATGAGAAGCCACGCATTTCGTCACGTGTATGAGGTTTGATGACAGATCAAGATCACTAGTGATCTTGATATCCACATCACTAGTGATGTGGATATCAAGATATAGATTCTTGCGGCATATATATGACTTTGACTTGAAGTAAATAATTACCATGGAAGCATTTTTCAAAGAAAAAAATAATTCAACGTTTTACCAGCTGGAGTCGAAGCTGTGACCTTCCGTACAGTTGTCGGACGCTCTTCCATTGAGCTACAAGATACTTGAATGACTTAGGGCATTGAAGTAGATTATCATCATGCCCGAAATGCAAAATAACAAATTTTTACTCATTTACATTTGACTCATGGTCATGTTTCCCCAACGGATTTAGAAACTGTTAATTAGAAGTGCAAAACAATATTTACGTTTGGTAACCGTAAATTAAGAACTGGAAAACAATGCGGGTCAACTGCTACTAATTAGTGCTTTCTTTTTAAAGCTTTTGTTTGATAAGCTATTTCAAAAACTCGTGCTTCGTGTTTCATCACGATTTCCAAACTCTCGTGTTTGGAAATCGTGATGAAACACTCGCACTCGTTTTTGAAATAGTACATAAAGTTGTTTCAGCTGTGGTGGGCTACAAGACTACGTGAAAATTTAACAAAATGAAAATGCTACTTTGGCATCGTCAGCTGTTAAATAATATGCGTTGATGTCCTTTAATAAGATTGGTTGAGTCGTGGATGATCATTTTTTTGTCTTTCAGGCCAATCCCATCTCAAGGAAAGTTGAAAGTAACGATCAATTTGAGAAACTGGAGTGATTTCTGTGATGACGCTATAAATTACTTGGAACATGTCGAAGTCAGTGTCGATTTGACCTATACGTTTCGTGGCGAACTGTTGATAAAGCTTATATCACCCCATGGAACTGTGTCCAATCTTACCCACTATAGAATGTATGATAGCTTTTTCGGAGCTAAAGACCTAAATTGGGTGCTTATGACATTGCATCACTGGGGTGAGACTGCCACTGGTCCATGGAGATTGACACTGGAGAACTCAAACCTGGATCATAATAATACAGGTTAGTTACACCCATATGGTATTTTTGAAAAGTATACCCATGAGCTATAGGAAACGTGTGTTTTGACTAAATAAAAGCAACTTACTTACAAAGAAGTAGTTATTTGTCTTTAATTGCCATCTCAGCCGACTCTACATTCGGTATTAAGGATAAAACCACAGCTTTGTATCCAATTGAACGTCAGACTTTCGTTACGCTTTGGTAACCAAGCTTTTATTGAAATCGGAGGCCCGGATGCTAAGCTTGTGGTTCACACGCTAATAAAAAATCACTGGGTAGGAAGAACTTTTTCGTTGCTAGGAGATTTGGGTTTCTGGCCAATCACAGAGCCGAGAAAACAATGGGCATTGTTTTTCAAATTCGTGGTCAGCTGGTAAGGTCAACGAAAACTCTCTGTCCCCCAGTTAGTAGAAAAACTGCGACAAAATCAAGACTGTCCCGGCATGAAAAATGTAAACAGGAATTTATTAAGTAAATTTCGACTGAAAAAAAGGAAATAACTTACAATGAAGTAGTTCTTTATCTTTTATTGTCTCCTCAGCCGCTATTCGTTTGGTATCGAGGGCATAAAAGCTGACTTATTTAACGAATAGTTCTCTCTGTCCGGTCCATTCGAATCGACAACAATAGTTCTCATCGTTACGAAGAAAACTCCTCTAAGATCGCACAGTCGCTGTTTGAAGAGTGAAAAGACAAGATTATAAGCTAAATTTGAGTATATGAGTTGAAAAGTGGATGTTACCAGTAGCTGTGTTAATTATTTCTGACCAGGAAAAGTTCAACGAAATTCGAACTGACCTGTCTCCCGAGAAAATTTTCGATTCCAGTTTTCCCGCTCGTTTGAGACCCCCCAAGGTGGCCACCCTGAACTTCCTTATTTGGAGATGGCCACCCGGCTGTCTTACGAGCTTCAAACGATTGATCAGAAATGTCTTCCTACCCAGTGATTTTTACCGTTAGTCAAAAATTCAAATTAGACCAAGCTTAGCATCCAGGCCTCCGATTTCAATAAAAGCTTGGTTACCAAAGCGTAACGAAAGTCTGACGTTCAATTGGATACAAAGCTGTGGTTTTATCCTTAATACCGAATGTAGAGTCGGCTGAGATGGCAATTAAAGACAAAGAACTACTTCTTTGTAAGTAAGTTGCTTTTATTTAGTCAAAACCCACGTTTCCTATAGCTCATGGTATACCATTTAAATGAAAGCTATTGAGCGGTATTTTCTTAAAGTTCTTTTTATATTGGGTATCGAAATATATTGCGCGACACAATATAATCGTATGGGTAGTTTTTGTCATGGGATCACTCGATCCTAAGATGTTAACTTTTGGAAATTTTAAAGAAACGTATGGACAATTGAAGTACGAGATTTTGCTTCTAACAACGCTTCAAATACTACTGTAACATCGCAAGGTATATATGTTTTTCTTTTGTGTCGCGGTTTCCCTTATGGTACACTACAAGCTACTTGTGCAAAAGACGCATGCATGTAGCGCCCAAATTCGGAATATAATCACTAGAAGTTCTATTTATTGACTTGATTTCCTACAAGTCACTGACGTGATTTCCCCCCCCCCCCAAAAAAAAAAATGACACTTATTATTTATTGCTGAATTTTCCAAAACAGAATGTTACGACTTGAAACTGATGCAAATACATGTATGTTGAAAAGGCGTGAAATTTACCAGGGCCTTCGTGACGTCTGGAGCCACAAGATCATTTTCATAAATAAACATTTACAGTCAAACATTTAAATTATTTTAGTTCGGGTACCGCTATGTGTTCTGTTTCAGCAACATTTGTCCCCCTGAGATTCTAGCATTTTTGTGCCTCCTTCATGAGAAGCTATGAGATAAATTCGTAATACTTTTATGAATGAATAGCAGATACTTTACAACAGTCTTGTCACAATGTTTATACAAATAAAGTGGATACTTAATATGCAATGTCAAAAGGTGAAAGTAAGGTTGATTATTATCAATTATATTACCTTCTCTTTTATAAACAAACCACACACATCTGTAACATTTTGACCTTTCAAAAATACCTTCGGAAGCTTAAAATATACTTGGTTGGGTATATTTTCCTGAGGCAACAGTGATTTGCGCAAACTAAGCTTATTTCAACGGCTTACAACAACATCCTGTAGTGCCCAAATGTGGGCTTTAAAGGCTTTAAGTCATATGTTAGTGCTGTATACAACATTGGGCTGACAGAATCGCTTTTTAACCCTATTCTGCCTGGGCTTTTTTTTTGTTCCTGAGCCGGGGGGGGGGGGACACTATAGATAGTGCCCCCCCCCCACACCCCCTATATATCTCGAAAAGTATTTACGCTATGAAAATGAAACTTACATGGTGTGTCATACCTTAAAAAAATCCGCCATCTTGGATTCTAAATCTTGGATTTCTAAATTGTTCAGAAATGTCAGAAAATCTCAAAATTTGCTTTGAAAAAAATCAAGAAAAATATAAAGATGCTAAAACGGCAAAGATTTTGGAAGGATTTCATCGTAAAAAGCAAAATTTTTATGAAAACTGAAAATTAAGCTAAAAAATCAACAAATTTGGGTAAAACGATCTGTATCTCAAAAGTTATTTGTGCTATGAAAATGAAACTTATGTGGTGTATAAAGCATTCAAACATGTTTATTTTAGTGAGAATCACGAATCAATTGTGATATCATATCACGCCAAAATAACGTCATACTTTAAAAATGTCCGCCATCTTGGATCCGCCTTCTTGGATTTTTCAATTGTTCAGAAATGTCAGAAAATCACCAAATTTGATTTGAAAACATCGAAAACAATATAAGGATGCAATAATTGCAAAGATTTTGGAGGAAACTGTTCGTAGAAAGCGGAAATCTCATGAAAACTGAAAAATAAGCTGAAAATACCAAATTTGGCTAAAACGGCCTGTCAAAACTTGGTTGCCATGAAAACATCAAGTCTCGTAATCAAAATATTGACACACCAAAATGTTCCCAGATAATTTTTTAGGAAAAGTCATAAAGTTTGGCTATGAATGCTTGAATGCTCTTTAAGTACGGTAAATTTGAAGTCAGCGCAGGCACTTTCTGCAACCCCCCCCCCCCCACCCCAGGCAACTAAATGTAAATGTTAGCTACTTTCTTAGAAAAAACTCAAATAGTTACATATTTTGTTATTATTATTTGTTTCTATTTTTTTGGGGGGGAGAGCGGGGGGGTTGGGTTAGTTGATAGTAATTATCTGCACAAATCGTTACACAACATGGCGGCCTAAAGGGGCCCTCTCGTTTTCTTTTTGTTCGCGGCCTAATTTACATGTAATTTATCTTATCGTGTCGGGCTGGTTTTAGGCTGGATATCGGGCCAATTATAGTAGTAGTTGCACGTTTATTAGCGTTTGGCATTCAGGTCGAATGGAAATATGTTTCTCCCTGGCACAGCAGACCAAACCCAAGACCCCAAAATGTGCCGAAAGGAACCGTAGCATCGAAAGGCGATATTGCTTGGTTGCTCAGCCCTTATATACGCTTGGTTAGACCACTGAGAATAGTAATAGAACAATAATTATAATAATAATAATTTATTGATTTATATAGCGCAAATATCAATTTGAGAATTTTCAAATGCGCTCTTAAAATAAAGTAATATAAGTAACATAGGAAATGAAAATATAAGAATATAAAATATATATACATAACAATTAAAAACTATCAAGCATTGGTGTGTATGTAAACACAATATAACGAACCTATAAATATATATATAAAAAAAAAATTCTTATATAATTCGAATTATATAAATATAACATGTAATATAAAATATATCATTGAATCACAATATGGAAAATCACAATATGGAAAATTCAGCTAAAAAATGCTTGCTTAAATAGAAATGACTTCAATGCCCCTTTAAAACGATCAATATTAATTATGTTTCTAATATCATATGGCAAATTATTCCATAACTTAGGGGCGGCTACTTTAAATGATCTATCCCCTAGAGTTACAAGAGACTTAACAGTATCACTACTTAGTAATATGCCATTACCATTAGAGCGAAGATTGTATCTACTTCCAGACCTAATAGTAATAAGTTCACATATATATGGTGGTGCTAATCTATAAATAGCTTTGAAAGTTATTAATGATATCTTAAAGTCAATACGATATTTAACAGGAAGCCAATGTAGGGATTGTAGTAGCGGTGAAATATGGCAGAATTTACTCTCTTGGAAAATCAGTCGAGCAGCTGCATTCTGTATTCTTTGCAACTTGTGGAGTTGGTATTCTGGTAAGCCAAATAGAAGACTATTACAGTAATCGATGCGGCTGGATATAAAAGCGTGAATGAGAGTTTCAGTAGATTCTTTGGATAGGTACTTCCTGATCCTTCTGATGTTGTACAGCCAATAAAAAGCAGCCGAGCAAGTCTTAGTGATGTGATCGTTCATAGATAAGTTCGAGTCGAGCCACACCCCGAGATTTTTTACAGGTGATCGGGGAACTATTTCAGTGTTTCCAATAGTAACATGCTTAACGCTGACTTTGGCAAGTTGCTGTTTTGTACCAATAAGAAGAAGCTCCGTCTTATCGTCATTCAAAAGAAGCTTATCTTCCACCATCCATTTCCTAATATCCACAATACAGTGTTCAATTGCAGCGATGGCATCAGACTGACCAGTTTCGTGCTTGGGACTAAACGATACATATAACTGTGTATCATCAGCGTAACAGTGTACAGATGGTAAATGACCACTGATGACATCAAACAGTTTGCTGGTATAAATGGGGAACAACAGTGGTCCAAGGCAAGAGCCCTGCGGGACCCCAAAACGGAGATCAAACTTATCGGAGTTGCAACCACGAATAGATACACGTTGTGATCTTTCTTGAAGGTATGACGAAAACCAGTCAAGAGATGCGCCACTCAGCCCAAGTTTAGATGACAAAGTTGATAACATAACGCCATGGTCAATAGTGTCAAATGCAGCGCTGAGGTCTAGTAAAACCAAGATAGTGACATGCTGCTCATTCATTGACAGAAGAACGTCATTTTTAATACGAAGTAATGCCGTTTCAGTGCTGTGATACTTTCTATAGGCAGACTGAGCAGTAGGATATAAATTGTAAGTAGTCATATGTTCATGGATCTGATTGAAGACCGCCTTTTCAGCTAGTTTGGACACAAATGGCAGATTACTGACAGGTCTAAAGTTCTTAAAAGTAAAGTCAAGTCCAGGTTTCTTGAGCAAAGGAAAACCAGCGCCTCCTTCCAAGACACAGGGAAGTACCCAGATCGAAGTGAAGAATTTAACATATTTGTTATTACAGGTAGTAGAACCTCACACTGACTTACTAACTTGGAGGGCATTGGGTCCAGTGGACACGACTTCAACGATGAATTATTGATGATGGCCTTCACATCCAATTCAGAGAGTACAGTGAACTCAGAAAAAGATGGCACAGCTGAATTTTTGATAGCAGAGATGCTGGAAGTTGTTTGAGTACATTCCGCGCCATTGTTAGATTCATTATCCAAACGCTTTCGGATGTTAGTAATCTTCTGCACAAAGTACTTGCCCAAATCATTTGCAAAGAGGCCACAGTCTAAGTTGGGTGGAAGACCATCGTCAACAGCACGATTAAATAAGCACTTGCTAGCACGGAATAGCTTTTTCTGATTACCACTGTTTTCATCAATAAATTCAGTGTAAAACTCCTTCCTGGCCTTGTTCATCAGACGGGTAGCAGCATTACGTTTGATCTTAAATATTGCAAAATCTGAGTCCAGTTTAGAAGCCCTCCATTTCCTTTCAGCTTTTCTCCGCTGGCGCCTTGCTTCTCTAATTTCATCATTGAACCATGGCACACGGGCTCGTTCAACGATAGTTTTTGTAGTCAAAGGTGCATGCTTATCCAAAGTAGATCTTAACGTTTCATTATAACAATTAACAAGTTCATCCAAGTCATTTGGTGGATTCTGACACAAAGCAGACGTGGATAAATCATTATTCAGCAAATCAATGTTAATTGCCTTTAACTTTCGATAGGAAACAGACCTGACATTAAGTGATGGTTTGATTGAGTGAAGAGAGCACAGGATCGACGCATGGTCAGAAATAAATCGGTCAACATGAGGCACAGACTTGATTATTTGGTCCGACTGACGAGTGATAATGAGGTCTAGGATATGTCCATGAGTGTGGGTAGCATGAGCTACGTGCTGCTGGAGACCAAACGACTCAAGTAGGTCCAACAACCTTACAGAATCACTGTCATCTGTAACATCTTTCGTCCCGAACGAAACCCATAGAGGGTTTCACCTTCATCAAGTTTGTTGCGTAGAAAGCCATGTACTCCCAAGCATGGAGGCGAGAATGGAGAGCGCCATCCACGAAAGCATCGGAATCACGAAAAGCTAGGAAATCTGTGTCAGCTAACTTACGTCCAGAAATGACATAAAGCACTAAATTAGTGAAATTTTGCGGCTATTGACCATTATCCCCTAGGCTGAATAAAGTGAACGCCCATACCGGTTGATCCAAGATAACTGGTGCCTACAGACCGAGAGTGCATGAAAGGCCAATTAATATTAACATGGAGGAAAATAGTCCAGGCCAACTGTTTTGGGAAGAAAGTAAACGAAAACCCAGGTAGGGGCCAGCCCAAGAGATAACAGCCTTGCCGCTCGGTACAACCGAAAGGGAATAAGACTCCCCTGCCAGCACTGTTATATCCAAGGGATGGCGGAGGGGCCAAGACGGATACTGAGGTATTGGAGGAATGTTATAGGGCAGCTAAGCGGGTTTGAAGAGCCTGGATAACGACAGACTACAAAATCAAACAAGAAATGATAAGATAAGATAATCACGAAACAAAGCCAAAACTAAAATGGCACAAACAAAAATCTAGGTAACACTAGGTAACAAAGCGGACAAACTAGAAACCATCCCGGACACACCAAGTAACAATGCGTACAAAACGCAACAATGCGTACAGAACGCAAAAACATCCTGGACACACCAGGCAACAAGGCGGTCAACAAAGCGGACAAACCAAAAATAAACAGGAAACCCAGGAGTGTTAGTCAGGTTGCCCCAACAGTTTGAGGACACTCAAAGGAAATGGGTCCTAAATAAAATAAATAAATAAAATGAAAATGGCTAGTCCTAAAATCCAAAACAAAAGATGTGGAGACCAAAGCGGAAAAACCAAAAATAAACTAGAAACCCAGGAGTGTTTTTTTTTTTTAAAACCCAGGAGTGTTAGTCAGGTTGCCAAAACAGTTTGCAGACACTTAAAGGAAATGGGTCCCAAATAGAATAAATAAATAAATAAATAGATAGATGGATGGATGGATGGATGGATGGATGGATGGATGGATGGATGGATGGATGGATGGATGGATGGATGGATGGATGGATGGATGGATGGATGGATGGATGGATGGATGGATGGATGGATGGATGGATGGATGGATGGATGGATGGATGGATGGATGGATGGATGGATGGATGGATGGATGGATGGATGGATGGATGGATGGATGGATGGATGGATGGATGGATGGATGGATGGATGGATGGATGGATGGATGGATGGATGGATGGATGGATGGATGGATGGATGGATGGATCGATGGATGGATGGATGGATGGATGGATGGATGGATGGCTAGACCTAAAATCCAAAACAAAAGATGTGGAGACCAAAGCGGACAAATCAAAAATAAACAGGAAACCAAGGAGTGTTAGTCAGGTTGGCCTAACAGTGTGCAGACACTCAGAGGAAATGGGTCCCAAATAAAATAAATAAAATAAATAAATAAACAAAGATAAATAAATAAATAAGAAAATGGCTAGACCTAAAATCCAAAATAAAAGATGCGGAGACCAACGCGCTAGTAAAAAAGTGATAGGACCTCCCACAAAAAGATTGTAAGCAACAAAACACTAAATAGAAAAAAATTCCCACGAGGGAAGGAAGCGGAGCGAAACGTGACAAACAATATGCAAATGATCAGATGGGCAGAACGAAGCTTCTACAAGCATAACAAAATTAATAACTATAAAAGATACAACGACAAAAGGCGAGCAGGAGGAAATGATAACTCCAAAGTCTTGCTAACCATGACCAGTGGCTGGGAAGCTTGCACGTCTTCGGGAGACATCAAAACTGCACCGCTGATAGGATGGAGGCCTGAGGGGTTTGAACTTCAGGAACTTGAGTGAACTAGCAAGAAGCTGGACGTTTTGAAGGCACAACAGAGGACAAATAAACCAGGCAAACGAAAGAGGAAAACTTATTGACTTATTAATCACGAAACAAAGCCAAAACTAAAATGGCACAAACAAAAATCTAGGTAACACTAGGTAACAAAGCGGACAAACTAGAAACCATCCCGGACACACCAAGTAACAATGCGTACAAAACGCAACAATGCGTACAGAACGCAAAAACATCCTGGACACACCAGGCAACAAGGCGGTCAACAAAGCGGACAAACCAAAAATAAACAGGAAACCCAGGAGTGTTAGTCAGGTTGCCCCAACAGTTTGAGGACACTCAAAGGAAATGGGTCCTAAATAAAATAAATAAATAAAATGAAAATGGCTAGTCCTAAAATCCAAAACAAAAGATGTGGAGACCAAAGCGGAAAAACCAAAAATAAACTAGAAACCCAGGAGTGTTTTTTTTTTTAAAACCCAGGAGTGTTAGTCAGGTTGCCAAAACAGTTTGCAGACACTTAAAGGAAATGGGTCCCAAATAGAATAAATAAATAAATAAATAGATAGATGGATGGATGGATGGATGGATGGATGGATGGATGGATGGATGGATGGATGGATGGATGGATGATGGATGGATGGATGGATGGATGGATGATGGATGGATGGATGGATGGATGGATGATGGATGGATGGATGGATGGATGGATGGATGGATGGATGGATGGATGGATGGATGGATGGATGGATGGATGGATGGATGGATGGATGGATGGATGGATGGATGGATGGATGGATGGATGGATGGATCGATGGATGGATGGATGGATGGATGGATGGCTAGACCTAAAATCCAAAACAAAAGATGTGGAGACCAAAGCGGACAAATCAAAAATAAACAGGAAACCAAGGAGTGTTAGTCAGGTTGGCCTAACAGTGTGCAGACACTCAGAGGAAATGGGTCCCAAATAAAATAAATAAAATAAATAAATAAACAAAGATAAATAAATAAATAAGAAAATGGCTAGACCTAAAATCCAAAATAAAAGATGCGGAGACCAACGCGCTAGTAAAAAAGTGATAGGACCTCCCACAAAAAGATTGTAAGCAACAAAACACTAAATAGAAAAAAATTCCCACGAGGGAAGGAAGCGGAGCGAAACGTGACAAACAATATGCAAATGATCAGATGGGCAGAACGAAGCTTCTACAAGCATAACAAAATTAATAACTATAAAAGATACAACGACAAAAGGCGAGCAGGAGGAAATGATAACTCCAAAGTCTTGCTAACCATGACCAGTGGCTGGGAAGCTTGCACGTCTTCGGGAGACATCAAAACTGCACCGCTGATAGGATGGAGGCCTGAGGGGTTTGAACTTCAGGAACTTGAGTGAACTAGCAAGAAGCTGGACGTTTTGAAGGCACAACAGAGGACAAATAAACCAGGCAAACGAAAGAGGAAAACTTATTGACTTATTAATCACGAAACAAAGCCAAAACTAAAATGGCACAAACAAAAATCTAGGTAACACTAGGTAACAAAGCGGACAAACTAGAAACCATCCCGGACACACCAAGTAACAATGCGTACAAAACGCAACAATGCGTACAGAACGCAAAAACATCCTGGACACACCAGGCAACAAGGCGGTCAACAAAGCGGACAAACCAAAATAAACAGGAAACCCAGGAGTGTTAGTCAGGTTGCCCCAACAGTTTGAGGACACTCAAAGGAAATGGGTCCTAAATAAAATAAATAAATAAAATGAAAATGGCTAGTCCTAAAATCCAAAACAAAAGATGTGGAGACCAAAGCGGAAAAACCAAAATAAACTAGAAACCCAGGAGTGTTTTTTTTTTTTAAAACCCAGGAGTGTTAGTCAGGTTGCCAAAACAGTTTGCAGACACTTAAAGGAAATGGGTCCCAAATAGAATAAATAAATAAATAAATAGATAGATGGATGGATGGATGGATGGATGGATGGATGGATGGATGGATGGATGGATGGATGGATGGATGGATGGATGGATGGATGGATGGATGGATGGATGGATGGATGGATGGATGGATGGATGGATGGATGGATGGATGGATGGATGGATGGATGGATGGATGGATGGATGGATGGATGGATGGATGGATGGATGGATGGATGGATGGATGGATGGATGGATGGATGGATGGATGGATGGATGGATGGATGGATGGATGGATGGATGGATGGATGGATGGATGGATGGATGGATGGATGGATGGATGGATGGATGGATGGATGGATGGATGGATGGATGGATGGATGGATGGATGGATGGATGGATGGATGGATGGATGATGGATGGATGGATGGATGGATGGATGGATGGATGGATGGATGGATGATGGATGGATGGATGGATGGATGGATGGATGGATGGATGGATGGATGGATGGATGGATGGATGGATGGATGGATGGATGGATGGATGGATGGATGGATGGATGGATGGATGGATGGATGGATGGATGGATGGATGGATGGATGGATGGATGGATGGATGGATGGATGAATCGATGGATGGATGGATGGATGGATGGATGGATGGATGGCTAGACCTAAAATCCAAAACAAAAGATGTGGAGACCAAAGCGGACAAATCAAAAATAAACAGGAAACCAAGGAGTGTTAGTCAGGTTGGCCTAACAGTGTGCAGACACTCAGAGGAAATGGGTCCCAAATAAAATAAATAAAATAAATAAATAAACAAAGATAAATAAATAAATAAGAAAATGGCTAGACCTAAAATCCAAAATAAAAGATGCGGAGACCAACGCGCTAGTAAAAAAGTGATAGGACCTCCCACAAAAAGATTGTAAGCAACAAAACACTAAATTAAATAGAAAAAAAATTCCCACGAGGGAAGGAAGCGGAGCGAAACGTGACAAACAATATGCAAATGATCAGATGGGCAGAACGAAGCTTCTACAAGCAAAACAAAATTAATAACTATAAAAGATACAACGACAAAAGGCGAGCAGGAGGAAATGATAACTCCAAAGTCTTGCTAACCATGACCAGTGGCTGGGAAGCTTGCACGTCTTCGGGAGACATCAAAACTGCACCGCTGATAGGATGGAGGCCTGAGGGGTTTGAACTTCAGGAACTTGAGTGAACTAGCAAGAAGCTGGACGTTTTGAAGGCACAACAGAGGACAAATAAACCAGGCAAACGAAAGAGGAAAACTTATTGACGCCTTAAACAAGAGCTAAAAGATATGAACGAACGAGGCGCTAGCATCGAAACAACAACAACAACAACAAACTTTATTTTACCCCACAGGCTACTAAAAGTATTTACAACAATTGAATAGCGAAAGGCGATATTGCTTGGTTGCTCAGCCCTTATATACGCATGGGCAGACCGCTGAGAATAGCTATAAAATAGAGCTTCCTCATTGTAAAACATGGCATTAAAATAGCATGAAACTAACAAATCCAAAATATAAAATAGTTATAAAATAGGGTAAAAATAAGCAAAAAACAACTATTAAAAAAGCAATAAAATATGCCATCCTTTATTGAGTTTTTTTTTTCTAAAAAAATACTCTTAGCCGGCGGTTTGGACGGGCAATCATGCTGCCTTGTATGTCACACCAATCGGATTGGGGCTAATATGAACAACCAATGAAATAAGCTGATTCTAATATCCGAGTAAATCCGAGTACATATCGATTTTTGAGAGCCATTTGGTGACGGGCATCTTTGTTGACGTTTAGCAGATATGGTGAAGATGTAGAGGCTTTCTTTAAATATTTGGCTGTTTTCACTGAGAGTCAAGTCTCAAATGTTTGTGCTGTTTTACGTGTAAGGACAAAAGTTGAAATGTGATCGCTGTTTCTGTTTGCTTAGACTTATGCACGGGAAGTTTATATTTATAGGGATCGTGAATATTGTTGGAAAGGTAAGCAACATAAATTTTACGTACGTACGGTAGTTTTACCCGTTGTACCCCTGCAGACCAGGGGTAAAATGCAGACTAAAGTGTGAAATAATGGAAGTATTTATTAAATTAATATATCAGATTATATACAAGTTGTAAGGTTTAATTCGTGGCGAAACGGCAGTGAGACTTAGAAATTTCTTCACAGAATCGTACACAAAGTCCTTCTAGATATAAAATAAATTGTAACCCGGTACTCCTTTGCCACTCTCAGCTTCCATTCGAGCTATAAGGTCGTGTCCCCATCGGCGAAATAAATATGTTGATCAAGTTCAATGATAGTTTGAATGCTAAGTTCTACATGGTGGTCTTCATCACTGATCGACAGCAAAGATGTTGCTCTGAAACCGCAAATTTTTCTCCACAGGTCTTCATTGCAACTTCTCCGAAATGTTCGGTGGGGGCACACTCTCGCTTTTATGCGAGACAATGCATCGTAAAATTTTCGAATTTTATTTATATCACGTTTTAAAGAAACGGGAAGTACTTTATATATCTCAAACCACGAACAGGACGAAACAGAAAACTTGTCATCCGACATTCTGATATTATCGACGATGAAATATTGGCTTTTGAGGCAGCGGGCAACATTACGTGCATGTTTAAACTAGCCTGTGTCACATCTGTCATCTCTCCCCTCCAGGAAAAATCGGGGAGAGAGGTCGGTCGCCTGTGTGTTACCGTTGATAATCGTGTTCAGAGGCCACCAGAGGAGGGGAAAATATTCCCAAGATGCATTGCGTTGTATAGGATATTATCAATTTTTGCGCGGTTGCTCAGCAGTTGTATTCATCGCGTTGAGATGAAAACATCTCCTCGAGGGAAAGGCTGTACCTGGCAAATGGGCTCCAAATTTTAACCAGAATCAACTGCTTTGTGCTCACGGCGTCGAACAAGGACAATTTGGATTAATATCTTCCAGAATGAGCTATTTTAAACTGAAATATCACGAAGTACCTCTCTTCACGTGTGCGTTCTTTGTAGCCGCGAGCATCAACTGAAATGCCTTGGAATGTTTTAACACGTTTCAAGAAAAGTTATCCGCAATCCTGCATCATTCTGCCGTGTGGAATCAAGTACTGATTTGTGCATTTAGGTATTTGAAATCTCGGGGTTTTCAAGGTAATGGAAAGTTGTGTAATATACTTTTTAGTTTTACCGTAATCTCGCTTCAATAAATAAAGTCTAAAAACTGTATGTCCATGATGTTCGTTTTAATGCAAGGCCAAGCGTGATATTGCTAGCTTTGCTTGATTGAGAATCAGGAAATACAGGAGTGTATGATTTTTATTTTTTAAATATAGCATGTTTCGTTTTTAGACGAAGCGAATTTTTTTGAAATGTACATCTGCATTCGAATCAAGTAACTATTTACTTTTATATATGATTGATTTCGTTTGTATTTTACTTGAGGGTTTCCCTTGTTTCTCAGTGGCAGTGTTATACTGCCTGGATAGGGAAACAGATTTTTATCCATGAAACTAAATTTAAATTAGTCTGAATACATGTTCTGCTTAGTTTTAAAATTTTGTTACAAATGCTGTAAACTACAATATTTATCCAGTTCTATCACTGATTTTCTGGCAAAAAATATGTTGCATTTTCAACACTTCCATGGCCAGAAGCAAACCAGAGGCAAACCAAGTTTAAAATGTGGTACTGTGCGCAGGTGAAATACATTTACCGTAAAGTGGCACATGTACTTTTGTGTTCTAAAATTTCAGAAATGTACTGACACTGTATTTCGCTTCGATTAAATCTTTAGAAGTCATAATTTAATATTTGTAGTATACACTGTAGGTCCTTCATTCTCATGACCTGCCTTCCAACCTCTTGTAGACTCATGCTCAAAATCTTTATTTATATATATCTCATTCCTGATTATTATACAGTGCATTTATTGGTTCTGTGTTTGATGACCGTCAAAACAATATACAGTACAGTGGAATTTCGGACACCAAAGGGACATGAAAAAGTGTCCGTATTATCTGGGTGTCCGTATTAAGTGGGCTGATATAAGAGAAAATATGTGTCGTCGGGACAAACAAAACTGTCTGTAATAAGCGAGTGTCCGTATTAATGAGTGTCCGTAAAGCGGGGTTTCCACTGTACTACAATGGTCACTCTGCCAGTCTGGGGCACAATTTACTGGCTGTTGTAGAGGTGACCATTGTAGAGGTGACCATTGTAGGGAGGTTTGGGTTTTCAGAAAGAGAAGTGTGTTAATGGGAATATGGTCGGGGTGAAAAATCATG
Organism: Desmophyllum pertusum; assembly: GCA_029204205.1. NCBI lineage: Eukaryota > Metazoa > Cnidaria > Anthozoa > Scleractinia > Caryophylliidae > Desmophyllum > Desmophyllum pertusum. Next base: position 2,161,704 of record MU827783.1, on the reverse strand, counting down.
GCTATTGTTAGAGGTAGCTGTTAGTGGCAGTTCAACTCCCCTAACATACATTTTATTTATTCTCCACTCTTGTCTGCTTAACAATGAATTGTAATTATGAACACTAGGCGAGTTTACGTGGCTACTGTGGTTATAAATTGCCAATGATGACTGGTAAATGATTTGTAGCATTGAGTCTCTCTTCTCAGTCTCAAGCTCAAATTAGTAATTCTCCTTCTGATTATCATACATTAAAATTTTATTACAGTGGAACCCGGTTAATATGGACACCAAAGGGACATGAAAAAGTGTCCTTATTATCCGGGGTGTCCGTATTAAGCAGGCTGATATAAGAGAAAATATATGTCGTTGGGACAAACAAAACTGTCCTTAATAAGCGGGTGTCCGTATTAATGAGTGTCCGTAAAGCGGGGTTCCAACTGTAGTTCAACTTCTGGGAATTTGATGACCATCCAGGTGACCATCAATAGCAGCCACTCTGGAGCAGAATAGGGACCAGTTTTAGTGAAAGTGAAGTGTATTGATGGGTGCATGGTCCAAAATGAAAAATCCTGGCCATTGTAGCTGACAAATTGTTCTTATTATCCACAGTCATGTTACAATAAATTGTAAGGAGAAATTAGAAATCCATATTGAAATAGTGTCACTGCACAGTTTATGAACACTGGCCACTGGGTGACTTATTAAACATGACTACTGTGGTTACAAATTGACATGGGCTGATCGAGTCTACATTAATATTGAAACTTTGCTTTCTCCACCAATTTTGAACTGCTCTTCATTTCTGGAAATATATTTATTGTTGCTCACCATTTAAAACATGACTATGTAATAAAATTGTATGGAGAAATTAGAAATCCATATTAAAATACATGTAGTGTCACTGCATTTTAATAAACAATGAGTGGTTACATGGCTACTGTGGTTGTAACAGCATCATTATGTAATGTGAAAAAACTTCCAAGAAATAATTCACTGATTTCAAGGTTAAGCTGCAACTCAACAACACACACATATTTGGACACTTGACAGTGGCGGATCCAGACCTGTCATAACTGATCAGGTGGAAAAAATTGTCCGGCCCCTCTTCCTAGATCCACCACTGCTTTATAACTTTCAGTGTTCTATTCCCTCTAATCCCCCCCCCCCCCCCCCCCCCTTAACAATGATGTGATCTGTGACTGGATGTCTGCTATTCTTCAACATTGTTCGGTGGAATGGGGTAATCCTGTTTTGATAGCATAGGATGATATCTGAATTCTGTAGTCTTCAACTTTCCATACCTATTGTCCCAAGGACTTTTGATGAGGATTTTAGTTGCATATATGAACCAGCTGTTTATTTTATGGTGACTAAAATCATAATATAAGTTAATATTGATTGAATTTCTTTAAAAGTAACAAGGAATAGCAAGGTTGTATCATGAATAATTTGGTAACTTCTCAGATTGAGGCAGTATGAAAATCTAAGGATGGCCTGATCACAAGTTATTTGATATAATTGGGCGAAAAATAGTTTTGTATTGGTGTATATTTTTGTATTCCTGTCTCCCCCACCTGGTTTATATTATTTTTGTATTGGGGTTCTGTGGCTACACAACCCCATCAGATACAGAATATTATATTTTTTCCCACTAGCCACCAATATGACACAGTATCACAAAATAGTTTGATAGTATTCTTATATGCAACCTAAATTATTCAGGTGTAAACATTGAACTTGTTGGAAAATGTGGAGAGCATTTTGGCACTATAAAAAGTGACAGTGTCTTGAATCTATATCATCCATGCTGGACCTAAGAAAATAAGAAAGAATATTATTCATTTTGAGTTCAATGAAACACATAAAAGCGTTATTGGTACGCCTATTTCGAGTAAAAAACGATATAAAGAAACAAAAAAAACGGCATTTTCTCTTCATAAACATGTCTTGCATGTTAGCCATGTTTCACAACATGTGATCCATACTTGCTGATTTACCCCATTTTCAAAGCCTCCAAAAAGCTAAAAAATCCTGGGTCACTAAGGGTCACTATGGTACAAAATTGTGTAAGAACGTTTCTAAAACAAAAATATTAATTGTATGTAAAAAATTACTCAAGCAGAGAGACTGCTACGAATTAAATTTATGCACCGCGTCGAAGCCGTGGTCACGGATGGATCGAAGTATTGATTTTGAAACATCATAAAAAAATAACTCCTGAACCATTAATTTTCCACAAAAACACTTCCATTAGAAGAACAAATGATAAGGATATGTTTTACAAGCTCACTTACTTCAGGTTAGCGCTTAAACGCTGAAAAAATGAAGATGAAAAATTGCCAAAAATTCGCCACGCAACAGGAAAGCGCCGCCATCTTGTCAAATCAGAGACCGCAAAGGATTCTTGGAAGACGTTCACTTCTTCTCTGAGAGGCCACGTTACTTTTCCAGGAATGTGTGGGAAAATGATATGATTGGCTTTTTACATTGATACGATTACATCATACCAATATGTGTTCTTTGCGGAGATTGCATCGTTAAAAATTCGGACAAAAAATCTCGTTGACGGGCGTATGGGCACGGCATTCAACGTCAAAGAAGAAATATCATCGTTGGGTTGCGAAGTAGTTGGGAGCGGGCGGCTGTACACAAGCTAAATGCGTCAGTATAAAAACGCGTTCGATCTTCGCAACGACCTCCTGACCTCGCGAGCATCACGGCCCCGGGATCACGGCGGTGACGGCATTATTTCCAGTTGACCAGTTCAAGTTGCATAGGACAGAACTCGAACAAGATCTTGCGCGTGGGAGAGGCTTTTTTAGCATGCACAATAATGACGAATGAACGAAAGTAAAAGCGACTTCATGTTTACGAAGGAATTTAAATTGCCGTAACCTAATCGGATGTGGTTTTGGGCCGCGGGAATTTCAGTGAGAATTTACCAACAAGGAGAAATCACATAATTTTGAACTGGCAAGCGAATATATCGAGTGTTTTCTACTTTACAGAAAGCGTTTCTAAGGAAATATATTTTTCTTATTGTTATACTCCAACTAAACAACGGAAAGGACCAGTGTATTATCTAACAACAACATTCATTAAAATGATCTCACGCGCTAATTTCCTTTGTTCTCTCTGTGTGTCACGCCAGAAACAACAGTAGTCATTAATTTATGCAAACTTATTCCGAAACACGATTAACGACGCCGAGACACAGACGACTCTCTCTTTTTTTGAGGGGAAGAGGCGGATGTACACAGGCTAGTTTTAAACAGGTCTGCTGACTTTGTAAATCGAATTACCGACTGACCAATCAGAAGCTTTGGTTCCCACGGTTTCTAAAAATAAACAGACTCGACTTTCGAGCATACATTTCTTAAAAAACCTCAGTCGTTTGAGATTTATTTTTACTTCAGTTCGAAAGATTAGAAATAACCTTGGACTTCCAAATGTGTTATTTTGGGCTGGGGGTTAACAACCAGTGAAAGAAACGCCAGCTAGTATTTATGTTCTGATCGCTGTTTCTGGGACGTAGCTTAGACTTGTGCATGAGAAGTTGTACGCAAAAGGAATTTTAATGTTAGCTACTTGTACCGGTACAAAGTTCAAGTTAATCATAACCAATCAGATACCTGATGTTGTTGTACACACGTGCACCATGCGACATTGCAGAAATGAAAGGAAATTTATGGGGTTTATGGTTATAATGTTATTTTTCCCTTCTGTGTGGGGTCGATTTCCTACAGCATTTGTCTTTGTTTGTTCCCAAGCGATATAAGATGATGTTGTTTTCCTCGCGAACATATGTAACATGATACGATTGTTTTTCTTCCGAAACCATGTAATATGATACTTTTGTTATGTAATATGATAGTTTTTGGATTTCTTCTCTAACCCATGTGATAATTTTATCCCATCCTTATTTCATAATATATTTTTGCGTTCAGTTTAAATATTGCCTAAAAACTCCTGTACATTTATTTTCTTCTTTTAGCCCTATCACGATCCATGCAAGGGGGAAAATAAGGATAAGATATAATTAATTTGGGAAAAACAACTTGAATTTTATCACATACCTTGCATGGGATGGTATCAAAAAACACACCGTTTTGAATGCCCGTTGTTTTTCGTGTGCGTTGATGAAAAACGGAGACCTTAACGCTGATGCCATTTTCGATCGTTTTTATAGTGTGAACCATAATAATAATAATTATAATAACATGCAGTGAAAATAGCAGTAAAATAATCAGTTCGGGAGTACGGTCAACTCTCTCTAAGACGGACACCATCGGGACCGGCACGCACCAACGGTCCGTCTTAGAGAGGTGTTATAGAGATATTAGATACAGTAAAATGACTGAAAAAACGGTACACAGGGACTAACACCAGGTGTCCGTCTTACAGAGGTGTCCGTCTTATAGAAGTGTCCGTTAAGAGATAGTTTGACTGTACAACAATTCTGGAAGAAACGGTGACGTCATTATTTTGTTGTTTCAACGGAAAATGCGCAAAAATCGCCAAAAATAATCGAGACAAAATGAGCTTTTTAAAAAAGCTCCTTATACACGCAATATCCGGGAACTTTGAGTGGCGAATCTTGGAGAAACAAGATGGATGCGTGTTGTAGGTGCTTTTGCGAGGAGATGAAGGTTTGGATAGCGGTTATTTTATCAACCAAAGTTGGAGGATCGAAGAGGACGCCGCCATGTTGACGGGTATCAAATGTTAGTACATGTTTTATTTTCAATTTTCTCTACCTTGGCGAATTTTCCAGACAAAGAGAATACATTTCCTCGACTGTGCTGTTGATAAGTGTGTTGTTTGAAAGTTTTGCCGCTGGTAACCACGTAGGAAAAATGGTAACTCTTTTTAGTGCAAAATGCACTATAGGTATGGTTTTGGTGCAGGGCCGATAAGTCACTGGTTCGCTAGTTCGCTATGCCGTAAACTTTGGTAATCAATTAATTAATTAATTAATTACTATGAATTAATCAATCTTGGGGGTCACGCGTGCACACCACGCAAAACGTTGGTGATCTATCGGCATTATTACTACTTGTATTTAGCGCAATATATATTTGTTTCAGGACGACGCTTTGCCTTCCTTATGGTACATGTAAATTTCACGCATGCGCTAAAGATCTGTAGTACGTTACTAACAACAAGTACATCGCAGATATAATTGATTTACTTTTCACGCAATGTAACTATTAAAAATAATAAGCTTCAATATATATTTCAATACAGTTTGGGATCATGAGGAATTTTCAGAAAGCGAAAACTTTTCGTTTTCCGCATATTTACTGAAAATTATTTAATTTGTGGTGTTCTTTCAGGAATTGAATTCGCACATGAGTTGCAGAATCCTACGTTGTCTGCTCGCAGGCCAGAGATAAAACTGAATTTCTAGCGTTACAATGATATTTTTGAACAAAATTTTTAAAAATTAAATTAAATTAGAAGGTCAGAGTTCGAAATTAGCGTTTCTTTCAGCCTGTACAAACGTTTGTACCGTTCCTTTGGTTCGCATCTCCATGCGCAAAAATTCACATCGTATTTATAACACAGTAAAAATAGATTCATGAAAGCGTTCATGCGTTGTCATATTACATTGAGACGAAATTTGCATAATTTGCATATACTACTATCTCGCGTCCCTCTCACGTACACATATTCAAACACATATTCAAACAGCAACTTTTCTTTCCCGCCACATGTTCGTTTCAGCTTTCACGTATTCTTGTCGCAACGGAGTAATATGTCCTGTTCCGTGATAATTTGATAATTCAATTAGTTTGTTGCTTTTCTGTTGATTGGAAATTTATGTTTTGAATGAAATAAAATATTTTATCTTCAATTTTTTCAGCAGGATTTTCACTTTCTTCTAGGTTATTTTCGGCTTAATCGTCCCCTGGTAAATATGGATCTTGAAAGCAAACTGAAATGAGATACTTGTTTTTCAAGAGGTCAAAACAACTTAATGAAATTAAAACATTTGTTTACTGTAATTAAATTAAAACCAGATATGTTTATATTTTTCATCAGATGGTGTTTTTTCTGTGGGTTGAAGTGAAGGAATTGTTTTTTCTTCAAGATAATCGAAGTAGTTGAAGTTTTTTGGAGTGTTCTGCTATATTAACTGTTGTAAAATTCAAGCACTTTAGTGTATGTATAATAAATATTTTGTTAGCATGCCCTGGGTCAAAATGTCATCAATGAAATTTACATGAATATTTGAAGGCTTTTCCAATACAAGGGTGTAAAATTCACTATTTTTCTACACATTTTAAAACTGTTCTATTTCTTGGTAAACCAGAACTAATAGGGTGAATGTTTTAAATTTGAAATACAATATTTTTTTTTATTGACCGTTGACCCATGCTCGTCACAGATCAGACCCATATTTATCTAGCAATAGGGTGATGTACTCTGGTTGGGATAAATAACTGACATACTACGCGCGCTCTGATTGGTCGAATAAAACCTATGGACTATTGTACCGGTAAACCCATAGATAACGAGAGCAAATTACAAAACTTTATTTGCAATATGGCTGCACTCCGCGGGAGGACGAAGATCGGTCCAACTTTCACTGCCTCAGGTGCTGATATCATAAATCAATAGGAAGATATTTTCATTTAACATTTACTTGAAAACCTTATTTGCATGAAAAAAGAGGACCACATATGAAAGGACAATTGAAAGTAAAAACCAAATCTTGAAAGGTAAACCATGGCTCAAACTTTCTGAACTTTCGCTAAAGCTTCAACTGAATTTTACAATTGCACCCACAAATCCTATAAGAAGTACTTACATTTGTAATTTAGTTAAATCTGTAGAGTGGAGAAAATTAAAAGGTATCGTTTTGACTTTGGGTCAATCAAAATCTCGAGCTCGTGTGACAATATTTTACGCCGACTCCTTTTACGCTAGAGTTAGCTTATAGCGCTTTCTGTAGAGTTTGTGGACGCCTCAATGGAAGTTATGATTAAAGGCCGAACATGGCTAAACAAGTTTGTTTTAAAACGAAGCAGAAAAACGTGTATAAAGAGTTAAAATATATTTTAATTTCGACAAGTTATATGCGGCATGACACTGTAAATGACACGACGAATAAACATAAAAATTTTCATTCAGCATAATGCGAGAAATGCGGACTTTATAGACTTCATTTAAGTAAACAAACACGAAATAATATTTCACAAGTAGAGTTTCCGGGGACTAAAACTTTATTCCAATGATAAAGCTCTAGAAAATAACCGCATAAATCACTGCTCCAAAGACCAATAGATTGGCTATCGTCCGAAAATTAGATAATTTATGCTGCATGAATTCAATGGGGCTAAAACAGTCGATGTTGTGATGTTGTGTAATTGTGTGATGTGTTTTTCGTCGATCGTGAATGCACCAAACGACAAACAAATTCTATAAATCACCCCCCCTCCCCCCCCCCCCCCTTTTTCTCTCCCCCCCCCCCCCCCCAGGCGACCTGGAGGAATTTAAAGATTATAAAGGAAATTCCTTCTCTCTGCAGTTTGCGGTTCACTTAACATCGCCGTACATCTGGTAAAACAATGACCCAATGCGTTGGAAAGCTACCGCGAAGCGTGAAAAGTCGAAAAGAGTGATACTTTTAATGACTACAGTTCTAAAGCTTGCAGGGCAGGGACTGCGACAGTTACTGTAAAGAAGAAGGCCCAAACCAAATTGGAAAAGCTCCTGCGACAGTGACTGAAACGCACACGCGAAACGTCCCGGCTTCTTACCCGAAGAAGCGAATTATTTTGGATGAATCGTTCTTCTATAGTTCGGCCGAACAGATCGAACTCTGTGAAGAAAACAGTACCAATTATGCATTACATTACTCATGTTAGAATCTGTGATCTTGAAGCGATGAGATCAAGATCCTGCCGCAAGTGCTTTAAATACGGCTAAACGTAAAATAAAACTAGTGACAGTTAAATGTTATGCGAAATGTAAAACCCAAAAACCCCCATGGTTGGTGCTGGAACACGATTAGGAACGCGGCTTCGTAGATGACCCTTTTCCGCGTGAAGCAAAGGAAATAGGATTCGTCTGCACGCAGGCTATTAACAGGGTGAATGTTTTAAATCTGAGAAATAAAATATATTTTTTATTGACCGTTCATGGTGGATATGGTCTGCCCCAAAGTTATGGCTCATTTTAATATTTAAGAGCATTTTGTATGGGAAATCACACACCTATCCTAAAAGCCTCGTCTTCATCATGTTTTCCAAAATTGAAGAAGGCTATAACTTTATCTCCTCAAATAATGATTCATTTTGAACTGCCTCTTTCTTGTTATTCAGATTCATTTTTTAGTTATAGAACATTTTCAATTTTTGCAACACATGAAAGTGAGGCTAGTTAGCGATACCAATCAGCGACAAATAGTAGGTTGCTTTAGGACACTTTTCATAAATGACCACTATGCAATATTTTACCAGTTCAGCTGCTTCAATGTGCCATCTAGGGGTTGTTCTCTAATCCCCCTAGCCCCCTGCTCAATGTCTGTGCAAACTCTCGGAAGGCACTGTACAAATGACTCGCCCAACATTGGTTTGGGGGAGGGGGGGAGGGGTGTTGCCCAAAGAAATACGAATAGTTTGTTTGTAAAAAATACCCATATATAGAAAAAATGTCTCAACACTTTTGTCGAATTTATATTAGTAGATAGGTTGTGATTTCCCATACAAATGTCTTAAATTTGAATGAGCCATAACTTTGGACCCGGTTGAACCAAAAAGCTTCAAACTTCTCGAGACAACATTTTTTTCAGTACGTTTTTAATGTGATTAACCTAAATTTCTTTGAAAACCTAACCCAACAAAAAATTGGAGGGCGGCCATTTATGAATTCGATGTATAGTACATGCCATGGTCGAACGTCCAAAATGTGCCGGTAATTATAGTGGCTTAGCCACAAAACTTTCCATGATGTACTTTCCTTGGTTGAATTACAAAGGACAACACAGTCGATCTCTAAACATTCCCTTCATGTTTTTAATATTCACCCCTCACTGCTGTCGTCAAAATATGTTTTTACACAGAAACAGGAACGACTATCTCAAAACAATTTCTCCACTGAAGGTACGCTTATTTTTCATTGATCGCAAATTCATCGGGAGTTACTAAAACAAGGAACCACCCCAAAACGAACCAAAACGATCAAAAATACCTTTGGTAGTCGATTGAAGTAGAATTCCCTCTCGTCCCCCAGGGGCCAGGCTCCCCCGGGGGCCAGTTGGAAAATAATAACTGGACTCTGGACGAGGACTTGGACTGTTGACTGAGGGGCATGGGCTAAACTAGGAAAACATTGTTGCGGAAACATTGCTGCGGACGCAATATGGGTTTCCTTAGTTTAGCGCACGCAAGAAAAGAAACATTGTTTCAGCGAGCAAATTTTTGGGTCTCGGAAGCAAGCAAAGCGTTTTTGAATCAATCCAAAATATGTTTGCCTCCACAGACGCAATTTTTTTTTTTTTTTTTTTTTTAAATTGGAATGCCTTTATTAACAACAATAACCATTTACCAATTAACTATTACTTAATGAACTGCAATTCACAATGACTATTAACTTTAGTTAACAATTCATAGGCTATTACATAATAACAAAATAACATATGTCTATTACTTTATTACGTAACGAAACAGGCTAATGTTCATTTACAGAGGGTAAACTATTATATAAAAATTACAGATATAAGGATCTATCCACAAGCACTTCCAACTAACAACAACAACAACAACAACAAGACAAAGACAACACACCATGGACACAATGCAGATCCATTAATTACACTTAACGTTTATTCTCTAATAAAGCGGAAATACAAAACTAGAAAACTAGGATGTTTAACCATCCATCCACATTTGTCCTCCAAGGCCAATAACTTATCGCTCGTGGAGTGCGTTTCTTGAAGAAAAAAAAAAACCAAAAAAAAAAAAAAAAGAAAAAAAAAAAAGAAGATTATATTTTGGCATTTTTGTTTTGTTTTCTACACCAATGCAAATATTGAACGACGTTTTTTAAAATTACTCCAAACCTCTCACATTTAAGATAACATTTTAAAGTCACAAAGAACCCATTCGGACGTCATATTTAGTTATCGAATTTGAGTGGGGGAAAAATTGTGGAGGACCCGGGACTTAAAAATTTTAAATTTTTTTAACCATAAATATAAATAAAGATTCGGGCATCGTACATATAACAAGAAGACACATACATAAAGGACCACCAAAAATATGATAATAAATTTTGTACGTGAAAAAATAAGATTTTCAGAGATTATATTAAGGTATAGCCTTGTACTGGAAGGAGTTTTCGAATCCTTTCTCCCTCCATACACATCCTCATGCCATCCGCCTCCTAATATACGGGGGGAATAAAGATACGCGTTCAGTCATCTGGTAGGAAGAAGATTTCAATTTAGGTGCCCCGCGTTTACTTTATAGAGGATACGCGCTGGAACATTCAAAGGTGATGTAGGGCAAAATAATAATCGTCTTCTCGAGCGCGAATTTCGTCAATGTGCCTCTCTTTGAAGTTTTTGTTTCGGTCTTCCCTCACCGCCTCATATCCGACACGCCTTCATCCGAGATATATAGATTTGCGGGCCTTGAAATGGTTTTCTTCTAAGAGGTTCGACGCGGCCATTGCGAAGGCATTCTACTGCTTATCTTGTATCTTAAATAAGTACTACGTGGACGGGTCTCGATGATAGCGTGTAGCTGTAGCTCCCGTGGTATTTTGCCTCCTTATATTTGTTCGGTTGGGCACGCATTATTTCCAGGTTACCTTCTAATTGCATGTGATCACTCAATATATTACTTACGACGTCTTGGTATGAGGAATCCTTCTCAGCGCCTTCGGCAGAATGTTCCAAATTACAGATATTGGTTTCTCTTCGACCGGTCACGACCGTTTCTAGGTCGTCTAGCTTTTCTTCTAAAATATCAACACGGGCGCTGTACTACTTTGCTTGCTCAAGGTAATCCTTCACTGTTTCCAGCTTCTTGGTTGGTGAATTCGAGGCCTTGCTTTAAATCATTTAGCTCTCGCGGACAAGTTAGCCGTTGTAGTCTCAAGTTGTGTGAGTTTGGCGAACAAGAACGTCATTCATCGTCGGCTCTTGTTGTCGGCGTCAAGTTTTGTCAATTTTTCCCCGGCCAAAGTTTTAAACCAGGCGATTCAAGTCGTCGAAACTTGTATCAGTTGACCATATCTTCTTGCATGGCTGAGAGGTTTTTTTTGAAAAAGAACGTAGCCCACACCACCACCACACACAAGGCTTTTTTTTCATAATCGCCAGAGTTTAGGAGCGGAGCCATGAATGGCAACGTCCTCACACCTTGGATGACAATGCCCGGACAGGACGCAAATTTTTTGCTTTCCGACCGAAACATATGTAGTTCCTCAGTTTAGGCCAAGGAGGAAAACAATTTTACTAGTTAAGCCACCGAGGAAGCAGCGAAACATTTTTCGTGACTTGCCCGCGTAGTATAAGCCACGATGTTCCCGGAAACATTAAACAGGAAACAATGTTTTTCCTGCAGCAAATGTTTCCTGAGTTTAGTCACCAAAGCAACGAAACATTTGCTCGTTGGTTCACACTCAGTTTAGCTCAACCAGGAAACATTTAAAAGAAACAATAGTTCTGTAAACATGTTTCTTCCTAGTTTAGCCAGGCCCTAACTTGCAAAATTTTGAATAACAAATCTCAAAACGTTATAAACACTCTCGCATTTACTAGCCATTGAGTCTCTAGGTTTTTCCATTATGTTTGAGGTCTTACTCTGTATTTTTCTTTATAAGGAATACTATTCAATCTGGAAGCTGATTTTATCAACATGGGACAACCTATAAACGCCACTTGACGACAACCGTCCATGTGCCTACACCAACAGAGAAGGCATACAAATGCCACAACAGGTACGATCGTCCATATCGATCTCGATTCTCTATTTGTTGTACACAATCCCTCTGAATAATTTTTGCAACCCGATGAAGTTTTCAATTATAAGGTGGTACAAAGCTCCGCCTTACCCAGTCGCACAATGGGGCACCTTTCAAAAAAAAATTTTATACTGTTACCACAGCACTTTCTCACCTTCGCTACCTTGCTTAACTTTGCTTTCTTGCTTAACTGGCACTACTGCCTAGCATTAGGTACTACTGCTTTTATGAATCCATTTCCTTATGCAAAAACGAGTATACATGTGCTTATTTTTGGCAGAACCAAATCGTATGCATAGCCATTAACAGATTTCTACATGGAACAGTCTGTAGTCACGGAAGAAAGACGTCTGCTCGCCCTTGGTAGGTTTAACATTTATTTCAATGTAAACCCCGCCATAATTCGAGCCACCCCGTTATTGTGGTCCCCCGAACGAAAAGCCCACTCGTTTACTTATCTGAAAACGCCGCGGTTTTAATCCGACCACCCCATTATTATAGGCGACCAACGACCATTTTTTTGGAGTTCCCCAGTCGTTATTTGTCTGATAAACATTAACCCCGTTAATACGACTAGTCCTTTTTTTTTTTATTTTGTTTTAACTATTCCTGGTGAGTTACTTGCTGAAATGAAAACATACACAAAATCTGACAATAAAAGAATGACGCATTTGAGGGCTACATGTTGTCGCGGCAAAAGTTGCCACAGTGATTAACGTGTTCAATTGGGATCTGACATCCGGCATAATTTACAGTGTTGTTAACAGAAAGTGCATGAACAAATACTTACAAAAGACCATAATTTTGACCCCTACCCGTTAATACGAGCTCTACGAGCACGTTAATAACGACCACCCCTGTTAATTACGACCAAATTTTCATGGCACCGACGGTGGTCGTATTAACGGGGTTCCACTGTTAGTATTCAACATAGCTTAAAACTATTGTAAAAATATTGATGAATCGGGACTCTAAAAAGATGAGTGCTCCGACTCGCGCTGTAATGGGATCACATCTCTGGCTTAATTTTCACCAAACCTATAATAGACCGTTTTCATTATGGACGTCACGCAGCGCAAAAGGATTCGAGGTAGTTGTAGTAAAAGATCGCTAACCTCCGCAGCGAGGTTCTACGCGAAATATAAACTATGAAGTCGGCTTGAACGTGGGTAAAGGGATAACATGCTTCGTTTAAAAAGACAAAAACCCAAAAATATTTCATTGTGAACAACTTAAACGATGGATAAAGTGTAGATTACCTTAAAAACAATAAGTGGTAAATCGCCATCCAAAAGCTTGAAAGATGGTAGGATAATCTTGCATGAAAGCCAAAAGTCGTTCGCCCATGAAAGTGTCCGCGTACTACGTCCTTGTTGACACGTGCGTGTTTTCATACGCCAAAGTTTTTCATAAATTTCCGGCGAGCTCTAAGCGAGCCTTCGGGTTACGCTGGCATTTTACTTGGCTAATTTGTGAAAGATCTTTTTAAGCGACACAATTGCTTTCAACTTTTCATGACATCGGGTAGCTAATGTTTACTTAAGTAACGCATTAGTAAGGTTGCCTTTCAATGATCGACAATGCTAGCCGATAATTCTCTGACTGTAAAAGAAAAAACCTTACATTTTAGACTGTTCCCCAAACGGTCTACAAAAAAATGCTAATTTCGCTCGCTCCACTACGATCTAAAACTCAAATAATTTCGCTCGGCTCTGACTCGTCCAAAAAAAGAAAAAATATAAAAAAATAGAAAGAGAATATATAAACTAAAAATTGAACGACCAGAAACAAGAATAAAGTGGCGAGACTGTTACTGTAAGTTTCAAGGGTTAATTCGCTATAAATAAAATACAACCTTGCGATTGAGAGACACATCAACATAGTATCTGCAATTAAAATGATTAATTTTTAAAACTAAGCTAAAGTAAATTTTATTTTACCTTACTTCGGCGTACGTCGTGAAGATTTCGGCATCGTTCAGCTTGAAAATCCAAGTTCAACGTGACAACACAAACAGGCGTTTGAAGAATAAATTTCTCTAAATTGGATTGAGTTTTCTCTGTTATCTGACCGTCAATAAAGAACAATCTCTTCCTTTCTTGTGCTGCATGGTATAAAAGGCTGTACGGTTTTATAGCTTAAGGCTTAACTTATGTTGTTATATTAAAAACAATGCGAAGTGACACTTTCCTTGGCTACTTGAATGCTTTAAGTTCGCCGTAAACACGATATTAGACTGTATGCTGAAAACACTAGAAGTTCTTGACGCAAACCACTGAAATTCAATGCTCAGCTATTGTTTTCGCAATCTGTCAGGTCACTCCGATTTCCATACATTTCTTGACAACAACTGCAGTCCAAAACAGTCAAATTACGAACCATTGTGAGGATTTCATTCAGTTGCCAGCGAAGAGCCTGCGAGGTTCGGCGCGTAAACGCGCAGGCTTTACTACAAGTACCAGCACCCTTTGCGCGTGTGACGTCATAATGAAAAGCGTCTATTTGAGTTCCTTTTGTTACTTTTTTGTATGAGTCACATTTGTTAGTTATCAATTGAATGGTGTATTAAATTAACAATCATAGAAGGATTTCTGAGTTTTTCAAGCACAATTAAGTCAACTTTATTTTGATGTTGAAAGTGCTTTGATGACTTTTTTTAGGCCATGCGAAGCTTTTAAATTTTGTGCAACACTAAACAAACAAACATCCAATTAAACTTGACATCGCTTGCATGTTTAATCGCTCTTGACTCACACTGGTTGCAATGTCTTCCCGTTACTTGGCACTCAGTTACATGTTTTTCCACTCTTGGCAACCATTTTATGTTTACTCACGCCCTTTGTTACAGTTTCATGCTTAACCCACCCTTGGCACCATTTTCAGGTTACACCCACCCTTGGCACGCAGTTTCATGTTAGCCCACCCTTGGCACCAGTTTTCATGTTTAGTCTCCCTTGGTATACAGATTCCATGTTTAGCCTCCCTTGGTAACTGATTCATGTTTACCCACTCTTCGTGACAAAGCTTCATGCTTACCCACCTTTGCACCAGTTGGCATGTTTAGCCTCCCTTGGATAACTGATTCATGTTTTACCCACTCTTCGTATCGTACAGCTTCATGCTTACCCCCCTTTGGCATCAGTTTTAGCCTCCCTGGTAACTGATTCATTTTAACTCCGCCTTGGTAACTGATTCATGTTTACCCCGCCCATGTGGTAAGCGGGCCTAATGTATTTCTTCTCCATACAGACATAAACGAATGCGAATAGAAGAAACAATCGCTGTAGGCGCACGGATGTGTCAGAATACCCAAGGAAGTTATGTTTGCACAGGGTCCAAGTGGTTTTCAGTTGTGCGCACGACGCAGCATACTTGGCCACGGTAAGTTGTTATCAACTTGCGTAAGGAATGAGCACGAAACTCAAGCATACAAAAACAGACGGATTGATTAAGAATCCATAATGGTCAGTCGCCTGGCTTAACCATAGCAACATACACAAGTTTTTTTTCGTGTCATACGATTGGTGGATTTGTAACCCTCGAGAACGATGATGTAGAGAAAAGTTGTTGATTATCGGGAAAGTTTCAAGAGAGTTTCGGTGTATGGTAGGTGGTCAAGCGAGGAAACATGGGGCGTTGTAATTAGGTGAGCACTGTGTTAGATAGTGGCCGTGTTGAGATGGAGACCGTTTAATGGCAGTTTGATTTGTGATTTATTCTCCAATGCGTGCAATGTGTGAGGTCCTGTTATCCGTTTTACCAACTTACCGATAACACATTATTCTATTTCTTATAATTCTCGTCTTTATTTTTTGGCAGCATTGTAGGGACTAAAACGATCAATGCGCTAACTGGGTTGGAAATGGATACTGCAAGAAAACCTCATGTAGCTTACATGAAAAAGAACTGCATGAAGAGCTGTAACTTCTGCGGAGAGATTAGGTTAAGAGAAAGCCGAGGTACAGCTTCTAAGTGTATTTACGAAATCAGAATCATCTGATGAGTTAGGACGGCACGAGTAAGAAGCCGAGTAGTTTTATTATTTTATAGACAACGAATTAAAATCGGAAACTATTTAGATCTTATTTTACAAAACTCTAAAGAAATTCTACTTTCCCAAGGAGAGTCCATCAAATTCGCGCATTCGCAGTAACTACTGTAAATGTTTACTAATTATTATTACACACTGTTCTCGTGATCATTATCTGTTTTTACGAGTGAATGTAAATGAAACGAGTATAGCTGGTGGAAACAGATATGCAATTTCACTCGCTCGCTCACTCGGTCGATGGGCTGTAAACTTTAATTTATGAATATTAAACTTTTCTTTCTTCTATTATATTATTTTATTTATTTTATTATTTTTTTTTTAGTGATTTTGTTGTTAATTTTTCAATTTCTACACTTCTGGGATTTGAACCCGCGACTCCAGAGACGAACTTCGAATTTGAAGTCCAGACCATTAACCGCTCGATTTAAAGGACACTGTCCGCGGCGTATTTGCTCAAAACTGTTATAAATGCACGAAATGGTCCCTAAATCTATCAATAAGAACTTAGTAAAACTCTAACTAAATGATAAAAAGCAATTTCTTCAGAAATTTCCATACTGCAACAAAAATTTTGCAAAATTTCAAAGATTTCCGAGCCAAAATTTGAAACTTGAAAAACTGACATCCTGACGTTTTTTTCAAAAATCCATATTGCAATCCATTTCCCCATCCTCACTGTCGTTTGTCGTCCTCGCTTTCTAATGGGGGGTTTCCTATCTTTGTCGAGTGCTATTCTACAGAATCAAACCACTATTGATCAACTTCCTATGATCTAGATATGTTTCTGAGCTTCCCGAAATCATGCTAAAATCAGGACAGTGTCCCTTTAACATTGGGATGAAAATTAACATAGAGATGTCTTTGTGTTTGTTGTTAAGTACGCTGACCTAACTTTGGACTACCGTAGGCTCATGGCGTTTTTTCACATATATTGTTTTTTTCAATTGTATGAAAATTTGCGTTTTGTAATAGATTCATAAAAAAAGAAGAAAGAAAAAAAAAGTAAGAGGTCGTAAATTGTAAAAATATATTTTTCGTTTTCAAACTTCTGGATTTGAACCGGCGACCTTCGGTCGTTAACCGTTCGACTACTATGACCACACTTTACATTGGCTGTTAAATTACATAGAGATTCTTGTATTGTTGTCAGTATGCTGACCTCAACTTTGAACTACCGTAGGGGTAAATCGATCGGGAAAGTTGCCGTGGCAGAAATGACTGTTTTTATGTAACAACCATTAGTGGAATAAGTTAACATATCATTCACGAGTCGCTCATAAGAGCTTTTGATTATTGGCATGGGGCCTACAACAAATTCTTGAATGTGTGCACACGATAGACACGGAGTAATCTGCAAGAAAATTTTACAATTGAATAATCATGTCAAGCTCATGCGGTAATCATCTCAAGTTTAGTCTAGGTATGGTGACTAGGCATCACGTTTACACTTTCTTCTTTGGGAGGGCCAAATTTAAAAACAAAAGATAAAGATTCGGAAAAGTCTACGAAAATCGCAAGGAAAGTGTTTGGAAAAAACATTTATTTATTTATTTATTTTAAACATTTATTTATGATGCCTGTACAAAAATATTGACCAAACATTTTTGTCCCGAGATCCAAGAGAACCACCTAGCATGTGGAACGACATGTCCTGATTGAACTAGCTAACCCAGGATTACTCATTCGAGTGAGACAAGTCATTTTTAGGAAACGTATTTTTGGTTACCGACTTTTCGACAAATTAAGGAGAAAATAATTGCCTGGTATCTAAAGTTGTCTAATTGTCATTCATTAACTACTGCCTTTTAGGACTACTTTATCCCACCATAAAAGTTTTTTTGTTTTAAAATACACAGTGTGTGAGAAAAGGATTCAAAAGAAACCAAACCGGCCTAATGCGTAGGTAGGTATAAAAGAACAAAAAATCGGCGATGAGCATGCGAGTAAAGACCCGATCAAACGGTCACAACCATTTGTCACAACATTCTCACAACATTTGTTTGAGAGCTGATGTCGAGACCGTTGAACCCACCCTCACAACAATGTTGTGACAACATTTCTTGTTGTTGGTGGTTTTCATCAACGTTACAAAAACTGTTTGCTTGCATTAACAAACACCCATAAAAGGTAAAAAGAGCAAGGCAGAAATAAACGTTTTTTGTCCAAAATTATAGCTTTGTAGCGTTTTTCATAACCGAGTTATTACCAAACGATTTTTTTAGAAAATTACAGTATTTATGCCGCCGCCATGTTGATGTCCTTCAGAGGGGCACAAATATGGCCGCTATAAAAAATTTCACAAGAAGTAGAGTAGATTCTACCGTCAATATAATCAGCTTTCACTTTCAAATCGAATCTGTTTAGACATCAATTCTAAATTATTATTACGTCTAAAAATTTAAAAATGACATCAAAATATCCGTTTTTGTGACAATTCAGAAACACGTTCATCCGGGACTTCACAAATTTCAAATGCTCTATTTCCAAAACAATTAAAGCACTGGATCAATACCAAAGTTTGCATAGAGATTAATGATTTTCATGTCCAGAATATAGTAATATATTCTCACCAGGAATACCCGCACACAAAACCAAATGGACCTAGATGAATAGATATGGGAGAATCGGCCCGAGGCTTTGCAAGCGGGTAAACCTGGAGAGAATATGTTCCATCGCTGCGGGGAGGAGGGTGGGGCGTTATCATCTTGCAAGGGTCCAGACCTAAACTTGACTGAACTAGGCTGAATTACGAATCGGGCTGCTTTTATATACAGGGAGGAGGTCTATGGTAATGCCGTGCATTCCCCCGGAATGCACGCTGGGAATGTAAAGTAGTGTATGATTGTTCATTTAGGCTTTTTTGTGCGTATTTCCCTAGTGAGAATAGAAACGTAGTCCAGAGTACGGTGAGGGAGGGGGGGGGGGGGGGGGGGGGGGGGGGGGGGGTGGGGATCCTTGATCCAGAGGTTAAGAAAACGCTCGTAATGGCATAGCCTGCATGGGGGTTGGTTGGTTCGACCGTTAGCGGCATGAGAAGGTGTGGAGGAGAAACATGGCTAACCTTACCCCAGATTGATAAAGAGCCGTTTGTCAGACGTTCTAGGATGGTGTCACTGATCAAATCCTCGATGCTTAAACAGGATTTTTTGTACGAGAACTAGACACAAACGGGGTAATGGCGAGTTGTAATGTGTGTGCCTAAAACACATCAACATTGTAATACAAAATTAAAGGTTTCAGGATCCATACCTCTAAATAAATACAAAATCACACTTCCTCTCTTCAAATTCTGCTATAAGCTTATATATCTTATATCGTCGGAAGAGTTGTAAACATCGCTAGTGACTCGGCTTAGCAGACGTCTTGACCGGTTCGCTGATGTTCTATAGAAAATGCCTATAAACGGCCAGACATCACTGAAATTTTGTCAACTACGCCATTCCACAACTCTGAGTACAAGGAAAATAAATAATCGAAGAAAAACGGCCTGCGCCAACTTTTCGACTAATTATCCAACCTTTCGTCTGCCAGCCCTCTCTCTCCCTTCTTTTCCATCTTCCGATCCAGCATCCCCCAGTCCCCAAGACGCTCGCATATAATAGGAGACTGAGAGACGGCTTGAGACGAGTCAGGCGCGGAGGCCTTAACAGAATAGTTGGGACACCATTTAGGGCGAGGGTAACGGGCCCGCAACGCTCGGGCGTTCACCATCCAGTTGTCCCATTAAGGACACTTGGTTCTGGGGACTACTTTTTCTGGTGGCGAAGAGAGATGTCTTTCTACGCTTGTGGGGTGGCGGGAAAAACAGGATAACAACATGGAAGGAATTATAATGGGGACGAAATAAAATAGAGTATTCCGAAAACAAAGGTGAACTGACGGAAAGGGTGAACGCCCGAGCGAAGCAGCCCCGAAATACCCCGTCCAGAGACAGAGTAATAAAGGGTTTTATAATATACTAACCATGGGATAATGCATTTTCAAGCAATTTGATTGGTTCCCTACTCATGGTCTCAGAGGCATTATACCCTCTCTACACTTATTTGGTTAAATTAGCCGCGAACGCTTCAAATAGTTTTTGTTCTCGGGACTTAAAACAAGGTAGGCGGAATATTATTCGTATTTTTCCAGTTTCTTCAGGATAAATTCGAACATTTTACCCTTGCAATTTAGGTGATATTGGATAAAACAATTATTCCATGCCATCAGGGCTCGTGAATTATTGGTCCATATTCCCCTCAGACTTCGTCTCGGGGAATACTCCCCCAATATTTACAAGCTTCGCCGTGACACTGCGAATAATTAGATTGTACACTTAGATAAACCCCATCATCGGATGCACGAGGTGCTTCGCAACAGGAGCGAAATAGAGCTGGTGGGACGAGAGATCGCCCATACTAGAACATTGATAACATACACGATAAGCGGTGGTGTAAGATTAAGTTAATCGGCCAAATGGGGTTGTATTGCAGCATATACGATAAAATACTAACTCTCGTTCTAAACGCTCAAGGCGAACTAGTGTCTTATTTCCAGCAACACCCTTCATCTACACAAGGAGATAAATCAGGACCGTTTTATCCAAAGCGCGCTGCCACGTTTGTTTTGACCGCAACTCTGGATATGTCTGGTTCGTAACCGTTTGTTCTTTTAAAAGCGGGTGACCAAATAAACCCAAAACAAAAACATTGCCTAGATCGGGCAATCGCGCAACGAAGTGAAAACAAATAGGGACAGTGAGGATAGGCTAAATGGCGAGTACTTAGTAAGGCCCAGTTCCAGACGCGGTACTTCACTATGCAGCCGAACTCGAATTCGGCAATTTAGGCCGACCTAAATTAACTGTAGGACGGCTGATATGATTCAGCAACGCCCGCAAGGAGCTTAAATTCAGCCGAACTTAAATTAGCACCTGCTCAGGGAAAATTTGATGTTCTTGATACTTGCAAAAAAATCCATTATAATATAATTCATGCATTTGTTCTCGGCTCATAGGTGAAGTTCCAGGCGGGTCTGAAAATTAGCGCGCAGACCGGGGTCTTCACAGAAGCCGTTTATTCCCGGCTAAAACCTGCAGCCAGGCGGAAGAACGGCTGAGCCGGACTACCACCACGGAATTCATTCCCATTCCACCAGTACTGACATTGCATTCTGGAATTGATTCAGACGCCGTACCTTGCAATCATAGAACGTGTAATTCATCGAATTCGCGATTCGGTCTCTATGTGAAGTACGGCGTCTAAATACGCGTCACGCGAACGCGAATTTGTTAATAGTTTTTACCCCCCCGAGGACACAACAAAACTAGTTAATCAAAATTTCGAAGCAGAGGTCATCCCAGTCGCTTTGCCCCATAACAACAAAAATAAACTAGTAACAAAAATTCAAGACCGAGGGTCATACCCAGTGCGCTTTAAACAAATCTCAGTCAAACACACTGAATTCAAGCCGGAGGTCACCCCAGTCGTTTAAAACAACATTCTAGTAACACAATCAGTCTTCTAAGCGAGGTCCACCCCAGTCGCTTCCAAACCAACCACTAGTTAACCGAATATCAAGCTTGAGTCCACCCCATTCGCTTTAAAAACACTAAGTAAACAAAATTCTAAGCGAGGTCATTCCCCAGGTCGCTTCCAAAAACACTAGTGTTGCCCATCCAAAAATTCAGAGCTGGAGGTCGAAATCCCAGTCGTCTTTTAACACAATACTAGCTAACACAAATTCATAGGAGACGTTCACTCCTCAGTCACCCCCAGCCTGTTTAAGACCAAATCTAGTAACTAAAATTCAAAGGCGCGGTCATCCCAGTCGCTTTTAAACAAACTAAGCTAATAAAAATTCTCATAGCAAAGAGGTCATCCAAGTCAGCTTTAAAGCATACTAGTGAAGCAAAATTCAGAAGCCAGGAGGTCACCACCCCAGTGCGCTTTAAAAAACAAACTAGTAACACAATTCAAGCGACGGCTCACCCCAGTTCGCTATCAAACAAACTAGTAACACGTCAATTCAAGCAGTGAGAGCGTTCTTTCATCTCCTAGTCGCTGTTCAAACAAACTAAGTAACAAGAGTCTTAAGCGAAGGTTATCCCCAGTCGCCTTTAAACCAAAACGTGAGTCCAACAGAATTGCGAGAAGCGAAGGTCCATCCCAGTCGCATCTTCAAACAACACACTAGTATTCAAAATTCAAGGCTACGGTCATATTGCCGGCAGTCGCTTATAAACAAGACTAGTATACACATCAATGTCAAGACATTAGGAGGTCACGCCTCTAGCTCGCTTCAATACAAACTTAGTAAACAATAATATTTCAAGCGAAAGAGTCATCCCAGGTCGCTTGCAAGAACGAAACTCAAGCGAGGTCTATCCCTCAGTCGGCATTCATGACACACAAACTCAGAAGCGGACGGTGCAATCCCTAGTCGCTCTCAAACTTAACTCAAGCGAGCGGTCGATCCCTAGTCGCTTTGCAAAAACCCCAGCAATTACCTGAACAAAGTGCGAAGCCACGGGAGAGGTCACTCCGCAGTCGCTTACACCAAACAACACAAACTTCATGCGAGGTCATCGCCCAGTCGCTTTTCAAACAAACTGGTAACAAACACACAAGCAACAGGTCAAGGGGAGCGAAGTGAGAGGACAGTCGTATAAGTCCTTTAGTAACTGAATCTGGTAAAAGTAAAAAGTTTACGCAAAGGAACGATGAGAGTACAAAACGGATGGAGTAAGTTACGATTTGTACGAGTACCTACCAGTGCGTGACATGCGCGGCTGTGTTGTGCGAGTTCCGGAATTTCCGTCTCGCGTTCGAGCAGGGCTTTAGAAGAGCGGGCTGCGAGTAGAGCAAGTTGAGTTGTGGGGTCGTTTGCTGTTGTGCCGAAAGACACTACGGATGATAGGCTGCCTGAACCGGTTTGAAGGTTCTAAAGGGATGATCTGACAGGAGAGACTATGGGCCATAACGGGAAAAAACGGGCGGCAGCGGATGGGCTAGGAAAAAATAAAAAGCGTTATTCGTCTTAGCAAAGGGTGCTCAAGACCAAAAGAACTTGATCTGAGATCGTAGGGCTGAGATTATCGAAGCGGGCTGCTTGGTATTATACAGGGAGGACTCTGGTTCTATGCCGCGCATTCGCGTCCGGGACAAGCGACGCTGTGGCAAATGTAAAGTAGTTATGGTAAAGTGTTTATGTATTGTTCATTTAGGACTTGATTTTAGTGCGTATTTCCCCATAGTGAGAATATCTAAAATATATTAGCAATGGCAGGATTGTCTGTCTTAGATTGTAGAAATCTTTTGATGACGTCATATGAAAACAAAGAGTTCTTAGAAACTGTTGATTGATGTTTGTTGGTGGCCATTTTGTTACCAGGCATGGTTAACAAACATAGTCCACCAAAGCAAATATCCGTTGTGAGCCATTTGGAATTCGGGCTGCTTAAGCTCAACAGGGCTTACCGTAAAAGCTATTTATGTAAGCACCGTCACCCACTCTTCACGCTTTTCACATTAACAAAAACTGAAGATTGGGCAAAGGCGTATTGGCGACATAAAGGCCATTGGTTAATCAATTAGGGGATGGTGTAAGTGTCCACCTTGGAGCAGTTTTCAGTTGAGTGTCAAAACCACGCAAAGCCAATGAAAAATCACAACAGGCCAATATTAGCACAGCCAAAATACACTAAAAAAAAAAAAAAACCCGCACATTTAAAAAGCCACCTGTACCAAGTCATGATTGGTTTTTGGTGTTTGCTTCTGAATTGGTCGGATAGGTGGCACGACAATTTGCGATGTTTGCTTTTGTGACATAGCTCATATTCACAGAACCAGCCCTTGTTCATTAGCAATATTGAACTACAGGCGAGAGAACTACATCTTTTTAGAAAATTCCTTGTAACTTCATGTTACCATTTGTGATGTTTTTTTTTTAATAAATCACATGCTGTGCCTACTAGCAAACCCTCTTATGAATATTGCATGAGTGCACATTAGTTGCAATAAGTTTATATGCCATCTGTTTCATCTGGAGTTCAACACTACTAACGCGTTAGGACACTATGTCACCACTACACTTACTCATAATCAAATGGTCGCAGTTTCGAATATACATTTATGTTACAACAAGGTGTTTTTCTTAGTCATATTTCAAGCTACATAAGTGATTTAAGCTTATTGATTTACAAACTAATCTTGAATTAAAGCATCTTGAAAATTTGCAAGGTGTCACACCGGCTCAGAAAAAACTTCTCCGCATTACTAAGCTCGAGCTTAGGAGACTGGTAATTGTCAACTGAAAGATCATGTAGCTGGGCCTTGAGCTCCACAATTTCCTTCAGACATGCTCTGCACAGTGTAAGTAGTTCGTTTTGGTAAATCGGTTTGTAAACAACAGACGAAAAACCAAATATCTATACAATAAACATGTCCACTGAAGGTTTTTCTACACTGCTGTTTGCCTATACGAGAAGAATACAATCTAGTTAATCTCGCGGTTTTCATTTTTTAAAACCTAAAAAATGAAACTTCAAGGGTACTTAAGCCCTTACATGAAGCTATTTCGGCTAAAAATTATGTGACTTGAAGTGACCATTTTGAATGATTGAGTCAAATCCACAGTGTCCTCCGCGTCCGTCCTGAAAGACTGTTTGTATATGTTAGCAGTGAAGCCTAACTTCAAGTCAACATTTTGTTAGACAAAGAACGCAGCGTACCAGCGATCCGATGAACAACTCTGCTGAGTGGTTCGAGTTGTCAACGCGATGATAAGCCGCCATCTGGAAAGCAACACACGAAAAGGCCCTGGGGACAAGGCAGGTGGTTTCGATAGTTGCGATACGTGGTCAACGTTGTCCGCCATCTTGGATTTGCAATTCCAGGGCTTCACGGTTTCGTAGAATTACACTCATCTGTTCACTATGAATAGAGCATTGTTTGGTAAAAAAAAAGAAACAAACGGTGCATTAAAAGATTGACAAGTAGGATACTGCTAAAACCTCTTATAAATTACTCATTTTAGTCTTAGACTTGAAAAATGGCTGAAAAGGAGTACGATCGTAGATTTTTAATGCGGCTATTGTCTCCTTATGTTTTAAAGAAAACAATAATTGCCGCCATTTAAAATATTTTAGCTAAAATATCATCACGTCGCCACAATACCTGGCTGCTTCATGGGGCTTAATGTAGTCTTTTAAAACAAATTGAAATATCGCGAGCTCTCTGGTCCGGTGACTAATGACGTCACAGCAATCATGTTGTCATTGAACAAATATCCAAATGAAAATCTAAGTACATGTAAATGTTTGTTTCACTATATGCGTTACGCTCAGAGAGATATTCCCCTCGACCTATCCTCCCCAGTTTTTTCGGCTTTGTGTATTAGCCCCGCTTAATTTTAAAATGCGACGCACTAGCAGACCAATGTCCTTCTGGCTACATTGATCACTTTCTGAATTGATAAGGATCTGTTCTAACAATGAATTATAAACGCGTTTGGGTAATTGTGCCGTCATGACTGATGACGTCATCGCACTTATTTTTGATATGAGTGATATTTTATTGGCAAGTGTGCTTTCCAGATGGACTTTTCAAATGGGGCATAAAGTTATTTGGTATCACAACATTTTCAGGTGCAAAGGACAGGGAATATTGCTCCAAAATAGTATATTTTTATGTCTTCAATCTTATCATTATTATGTAAGCAGATTAGATAGCACTTGGCAGGGGTCAGGGAGGAGGATGCATCTATAATTGAACAATTGTACCCCCCCCCTCCCTCCCCCCCCCTCTCTCTCTATTGTTTTCATGCATGCTCTAGGGGGCGTGAGTTCATTCATATACAGTTTTATTTTATATTGAACTAAGTTTTGTTATCAGTAGGAGAAAATTGCATATACGACTCGATATGCCTTTCCCCATCGATTTGAATCAGACAAGAAAAAAAAAGGAGACAGAAATCACATTTTCCTTCATGACTAAGGCTCTTTTTGTGTATCTATCGCATCCGCTTGCTACGTCGTAGAGGTAGTCCAAAATGTACAGTGAAGATATTTGATGTTTCTCGCAAGAGCTTAATAAATAGACCACGCTATTGGTTATGGGGATATTATAAAATAAGCTGTGGACAGCTACACGCGTTCTGTATTGGGGTCGAACAACGCTATTGTTTATTAAAGGGACACTATCATAAGTTGCGATCATGCGCGATTTTCCGCTCAGTGGATCGATCTCGCCATGATGGATTCCGTCGGAAAGTGAAAATAATTTGCATGATTTTTGCATGTCATCATCGATTAGATGTAAATCAGAACCTGGAAAATGTGAGTTCTTCTTCGTGTTAGGAAACCTCTTCAAGATTCTGAAAAGGCAGCAGCAATCGTGGTTGTCGCTGCAAAGGCAGGAACGTGTTTGTGTGGGTAGGGTTGTCAATGCGGGACAAAGGAAAAACTTTGCAAGAACAGTCAAGTTTTAAGCAGCGAAATTGGACGTTTTTCTCGATTTGCTTGCAATCAATTGTTTTTGAAAAGGCTCAAGTACGTTTGAAATTACTTGGTTACAGCCGTGCTTTTTCACTTCTTTTGCAGGAATCGCAAAATAACTCAATAACAATGTCAACAATATGCAACACAACTGTGAAATAAAGTGATGATTGATTGATTGATTGATTGATTGATCTGAACTGTGGAGTAGAACTGTAGCGGCGCGCGAACTGTATGACTTTCGTCTGTCTACTGCTGGGGATGGGGTGACGCGACGGAAGAAAAACAAAGATTTGAAAGAAAACAATGATTGGTCAAGGTAATTTTGTATTTCTTTTTTATGGGTAATATCTTTGTGTTCATTAACTACTCTCAAGTACTCTTCAATGACACAATTTGAGTGATGTTTTGATTTCCAACCATATGAGAATTCTAGAGAAACTTCCCTCTTTCTTTTCCTTCAAGTGTCACCATAAATATATCGCTCCTGCTCAACATCTTTGCAGCAAAATGTTATTATTAGACTGCCTAACATGCCCAACTTCGTGTACCCTTCTCTTACCTTCAATGGAGACGATTTATAATTTTGTGTCATATCAAATGCTCGCGTTCACTGTTATATTTATGTTTCCTTTGTGTATTATTTAGGCATCCAACAGCGCGTGCTGCATGTAAACCGTAAGCCTTGTGGGGTTGGGTAAAACGAATATTTGGTAAAATTAATGTTTTTTTATATTTTTATAGGGATTTATTGGCACCCTTAGATATATATCAAATTGGGTTACGGAAGCTTAGCGCTTGCGTGGACTGAGGGTAATTTATGGTGGGGAGTTATGGGATTATATCCTAATACTCTCCTAATAATGAAAGACGATTTAGACAACTGAGCCTTTGCCAGCTGATCATGAAGCTCATAACCCAGCTGGAAGGATCTAGCAGCAGCTGAGATAGTTGCGTCTCACATCCTATGAATCGATGGTACAATACGGAAGTCAGCCATTGAGTTGTTGATTGGTGTGTATGTGGGGCTAGTGTAGAGCCATGCCGCAGCTTATTGAAAACAGAATGTTGTAAGTTGGAGAGTTTGCGTTTACAACATCAGCTCGTGGTTTCTGCCAGTTTATGGCTGGATACTGATGTTGTTGGAACTGTGGAGCATCAGGAACGATGGGCGACGATAGTACGGTTATATGATAGAAAATACAATAGGCACACGGTCTTTTCGCAAGGCTTCATACGGGCAATTGTCTATCCTTGCTAGGGCATGGGCACTTGGGGAATGGATAACGTATCGTGTATGTCCCTTCTTTTGTTGTTCTTAAGATAAGACAACGAAAAAATTAAATCCCTCAGTCACTAGAGTCTATATGGCCTATCGGGTAACATTAGTTAGTCTAAAGTTGTTTCACTAACAGGTGATAAACAATACACTGAACCTATGAACAAAACTCAAAAACGAAAGCATGTAACCAATGCTTAGGGCAGGAAAATGGTTGTAAAAGTTGTATGATTATTGTTATTGTATTTCTAATAGCGCGGCCGTGCTAAGCAGTCCGTTGTTCGAATTTCTTTGTTCAACATCTCAGTGTTTGAAGATCATTCAAGTGCACGGTATTAATCTCGTTGTTCGTTACGCCATGCATTGCTTTTGATTTGAATTTGGGGACTTCGGCATGATCGACTTCCTCTTTTTGTTTTGCTTAAACAATGTCTCATCAAAAGAAATTTTGGGAATGAATAACAAAGGCTAACTCGTTAAAGTAAATCGCCGTGGACGCTAAACGCGTTATGGGGGCTAAACGCGCGCACGCGTTTATTCTTCGCGTTAAGGTTTCGCGTCAAACGCGAAGGCGATGTTAGCTTATCTCTGAGCGGTACTGTATATAACCAAACAAGTATGTAGTGCTTTACACCAATTGAAACCAATTTAAAACTATGCAACAGGCACAGCTGAGTCTACTGTGAAAGGAGACTCGTCGAGTAATCTCTTTCCGCAGAGCGACCTCGTTACGGTACCCGCATTATCAACGCGACAGTAACAGGCAACAAGGACCTCTGGACTAATAGCCTCCATATAAACATGAAGCCTTACCGCCTATGACAGTATTCGTGGACTTTCGGTTTTACTGGCGCAAGTCATGGCGGGAACGCTTTATCGCCAGCTATATCTGAGTATCTTGTTGCCTGTTCTGCTGCTGGATAAGGGTAATGAGTAGCTCTGTGAACGAGATTGGAGATCCAATTAGTGTAAGTCTCTAAAATGCCATGATTCGGTGTCCTGTGCCTGTGTCTGGTTTTAGGTACGTACACTTAAATTTTGCACATAGGACTGTTCTTCAGTGAAACTCACAAGAGGGCTTTTAAAACAAAATTTATGTTTTTTTTGTCATGCTATATCATGGTTTTATTTATATAGACATGATTGTTTTACGTGAAAATAGACCTCGTTCCTTAAAATTCATACGAAACTACATCCGTGACCCCGAGTGGCGTAATTTTTCCATATTCCTCACCTAGTGAGGATATCGATGACCTCTCATTTTCGCGCGCTTTGCATGGCTTTTTGTATGCAAAGACTGCCGAACCTCCGGTTGAGAAATGGCGAGGCGATAGATTCGCGAAATTCAACTGAGAGCCGACATGAAATCGTTCACTGAGGAGTAGGAAAATGTTAACATGAAGAAGAAAACTTCGTAAGACTTAAATAATTATTCAAGGAGTTCCTTGCAAGTGAAGACGAAAGGAGGTAGTAAGTTCGGAAAGTCCAGCTCAGCCGATCTGGCAAGAGTTCGCGATAAAGTTTTGTTTTTGTCGTTTGGTCTTATATAAATAAAAATAAATTTACACGGTGGCTTGAATATATGAATTGTATTTTCTCGTGGTAAAAGCAATATTTACGAACGCGCGCGAGCGAGTTTTTTACCACTCGAAAATAAAAGTCATATATTCGCGCCGCCGTGTAATATCCTCTATATATACAAAACAGCTACTTGAAGACTTGTCTCACTGCAGTGCGAATGGTGTCACCATTATTGTATCATATACCAGTGATATTTTTTGTTTTTGTTTTGGTGGGGAAGGGGAATCGGAAAAAGTTTTGAGTTATTGGGAGGTTTCGAGGTATCGTAGGTTAAAATTAGAAAAGAAGGAAAATGACCTGAATGGGAAATCGATGTTGGTTCGAGTTATGTATGGTTCGAGTTGTCGGGATTCATACTGTGAAATAGAACATCATCCGCAAACAAAGTAAATTCAAGTTTGTGTAAACTATATATGCGACAGTATATGAATCTAGACTGATCATTTTATAACGGATAATGATGAGTGTTGTTTATTTATAATTAATAGCATAGCTTTAAAAATGCGCGGAGGGACTAGGATTGGTTTAAAAACCGTGTTTTATGCAGTGTTTAGAAAATAGCTGTCATATAAACGGCATAGAGTCTAGCGCGTGGCATTATTTTCTTATAGAAGCACGGCAATCAAAACTATAAGAAGCACCGCATGTTCCCGATGTTCACCACGGCTCACGTCGCTCAGTTTATGAAGTTGAACCTGTCGCTTTTCTTAAGCCTTGTATCCGACTAATTAAGTTGAATATATTACGAGTTTGGACTCGGTAATGCCTCTCCTGTATTGAAAACGAAGTGTAAACAGTATCATCGAAGGCGACGGATCATGCAGAAAGAAAACAATTTCGCTCTCGGAGAGTGTAACAGCGCAGAGGCGTGGCACGGTCTTGAACCGGCCAGCGGCATTTTATCAACAACAGCGATCAAAGTGATTTCGCAAAATAACTTGGACCATAGAAAACGTTTAGAGGTAAGTAGAAACTTATTCTCTTATTCATAAAAGACAGCCACAACACTGATCATTTAACATATAAGCGAAATAGGCTTAGCACATTTGTTTTGTTTTTGAACGTTATGTCAATGTTAAATCTGCTAGATAAATCTTGGAAACAAGCCGACAAAATTACGACAGCGGCAACGTTGGTAAAATAATTTTGTCAAACTCATAAGAAACTTTCTGAAAAAAGAAATTCTAGGAGAGGCCATAATATGGGTAAATTTTCGTTGAAACAAGTGATTTACATCATTCAGGAAATGTTAAAATATCGTATACAACTAGGATTATAGATTAGTTCTTAATTCACGCTACTTCGGGACTTTGTAAGTTTTGTGTTTGCTACGCGGGCACTCAAGCGTAGCGGTCGAAGTTCAGTGTTTTCTTTCAAGTTCCTGCTATTTTCTAAACTAAATAGTTTAAGATGGTTTTTCTATATGTCCTATATAGAAAATAATGCACTTTTGAGGTCATAGAAATCAGTGGCTGAATAGCACTCGCCGAAGCGTCTTCGTGGCATTCACATGCGCTGCTTTTACTAGACCTTCAAGCGTGCATTATTTTCTTATAGAACATAGAAACCTGCATCGTTCTATTAGGTAAATAAAGCATAGTAAAATCGTGTTTTATCGTTTCGGCGAGGGCGTAAATCTATATTTTATAAAGCACTATAAAGAAGCAAAACATCATGTATTAAACTGTCATAAAACAATCCGGGAATTTGAGAACACTTTGAGAAATATAGAAAAACAATCTCCTGCGGCTTCGTGTTTCATATAATTTCTCTCGTGTTCTCAAATTCCGCGTCGTGTTTTATGACAGTATAATACATGGTTTTTGGCTTGCTTTATTTGTTAATTAATAATAAAGTGTCAATATAACACGCGCTTCTGATTGGTTTACAACAGCGTGCGTTATGAGTAGTACAAAGCTACTCCGCCGAGTTGAAGATCGAGTTTGGTAAACGAAAATAAACTGCTATCTGTGTTAACAGCCTCGGAGAAATGATGCAGACTAATTTCCAAATTGGGCTTCTCCATAGTGGTTCGTGCAACTACCATCACACTGTGGTCTCGACATCTCGCATTTATTTGTTGAAACAAATCCTATTTTGATAATTCTTATTTGACAGTTATCTGGCTTGTAAGGTGTTTCGATACAGGTTTTCGGAAACCATAACTAATGTTTTTAAATCGAGCTTTTTTATCAGACTTTCCTCAGTTCGGATTCGGGGGTATGTGAAATTTACACAACTTATTAGTCTTAGATTGAATTTTGCTATGATGTAGTTTTCAGTGAAATCAATATTTGCCATGGCAAACGATTAAGCAGAAACGCTTGAAATCAGTTAAACTTAAATTTTAGGCGATCCAGGATTTCGACCTGGAAAAGCCAATCACCGACATCTTAAACTATGGTGTATGGCAATCACATAAATATACGAGAATGAAAAAAAATCTTGTACGTTTGATTTCGAATAA
Source organism: Desmophyllum pertusum (assembly GCA_029204205.1). NCBI lineage: Eukaryota > Metazoa > Cnidaria > Anthozoa > Scleractinia > Caryophylliidae > Desmophyllum > Desmophyllum pertusum. The sequence continues at coordinate 2,129,891 of MU827783.1, read as the reverse complement.
AGTGCAAACAACATATCAAATCTTACTTATATTGCATAATAATAGTAAATGGACTGAGAATGATAGATACTGTTTTGGAATTCGGTACATGCCTAAATGTGTCTTGAGCTTATGTTTTGATGCGGCATAAAAATTTTTGGGGGGTTGATTTTCTTTTTCGCAATACTAAGAACGAATTTTTTTAACTAGGTTCACTCACATTATATTTTTCGGGCTATTTTTTGTTATTTTTGAGGCGCTTTTGCAAAAATCCTAAAAACGTTTCGATAGCGTGTTATTTTTTTAGAACTTTTCCCTCGTATGGTTGATAATGTAAATGATTGTATGCCAAAGTTGTTTATGATTATTGAATTTACTAGAACACTTTTAAATTTAACGATGAAGATGGCGTATAAACGACGGAAAGTTTCAGGCAGAAGAGAAACGTTGAAGCTGAATGTATTCAAACCAATGCGTACTTGCATTGTCTTCCTGATGTAATTTTGTTGTAATAAATCGTTCTGCTGTTGATTTCTGTTATTTTCTTTTTGTTATAATCCCGTGCCAAATCACGGGGGAATATCCGTAACCAGCATTAACTTAAATATATTAGCACAACTTGTCAACGTGATATTTGTAACGCAAACCTTTTCCGTCGCGATCGGAAGTTGTATTCATCGTTGAATTTAAAAGTGTTTCTCTCTTGAATCAATTGTTTGGAGATAAAATTGTTCAGTATTATAAGGTATTCTTGGTGAACGTTTTGGAATAGTATATCTATCGAGAGCTCGGGTTTTTAAGATTTTTGCAGAAAAGCGCGTCAAAATAAAAAAATTACCTGAAAAATATAATGCGAGTGACTTTAGGGAAAAAAATTGTTGCTCGGTATCGCGAAATATAAACCACATCAAAAATTTATGACGTCAAAAATGTTAGTTAAAGACACATTTTGGCTAAAAAATCTTCCTAAGTGATTTCAATCGAAGACAGTATTTATCTTTCTCGGTCCATTTACTATTATTATGCAAAAAGTAAAATTTGAAATGTTTTTGCAATTTATTTCGAAATCAAACATACATAATTTGTGTTTATTCTCATATATTTTGTTTTGCTCATGGCACCTATGAGTTTAAGATAATGGTATTTGCTTTTCCAGGTGAAATCATGGATCCGCGCGAGATTAATGTGTTTATCGTTGCCATTAGCTAATATCGATTTCAATGAAAAGTATATCACAGTAAACCGTCAATCGCTAAGACTACTAATTTGGTTTTAATTTCACGATCGATCCGACTGAGTAAAGTTCTTAATAAAAAGCTGATTGAAAACATTAGGTATGGTGCTCGCGAAAAAACTGTTAAAGTATCGAAAACAAACCTTAAATTTTCTTCCTGAAACTTACTGGAAGCAATGCGCATGTGTTTACAACTCGTGGGATATATTGAAAACGAAATGAACAGCTTGTTATTATTGTTTCTCTGTTCATAAAAATCCTTTGATTGTTTGAGAATTGTTTGTTTACTACCCAAATCTCAATGATCGATTGTGTCAATTATTCTGCGTAATGTAATGCCCAGATTTACAAAATTCCATAGAAATCTAATATCTGAACAACAAACAACAGACAACAATTTTATTTTGCATTTTATATAAAAATTAGGTTTACATTTTTTGAATAAATTTATTTTAATAGTAGTTCGCTAGATAGTATTTGAGTAAATCATTTTGAGTAATGAAATTTGTAAATAGTGAAATAAATATTGGCTGAGTTAGAATTGCAAATTATAAAAAATTAGATTAATTTGTATTAGGCCTTACTTACAATGAATAAAAAAGTGATAAGAAAGTTTTTAAATTATTCCTTATACTTTATCCGCCACCCCCCGCCCAACCAAACACATATACATTGTATTTTTTTTCCTTCTTTGGCTTGTTATTAATTAATTCCACTTTTTTACTGTTACAAATAATTAATCTAAGCTTACATTATCAACATTACAACATTGCATTCAAAACTTTTCATTACGCAATTATTAAATTATACCATGGTTTTACTTTAGCTTTGACTTACTTACAATAAAAACTACATCACAGTTTCGGGGGGGCCATTACTTTAATATATACATTGTATTTATATGAGTACCAGGACCTGCACTGGCCAATTAGGGACCGAACGGAAAATAATTTACCATATCTAACGTTACTCTAGGATAGCAAATGTTGCGTGAAGTCGCTGTCACTGCAACTGAAGCGCCGTAACCTGCAAAGTGTTTGGCCTGAATCCACGATTGAAAGATGGTGTTTCTCTTAAAAGATATTCGTTTTTTCTCGAGCTCTTTCCCACTCTCGCTGATAGATTTGTAGACATCCTCTTACGACCGGAATTTCCTCTACGGTTGGCCATGCCGGACGCCTCCCACTTGTCGACAGCCATTTTGAATTTCACAAGTGAGATTTTAAAAGGTCTTCCAGCTGTAAAACGTGAACGCGGATGGCTGCGGATGGCGGATGAAAAAATGGCTTTGGCCAGGATATTGACACAGGATATTTTCCAGCTTTAATAAGTCGCATTTTCAGCGGCGATGAAACTTGAAAAGCTGTGCTGAGTACCATTAACAACGGCATATAACCATTAACAACGGCATTAGTATAGGTAATCACATGATTTCGAGTGCAATTTGGAATAAATGAGCACGAGTAAATTTTTCAAAGACTAGCTAAATTGCACGAGCCCGTAGGGCGAGTGGCAATTTGTGGTCTTTGAAAAATTTACGAGTGCTCATTTATTACAAATTGCACGAGAAAAATCATGTGATTACTTGTTAATAATATACATACAACAATTTCTGTCACGCTTTGATAGTTTTCGTGACCACATTCTAATGTCAAGCTCCTTCAACTTTATTGGCTGAAAATTGAAGTGTTAATTCATGCGTTAATTTTCATGCCCTCTCTGCAAAAGCTGTATGAAAAGTTTTTACGAGTCCATCAAATCTTCAATCCTCTTCAAATTTAAAGCCTTAAATGAGGTTTTTGTTGCCGCTCTACGTAGCTTACTGATTCTTGTGGGGTTTGATAAATTCCACGAACTGCACGCCGAGCAGAAAACTCTTCAAACTTCACCGCTTTTTTGAGCGACCTTCAGCACACGATGCTCCAGCCAGAATGCCAAAATATTGAGCTTAAAATCCGCAAAACGGCTTTTTCAGCAGAGGAGGATATTCATGTACAACTCCGTGTTTCTGGACAGAGTTTAGTTTCTTCACTGGACGTTGCACAGGTTAGATTTGCCACTTTATAAATGCATTTTTCCACCTTTTATTAAATATTCAGCGAGCTTTTCTTTCGGCAACTCCAGAAGTCTCTTAGCTTTTTCATTTTGTAAAAAGCAGAACAATTGAACCATTCATCTTAAAGTTAACCGCGTTCATAAGGCTGTCTGTTTCGTCCTTCTCGTTTCGCTTTGGAGAACAATAAACTTGTATTTCCTTCGGCGAATACTTTTGTATTGCATGTCGTCCGCGCCGGTAATTATTTTTATAAGCTCATGTTTTCGTTTGTTCTGCGGCTTTTGTGTTTATCCTACGGCTTCTTACACTTTGTTTGCGTAATCAGATATTTCTGTACTTTGCATCATTTTCCACATATTTGCATTTATACGGTAATTTCTGCTTATTTATACGTTTGAATCTTGTCACACTTTTGCCCGCCATTTTGTTTGGTCGAATCAAGCTCCTGTAACTGTCAATCATTTTTAATTTCAACTTTTCTAGCACTAATTTCAACTTTTTGCACTAATTTCAACTTTCTGCACTCATTTGGGATATATTGGCTATTGTCTCCAGCCAATCAGAATGCAGAAAGTGTTGTATGTATATTAATTATATAAGCTGAACAGAGAAGATTTAGCTACAAAAATTAGTCAATCATCTTCCAAAATTAAAATCGGCTTCAATAAGAGCGCTATAATTTATTTATAGCAGCTATTTAGAGAACACCTTTAATTCCATTCGATATGCTTCAGTCAATAATAGGCCGTTTATTACCCCTTTTTAAAAATATAATACCGTTTTCAAAATGTTCCCTTAATTGAAAGTGCTTTGCATGAAATTAATTGATGCAAATCAAATTCGTCAGAACATTCAGGAAATCTTCCGAGCGGTGTCACGCCGGGTGTCACGCAACTCGCTGCGGCTGAAATTTTTAGAGAGTGGCGAGAGTTTGTTCATTTTAAAACTTTTTCACCTAACTAACATAAACTTTTAAAACGGTCATTTGAAAAGGCTGAGATTTTTGAATTTGGACTTTTTTCGGGTTTTGTCGAACAAAAACTGCTAGAGCGCAATTGACACAATTCTCACCTCACTCGGGCAAAATTGCTGCATAATTTTGGGTGGGAAAAAATCGGATAAATTTGTAGCATTCATCACGGAAATAAAAGTACCACTTTATAAAAAATATACCATCAACCTGAATCTGTCTTATTACAATTAATTAATTTAGTTAATATAAAATGAGCTCACCCTTTTTTCAAAACGCTTCTCCGGACTGGCATGAACATACGAGCCACGATCGATCGCCGCCCCGGACGAAGTTTTGATGCTCCGCCTCAAAAATTACTTTATTCTTACTCGAAATTCTGCGGGCAGAATTATCCCAAAGCCTTGCCATCGGGCTTCCTAGCTGTGGGGACTTTGCCGAATCTTCATTCCATTTTTATTTTTTACATATATATATATACTATATAGTATATATATATATATATAATATATAAATACTCTTATATATATACTATATATAATATATATTTTTTTCCATCCACCATTTTTCATCCTCATTTTTTCATCCCCATCCGCGGTCTCTCATTTTAAAGATACATATCTAGACAGACCAGATAGGACTGGACAGCACAGACAGGTAGACAATCAAAACACAGTCAGTCAGTCAGTCAGTCAGTCAGGTCAGTCAAGTCTAGACAGGCAGACAAACAGATAGTCATTCACATGTTAAATAAAAAGTCAGACATCTAGGACAGGACAGACAGGTAGCAACAATTAAAACACCAGTCCCAGTCAGACAGATCTAGACAGATAGACAGACAGGACAGACAGGTAGACAATCTAAACACCAGTCCAGTCAGACAGACAGGACAGACAGGACAGGCCAGACAGACAAACAGATAAACAGATAGTCGTTCAGTTTAACAGTCAGACAGATCTAGACAGGTAGACAATCAAACACAGTCAGACAGACAGACAGAATGAATGGAATGAGGATAGAGTCCAACTTCTTCATTCCTCCGGATGCCTCGTTCTACACTGATTACAGACAGTTCAGTCCCTGAACAAACTGAAAAATATTATTCAAACTCTACCTATATTATACATACAGCAACAGACTGATCACTTGGTCCTACAGAGACCTAGCCTCCTACGCAGACATTATTTTTGTCTGGCCCAAAAGAATGTCTGCGTAGGTAGCTAACAGAAACCAAAATTATACAAACTTTATTTATATACTATACATGACTCCTCGTTATAACAAAAACGTGGGTTTGAAGAGACTAAAATTCAACCTACCTCTATAACAGAAAACATATTGTTATAACACTTTTTTATTATTTTCCAATACGGCAACCCCTCAATGATAGGATTTTTGGCCGGGTGGTCAGCAGCTAGGTTTTAAAAAGCTCAGAAATTTGATGCTTAAATATTACTGAATTTCCAGAGGCCTGAGTAAACACATGTTCTGCGAGAGATTTCCATTGATTTACAGTTCTATGGTGAAAAAGATCATCTATATGACTCGGTTTTACAGCTTATTGTATTAAATTACCAATCGTGGATATGTGTTTGTGACTTCCTTTAATTTATATTTTCTCGTTTTAATTTCTTTATAATATATTACACCGTTTAACGGACCGTTACCTACATGTCTACTGTATTTTTGTTGTGAACGCAGAATTTAAGATTTGCTTTATTTTAGATGTGGATGAATGTGTGACAATAGATCATAAGTGTGACTTAAACACTTCAAAATGTGTGAACAAGCTTGGAAGCTATAGCTGCCATTGTAGAGAGGGATTGATAAAAAAGGCGCCGACAACAACTGCCGTGGTATGTAAAGGCATGTTGATATGAAACGCTCTAAAAATACACAGGAAGAAAATATAATCTAATTTCACATAGAACAAGTAAAAAGCTAAATATTTGGTTTCGGTACGTACACAGGTAAAGTCTTCACGAGCCTAGTGGCTCATAAAAAATATTGTTTTAGCTATTTTTTTTGAAATTCTATTTTTTTCTTTGAAATTCAATGTACATATTTTTATCATATTTTACTTTTTTCATAATCTTGTACATATTTTTAGAGATTTTATATTAGTAACAAAACTTGTTTTGTACATGTAAATAGGTTTGTGACTTCCTAGAACAGCGGGCCACTGGTTCATCAATGAAACCTGTTATGTGTCACCCTCTAAAGATAAAGTTGTACTCACTCACTCACTCACTCACTCACTCACTCGCTCGCTCCGCTCGCTCGCTCACTTACTTACTTACTTACTTACTTACTTACTATAACGGCCAGAGCTTATCCTGGTTTCTGTAGCATGAAACCACTAGGAGTATTGCTAATCCCCCTGAATGGGATGGTAGCCCATCGCAGGTTACCTCCCATCATGTATCACCGGTATCCATTTATACTCCTGGAATGAATCCTCAGTCCTACATGAATACGAATGAATACTCCTACATGAAAAACAGTCATTTTCACTATTTGTCTCTTTATCAAATTCCTTTTTAGCGAAGTAATCTATTGATTCCTGAGCTTTCGCGTTTGGTTTGGGGAAATTTGTTAGTTTGTTAGTTTATAGTAACCTTTCTGGTAATTCCGCTGACTAGTGTATAAGGCCTGTGAGTCACAACATTACCCAATATTGCGGGCGCAACTACATATTTGGGCAAAACAAAATGGCGGAAGATGGCGGATTGTTTCTATTTCAGGACGGCATTTCGCTCGTCTCTACACATTTAAAAGATAGACCTTTTAGGAGTTCCGATGCCAACAAACGGATAAATTCTGCGATTCCTTCATTCCTCGGGTTGAGAAATGATTACTGGAGGATGAAATGTATTTCGTTCACCTGTCGAAGCACATCAACAAATAAGTATATGCCAGACCGACGAATTCAATACCTCTTACCATGAAAGCTTATCACCTAGAAGCCGTATAGGTTCGATTCAATGCGTGGGTTTTTTCCCGACCCAATCAAAATTTAACTTCCTTATATGGAATGGCAGATGCGGTTTAACGCCCGTGTTTCGCGCGCGGGATTTTTTCCGGGAATATTTTTATTCGTCGAGGCGCGTAAAAGTGGCGTACGCGGTAGTGTGATTTTCTGGGAATCTTTGTTCTGCAAATTTCTTGAGAATCAACCAGCTGTAATAAAGTATACACACTTCATTACATATCATTCTAGCAAAAAATATCAAACATCAACACCACAGTTTAAAAAAGCAAGTGTTTTATTGTGCTACTACAACTTCATGATTACGATATTTTCTAGCCACAACAATTTCGAAAAATTACGAGTGAAAAATTCGCTTGCCGCCAAGGGACAAATTAAGCGACAAGCTCACAAATACGGCTAAATAACAAGACAAAATCGGTAAAAAAGACGTTAATATTTAGTATGTTGCTTAATCAAACCTTTTACAAGTGTTAAAGGTGGTTTTTTGGGTCGGAAGAAGTCAGACTCTCCAAAAGCGCAAAGCAAAGCAGAAAAAATGCAATTTCTTCCCCGCGTGATCGACAACCAATCTCAAAACTATAGCACAAAAACATTGTACAATCGTTACCCACGAGAAAAAAAAACCCACATTTTTGGATAAGGAAAGCTATCTGGTTTTTCTGAAGCGATACTGTCACGATAGTTATGATCGATTAATAAACGGTTGTTTTCTTGTGGGTGAAAAGTCTTATAGCTTACTGGAAAGCGGGTTGTTTAATTTTGAAATTAATAACTCAGTTTGACAGCGAAAGAAAGCTATGCGAAAAACAACACCTCAGCTACAAGCTCGTGAAATAAATGAATCATCGGAACTTATATAAATTCAGTTGCTACACTAACTAGACAGGTTAAACAGCACCCATTTCAAGCTTAAGAGGTTGTCGGCTCTCAAACCTTGTTTCTTTACATATAAAAACATATAAACCAAACTTGTAAACGCAAACAATAATAATTATCATTCCGCGCGTTAGATCGATCTAGAACTCGTTTAAAAACACAAGGGACCACCTTTTTACAAATTCGTTTGCATTGAAAATACTCCACATTTTTAGGTAACTGAATAGCTTTCTATTTTGTTAAAGCTGATACTGTCGACTACTTTGGACTGTAAAGTTTAAAATTATCTTTCTCAGAAAAAAATTCTACAAGAGAACTTGAAAACAACCACAATATTTTTACCGCACGCTATTTCTGTCGACAAAAACACTCTAAGTAAACACTCCACAAACATATTTACAAAAATCACTTCATAATTTTCGGATAAAGGAGTAGTTTTCTTGTTTCCTGCGTTTGAATACTGCCGTTATTTTGACTGTAATATAATGTCCTTCTTGACCTCAAAAATCTGCCCCCCCCCCCACAAAAGATTTACTTGCGTGTTCTTGAAATCAACAAAACTGTTGACAAGCGACCCAAAAACACAAACACCAAGATCCATTACCCGGCGATTAGGCATTTCCTCTAACTGTATCTCACATATCCCGGCTAGATGGCTAGCTCCTCAACTCGTACCACATGCGGGTCTTTTTCTTTCCGAAAATATAAAAATCTAAAGAACATCCTGCAAGCACAGCCGTATTTAGAGTATCCCGAGGAGAACTTTTAAATAAATCGAAAGAATTGTCACTTTCCCTATTCACACGATTCAAACTCATTAAGGACAAGTCGGAAATTAGACCTTCAAGGTTTCTGTCAAACTCACCGGGAACTCTTCCAAATAATACTTCGACACTTAGCGCTTTCCCAGCATTACAAATGTCATAATATTTTCTTCGGGGCGAAAAGTTTCCTCGCTGAAGCCGCCATCTACAGATGTAGTTCTCGCGCAGAGCCGCGCAGGAGCGCGAAAATTTCCTAGTTTCCATATAAAGGGCCAAAATTGATTCAGCCCCGATTCTGATTGGTCGGAAAAAAACCCACGCATTGTACCAAACATATAAAGGAGAAGTTACACGCTTCTAGGTGATAAGCTTCTAGGCTCTTACTAATCGAGTTCGAAGGACGAAGCGCGAAGCGCGCGGGCAATAAATTCGAAGGGGAAAAAACGAGGATCCCGCTTAACTTTACCCCCAGTACGGGACCTGAAGAAGACGAGGTTAGTAAGATAAATTTATTATATCTCTCCATTTGGGAAAAAGAAAACATTTCAAGTCAAACGCGAGGAAAGCCGGTTTCATTTGACGGACCACGCAAAGAACGAGCGATTGATCCAGTATCCAGTTCGACGAGTTGTAAAAAACCACGATTTGAATCCAACATTCAAACGTCTTCAAACAATTTTTACCTAGTTTATATTTTCTGTAAAAGCATGAAAACTAGGTACAGTTCGAGTTTACTTTTAAAATTATATCGTGAAGCTCGTTAAACAGACAAGGACAATAAATTTGATTCCACGATTGAGAAGAAAGCACCGCCAATAAAATACAGCGTGTTCGTCAAACTGAGTGAAAATACGAACTGAAATTAAGAGAGTATTTCTTACAAATACTGAACGAGAGAAACTCTAAAAATTGTCAAGAAACTAAGGGACAAAAGTCTTCTCAGATACTGCCGTTCCATTTTGTGGCGCTTTGCACGTGTCGTCCTGAGAAGTGTGTGCCTGCAGAAGTCGCATAATAAGCTTAACTTGGTGAAAAATTTGCCGAGGAGCTTGTCAAAAAACATCAACAGGTAAGACTTACGTTTTCCACGTTAAATATTCCATTCGTCTGCTCTTAAAGACATTTTCAAACCTTTTCCATTCAGAATTCGTCTACTTCACAGTCAGTTTGCGGACTTTTCGGCAGAGATAAAACTGTCAAGTTCCTGAATCGAGTCCGGCCGGCTCGCCACATCTTGGACGTTTCATCGTTGCTGAAAAGGCTGTAAACACAGTAAAGAAGACGACATACGAGTGGAAAAAATTTGAAAAATTCTGCCAGGAGCAAAGTAAAGGAAAATTGTGAAGTGCACAACATACCCGTTGAAGCTCTCGACAAGCTCCTGGCCAAATTTTTCAAAGATGTCCGTAAACAAAATGGTGGCGAGTACGAGCCAGATAGCCTTTCCAGTATCCAAAGAAGCATACAGGCGTCGCCTGAAGGAGTTAAAACTGCCCATTAATATCCTCCAGGATGAAGAATTTTCCCGTTCAAGAGAAGTATTGGCCGCCAAAAGAAAAAATATTGTGAAACAAGGCCGAGGAAACAAGCCAAACGCTTGCCGTGAATTGACAAACGATGAGGAGGAAAAGTTATTCGAGAGCGGTGAATTTGGTTGCCACAATACAGTAGCACTTCAGCGCACATTGTGGTGGTTCTTTTCCCTTCATTTCGGCTTTAGAGCCAGAGACGAAGTCGCCAAACTTTGCTGGGGTGATTGGAGCTGCAAAGTGATCCTGCAACAGGCAGGGAAATGTTGATTTGGTTGGCAGAGAGAGAGGAGCAAGACTCGGCAAGGCCTGGAAGGTACTCACCAGCGACAGTTTGATCCAAAAATATTCGCAACGGGAACAGAGAGATGTCCAATACGGTATTTCAAGATGTTCGAGAGCCACCGTCCTGAAGAAAGTAAACGTCCAAGTTCTCCTTTTTTTCTGGCCGTAAACCACAAACGGCTTGGTGTGAGAAATCTACCTGGTACAAGTTGTCGCCGCTCGGTAAAAACCAGATCGGTCAGTTCCTTCCTAAAGCGGCTAAAAATGCTGGTCTGCAAGCGTGTGGAAAGAAAATAGTTAACCACACCGTCCGAAAAACAAGCATTTCCCGTTTACTCGATGCAGGCATTCCAGAAAATTTCGTTCAACAGCTAAGAGGTCACAAGAACTAGCAAAGTTAAGTTCAGCTCGTACAAGTTAGCCTCCGGCTCGCTCATCAGCGACAAATGTCGGACACGCTACGACAGCATCCATCAACTTCACAAGTTGTTCCAGTGGATGGCAGGAGTCCAGTCGTGTACCACCAACACCAACAGCAGATGCAGTATTCATCTTCCACCCAGAGCACCATGTCTTTTGACCAGAGCAGTTTAAACGTTCAAGCAATGCCGTACCAGTCACTCTTTGCGTCAACAACCATCGGTTTCGATTTCCAACTGCGTGTTTAACATTCAGACACCGAGTGATCCAGCTGGCAGCTCTGTAAACACAGCTAAGCGCCAAAAATTGGATGGCAGTACCTAAGAATATTTTTTTATGTTATCTTTCTCAGTTGTTATTCGAGAATACTCCATTCATACATTGGCATTGTCTGTACGAAAACAATGACTTCTTTTCACTTTTACGTGTAGCAAACACTTGTGTACCGCGTTGATCCGGTGGCATCAGGATTCTTTGAGACTTGTCCTTTCATCAGGATTCTTTGAGACTTGTCCTTTCAGTGTTGACAAAACCTTTCGCATTACATTTTATCGCCAAGTTTTCTTAATGTTCAGTGGCAAATAAACGTGTAAAACTTGGACATGTATTTAATAAAACGTGCTACGGGCTTAGTTCGAATTGACTCGTTTTCGTTTGCTTTTGACGTACGTCAGTCATTTGAAGCCGTTCCGCGTGACTTGAAATGGTTTCCCGAACCCGTCAGACACACAGCAGAGATATAATAAATATCTTACTAACCTCGTCTTCTCGGTCCGTACTGTAAGTTACGGATCCTCGTTTTTTCCATAAATCGAAGGGGAAAAAACTCGGTCCGCAACTTACCGTACGGACCTCAAACTCGGGTAGTAAGAGGTATTTAATATCAATTACATTCCTGAGCTGGCTCATGAGAGCCTTGGATTATTTTCAATTTTTCTTGTATGGGGCCAAAATCGCTCGCTACACTAACAATAACTTCCGTTCTATTTATTTAGCGAACCAATGTAGCGGTTACGAGACTCTTGGAATGGAGAACGGAAAAATTAGTAAACCATTCCATCACAGCCAGTTCCCACTATACCCAGTATCCTCCTTGGAGTGCGAGGCTAAGAGCTGGTATCGACAAATCTTGGTACGCTAAACCAACGACCCCTCCCCGTGGATCCAAGTGGATCTTGGAAAGCCAACTTGGCTAAAAGGTGTCGCAACGCAAGGCAAAAGGTTTACCATGTTTGTGAAGACTTACAAGTTGATTTATTCATCGGACAAAAGTCGCATGGCTTACATACCGTGGTAATGAACAGACAGATAAGGTACCGCAATGCAACATTATTGTTCTTATTAAATATCTTAAGAGGGGATTCGTGGCCTACTCCCAGTATGTGTGGCTTCATAGCTCAGTTGGTAAAGCATCACACCAGTAACATGGAGGACATGGGTCCAAATCAAGTTGAAAATTAATTGCAATAGCTTATGATAAATTGCAAATACATGCGAGGATCAATGATTATGCTTCTTATTTTCTTTTTCTTCTCTTCTTCTTCTGCTTCTGCTTCTGCTTCTGCTTCTGCTTCTGCTTCTGCTTCTGCTTCTGCTTCTGCTTCTGCTTCTGCTTCTGCTTCTGCTTCTGCTTCTGCTTCTGCTTCTGCTTCTGCTTCTGCTTCTGCTTCTGCTTCTGCTTCTGCTTCCACCACCACCACCACAATCATCATCTGTCTGTATGCAATCCCTTCTCGTTAAGGATTGATTGCATTGTTTATAATTATTCTCTTGCCATCATTTAATATTTTCTGACGCAAAATAAACACCAAAAGTACTAATTTGCATTGACTGATTAATAAATATTTCTTCTCAGGTTTTCAATGGAAATACAGATCCCTACACAGTGGTGGCCAACATCTTGAAAAAACCGGTTTTCACCCGTTATGTGCGGGTTAATCCTCTTTCTTGGAACGATGCCTTAGTTCTTAAGTTAGAGTTATATGCTGTTCGAATGCTTAGATAAACCGGCAATCATCTCCCGTGGCAATTTTATGTATGATGTGCTTTAATCATTAAATTGTGGCTTACAAATGCCGCCTGTGTTGCAAAATAAACGTGCGTTGTGATTTGAGCTTGTGAGTTTTGTGTAAATAACAGGCCGGGCAAAAGAGGAGCCACATTCTTGGGGGCTATTAAAAGTAATGGTAATCTGCGATAGTCCAACGCACTATTCAAAAAAACGAGAAGAATATGTGAGATGGATCACTATATGGCCTGATTACATGAGCCGAGCTGGCCCGGTTTGCCTAGATGGACTTTCAGCCCGATAATACATGAGCCGGTTAGCTGGGCTGGCTCGGTTTGCCAATATGACTTTCAGCCAGGTATTATATGAGCAGAGCCTGCCCGGGACGGACTAGATTAGGCACGAACGACGGGTTAAATTTAGCACGAATGATTCTAGCACGAAGAATGTGTCGGATGATCTTGATGGGTGTCTGCAAAACGCTGACCGGATGGCTGCGGAAGGCGGATGGCGGATGAAAAGATGAGGATGGAAAAATGTGGATGAAAACATCGGCACAGGCAGGAGCCCATGGCAAGGCTTAGATAAATTCTGCCCGCAGAATTTGGAGCAGTATCAGCAGTTTTTGAGGCGAGTATTCTGCTGGCAGAATAAGAAATTTACGAGCAGAATTTATCCTACCCGAGAATTCAAAATTCGATCGTGGCTCTACGTTCACGTGGGCGAGCGTTTGAAAAAAGGGTGAGCTGATTTTCTATTAACTAAATGAACTAATTGTAATAAACAGATTCAGGTTGATGGTACATTTTTAAAAGTGGTGTTTTCATTGCTGTGTTGAATGCTACAAATATATCCGATTTTTTTCCGCCCAAAAGATGCACAATTTGGTGCGAGTGAGGTGAGAATTGTGTCAATTGCCTCTAGCCGGTTTTTGTCCGACAAAACGAGCATTAAAAAATCTCAGCCTTTTCAAATGAACGTTTTAAAAGTTTATGTAGTTAGGTTTAAAAAGTTTAAAATGAACAAAACTCTCGCCACTCTCTAAAAATTTCAGCCGCACGAGTTGCGTGACACCGCTTGGAAGATTTCCTGCACGTTCTGACGAATTTGATTTGCACAATTAATTTCATGCAAATGAAACCCCTTGTCAAGGGAACATTTTGAAAACGATATTATATTTTTTCAACGCCGTGAATAAACCGCGAATATTTGACTGAAGCATATCGAATGGAATTAAAGATGTTCGCATATTTCAAACTTCACAGTCTACTAAATAGCTACTATAAATAAATTATAGCGCTCTTATTGAAGCCGAGTTAATTTGGAAGTTGATGGACTATTTTGTAGCTAAAATCTTCTCTGTTCTCTTATATAATGCCGTTATTAATGGTACTCAGCACAGCTTTTCAAGCTTCATCGCCGCTGAAAATGCGACTTATTAAACCACAACTAATTAGCAAACGACTATATATCCTTATAGATGAAAACCATTTTTGTCACATTTAGTCTAAAACAAATCAATATTAAAACTTCAACCTATTGTCGGATACTATAAAACTGTTCGAGAAGGCAAACAACACCTCTTCATTGCCAAGGTAATACCTTTCCAACACGCTCTACCTTTCCACATTTCCATTGGAAATCGATATTTATCTATTCTGACCGCGAGCAAATCTTCTTTTAGCCGTGTTGTCAATTTCGTGCACGTAGCGTAAAAAAGGTCAGCGCGCTGTTGTTCATTTCGTCTTGCCCTGGGGACGAGGTTGTTCCATTCACCCAGAGTCTAACCTGGCGACGACCACCGCTGACCGAGGAGACTGTTGACTCTGTTTACGAGATTGTAGACAATGTAGACAACAACTTGCTGATGCAAACACTAAAATAAAATTATCTCGCGGTATATGGGGAGCAAAGAAACTGTATGAGTAAACTATGAAAGTAAAAAAGTACCAATAAAAGAACAGGCACGAGAATAGGAAGTTTTCAATATCTTTTCGTTCAACACTGGCTTGGAAATGATTACATGCAACGGCAAAAGACAACCGTGATATAAGCGTACTTGTTATTTTAAACTTAAACAAGAAGCTGTTTAATCCTTGGCTCGCTGCCTATCTCAAGCGTATTAAGGCATGTCTTTTCCTTTTTTCAAGACCCTCCACGAAGTTTAAAAATTCTACAGTGAAACCTCCATTAATGGGCACCATTGGGACATGCAAGGAGAAATGTCCCCTTAATAGATTTGCGCTTTAATAGAGGTACAGTGATACAAAGATTATATGAGCATTAATTTTTCCGGGACAAAAGTTTGTGTCGCCTTAAAGTCGATTAAAGGGGGTGTCTCAAAGTAGAGGCTCCGCTGTACTTCGATAAGTATTGTGTTAAAAGTTTGACAGCTAGTCATCAAAGATTTACTGAAGAAAGTTAATAGCGACCTTGAAGTTCTAAAACTTTTAATTGGGGTAGTCACATGTCTTATGACGTTACATGTCTTATTACGTCACAATTTGCCTCAAAATCCAACGACAACACAACATATGTTCATGTTTTCATTACTGCATAGAAACATAATATATTCTGCCCGGAATGAATTAAATTTTCATTTTATTAACACGACTTTAAAATACTGCATAACGCAAACAGCACTCAACCCCAGCTCTCACCCTACCTCTTTAGCCGAGCCACTCAACCGAGTGAATGACGGAACTTGTTAAATTAAATCCGCAAGCCCCAACACGTTTCACGTCCGTCAGCAATTTTCCCTTTCTACTAAAGATAAACAATAATTGATGTCAATATTATTTTTCTTCCGTTGCGACTAAACACTTCCCGTTCTCACAGAAACATAAACACCACATTTATTTATCATAAAAAAGCAGCACCGTTCAAGAAATTACACATCACCTCCATTTTTTCGCCAAAAAAATAGCAATTATCGAATAATTAATATATATTCTTGTTACCAGGACCGCGTAAACATCCGCTAAAATCCCTGAAATTTCAGTCTCTTTCAATTCATAGAACTGCGTAAAGAAACAGAAGGACACAAATTGCTCAGCGATTTTCTCCTTCTACAAACTATTACGTAACCTTGGGCAAACTCTCTAGATCATTCAATACTAAACAGAAACATAAGAAAGCACATAAATCACTTACGAATATAAAGCAACGAGTTACTCGACCGAGTCTTTTAGTCGCGAACACAGCCCAATTTAATATTCGGGGCGATGATGTAATCGCCCCGAATAATAACCAATGTCTGCCGCTCGCTCCTGGGAGATATTGTTTACTACCTAGCGTGCTAGCCCGACTAACGAGTTAACAATCCATCAATGTATTTTTCCAAAGAATTTTCCAGAGATTATTTATTCATGCCATGTTATTTAGATATCGAAAAGCTGGAAGAGTCGTTGCGGCCAGTATGAAAGCATGTTGAGAGTTTAATATTATAACTGACCGTCACGTTTTGTCTTAATTTCGCTAGGAACAATGAACTGTATAATTATAGGGCCAATATTTAAACAAGGTTAGGCAGGGTTTAACAAAACTGGCCAACCTCAATGTCTAACGTCATTTACAGTAAACCAGAAGGTGTATAACACAGACAGAAAAAAGAATTAGCTACTTATACCGACCTGCTTATAAGTAGATTTAGTCCATTAAACCACGGTCTAACTTGGAATTCGTTTAAATATTCGCCCTATAATATGTTGTTAAGCTTGAAGCAGAACAGAGAAGAACAACCAAATCTATTTTAAATAAAAGCAGATTTCATCAATACAGGCTACAATAACGTAACCTATTTATATTCTAAAATCGAAGGTTTTGTCTGTTGTTTTTTTTACAGTAATTTTATTATAATAAATTCAGATAGAGGTTACCACTTTTAAAACCGCTCTATGAAGAGTGTTCCTAGGCAAGGTATGTACTTTTAAAGCTTAAGTTTTTAGGTTTTATTGAATAGTCAAATATTAGTTTATTACCTGTTAATTTTCGATAATTTTTATGTAGTCACAGTACATATCTTTAGTGATATAGGGAGTTTTCCTTGTACAGTGTTTATGATATTTCATAAAAACTTCTATGCCTGACGGTTGTAGTTTCTCTTTTTTTTATTATTGGCTGCAGACTAATGTAACAATGCGTTGTCTATTGTTTATTCCGGCACAAAGGCAACGGCTTTAACCAATGAGCGTATACAGTTCATATATTTTGATTGATTTTCATTTTGTTTTATTATCATGTTTTAATAGTCCGCAACTGCGAGACGCTGTTAGCTCCTGCCAATGGGATAATAACTGGAGACTGCTACAGAACATACGAATCCTCTTGCACGTTTGAATGTTTAGAAGGATACGAACTTACAGGGAGTGCCACTAGAACATGTACTGTCACGGCTGGAAATCTCATGGATTGGAGTGGAACCGCTGTGACATGTACAGGTATGAAGGTGCATGGCTATTACGTCTACATAACAGGCAGATATGATGGACTATATACTAGTAGTCAGAATAAAATATAAAAATATATAACTGCTCCTAAAACTCCGAGGGGGGGGGGGGGGGGAGGGGGAGACTACCTTATATAAGCTATATAGGTGTATGTGCGGCGCCAAAGGGTATGGTTTGTGAGCAGTTTTGGTCGGAAAAAGGGGTTTCAACAAGCGCGCCGCACACCCCCACCGAACTAAATTGTCGGCGAGTACTGGTTGCATTATCTGAGTATCTACCTATAGCTTTACTGCAATGGAAACTGACACATATCTTCTGAAGTGG
Source organism: Desmophyllum pertusum (assembly GCA_029204205.1). Lineage (NCBI taxonomy): Eukaryota > Metazoa > Cnidaria > Anthozoa > Scleractinia > Caryophylliidae > Desmophyllum > Desmophyllum pertusum. The sequence continues at coordinate 2,112,006 of MU827783.1, read as the reverse complement.
TTAATGATAACTGTCATGTAAAAATCATAAGATGAAAGTGTTCCGTTTGTTGCATGTTTACTGTACACAGTTCGCTACTTCTGTGGAGGCCATTTGACTATTTGTCGACTTTTCCTGTTGGTCGCAATTCCAACAGAATACCTTTCATGGCTGTTATGGGGAGGTGTGGCAACTTTTGTGAGCTTATAGACAAACTCACAAAATTAACACCTGTTATGGATCTCAACCATCCGAAAGTGATCGACTCTAAATTCAGTAAAAACTACAAAATGTGTACTCACATTTTTAATAGACAATAAACATGAACATTCTGAAATAAAAACTTTACAATGAGTGGATTTAAAGTGTATGTATGATTTAAAAAATGTAGTTTCAAGCTTATTTGGATGATTTTAGGGCAGCTTTGAATGTTTATCAACGTTCTGGTGCAATCGGAGACATTTTTTTAAAGCGCTCTACGGACCACTAATTATTAGCACCATTGAAAACTTAAAATGGCTGATACACTTATTCAATTTGTTTTTACTGAATTATTTTCCCATTTTTTTTTTTCATCGGTTGAGGTATCCTGTCGCTGTTAGTTCTAGCTTTAATCCTTATGTGTGCCTATAATATAACAATAGAGTAAATGTTCGCGGGTGTAAATATGTTTTTGGCCAAGTCAGGCTCATTTTAGCCCGAGCCAGTACTTCGGCTTTCAGAGGGCATTTAGAAAAGGAACCAAAGAAAGTAAGCGATATCTTGAACACTGCCGGCGTCGCGTCGGCGTTTATTTAATTGTAAATGTTTATATAAAACTAGGCTGCAGAAAACCGCAAAATTCGTCAAATAAAATACGGAATTCCATAAACAGCAAAGAAATAGTCACTTAATTGTGCAATTACTTATATTTCGCCTTTACCGTCCTAATTTAATATCAGTAAGGTTGAAAAGCCATCTGTGAATGACTTTTGATGATTTACGCCTCGAAGAACTCCCGTTCAGATGTAATTTGTCCACTTTATCGAGAGGCGAAATTTTCAAGATCCGCGCGTGATGACGCCATTATTTCATGTGTCGGTCCTCTTTTTGGCTAACATTAGCCAATGGGCGCGCGAGACATTTGACTGTTATTGTAAAACGATTATACTCCGTCAATATTGGAAAAATTATGAATGCGGAAATAGAAAGTTACATGTAGGACTTTGCAGCTATTAGACCATAGTTAATAAAAGGAATGGTTATGAAGCCCGACAAAAGTCTTTGTTATATGTTTTTTGTTCGCTTTTTTTGGCCTTGACCCTGCACAAACCTGACAAAATACAATAGGTGTTTACGTGTGTTTCAAGCAACTAACCAATAGAAACGTTTCGATTACGTAATTCATGCATAGTGTATGAGCGCAAAACAAAAGATTGTGCAGGGTCGTGAACCTTCCAACATAATCTTGGCGTCTTTGTTTGCTCCTTTGAAGTTTGCCGGGCTTCATAACCATTTCCCTCTATTAACTATGATTAGACCAAACAGAAAACACTCAGCTTTTTATCCGATGGCGTCTAGTTTCGTTAAATTTAATAACAAAAATGTAATTTGCCTCCTTAGAGGCTTGCCTGTTAATTAATTGCCTAATCTTTCAGTTTTTCTTTCTTATGTATATATTTTTTCAGACCATTGGAAACAACTCTTTCAGTCCAATACCTCTGTCACCGTTTTAATGTCATTAATTTAGGAATATAATTATCTTGGGGCATTCACCAAGTTTACTGAAATAGTTTTCACTGGCCATTAGCGGACGTTTGAGTTTTGAATGCGAAATGTTGTAATTAACAATTGGACGAGCTCAAATGTTTCTAATTATACTGCGACCTTAAAGTTCCTATACGTTGCTAACTGCTAGATATGATTGTTATTTCAGTTACTGTAGCAGAGGTGACATGTCCAGCGCTACCCAAAGCTGCCGTGGGTATGTACGTCCCAGCAACGTGTGACGATGGTGGAAGTCCTTACCCCACCACCTGCGAGCTGAGGTGTCCATCTGGATATCATATCAATTACCTACCAACAAGTATAATTTCGGATCAAAGGACATGTGAATTAAATGGAACTTGGGAATACAGGGCATCTTCTCCGACTTGTAAAGGTATACAACCTCTAAAAAATAACCTTTTCACTCCCATAATCGAACCTCGAGTCAGTTGATTTGTGTCTAACCATGATATACTCATGTTTTGCCAATTTAGTGGCGAGACCATTCAAATGAAAATATATAAATCACTATAATTTCATATCGCACTTGTTTATTATGTTGAACGCGGTAGTTCTAACTTTTAAGATGTGCTGTGATGAAGCCCTAGTGTGTGACCATTCAAATGAAAGCTATGTAGTGCCATTTTATTATGTTGTAAAAGTAAATTCCTAACTTTTAAGACTATAGATGAAGCCCTGATATGTGGTCATTCAAATTAACGCTATTGAGTAGTACTTTCACGTGTTGTTTGTTGTTCGATATTTTAACAAATGAAGTTTTCTTTCGTCATTTTTTTTCTATTTTTGGTCATAGATTTTATAGATTTTATAATTGCTTTTTAGATTATCAACCACCAACTGTAACGTGCCCGGGAGCTATGACCGTTGACAACGACAAAGGAAAAAATGTTTCAACCGTCAACTGGAACTTTACATTTACCGACAACTCGCTAGCAGCAAACGAACCTGAATAACAGTGGACTCATTTACTGTCGTATTGATTATAAATGATAAGAATGTGGATACAACGCTTCCCAGGCTGCTAGGAATAGGTGAAAAACGATCTGAAGTATGTTTGTGACAGATGCTGTTGGAAAATCATCCCCTGTTCTTTTATTGTTACTGTACGTGGTAAGTAGAGAGGGAATTAGTAGTTAGAAGGACGCAGTACGCAGTGTTTGAACTTACAATTTAATACTCACCAACATATATATATATGCCAGTTAACAAGAGCTGATAGTTAGCCATTGTATGTATTGTTTAAAGACAACGGTTTAACATCGATGTCATAGCATGCTCAAAAAAGATGGGGAATCAGGAGCGAATGTGAGTGATTTCGAACTATTTTGACCATGGTATGGCGTCATAACGTTGTCTATATACAAGGCAGGATGATCTAAGAGATGGATTCTCCGTACCCATCTTAGATCATCCTCTCTTGTTATCAGTTATTTGCTTTTTATAATTCAACAATAATTTTTGTTTAACCTGGTTTAGAGATAATAAGCTAATAGATTCTGTTTTGCCGTTGTCCGTTCACTGAGTTATAGATGCACAAATATGGTAATAACAAAAGTCTAGTAGGTCACTAATGTTCTTTCGTGCACACTGATGTCGATGTTTTCTGTGCATCTATAAATGAACAGACAACCGCAAAATGGAATATATTTGTTTTATACAATAACATAATATTTCATTTATACAGTAATCTAAATATAATGCCGCGGCCGGTAATTAAGTGCATTTTCACGACAATGTTTCCGTTATTATGAAGATTAACGTAGATACATAGATAGAACAAAGGGGTTGGGCCACTTTGTGCGTCCGAAGGCCGTATTTCACGAGAATGAATTTTCACGATTTCACGGAGAAAATGGCCTCGAAGGATGTTAAATGTCGCGAAAATCGTCACCAAAACCGTCATCATTTTATGATCAATGAAGTGTTTAATTGCAATTGAGAAAACATCACTAATGATAACAAAACAACTACTTGATAAGTACAATGCTCAGTTGAGTAAAGTCATTCTTAAATATATGAATCAGGTACAAAGTTGTGACAACTTTTTAACATTTATATTAAAAGGACTTGATCGAAACAAAATACCTTTTTGCAAATGTCACGGTGTCAATGTTATTTGTGTAATTTCGCGTTTTCAATTTTGCGACACTTTTTTTCGCGGGTATTTCATTTTAATATATTTTTAATTTAATCACGCAAATTAAGTACATCACGTTTCTTTTCTGCGTTATAGCTATTTATGAGCAAAAAATGAGAAAATTCTGCCGCGAAATCAAGATTTTGCTTGATATTTATAGACATTGGCTCTTGAATACTAACATCCTTTAACGTCTACTGTGCGTGGTAAATTCAATGGGAACCATGGTGCCTTATAAGTCCTTTGATATTTTATTAACAATCCTACTGCTTTGATTCTTGTAGATACTGAGCCACCAGTTTGTGGTAATTGTCCGTCGGACATCCTCATAGACAACGCAACTCTATCTAATACAAGAGTGAATTGGGAAAGGCCACATGTACTGACAACTCAGGAAAACCACCCATCGTCACCTCTAACAAACAATCTGGAGTCACTTTACGTAGTACCAAGTTCTACTGAAGTGTTATACATCGCCAGTGATGATGGGGGAAACGAGAACAAAACGTGTTCATTCAGAATTACTCTCAAGAGTAAGTATTTGGCCGTCGACGTTGAATAATAATAACAACAACAACAACAACGAACAACACAAAACACAACAACAACAATCAACAGCAACCAATAAGAACTGAACAACAGAAAGTTGAGAAATGAGTTCAGGAAATGTTACGAATATTTGGAACATTTCTATATTAACTATTTATTGTTAAAGTGTGTTTACACGAATTCCCTATGACTTCACCAGGAGTTTCCCAAGACTTCCCATGACATCTTCATGTTTCGTTATGACACAGCGTTCCTATGCATTACTAGCGAGTTCCCCGTGAGTTCGAATGAGGACCCTAAGACCCAATGAGGACCCCACGTGTTTCCTAAAAGTTGACTATGAATGCCTTATGATTTCTTTACGAGTTTTCCTACGAGCTCTCCAAACTCCACGAGATTCCCGTGAGTCAGTTACATGATTCCCTCGAGTTTCTAACGGAGTTCCTCGTGAGTTCTCCCTGAGTTAGCACATAAGTTTGCCACGAGTTTCCCATGAATTCACATGAGTTTTCTCTGAGTTTCCTCTGAGTTTCCCTTAATTAAGTTCCCAATGAGTTCTTCATTAGTTTCTTTATGAGTTATCCATGAATTCTCAATGAGCCTCCCACAAGTTCTCCATGAGTTCTCAAACGGGTTGCCCTATGAGTTTTTCATGAGTTTGCCTATGAGTACCGCATGAGTTTTCCAACCACAATGTCCAAATACATTTCGTTGTTCCAAAAAAAAAAAAAACCTTATTAAAACTAATGAATCAAGGTACTAACTGCCTAAAATAATCATTGGGGGCTAGACAAGTCAGGCAGCACTCCATGAGTTATGTTAAGGCCGTTTTACACGATACGATTTGTCGGCCCGATCTGTCGGCACACTCGTAAGGCTCATTTACACGCTACGATTTATCGGGCCGATTTTTCTTTTATCGATATAGCGCGAGGATGAAAATCGGCCCGATTTGTAAAATCGGGCCGATTTTCGTTCGCTCGGTCGCTTTCTTATCAAATCGGGCCGACAAATCGTATCGTGTAAACCAGCCTTAAGTGTTTTTCTTATGACTTCTCCACTGATGAGTTTTCCACGACCTTCCCTATGACGTATTCATGAGTTTCCCATAGCCAGAAATTCCGAACGCGCGTAATCGTGTCCGTCCGTGACCGTTAAAAAGAAATGGCGGCTCCAAACTTACAGAGATTCGTATGAAGTCGAAACAAAAACATGATATATCTAAACCGTGGCGTAAAAAGGACATCTATCCCCATTAATATATATTGGGAGATACGCCTTAAGTCATCTCCTGTGAGGTTTCAAAACGGCGATATATCGAATATTCATTGCGGTTTTTAAGAAAGTAGTTTAAGGACTAACACGATAAGACAGGCCATACAATTGCTTACCTCTGAGGTGACAACAAGCTAAATTCACTCCATGCGAACTCTCTCCATGCCTTTCTAGATGTAGCTACTCTCTCATCCCCATGAAATTTTTGAAGTTCAAAGGTGTCTTCGTATTTCCATGATATTATAAGGCTTTGTAGCCGTTGAAATCTTGCGGTTTTTCAGCAGTATTTGTCGAGGAAAAATTGAAGCTAAAGGACGCCATTATTGAACGAAATCGGTTTGCTCCAACGCGCTTCATAGCAAAGTGGCGCGACGTAACGGACCAATCGTGTGTCTTCCACGCGTGACTGGGCACGGAGTAACGCAAGCTTAATTTGGTTCGACATTTCTGGCTATGCCCATTAGTTCCCCATAAGTTATCTATGATTTGTCCATGTGTTTCCTTATCAGTTCTTCATGAAATCCCAATTAGTTCCTTATAAGTTATTTATGAGACTCCCTGTGCGTTCCTTGTACTTTGATGAGTTTCCTCATGAGTTATCCATGCCTTCTGTACTAGCTTTTTATTCTTTATGACTTTCCTGAGTTGTTATAAGTTCTCCATGACGTCTACCCCATGAGTTCTCCGTGAGTTTCTCTATGAGTTCCCAATAATTTTCCCATGGTTTTCTCCATGAGTTCCCCAAGAGTTTTCTTTGACTTCTCCATGAATTCGCTATACGTTCCCTCTTATACACTGATAAGTGGTATAAGATAATTGAGGATTGGTTGCTTTGGTTGCTTTATTTATAGCAGTTACGAGTTTTTGTTATGTTAATTGACACTTTTACTTTCACAGAAAAGGCCTGCGTTATATTCCCTCCTCCAAAGAACGGTGCTTTGGCATGTACCGGGGCTGATGGTGATTCCCCGTATTGTAGCGTGAGATGTCATATAGACTACGATTTTGCGTTCCATCCTGCTTATCTTTACTGGTGCCAAGGAGCAAAATGGCAATTTTACATCTTTCCAGGCCAGCCGCCTACTTCAAAGCTTCCTTGGCCAGATTGTGCAAGTAAGAAGGAAATATATATATATTTATTAAAAAACTGGACCACGGATATGGGATTTCTAGCCTTTTGATTGGTTAACGGAGACAGTCTAACAGCTGATATACCTGCTCCGACAAATATGAACGCGTCAGCGAGAAAGAGAGCTGAATTTTTTTCTCTCTCCAAGGAACAATGGCCGCCGGAAAAAAATTGTTTCGCGGCAGAATTGACTGAAGACGAAGTAACAGAACTGATAGAAATACAGCAAAGTTTTGAACGAAACATTTAATTGGAAATGCCTGTAATTAATGTACTACAAATGCAACTGAACGAGCACTAAAGGAAGCCTGAAACAATTTACGGGAAAATTCGAAAACTCGCAATACAAATCTGCACAAATTCGTTCAAAATGAATGAAAAACCTGTTTACAACACAAGTTTAAACTTAGCCTATTCAGTATTGTTACCTTGTGTTTCGAAGAGGCTTGTCAATTCCAACTGGACTAAGCTTTTAAAATCAGCACAATCTTAATATCGGAGAAGAAGCATACGACAGTTCGTCAAGCGTTTCGTGTAGTGATGGTCAGGTACAATCAAGATCACTCCACAGTGGAATTCTCTTCGAAGATCACTCTTTTTCTCTCCATCCATGTAGATATTGACGCTTTTCCTTGCTTTTTACTTCAGTGAACTTGATTTTAACTTGCTCAGTTTCGCTGGTTTCAAGACAATTGATTCTGTAGTCGTGCACGATTTGCTCGCCGTAAACAACCCGTTCAGCTGTCCATTCAACTTGTAAAATGAATATAATGTTCAGCTCCACAATTATTTCTGATCTTTCCATTTTAATCTAAACCATTTGCACAATTTCCAAGAATAGACGAAACTTTAGAAGACACCGAGAGCGAAGATTAAAATTCTGCTTTGCTCTCTTTTCATTCACTGTGCTAACTGAACTGGCAGACCGCGCCAGCCTTTTGCCGCCGTTTTTCATACAAATCATACTTCATTTAGATTGAACTGAAAATTCACTCAGTCGATCGATAAAGTAATACCGAAGTTTAGTTTAGTGAAGTTTTTAATAAAACAATTATTCCATTTGCCCTTGTTGGATATGAGAAGATTATAGCCAACTCGCGCTACGCGCTCGTTGGCTATTTATCCTCTCATATCCAACGCGGGCTCATGGAATAATTGGTAATATATATATATATATATATATATATATATAAAGGTTAAAAAAGGCTAAGGACGGACAACTTCTGACGATAAAAAGTAAAAATTTAATGAAAACGTTTCGGTCTTAGACCTTCATCATTTCGTACAAAACAGCGTGTGGATTACAGAGTTGATAACTTTGCTTATATAGGATTACATTGTTTGCTATTCTAAAATAACTCTTACAGGGTGATTACGTAACAATTCAAAAACTTACAGAAATACAGTGTTAATTATGAAATACAGTGTAAATTATGAAGTAACAAATAAGGCCAGTAATTTTGCTTAGATAAGATTTCGTTAATTAAAGCTGTAAATAAACTCCTAAGGGTGTGTAATGACTAAAAGAAAATATAGTTTCCCGTGTTAATTACAAGGTAACAGAGTTCTAAAATCTTACGCAACCAAGACACTTTACAATCTGAGCGTAACAAATTCCATATACCAAGCCCATGAATAAACGCGGCGAATGAGAAAACATAACAAATGCCTCGCACGGGGTCCTTAAACGATGATCAAAACAAACGTAATAAATGCCCCACCAAAGCCCTTGAATAAATTCTACGCTCACATAAATAACATATACCCGGGACAGAGCCCTTGAACGCTCCAGATTGAATTGGTAACCTGGTTGCGTTTAATAAATTATATAACGAAATTCATTATCAAAATAAAATAAAAATAATAAGAATTAAGAAGAGATGATTGCAATGCGGTAACTTGTACACTTGGAAAAGCTAATTGTAATTAATTCTATTTTTGAATGAAATTCTTGTCTTTTGTTTAAGCCGTGGGCGCTAAAGAGAATAGTTGCGCGCTCCAGTAGGCCTCTTTGGTAATTAGCAAGCTATCTAAATTCTCAGCGTCACTGGCAGACTCTACTTGGTCAATACACTGAAATTTGAAATCTTTTAAGACGTGTAAGCTCTTATTGTAATGTACCGCAACTTCGCAGGTTTTTTTGTTGGTTGTCATTGCTGATTTATGATTACGGAATCTAACCTTAAATTCTGTAGCGGTAGATCCTACGTACTGTAAATGACATTTTGGTACAAGAGGCTAGATAAATGACATTTTGGAGTCACAAGACAATTTAGATCGAATTGTATAACTTTTGCCAGTTTGATAACTTTGAAAAGATTTTGACTCTACGAAAATTTTTTTACACAGATCGCATCTGTCCCTACTGCACTTGAAACAACCTATTATAGTATTGATAGTATTGGCCTCCTGCTCTACAGTGGTCCTATGTCTGGATGGTGCTAAGATGTCTTTTAAGTTTTTGGACCTGCGGAATGATGGTATAATGGAATTTTGAGGAAAAAATTCTTTCAATTTGGGATTAGATTCCAATAAATGCAAATGCTTCTTAATGATGTGACCAACATCTGGTAAATTGCGATTAAAATGTAACGACGAATGGAAAAAGTTTCTTAGCTGTCCTAGTCCGGGGTTTAAGCAAGTCATTTCTGGGAATGGTGGACGCCTTAAGAAACTGATCTTCAACTAGTTTAGTAGGATATCCCTGACTGATAAGATAGCCCTTGTATTCTGATGTCTTCTCAATTAGGAAATTCTCATCCGAGCAATTTCTCCGCAATCTAGTGGCTACTCCATAAGGGATTGCCTTAAAAACATGTTTGGGGTGTGCGCTTGAAGGCGGGAGATACAAGTGGCTGTCCGTAGGTTTGGAATAAACATTGTTTTAATAAAACCATCAATTAAGTATAACGTTAAATCTAGGACATGAAGCTATATATATCTACTGTATCTTAGTCCATGTTTATGTTCATGTCCATGTCCAGCTTTTGATCAAAACTACCGTGTCCATGTCTATGTCTATTTATTCTACTAGCGTTGCAATGCACCGGCAATGGAAGCAAAGTGTTCTACTTTGCTTTTTATTTGCAGTGGACTAGCATCCACCCAAGTAGAGCAATACTCCTAGTTGCATCATCCTACATATACCAGATTTAAGCACTGATCATTAAGCAAAAACATTCGTCGCATTTCAGTCGCTCCAATGTATACATCCCGGCATTAATTTAGTCAATTAAAAAAATACTTTTTTTCTCGGCTTGAATTAAATTCAACGCAACTGAAATACGACTTAATGCGACGTATAAATTGGGCCTTAATATTTTTGATGTTACTTAGCTGCCATCATCCAATTACTATTTTAGTATTCTTGCTTTTACTATGCCCAACAGAAACAGATACTCCCACAGCGGCCAAGATGGTTAGTTATCCAAGCTTCTACTTCGACGGAAACTGCAGTGACCCAAATTTACAAGCCGAAATGAAGAGTAATTTCACTACCTTTCTAAGAGGGCCACAGTTTGCTCCACCTTTCTGCCTTATTAAACCGGAATGTACCCCCGACAACGTGAAAACATTTTGTGGAACTACTTCAGCCCCAGCAAGAAGACGAAAGAGACGTTCTGTCAGAGAGTTATGGATTCAAAGGGCATTCAATTTCGCCAAAATGCCAGCAAATTTTAATTACCACTGAAAATCATCCGTCTTTCATGATCAGCAACAAAGGGTTCAATCGAGAAAGCAACAGTAATTAGAACAAACAAATAACAGAACACTTGACATATTGCATATTGCAACACCCTTCTTCACACTAGTCTTTACTCTAAACCAATCCGTTCTCTCCTCTCCATCCACTATGGCGCATTCAAAGTCACTGTACAGTGCTTTCACCAGGATTATTATCTTTTGTGGTATACCATAGTTTCTCATGATGAGCCATAGACTTTCCCTATGGACTGAATCTAAGGCATTCTCAAAGTCGATAAAGTTAATAATGTACACTGTGGACGGCCATTCTATTGACTGTTCGATTATGTTTCTTAGCACCAACATCTGCTCAGTGGTTCCTCTGCCTCGTGTAAATCCCGCTTGTTCTCTTCTTAATTTTTTGTCTACTCCTATTCGAATTCTGTCAATCACAATCTTCTCCATCATTTTGCTGACAACTGGTAATAGCTACAATACCACGCCAGTTTTTGCATTCCTTCAAATTCCCTTTCTTGGGAAGTTTAACTAGTAATCCTTTTCCTCCATTTCTTAGGTACCTTTTCTTGTTTCCTTACCACATCAATGATCTCCTTGACTTTCGTGGTAGCAAGATCTATGTCAGCTTTAAGCAGCTCTGCTGATATTTTTCAATGCCTGCTCTTTCCCATTCTTCGTGGTTTTTATTGCCTCCTCGACTTCACCTCTGCTTGGTGTAGATGTATCAATTTCTACCACCTCAGCTGTACATTCTAAGTCCATTTCACTTGCCGGGTTGTTGGTTGTTTTTAGGACCTCGCTGAAGTGTTCTAACCATCGCCTGTTCTTGCTTTCCTTGTCATCGAGGAGCTTGCTGTTTTTTTATTTTACCGCAGTGCTTTGCCTTGGTTTCTCGTTGCACAGTACTTTGGTCAAGGTGTACAGTGTTTTCATGTGCTGTAGTCTGGATGCATTTTCAGCTTCCTCTGCAATACCCTCAGTCCATCTTCTTTTATCTGCTCTAGTCTGCCTTTTCACCTCTTTATCTTTCTCCTTGTATTCATCTTTATAGAGAATAACAAGATGAAGAGGATTATTACTAGACTTAACGTTTGACCACGCGGTGCATTATAGTTCATGATAGTTAGGTGAGTTAACCCTATTCTGGCTTTTTTTCGTTCGTGAGCCTGGGGGGGGGGGGGGGCAGATAGTGCCCCCCCCCCCCCCTATGTATCTCGAAAAGTATTGACTCTATGAAAATGAAACTTACAAGGTGTGTAAAGCATCCAAAAATCTTTATTTTAGTGGCAGTCACGTGTTAATTATGACGTCATACATGCCATAATGACGTCATAAATTAACAAAATCCGCCATCTTGGATCCTAAATCTTGGACTTCTAAATTGTCTAGAAATGTCAGAAAATCTCCAAATTTGTTTTGAAAAAATCAAGAAAAATATAAAAATGTTAAAACGGCAAAGATTTTGGAAGGATTTCATCGTAAAAAGCAAAAAATTTATGAAAACTGAAAATCACACTCGACTCCGCCATTTGACTCCGCCATTTTACATTTTGATTTCAATTCGAACCCAGTCCACTGCATCACACCTTTTCGCTCGGACCCGCTCGTTGCACCGCCCTACATTTTAGCGGAGCTCCTAAGAACGGGCCGTTAGGCCCGTTCTCAGGGCGAAGCTCCATACCCATAGAATATCGATGCTGCCCAATTTTGATGGTCATGGCTAGCGGAATGGCTCGCGTGCGCGTGTGTTGTACGACCGTCCGTACGTCGAATTTCATGACATTTTTTACATGAAGTAATTCTCACTCAAACAAATGGCAGCGTGGTTAAAGATGGAATTTCGAGGCAATTATCTGGTTTTCGGAAAGACAACACAACTTTTAAACGTCAGCCGTGGAAATATAATAACCTAAAGAAACTGGACTGCCTATAAAGTGGAATATGCATATCATAGAGAGGAGAAATGAGGACTGCTTTTGCCGTTGCTTTGAACCTCGTTGCGTTGTGAAGTGTGTCAAGTTAGTGTGCAGATTCGAATGTAGATTTCAGGGACTCTTTTGTTTTCGTGATTGTTTCCCGCGACCGACTCATCACTACCAGTGTAGCAACAAGTCAGCAATTCTCTTGGCTTGGTCAATTTAGCTTCGGGACGCCATTGAAGTGATACAAAAAGCCAAAGCTAAATACAGCTATTATTCCCTATTTGACCATAAGTGTACATGTGCAAGCTTTGTTGTAAATATTGTCTGTGCGTTCAAACTGTTTATTGTTTTGTGGTTGCGTTTTATTTGTAATTTTGTTGAATTTTCTTCGGGACAAGTGGCGGGACCGCCATGCATCTTGACATCGGGACTAGTGAAATACACCCAAAACATCTTCCGGTTTCTCTTAAAGTTTGTTGCAATTGGCTGCCTGTGTTTATAAGTTGTTGGCTGCCTGTGTTTATAATTTGTTGCTGCCTGTGTGTATAATTGTTGGCTGCCTGTGTTTATAAATTGTTGGCTGCCTGTGTTTATTTAACAAATAGATTCCATGTTGCCGTGCGTCTGTTCAATAATAGATCACAGATGACGTCAAAATGTGATAAGAACAAAAAAGTGGCCAACGAGCCGCTGCGGCGAGTTGGTCACTGATGTTCTTACCACATTTTGACGTCTTCTGTGATCTATTACTGAACAGACCCACGGCAACATGGAATATATTTGCTTTATATAATTTTGGAGATATTCGCTTCGGATTTTCACTTGATTGTACGCTAAATAACCCGATAAAAATTAATGTCAACAAACATCGAGTTTAGGCCACAGTGTTTCCATGCACTCAAAATAAAACTTTGTGAAAACTAAACGGCTTAAAATAAACTACAGCTCAACTCAGCAAATGTTTCGAAAGCAAATATTTAGAGACTAACCTCTATTCCGTCCTGATATGAGGAAAAACAATCTGAATTATTCCAGTCCAAATCCCGTTGCAAGTCGCTTATAAACGGCGAACGATAATCCCGCTAAATTTATCGGATTCTGTTCACAGATTATGAGCTAAAAGACCATCATATTTTCCTCCAAGTTCTAGCCAAGCTTGAACAGCCGATTTAAAATTCGTATCAATTGATCTACATTGAATTTCCTACGGAATATTTCCAGTTTGATGAAAAGTTTTCTCTGTTTTGAAACGGCGATCGATGCGAAGAATTCGCGTTGTGGCAGGGCGCGAGTGTTTTCCCGCCACACGTGACGTCATTCGTCCGTCTGTACTCTAATAGAGGACGGTTCTAAACCAATCACAGCGCGAGTTTTACACAGTAAATTATATAAATATTTGTTGGCTGCCTGTGTTTATATATGTGTTGACTGCCTGTGTTTATAATTGTTTACTGCCTGTGTTTATAAATTGTTGGCTGCCTGTGTTTATATATGTGTTCACTGCCTGTGTATATTGTTTACTGCCTGTGTTTATAGACATTATTGTTTGGCTGCCTGTGTTTAAATATATTTGTTGGCTGCCTGTGTTTATAAGTCGTTGACTGCCTGTTTTTATAATTGTTGGCTGCCTGTGTTTATAAATTGTTGGTTTCAGTATGCCATTCCCCGAGGGTGACAGCTTAATACAGGTTTGACTGTAGTAAAGTTATTGAAAGTGGAAGAAATATAATGATGAATAAAAATATAGTAATGTGTATATATATTTGGTATCTGCATTGTTGCTCTATGATTTTCTTTTGGCCTTAACAGGGACGTGCCGCCCAATATGTTATGGTTTTTAGGGTTTTTTGGTCTTGAACGGGGTATCAATTTTATCACTCTCTCTCTTAAACAGGGTATCTTTACATATGGTTAATCTTTACATGGCCTAATGTCTTAATATATGGTTCATTTATAAAAACCTTACCACAAGCCAAATTTGTACCATTTTTTTGGTTGGCGTAATTACAATGTAGAGCAAACAGCTCAGTGACTCCATAAGCTGTAAATAGATTTGTAATCACTATTCTGTTCTTGTCTTAAAGAGGGTATGATTTTGAGTTAAATGTCTTAAATGGGGTCTCAAAAATCGGAATTCTACATGTATCTTAATACAGGGTAGGAAAATCAGAGATTTGTGTCTTGAACAGGCGCAGGAATAGGTTAGCTCAGGGGGGGGTTAGCCCACACTGTCATTATATATATTGTCCATCTTGTGATGACTCTCAGCGCACCCATGTTGTAATGGAAGTCAATAACTCTCCCAAGGCTTTCAAAACTCCCTTGTTCACTTCATATCCCTTCTAGATCTCAGACTTTGAGAAGCAAATAAGTATAACTCATTCCACTGGAACATTAGCTCCACAGTCTAACACGTTCAGTCCATCCAGATTTTGCATTGTTTGACTCTTTTTTATTGTCCTTTCTTTACTACAGTTCAAAGAAAGGCTTTTTCAAAACATAAACCTGTCAAACCTATATTTGTTTCTATTTTAGTCCTAGCATGTATTGTTGTAACATTCATTTCCCTACTTTGGAAAGTAGTGTACATAATTTGTTGGTGTACTGTTGAGCTACCCTTGTGTAAAAAATGGTTGAATTACACCACCCAGGCTTTTTCTTCACTATGGTGATTAGATCAAAAAGGTGTCTTAGAACCTTTTTAGCTATTGACATAACAGGCAAAGCGCACACATTTTCTTTTGCACCATATGCCACTATAAAAGATTTGAGATCTCAAATAATACTTAATCTTCTTGAAAGAAATGTATTTAGCAAAAATTAATATATATATATACATATGTATTGAAAAGTGATTTAGGTAAGGAATAGTTAACTAATAGCCATGTTATTGAAAAGTAGGTAAAAACATGATGTAACAGGGGCTCTCCTTGTAAGCCAGTAGGGTTTGTTGAGAGCTCCTGCTCCCTTATCATAACTATGACTTGCACTACTGTAACTATCAATCATGGGGCAAATAAACTTGAACTTGAACTTAATAATACATCCTTTGGTAAGTTGGTCATATTTATTTGGCCCATCTTGAATATGAGAATTCAGGGAGCTCCGCTGTTAGGCTAAGACTATCTATATATATTAGCGCCTGCTTTAGACTGTTACGTTCCTGAATAGCGCGCGCGTTGACCTTTACCAGGGCGGGAGAAGGCTGGGCGATGAAACCGGCGGTCCGCTCTTCACGCAATGTGTGATGCGGGAGTAGGACTGGCACGAGCGCTCTTTCCGCTTTTCCGGTGCAAAATGGCGAAGCAAAAAGTGTCTTCGAAGAAACCGGAAATCGTGTTTATTTTCAATTTTACGAATCTGGAGTTTCGTCTGCTTCGTATATAATACGCAAGGACAGGAAAACAAATACCTTTAGTCCTCGACTGTAAATATAAATGTACGCTATGTCCATCATAATTTAATAAAATTGGCGATGAGTAGGGCAGCAGTAGATGCGTGTAGCGCAATTAAAACATGACCAACTAGTCTTCCGGATCCGCTGTGTCGTGTAAAAAAGCACCACAAAACACCTCTCCAATTTTTTAATATGTTGAAGGCTGATAAATTTTTGACAACATAACTAAAATTTAGCTGGATATATTTGGATATAGTGGAGTTCTATAACTTTAAAGTTGACAAAAGCGTCAAGCTCTATGTCGTAAGATCACGCGGCCGGTTTGTTTTGATTCACGCACGATCAAGTTCGCCTTGAAAATAATTAGGCGAATAAAATGTCAATAACAGATCAAACGGTTGCATTTTCATTTCAATTTGTTAAATTTTGCGTTCAAATCGGTTTCAGTAGGCAAGCATAAGCCTAGCAGAAGTAAAATAAGTTGACCACACAGCACGCATACTGACCATACTGGCACAGCACAGAGCAGCCAGCACAGCACAGCACTAAAAAACATATGGACACTAAAACATGTTCCCCCTATTGTTGGATAGTGAGTACACTGTAGGATAGGTCTATAGCTTGTCAGACACTGAGCACTTATTTATATAGTCGATAAAACCAATCCATGAAATTGGAAAATATGATCGTAAATTACTTTTTTAAACGAATAGTTCGCAATGAAATTAAAATTGGTCTACTTTAGAAAACTTTGCTGGAAATAAAATTAACAAAATTGGTGACCATAGCCATATAAAATTAATTCCAAAACTGTAGTCGCTGTCTTTCTAAATTAACTCATAACAAAATGTAAACAAACGAAATACTTTTCATTTATCAAATGTTTCAGTGGCATCATTTCCCTCACCAAAAAAAGCAAGTGGCATAATCCTAATAGCAATGTACGTTACAAACACACTCGCCAAATCTCAACAGCAGCAAAATATCGACGATTGGTATTGCAACCGCACAAGCCTCAACAGCAGAATTTAACGGCCACAGACAACATGCTGCAGCACAATTATTATACATTCTGCTCTCAAACATTTGTGGTACAAAGAAGACAACATTTTTTTTATATTCTTGCATATTTTATTTGACCATACCATATAATTATAAGATGTAATGCTATATTAATTTTGAGGTTTTCTGTTTATCGTTGCCATGGCAATATCGATTTCATACATCATAGCAAACTTCAATACAATTAAGACTAGTAAATTTGGTGAAAATTTCACATCAGCCAAAAAGCTCATAAATCAACCTCGTTCCCAGGGTCTGGTCTGGTCTGGTCACGTGTCTAATTGACATTTTCAAACCCCAGGGAGGGCTCCTACAATTACGAATCTTTGTCGCGCTTTCTTTTGTCGACAACAAAGCGAGGCCAGAAGCTAACGGCCACTGTTCACAGGCAAGCGATGTTTTTATACAGCAGTCTTCAGTTCGCTGTTTGCAGCAGTTACTCCAATGTTTAGAGGCAATTTACTATGGCCGAGATGTCTACGGAAAATCGATGGAATTTCGAAAAATCGATGAATTTCCAGCGCGCTAGCGCTGCTCCACGGCAGGCAAGGTCTCGAAAGGTCAATGTCGTATCGGAGTCAATTGTCAAGGCGTCATCATTATATAAAATTACACTGACGTCTGAACATTTCCACAAAGAGGAAAGAAAAATATTAAGACACCATGGGCTTAATTCAAGTTTAATAAACCAAGCTTATATTTTACGAGTCGCTGACTCTTAGTCTAAGCGCTGCAAAAATCTAATACATCACGTATACATCGCATAAATTGCCATAAATGTAAAACAAAGTGAATGCACGTTGCATATCGAGTTTTCCTGTTTTTAAAAGATATATCCTAAAAGGGTAAAGGTAAGGCGAGTGCAATAAAAACAAACAGAAACAATCAACAGTAACGTAATTTACCTGGAGTTGGGTTGAATTTTCTTGACGATCGCGGAGACTTGCTCTGGTCGGTGATCATTTTTGTCACCTTTTATCATTTTCGCAACGCCGCCGGTAGCGACGAAATACGCGATACCGAATACAGAATAAAGAATCAAGTAAACTGACATCGCCGCCGAATAAATAAAAGCTATAAAGATTTTCTTTATCCCTTTCCTGTCCTGGATTCGCTTTCGACTCCTTCGTCTTCGCAGATCTTGATCAAATGTGCATTGTACAGCAGTGTACAGATGGCGATCTTTCGATACATCTAAGACCTTCTAAGAACCCTAGCTTTCCTTGATCGCGGTCTTGAAGGCTACAAAAATATTTAATCGTCCGTTTATCGTCTTTTTGGCGTCTCGGAACGGCCAAAATGTTTGCCACGAAAGCACGTCCACATGCGGTTATTTCGATTTACAACACTTTCCGCTCACCCCTAGGCAAAGTGGAGACAAATTTCACACTCATCTGCCCCTCCCACTAATCTTTTATTTGCTACATCCCTGATTCTGGGACACAGGTCTCTCTTCTCTCGCTCCAGGGGCGGGAAGATGAGAGACCCTGGGAACGAGGTTGCTCATAAATTTGAAAGCATTATTAGGCATCATAATTATTATTATTAGACGGCAAGCTCAAGGTTTCTATCAGCTGATAGTTGGTAAGTAAGTAAGTAAGTAAGTAAGCAACTTTATTTTACGAGGGTAAACACATAACAGTTAAACACTGATAAACTTATACAGGGTAAGCCACTTCAGTTATACAACTGTTATCAGTGTGGGCCCTGTAAAATTAAAATTAAAAATGACAATAAAATTTATTTATTTATTATTTATTTATGTTTGCATATATATAAATTTAAAAAAAGCAACTGACTCACTAACTGACGGACAGATCAACCGGTCATAGTGAGATGGTAAGATGATTTGCTGTACTGGATTTTTTTAATGTCTTTTGCTCTTTTTATCACCCATCCAGCGTGCAACGGTCGATGACTGCTGCAAACTAAATGTCATCTGGTTTGTTTGCAGTCACAGCACTTGCCCCAAGTTTGTTCTTTCTTAACGACAGACCCAATTGTACTCCAGAAATGCTGGAGTATAGGTTGGAGAACGTTGTCAGACGCAGTATTTTTTTTCTATTCCCACCTCCAGAAGAATCTCCTCCCAAACTGGGCCGGGTTCGGTTTTGACCGCAACACATTGAAATTCTTCTTTACCAAAAAATTGCTCGTTAAATGTTTATTTATGTTTTAAAGCGAAGATCTCAAATGGAAGCATTGTTCAAACAAATCACCAACTGACATCAATAAGTCTTTCCATGAATCTGGTTATTTAATTCAGAATGTTTATCGTGGCAGCAACTACCTGCTCTTCCTTTTAATACAAAATTGATCTGAATGTCTGAAAACCTAATATCTAACACTAGCTTCAGCGACGGTAAAAGCCTATATTAACATTAGCAGACATAAAATTGTTTTCGTTGGCACTTACTGAAGTTTTCGCCCTCGTCCAAATCAAAATCAAAATCGTCATAAGTATAAAGATCAGGGAGAAATAAGTCCTCGAGTTCTTGTAGCTCCAGCACACTCGACTCCGCCATTTTGCATTTTGATTTCAATTCGAACCCAGTCCACTGCATCACACCTTTTCGCTCGGACCCGCTCGTTGCACCGCCCTACATCTTAGCGCTCTGCTTTTACGTACCCGACTAGCGCGCTCGTGATTTTGTGTTAGACTGTTACGTTCCTGACGAGCGCGCGTTTTTTTGTGTTTGAATTTTACGCTCCTGACTAGCGCGCTCGTTATTTTGTGTTAGCCTGTTACGTTCCTGACTAGCGCGCGTGTTGTTTTGTTTGACTACTAGAACAAGTAATCGCATAATTCCTCGTAAAATTAAGGATTAATATCACGTGTGTTTTAAAAGGGGCCTGACCTGGCCATTCTCGCACTTGTTGTCAGTCAACCATCAAAGCGTAAACAGCTGACAAACAACCTGTGCTTTTTGTACGACCGTTACAGATAAAATTTGGTTCATTTTTTTCTAAGAATGTTCTGTTAAACATTGGCAAGTTATATCTTAATTTTGTTAGTGATATATTTTGGTTTCATGAGATTTTGAAGCATGTTAAGTTTGCAAGACGCTTGACTCAACAACGTGCCACGACTGCAAGAGTACAAATTTGCATTTCGCACCAAAATACCAAATTTGGGTAAACGGCCTGTC
This sequence comes from Desmophyllum pertusum, assembly GCA_029204205.1. Taxonomy (NCBI): domain Eukaryota; kingdom Metazoa; phylum Cnidaria; class Anthozoa; order Scleractinia; family Caryophylliidae; genus Desmophyllum; species Desmophyllum pertusum. The sequence goes on along the minus strand of MU827783.1, from coordinate 2,091,938 downwards.
AAAACTTGGTTGCCATGGAAACATAACGTCACGTGATCAAAAAATTGACACACCAAAATGTTCCCAGATACTTTTTTTTGATTTCGTCATGGTTACTGATATGATCAGCCAATAACAATAGAGCACTTTTTATTTGTCAACATTTGGAATGGGATAAAACGTACTTTGTTTATGCATTTCATAACCCAGTTATGGGCGCACGAGTGAGAGATACTACAGCACGAGAAGATGAAATTCGTATCCCCAAGCGGTCATCAAATATCCTCTATATTTCTAACGATTCCTTTTTTATTTAAACCTGCATAAGTAATTTAGGCCCAGTTCAGACGCCGTACATCACATGAACCGAATCGAATTCGATGAATTAAGTCCATGTGAAGTACGGTGTCTGAATCAATTCGAAACGGCTGATTGAATTCGGATCGGCTTAGCCGTTCTTCCCGCCTGGCTCAGCCGAGAATAACGGCTGTGGACCGGCTTTGATTCAGACGCCGAAGTCACATGAGCCGAAACAAATGCATGAATTATTATAATGTATTTTTCAATATAACAGCAATTTTCCCCTATTAATTTAAGTTCGGCTGAATTAAGCTCGGCGTCTGAATCAATTCAGTCGATCTAAACTAATTTGGGTCGGCCTAATTCGAATTCGATTCGGCTCATGTGAAGTACGGCGTCTGAACTGGGCCTAAGCTACTTTTAGCCGAACTAAATTTACTTCACAAACAACAGCTGGTGAAAAACATGTAAAATCAATAGACCATTTCCGAGTTGCCTTTTGCTTCTTTATGAAAACGAGTCCTGCCACTGGTGCACAACCTTTGTTATCTGGAAATTAGTTTTAACTGCACGTTTATTGTCATGCAAATCAAACTCATTTCCATAACAAAGGTTGTATGTCCAACTTGTAATGCTAAACAGTGAAAAAGTTTGTAACATTCTTGCCATAATTTTTGTAATAAAGAATGTATATTTAATTATTGGCTGTGATATTTTTTGTATATACTGTATGTGTGTGTGTGTTAAAAATTCAGCTTTTTGTTACAGATATTACATAATATTATGCTATAATTTCACCATATTATTTGAAATATACAACCCCTAACAATACTTTTTGTATAGTTAACAAACTGTTGCTCAATTTTTACATGGCTTCAAAATCTTCCTTCTAAATCTGCCGTAACATTCCGAAATAAGACCCTCCGCATATAAGCCCCCCAAATTCGAAATCAGTGCCTCCCGAATAAGCTACCGGGGGCTAATATTTGGGAACTACAGTATAAACTACGGTATAAACTATAAAGGTGTATAGGGGTGTACAAAGAGGTTATTCAGCGGAAAGTTGTGTAAATACGGTCAGTTTTTATTTTTTCGAGGCTTTAGGCGAGAAAAAATATAGATTGACGAGTAAAAATGCCAGGCTATATTACACAACTTTCCGCTGAATAAATTGTTTATTATACGACATAATATCTTTCCTAAAATATAGGCTTTCAACAGTGTTTTCTGTAGCGCGCGGTTAGGGGTACTAAGACCCAAGTAATACGGTCTCATATTTGCACTCGTTTTGGTGCGTATTCGCACTCTAAAATGCTATGTCGTCTAATAAAGTGCTGACCTGCATAGTGTACGGTGCTGTATAGAGGTGTATAGTGCTGTATATGGGTGTATAGTGTTGTGTAGAGGTGTACAGTGTTTTATAGGGGTGTATAGTGCTGTATAGGGGTGTACAGTGCTGTATAGATGTGTATAGTGCTGTTTTGAGGTGTACAGTGCTGTATAGATGTGTATAATGTTGTATAGGGGTGTACAGTGTTGTATAGAGGTGTACAGTGCTGTATAGGGGTGTATAGTGTTGTAATAGGGATGTACAGTGCTGTATAGATGTGTATAGTGCTGTATCGAGGTGTACAGTGCTGTATAGAGGTGTATAGTATTGTATAGGGGGTGTACAGTGCTGATAGAGGTGTACAGTGCTGTATAGAAGTGTACAGTGCTGTATAGAGGTGTATAGTATTGTACAGGGGGTGTACAGTGCTGTATAGAGGTGTACAGTGCTGTATAGAGGTGTATAGTATTGTATAGGGGGTGTACAGTGCTGTATAGAGGTGTACAGTGCTGTATAGAGGTGTACAGTATTGTATAGGGGGTGTACAGTGTTGTATAGAGGTGTACAGTGTTGTATAGGGTGTATAGTATTGTATAGGGGGTGTACAGTGCTGTATAGAGGTGTACAGTGCTGTATAGAGGTGTACAGTGCTGTATAGAGGTGTACAGTGCTGTATAGAGGTGTATAGTATTGTATAGGGGGTGTACAGTGTTGTATAGGGGTGTATAGTATTGTATAGGGGGTGTACAGTGCTGTATAGAGGTGTACAGTGCTGTATAGAAGTGTACAGTGCTGTATAGAGGTGTACAGTGCTGTATAGAGGTGTATAGTATTGTATAGGGGGTGTACAGTGTTTTGTATAGAGGTGTACAGTGCTGTATAGAGGTGTATAGTATTGTATAGGGGGTGTACAGTGCTGTATAGAGGTGTATAGTATTGTATAGGGGGTGTACAGTGCTGTATAGAGGTGTACAGTGCTGTATAGAGGTGTACAGTGCTGTATAGAGGTGTACAGTATTGTATAGGGGGTGTACAGTGTTGTATAGGGTGTGTACAGTGCTGTATAGATGTGTATGATGTTAAATAGGGGGTGTGCAGTGCTGTATAGAGGTGTACAGTGCTGTATAGAGGTGTACAGTGCTGTATAGAGGTGTATAGTATTGTATAGGGGGTGTACAGTGTTGTATAGGGGTGTATAGTATTGTATAGGGGGTGTACAGTGCTGTATAGAGGTGTACAGTGCTGTATAGAGGTGTACAGTGCTGTATAGAGGTGTACAGTGCTGTATAGAGGTGTACAGTGCTGTATAGAGGTGTATAGTATTGTATAGGGGGTGTACAGTGTTGTATAGAGGTGTACAGTGCTGTATAGAGGTGTATAGTATTGTATAGGGGGTGTACAGTGCTGTATAGAGGTGTATAGTATTGTATAGGGGGTGTACAGTGCTGTATAGAGGTGTATAGTATTGTATAGGGGGTGTACAGTGTTGTATAGAGGTGTACAGTGCTGTATAGAGGTGTACAGTGCTGTATAGAGGTGTACAGTGCTGTATAGAGGTGTATAGTATTGTATAGGGGGTGTACAGTGTTGTATAGGGGGTGTACAGTGCTGTATAGAGGTGTATAGTGCTGTATAGAGGTGTACAGTGCTGTATAGAGGTGTACAGTGCTGTATAGAGGTGTACAGTGCTGTATAGAGGTGTATAGTATTGTATAGGGGGTGTACAGTGTTGTATAGAGGTGTACAGTGCTGTATAGAGGTGTATAGTATTGTATAGGGGGTGTACAGTGCTGTATAGAGGTGTATAGTATTGTATAGGGGGTGTACAGTGCTGTATAGAGGTGTATAGTATTGTATGTATTGTATAGGGGGTGTACAGTGCTGTATAGAGGTGTACAGTGCTGTATAGAGGTGTACAGTGCTGTATAGAGGTGTACAGTGCTGTATAGAGGTGTATAGTATTGTATAGGGGGTGTACAGTGTTGTATAGGGGGTGTACAGTGCTGTATAGAGGTGTATAGTATTGTATAGGGGGTGTACAGTGTTGTATATAGGTGTACAGTGCTGTATAGAGGTGTATAGTATTGTATAGGGGGTGTACAGTTCTGTATAGAGGTGTACAGTGCTGTATAGAGGTGTATAGTATTGTATAGGGGGTGTACAGTGTTGTATAGGGGTGTACAGTGCTGTATAGAGGTGTACAGTGCTGTATAGATGTGTATAGTGCTGTATAGAGGTGTACAGTGCTGTATAGAGGTGTATAGTATAGTATAGGGGGTGTACAGTGCTGTATAGAGGTGTACAGTGCTGTATAGAGGTGTACAGTGCTGTATAGAGGTGTACAGTATTGTATAGGGGTGTACAGTGTTGTATAGGGGTGTACAGTGCTGTCTCTATGTGTATAATGTTGTATAGGGGTGTACAGTGCTGTATAGATGTGTATGATGTTAAATAGGGTGTGCAGTGCTGTATAGAGGTGTACAGTGCTGTATAGAGGTATACAGTGTGTAGGGGTGTATAGTGTTGTATAGGGGTATAAAGTGCTGTATAGATGTGTATGTTATATAGGGGTGTACATTGCTGTATAGAGGTGTATAATGTTGTATATAGGGTTGTACCGTGCTGTATAGATGTGTATAATGTTGTATAGGGGTATGCAGTGCTGTATAGAGGTGTGCAGTGCTGTATAGGGGTGTATAGTGTTGTATAGGGGTGCACAGTGCTGTATAGATGTCTATAATGTTGTATAGGCTTGTACAGTGCTGTATAGATGTGCATAATGTTGTATAGGGGTGTACAGTGCTGTATAGGAGTGTATAGGGGTGTACAGGGCTGTATAGATGTGTATAATGTTGTATAGGGGTGTACAGTGCTGTATAGAGGTGTACAGTATTGTATTGGGGTGTATAATGTTGTATAGGGGTGCACAGTGTTGTATATATGTGTATACTGTTGTATAGGGGTGTACAGTGCCGTATATAGGTGTATACTGTTGTATAGGGGTGTACAGTGCTGTATTGACGTGTGTAGTGCTGTTATTTCAGGGTGCCCCTGATTTTTCCAGTGGCTAAGCAATAAGTTATCAAGAGGTTGTATTAACTTGTTGTGTATTAAAAGTGTTTACAAACATGATTTAGCTTACCTGTAAGTCCCGTTGAGACGTCCAAACCAATGGTTTTCCGCTCTAAGTGCGAGAAAATCGTTACTTCCTAATATCAATAACACGATAGAATCGAAAGACTTGCAGAAGCGGCGATATTTGGAGCAAAAAGTGGTTATTTAGAGTTATTTCGATGCTCTCCAGACATCTTCACACGATGGCGGTTGGGAGCAAATGAGCTGAAACTGAACAAGTACCAGCATGCATCGCGGTCTTAGTGCGCACACCACCTGGGTGAATGTTGAGCCCAAATGTGACATACGACATACGATCACGTGCGAAATTTGTTTCGTCGCTTAGTAACGCTAACGCATCCTCAATAGGAATCGTTTCGAGTCAGAGCAGAGCTGGAAAGGAAAGGAGGCAAACCTGGCAAATCCCCAGTTCATCTGTAAATCCAGGTAAATTTGACCCCAGGTCCCAGTTGTTCAAATGGTGGATAACGCTATCCACCGGATAAATCACTATCTGGTGGATAGCGTAGTTTGTTTTCTTAACACTTATCCACTGGATAGCGATTTATCCGGTGGATAGCGTTATCCACCCTTTGAACAACTGGGGCCAGGAGTTTAAGGGAAAAATTACTGTACAACGGCTTCTTTGCTGAAAGCGTGCTCGCTTGTGTATAAGGAAAATATTGAACAGTAAAGAACAGGCAAACAAATGCCCCAGTTCATCTGTTAAATTCATGTAAATTTTACCGCAAGAGTTAAGGCACTGTCCCGGTGTATTTGCTCAAAACTGTTATAAATGCACGAAATGGTCCCTAAATCTATGAAATAAGAACTTAATAAACTCTAACTAAATGACAAAAAGCAATTTCTTCAAGAAATTCCATACCGCAACAAACTTTTTGCAAAATTTCAAAGATTTCCGAGCCAAATTTGAAACTTTGAAAAACTAACATCCTGACATTTTTCAAAAATCCATATTGCAATCCATTTCCATCCTCGCTGTCGTTTGTCATCCTCACTTCCTAATATATCCTGTCATTTGTCGAGTGTTATTCTACAGAATCAAACCATTATTGTTCAACTTCCTATGATCTAGATATGTTTTCTGAGCTTCCCAAAATCATGCTAAAATCAGGACAGTGTCCCTTTAACGGATAAATTACTGTACAATCTTCCATACCGTAACAAATATACCGCAACACGAATTCTTGAGAAGACGGCATAAAGCTCATCATGCGAGCAAAACTGTTTCCTTTGTAGTCTACGTTACTACAATTTCATTTCACATGGTAATCTAATTTTTGCCTTCCTTTCGGTCGGAAATTTACAATTTTCATTTTATGCGAAACCTGACAAACTTGGCTTGCATTACTAGTAGTACTTCAACGTATGGCACAACTGATTGATATGTGCCGATAATTACCGGTAACACTAAGTTCTTTCTTGAACGAAGTTCTTTCTTTGTTTTGCATGGAAAGAAGATCTAGAAACTGTCACGGAAACAATCCGCCCTATATGATTCTTCAAATTCAGTATACTTGAAATATAATAAAAGAATTAGGAAAATGATGTTTTGCAAATATATCCTCGTTTATTTAGCTTAGACCTTTCGCAGTTCTCAATATGATATTTGCTTTGTTGAGTCATGTACGATTTCCATCGATGTGTTGTCTTAAGAGCTAGTTCCGCTCGTAATCAACAACTGTAAACTTAGAACATCTGCCTCAGGAAATGCAGAGTACAATTATGATTTTGCTGAGTTCGCCTGTTTGTATCAACAGAAGAATTATGAGGAATTTGAGAAAGAAGATAGCTTTCTTCTTACCGGACTGTTGAATAAATCGGTCAGAATAGCGAATAAAATTCGGTAGGATCGATACTGGCCCTTCATCTTTATCGCGTTAATGGCGGGCTTGTTGTCTTGAACTGTTAAAGTGGCCAAAGGTCGTGCCTAGATTGCTTTCATGGACAAGTCGATAGGGTGGATGTTGTCAAGTTTCAGTGTTCCGTCTGCAAAGTTAATAATCGCATGATGACTCAAAAGAAAATCTCGACCAATCACAGCGTTGTGAATCATGTTTTCTATAACATGGAACTGAAAGGGAAATTTTCTTCCATTGAATGATAAGTTTACTTCAACCTTTCCAATTGTCGGCAGTTTCTCGCCACTGACTGTATAGACCTGTGAATAGGTGCTTGGGACAATGGTTGATTTGTCGTTGGCAAATACTTCTCTCAAGAATTCTGCATCTATAACGGAGATACAGGCTCCTGAAATCAACCAGGACTCCAGGAGATCAACTGGATAACCAAGTAGTTTCGCTGTTACAAAGGCGTTACGTGCCGGCTCTTCGTTGAGAGGAATAATCGGGCTTGTAGGAGTTTTTGTAGACGGTTGATCGTTCTCTCTGTGTGGTTGTTTTCTGCAACGGAACAACTGTGTCTGCTGGTTGAAGAGATATTTTATTCTGGTGTTGTCTTCGCGCAGTTTTACCTTGGCTGTTAGATCGTTGTTCAGTTTAACGGTTGCTGATACTGGTAACTTTGACTTTTCCTTTCCGAGATTTTCTTCAGTTACGTTAGGCATTAAAGTGACATTCTTTGAGTCGCTTGTTTTGTTGCCAGAGCAAATCTCTATTCTAACAACTATCTCTTGGTTGTCGTTTGTGCTGTGGGTTTTGATAGGTGCGTCTCGGGTGTGACGTTTAGAAATGGCATCAGGATCTATCTCCTCCATGTCTCTCTCTTAGTTGGACTATTGATGGTGACAACATCAATAGTGTTGATAGTTGGTACTTCTATACTCACGGTTGTGGAGCTGGAGGGTATTGGCAGGCTTCGTCTAGCAAAGTTGGTGTAATCATAGGATGGCTGATTGCGCGAGGAGGCTTCTTGAACGTGCTCATAGGCAGCAACTCTTGGCTAGTTTGTGGTTGCGAATGGTTTGGACTTTGCTGGAATCTATGGAAGCAATGTTGTATCACGTGACCAGCTTTTCCACAACTGTCACAGGTTGGTCTGTAGTCGCGGATTTGCACTCGTTGATCTTGGCGGCTATTTCTAGAAGCATAAGTACGCATGAATCCATCCATACGTGATTGCATTCGGCGGATATCTTCTAATGCGTAAGATAAGTCTGAGTTGACTTCTTGGTGTGCTCTGTTGCGGACGTAGGAATAAGTTTGTCCTCCTTTCGGCGGTTGCGACTCTCTCAGGGAAGCCTTAAGCTGATGAATTTCCTCTTTCAGGCGGGCGACTTCGTTGTCCTCGTTGTCGCGGTTGTAGTTACTTCCACTGGGTGCGTTAGATTGGTAGGCGGCCAGCGACTGAGGTCCAGAAATCATACTAGTGAGTTGATGCGGCTTCTTGAGTCTGTGTAAACGCTGGTTGATAAGCGGCGACTTTGGTATCCAAATGACTTTGAGGGTTTGTCTTTATTTCTTGAGGTTGTGTCTCTAGACGGGATACAAGCCTTTCAACATTTCTCTCAAGACGTTCCATTCCGTTGGTTTCTTGAACTGTGGCTGTCTTGTTCAGTAGCTGGACGAGAACGACTAGGATGTTCTTCTCGTCAGGTGGTGCGGCTTGAGTTTGTGGAGTTGTTGAAGCCTTAGTATGGGTAGTATTTTGAACAATGCGAGATATATCTTCCTCGCGTCTTTGAGATAGTGATTGCTGGATAGAATATATATCAGTCTTGCGATATCCTTGGCCTCAGTGTAAGTGTTCGGTTCTTTCTTTAGGACATCAGCTTGGAGATCGGGGCGTAAACCCTGAATAAGGTAACTTTTTTTTTTTTTTTTAATTTTAAATTTTATTTTCTATAAACACAAAAATTACAAAGGTAATTAATAAAAGGTATGCTAATTAAAGTCTCGCTTACACCATATATGATCACAAAATTCAATGGTCATTATTAATAAATTAAATACACTAATTCGAGATTTACAAAAATTATATACATATAAATATATATTACTTACAGCACTAATAACAATTTTTGCTTACAATAAGTACTTAGTTATGTAAAATAGATACTTCAAACAATTCCCATTTTTTATTGAAAAGGTTAATTTTATTCGAATTAAAAGCAATGTGCTTTTCTGTGTCATATTTATTTTTCAAAATTCTTTTGACGTGGCAAAAAGAAGGTTTAATTTCTTTGTGCCTACAGGTTCACAGGTAATTTTTCCCTAAAATTATTACATAGTTAACCAGATCCATCTCCTCCTTCAAAATTCCTATAATAACATCACATAGCATCTGCAACAACTAAGTTTATTTAATATATTAGAGATAACTTTATTCCAAAAAGAATTTGAAAAGGAACACTCGAACAAGAAATGGTTTAAAGTTTCTCGAGTCTCCCGACAAAAAGAACAGTTAGGGTTTGACACGTACCCTATTTTATATAATAAGTTATTAGTGTATAAAATAGAGTTTAACACCTTATATTGAAAGGAGCGTACATATGGTTCACTTGCAACCTTCAATGGTAGCAGGTATGCCTCTGAGAGTTGGTCATCTTCTAACTCAAACTCTTGACCTAGCTTAGCCCATTATCTAGGTCTTTCATACGTATGTTTTGTCAAATGACAATAATAATCATGACATTTATAAATTACACGTAAGTTCAATGGAACAGATTGTCTCAGACCTGTCCATACCAGAAAATTTGACCTAATTGATCTCTTTCCTTTCGCAGCATTAAATGACTCAATATTTGTCTTATCAAAAAGCAAGTCCTTTGTATGTTTAATACCATTTTCAAAGTAATGTCTATAGAATACGCTATTACCCTCGATTAAAATTTCTCTGTTGTTCCATATAATATATTTATGTTCACTTTCAGGTTCAACAGTTTCTCTTAAGTCTGACCACCATAATAAAAGTTCATAATAGAAGGTTGATGAAATATTTATTTGGTCTACGTCATAATTGCGCTTAAGTAAGAATAGTCTTCCTTGATTACTCCAAAGATATTGAAGGTAAAGCTTCCAGAAACCAGTACAATCTACATCAATTATTCGTTTCAACCAACTTACTCTTAACGCTTTTACCATGTTTTCATAGGCAACCATTTTGAGACCACCAGAGTCGTAAGGTGGACGACGTTGAACGTCGAGTGATTTTGTCTTTTCCATTCCATAAGAAGTGAAATACTAAGGTGTTAAATTATTTTATAACTTTAGGCGGAGTACTTAAAACAGAGCTAGGATAGATCATTTTGGGGAGTAAAATTGCCTTAATAATGTTTTACTTTACCATGAATAGATAGCCCTCTTGATTTCCACAGATTTATTAAATTTTTGATTTTCTTCAATCTTTGCTCAAAATTTTTCTCGACTAGTAGCTGAACATCATATGTAATAAAAATTCCTAGAAATTTGATACATTTTTGCCACTTAACACCAAGAGGTTCATTTTTACAGCTCTGAAGAGACGCAATCCACATTGCCTCTGTTTTCAATTAAGGTTTATCAACATCGATCTCTAGGAAGGAAATTGCTAACTTCTAGATCTTCCGTTCAAGATAAGTTCCAGGATATTGCTCAAGATGTAGGTAAATAATAGTGTTACTTGCTTCGCACTTACAATAAGCAATTTACGTCATAGATCAAAATACAACTAAAAACTGTTCGTAAGACTATTAGAGAGAAACTCCTTTTACGTTAATTATTTCGATTATACTGCGGTATAAACTTTTGCAACATTTCATTATGATAATTCTAGATTAAACATGATCCGAGTTACAAGGAATCTGCTGTGTCTCCTCATGGACATGCTGCCATAGAAAGCTATCACGAATTGAAATCATCACAAGAAATCAACCCAGCCGTCACTTTATGACTTTTCCTAAAAACTATCTGGGAACATTTTGGTCTGTCAATATTTTGATCACGTGACTTGATGTTTCCATGGCAACCAAGTTTTGACAGGCTCAGTCCAAAGTTGCTGTTTCTACTCACTCCAGTCCGCTTGAAAGATCACATCTCCAGTACCAGTGTTGTAGAGCTCAAAGAAATCCAACTCGGGAGAGATGCAAGTTTACTTTCTCGATTACAATATAGTTAAAGAATACGCCCATCTCCAGGAAACGAAAAGGACCGGAAATCCACCATACAAGAATTACCAGGAACACTGATGAACATATAAAGTCAAGACATGAACATATCATACAGTCAATTATTTTTTCTCAGTGCGCGAGCGGGCGGTATCCTGCAAATCCTGCAATCTGATTGGTTCCGGGAGCGGGCAGTATTCTCCTATCTATGACCACGGTCACGATAACCAACATTTTAGCGCCTTGCTTGGACCATTTCAGCAACGCGCGAAGGTCGGTACAAAGAAGTTTTTAAAATCTCGCATTATTTTGCTCTCTTACCGTTGTAAAGTGAATGGAGAACTACGCAGTGGAATTAAAGAACTTGCATTTCTTCAAAAAGGCGAGTAGTCATTTGATTTTAACCGACAGAATTTAGTTTTAGTCAAGTTTGTTGTTCGTTTTTGGAAATCAGTTTCACGTTTAAACTTGCGGGTTTTAAATTACAATTCGCCGTGTTTAGACTCGATTCTTTCGTTTTAATTGTTTGCTTTTCGTTTCTCTGTTTTCCTAAACAAATATTCCGTTAATTTTCATTCAAGAAATAACTTTGCGGCTACCGGTATTCCCGTTTATAATTCTCGGCACGTATCAATTTTATGACGTCGGCTTTGAAAGAGCTAATGCAGGCGAAGTTTGTCAAGGTTTCGCATAAAATGAAAACTGCAAATTGCCACCGAATGGAAAAAAATTAGATTTAACATGTGAAATAAAATTGCAGTATACGTAAAGACTGTAACTGGGAACAGTTTTGCTCGAAAAATGCTTTTCATGATATTTACGGCAAGAGTATGGAAGATTGCTGAAGATTGTCGTAGAATTTGACGGCAGCTTTGAATGGTTTTTGTGAAAATGGAAATAGCTTCTCGTTTCAGCTGCTTTTGTGATGAAATGCCGCTCTAGTCTCCATTTCTGTAATTACATATTTGTGGTGTAAAAATTAATCGTCTGAGTTTCTTGTTGCTTGGGTTATTTCTTCGGTACTGAGTCTTCTGCTGAGCTACATGTACTAGCGCGCGTGAAAAACAGATTTTGCAAAACAAGCCTGAGATTTCAATATTTATTTATCAAATTAAAACGAAGTACGAAAAAAATAAAAAGGTTATTTGCCGGCCTAGGTCGGTCCGTATTGAGAAAAACTGTGCCCTTGGTCTTGAGTACATTTCCAAATTAATTAATATAGTTGAAATAATACCCAGTTAAACCATGATAGTCGTCGCCAGACATTGTCGTTATTAAAACGCCCTAGTTTTTTAATCACCATGCATTCTAATACATACGACTTCAAAATTGTCTTGCTTACCAAATTAAATCAACTATAATTAACCTCTACCCACTTTTGAGATTTTTCGAAAACCAAGAGGTTTCATTTTAAAGGTGGGAGGTGTCACGGAAACAATCCGCCCTATATGATTCTTCAAATTCAGTATACTTGAAATATAATAAAAGAATTAGGAAAATGATGTTTTGCAAATATATCCTCGTTTATTTAGCTTAGACCTTTCGCAGTTCTCAATATGATATTTGCTTTGTTGAGTCATGTACGATTTCCATCGATGTGTTGTCTTAAGAGCTAGTTCCGCTCGTAATCAACAACTGTAAACTTAGAACATCTGCCTCAGGAAATGCAGAGTACAATTATGATTTTGCTGAGTTTGCCTGTTTGTACAGCAGGAGACGCGGTCTAGCTGTGAAATTACAGTTACTAACAAGGGAGGATATTGCATGCTACCCACCGTGCATTGCGAATGCTTCGGGGTAATAGCTACCGTTTGTGTGTTGAGTATATGTATTTTCGTCGAAGTTACACAAGGATTTTCTAAATTAAAAATGATATTGGACTAGCAAAATAGACTGCGAGCAGTCTCTTTCTTTTCCTAATCTTTTTGTGGCGCGAGATGCGACGATCGAGCGGCGAGAAGCGCGGGCGCGTGAAGAAGGAGAAAGAAAGTCTTTTTCCTCCCTCTCCCCAATCTCTCCTCGTTTTAACACCTAATTTGCATAATTATTTATTTTTAGACGAACGAGCGCAGCGAGTGAGTAAAATATTGTTTTTAACACGAGAAAATAAAATTCATATCTTCAAGCCACCGTGTAATGTTCTTTTATTATATAGACAAACGACAAAAGCACAAACTTTACCGCGAACTCTTGCAGCTCGGTGGCTGGACTTTCCGAATTTCTCTCCTTTCGTCTTCACTTGCAAGGAACTCCTTGAATAATTTTAAGTCATATGAAGTTTTCTTCTTCGTGTTAACATTTTCCTACTCCTCTGTGAACGATTTCGTGTCGGCTTCAGTGAATTTCACGAATCTATCGCTCGCCATTTTCAATCGGAGTTTGGCAGCTTTTCACAAAAAGCCATGCAAAAGCGGGAAATGACGTCATCGATATCCTCACTAGTGAGGATATGGAAAATACGCCACTCGGGTCCCGGATGTAGTTTCGTATTAATTTTACGAGTGGTCTATTTTCCAGTAAAACACTCGTGTCTATATAATAAATATATATATGTATTACATAGTAATAACAAATTCCGATTGTTCTATGAGATGAGGAAAACGGCCACACACTACATAACACAGCACATTATAACACAGCACAACACATACACACAACAAAAAAACAACGAAACACAACACATTAGTGACAACGGTGGCAGTAGGCAGGTATTTACAAAATACATCACCAATTACTAAAGAAAGCTACGAAAAAAATGCAAGGATTGCATCCCATCTTTTCCTAAAAGTTGAAAAAGACCCATTTTGTATTGCTATATATTTCTCCGGTTTCTAATTTAATTTTAACTTTAATTTGTTCAGAAACATACTAAAATTAGGGCAGACACAAGCTTTTCTACATTCCCAAATACTCAATTTCCCGAGAATTATAAGATAATTTATTATATCAGTCCTGTTCGGAAGCCCAAGTATAATTTCCTTTAAGGTTATTCTTATATTTTCCTTAATAAGATCAAACCACCAAGAGGTAAATCTATTCCAAAAGGCTTGCACATGGGAGCATTAAAAAAAGAGGTGGTATAAGTCTTCTTTTGAGGAACCACAGAAAGTGCATTTTATCAGTTAGCGCCAAGCCTATTTTAAAAAGTTTTTTTATTTGTGTACAATATATAGTTAAGCACCCTGTATTGGAAGGACCAAATATATGTTTCACTAGCAACAATGTGAGGAAGTGAATATATTTGCTCTGAGATATCGAAGTCTAAAATTAACTTCTTGGACATATTCGGGAGATTTGCTTTAGTTGTTACCAAGAATTTATAAAATTGTTTACTCTTAGCTGTATAAGTATCAAATAGTACATTGTTATGTTCAAAATTCATAGGGTCGATATCAGTGGTCAATACACAAGACCTAAGTTCTTTTGGGACTGATAATCTTAGTGCCATCCAGGTAAAAAAATCAGCGTTTAAACCTTTTCGTCTATAAAAGGCATGCGATCGCGCATTGTCAGAGTCAAATAATAAATTATTTACAAAAACAACTCCGTGATCATAGTAGGTTTTGTAAAAAACTGACTTATTATCTATTTTAATGTTCTTATTGTTCCAGGATTACTTTTTGTGCGTGATTGACATCGGCAAAGGTGTTTCTAAACTCCTCCCACCAGACAAGCAGCTCTGAATAAAAACCGTTAAACGTAATATTAAGATCTCTGAATTCATAATTGCATTTTAATAGAAAAGCTCCTCCGTACCGTTTCAAGTAAAGATTAAAATACGATTTCCAAGGTCCTAACTTTGAACTATTTAGAATACGAGGAATCCAGGAAAGTCTTATAGATTTAATTTTGCGTTTCAAGGTCTGTAAGATTTAAGCCGCCATTATTTATCGAATTTATAACTGAAAGTCTGGTGACTTTATCTGGTCCTTTCCATAAAAATTTGAATATCATTCGTTCCATCCTTTTTAATATTTCTGCTGGAGTTTCAATCACTGAAGATACATATAATAATTTAGGTATCAAAAATGTTTTAACGATTGTTACTTTCCCAAATAAAGACAGACCTCTCATATTCCAGAGATTTATAATTTTTTGGATCTTTTCTAACTTTTCCTGAAAATTGTGTGATATTACTAATTCCATGATTGCAAGAGAAATGAATTCCCAAATTTTTGACAGTAGTGCACCATTCCAATTCCAAAGGTTTTTCTAAAGAGTTCTTCATTGTCCTAATCCACATAGCTTTAGTTTTAGAAGCGTTCATTTTCAGTCCAGAGCAATTTTTCAAAATCATCAAGACTTTCCAACATCTTCTCCACGGAAGGGATATCAGATAACAGTGCAGTTCATGTCATATGCATATGCAAGCAACTTTGTTTCATTGTCATCAATTGTAATACCCTTGATGTTAGCATCCAATCTTATTGAGATGGCCAGGATTTCAATAGCAATAACAAAAAGGTAGGGAGATAGTGGATCTCCCTGTCTTACTCCCCTTTCTAAAATTAAAAGGACACGAGGTTATACCGTTATTTTAATACACAACTAGAGACATTTTTATAGAATGTTTTAACCCATTTTATCAACTCAGGCCCAAAATTGAAAGATTCTAATGAGGCATAGAGGTAATTCCATTCTATCGAGTCAAAAGCTTTCTCAAAATCAATAAATAACAACACTCCTGGCAATTTAGAACGCTCTGTGTGATCAATAATATCAATTATTTTTTCCTCAGTGCGCGAGCGGGCGGTATCCTGCGAATCCTTATTTTTATCCTGCGAATTATTACTTTTAGATGCACGACCCCATAAGCTTGTAGCTTTTATACTTATCGTGTTGAAATAAAAGGCTTTGTATTGTATTGTATTGTAATCCTGGAATCTGATTGGTTCCGGGAGCGGGCGGTATTCTCCTATCTCTGACCACGGTCACGATAACCGAGGCTTCACGGACCATTTCAGCAAACGCGCGAAGGTAGAAAATTTCGCTTAGGTTTTTTAAAAACTGCCAGAATGCGTTTAATACTGTAAGACCAACAAAAACATATTAATCAAGCCAATATTGGTCCCGGGAGCGGGAAAAATTGCCCGTGAACCCGGCGGAGACCACCCGCGGAATCGTAGCGTAGGCATGCGCTACACGCGAAAACATTTTAATTCAGCAAACGTGTGAAGGTCGTATGGTGCGCACTTCTCGTTCCCAGATCCTCACGTTTCTTTTGGTCACCGTGGTTGGGCGAAACGTAAGGCTCTGGTACAACGCTGACAACGGCGATGTCGTGAAATTCACGACATCCGGTAGCGACCTATTGCCCACTGTATTCAACGCTTTATAAAATTGCTTCAACTGCGCCACGTGTGCTCAGTAATAGGACAGGGAAAGGCTTGGGGACCGACTCCTTCTGCGAAAGAAGTCGGACGCGAAGAAGTAAGTAAAAAATCGACTGCGCCAGCCGAATAGCAAGGTGAACTTTGGATGATTTCGGTTTTGAAGAACAAAAATCAGCCCTACATGCCGTTGCCTTTTAAGAAGAAAGATTGCTCATGTGTTTTATCAACGGTGTTTTGGAAAGTCTCGTGTGTCAATTCTGATCGAGGCCATGAGTGCCAAAATGATAAAACATGCTGACTCTCTACCGTTTTTGACGACAGTAAATCCGATCGGTTGATGTTTGTTGAAAACATGATCGATCGTCCGTTTTATTAACACACTTCGATTAGACCGTTGTTTGAATGAGGTTGATTTCATCATTAATCAGTGGTAAGCTCAACACTCGGAATGTCTAATAGAAATCAGAATAAAGCTGTTGTTGCAAATTGTTATTGGTGCTTGTTATTGCATTTTAAAATTGTGGTGTAAGCGATACTACTGTGCGTTTAGTATTGCCACATTGATTTCAAGTACATGCCTAACTCGCAAGATTTATAAATTTCCTTTTCTTAAATTTTACTAGTTTTAAAGCCCCAGGTGGCGCGTTAAAAAAGTTTTATCCAAGCGGTAAAACAGCGGGTGATGAGAAGTTTGATATTTGAACTGTCTTTTCAACTGAAAGAAAAAAGGTGACTCTGCAAACTTTTTTTATGGTTTGTCCACCTGACCAATTTTATTTCTAACTTTGGTTTTAATATTAAGATTAATTAGTCCGATTATTTGTTAAAGCGCGATGTTGATCAGTATATTGGTAAATAGTTGCTATATAAAGTGATTAAATTAAAGAGAATATTAATTAAATTTGCCGACAACCCAAGAAGTCAGATAAAATTTGCTTGACCAAGTTCTTGTTCAACGTAACAGTAATCAAGGCTGCTATAGACAACATTATAATAATATTGTCTATAGCAGCCTTGATAAAACGGTTACTTTGAACAAAAGACTTGGTCAACATCAATTTTATCTGACCTTCTTGGCCGTTTGTCGGCAAATTTAATTAATATTCTCTTTGTGCAAAACCATGCCACAAAATGTACTGTTATGGTCTGGTTAAGAGCTTGATGTTCACTGACCTATGTGGCATATGAGTGTGTAAGTTCTTTGTTACAGGTATAGTGGAACCCCTACCTTTACGACCACCTCACTAAATACGACCACCTTTCCTTTCTCGTCACGAACTAAAATTATAACTAAAATTATGTCAGTAATTTTTTTATTCCGATAATACGACCAGATTTTGGTGGCCTGTCGGTGGTGGGATTAACGCGGGTGTACACTGTAATTTGCCTTGCGGTTTGGCATGTATGTGTCAACTGGAGATACAGTGATTCACGGCCCACAAGCTTCTATGCTTTAAACACAAAACCGTGTATAAATCAAGTGGATATTTAGTTTATTCACATTCAAGTGGGTGTTTCTGGGTGAAGTTAAGATGGGCATTTCCTTGCTACAAAGTCAGGGACGATGTGGAAGGTGGGTCTTCCTGTTCTTGCTCAAAAAATTTGAACAAAAAATTTTTTCAAGAATGGAGAGGGGCTAGCTCCCCAGGACCCTCCACTAGATCTGCAACTAACATTGGTCTCCACATACACTGCAACAGTTTTTTTCAGCGAAGACATAAATAAATGGAAATTGAACGAGTTATCAGAGAACTGAATTATTTGTGATGACATAAGCAACAGTCAACATGCTCTTCAGCCTATTATGTGACAGAAATGCGACACAATCTTGCAGGTGTGGTAGGTACTGGTAAGTCCTGTCCAGTTTTGTTACTTCACAAACACTGCAGACTGCAAACAGGTTTGTTAAATCGTGGTAAAATGATTGGAGCCTCGGGGGGGGGGGTACTCTGCTATTATAAGCTATATATGTATGTGCCAGCCTGCCAAAGGGTATGAGTATGGTTTGTTGAGCCGTTGTGGTCCAGAAAATGGGTATAGATTTTGAAACATTCTTGGTCTCAAATAATGGATATATTCTCTTACTTGTCTGAAAATAGGGCAATCTAATGGGTCAGGTCGAAAATAGGGTAGGGAAAATTTGCTATTTGCGTGCGGTCGGCAGAAAAATTAGCAGCAAAAGGTACGGTTTTCACGGTTCGCCGAAGACTAGATTCGACCAGTTGTCATGGCCAACATCAGAATTGAGATCGGGTGTTGGCGGGATTTTTACGCGGGGAGAAGGTGGAGTCATTTCTAGGACTGGCGCTGCTTACCAACATGTGCTAATTTATTTTATTAAGTATTCTGTATACATATCATTTCAGATTAGCCTGTCTAAATATGTGGACATTTAGTGTAGCTTATAACCTCTCTCCCTCGAGGTTCTTATGTGCCTGGCTCTGCCATTCGGAAGGGGATCAGGTTTCCTCCTAAAGTAAACGGGGTTTTTTCCCTGGAGGGCAGCAGGCATACTAGTTTCTAATGTATTTGTACAGTTGTGTATGCATCTTATCTGAAGTTATCATTAAACGGGGGGCTGTTTCCTCCACTAAAGGCTGGGCTACGCAGCTAATCCGGATGCAGAGGCAACTCAGCTACACCATTTACCAGTTGGCGGAAAGTTGTGTTTTATTGATTGATGTAGGGAATAAGGCGAAAATCACATATTTTGGTCTTGAAATAGGGTAAGGGTTTGAAGAAGCACGCCGCCACACCCCCACCCAAATTTTCGGGGGGGTTACCCTCCCCCTCCCGGGGATTGGAGGAAAAGCAATGTGGGGGAGATAAAATATACAAGTAAAGATGACAACAACAAAAACAGTCTTTAATGTTACACTCTATGCAAGATACATGATTTGATTATTTATATAATATGAATCATGATTAAAATATAGCAGTTGCTTAATTTTAGGAAGCAATTGTTGTATTACAGCTGTATGATGTTGTTGGAAAATATAAAAAAAGATTGAGAATGAAATTCTCAAACTCATTAATAATTCATCCAAGTTAAAACAAAGTAAATTATACCCCCCCCCCCCCCCCCCCCCACCCCCCCCCCCCCCCCCCCCCCCCCCCCCCCCCCCCCCCCCCCCCCCCCATCTGTTAGAAGAGGCGGGTAGGCTTTTCAACCACAGGAGGCTACCCTAAGGTATAATAGTGACAGGGGAGGTTGTGTTTGCAAATGAGGCCCCAAAATTATTCTGGACCCCCCAAAAGTCCTATTAGGTTAAAACCAGACCCCCAAAAAAAGTCCAACAGCCCAGAATGTAACCCCAAAAAGTCCCTTTTTTCTCTGAATTTTAAAAAATAAATAAATAGGAGTTACAGGACAGTTTTTGGGTCCTTCCACCCTTCTGATTTTTTTTTTTTTTTCGTCAAGCATATGTAGGGGTAAGACTGCAGTCATTCTTTGACATTGGGGAACGAACGATACCATTTTTGTTCAGGAGGATAACAAACAAACGGAAACTCTTGATATGAGAACGTTGGTAGATTACGAATATGTTTAATATTTTGTAAATCCCCCACCCCTTCCCCCAAAATTGAAAACGGTATAAACTTAACACAAAAACTACTTTCACCCCCCAGATCAAAAGAGCGTCACCACACACGAAAGAGCCTCCCCTGGGGCTTCACTAAAATCGATCCTGTTTACATTTCCACTCGGGTTATTACAACGTTGTGGGAGAGAGGTGCGGGAAGAAGGGGGTAGGACCGGCAAGCAGGGAAGCGCTCTCAAAAATATAAGAACAGTGAAGTCTCTTAAGCTAGAAACCCTCGGAGACCAGCTAACTATGCTGCCTAAAGAGAGGTGTCCACCTATACAGACGAATTCAGTTTGAGACAAAACACAGTTAAAGTTTATGAGCAAGGATAAGCCAGAACAGCCATC
Organism: Desmophyllum pertusum; assembly: GCA_029204205.1. Lineage (NCBI taxonomy): Eukaryota > Metazoa > Cnidaria > Anthozoa > Scleractinia > Caryophylliidae > Desmophyllum > Desmophyllum pertusum. The sequence continues at coordinate 2,071,884 of MU827783.1, read as the reverse complement.
GTCTCGCCTCCCCCTTGAGGAAGGTGATCAGCCTCTACATAGCTAGGTGTGCGCACTTTGGAGAGAGAGACAACTGTATTAACTCAAGATGATTGGAGGGGTGTCCTTAAAAAATATTTTAAAAATCCAAGGGGGCAGGGAAAGGGGACATTGTTACACTTATCCCTCCATGCCCACCCCTGTATAAACAAATCCAGGCGTAGTCAATCGAGAGAAATCGATATCACGGAAATCAATCGATACACTCGATATCAATCGATATCAATCGACCGATGGCTATCGACTTGATATCGGTAATCGATAACAATCGAACTCACAGAAAAAAAAATTTATCGATTGGCCAAAAAATCGATACCAATCGATAATAATCGATAACAATGCAGATAATCCAAAGGAGTAGTTTGTTTCAAACATATTACTGAAGATGGCGATGGCTCGTTCCAGGCCAGAGTGTTCATTCGCGTTCACTGGTTTTCTGGGATTTAAAAGATTTGAAAGATGTCCATTCATTCGAAGCCCTTTGTTGTTATGGCGACGAAAAACACAGAAAAAAACTGCTTCCTTCTTATTGCCTGTATTGTTCCACTATGGTTCTTGATCAGTTATGGAGACAAAGCTGAATTACTGCTGTGCTACTGGATTAACATTTTTTATATTTTCTTGCTATAACTCCTAGTGCAATTATTTTTATATGCAGCTACGTTTCTTTTTTATAATGCGGACTAATTAAAAAGCACAAAAACTACTGATTTTGTTGTTTTATTCTGCTTCATCTTCAATCCAGGAGCGACTGCCTTATGGCGAACTTTTGCTATAACGAGACTAGAGGGTTGCACGCGATCACTTTGCATCACCGCAACTTCTTATTCCGGTATTATGAACTGCGCTGAAGATCGATTAAAAAGACCAACAATTGTTCCTGTTATTGTTCCTATAAGTATTTTGTTTGATTGTTAAAACTATTGCATGCTATGCTTATGATGATCTGAATGCACTCAATAAAATAACCATACAGACAACATTGTTGTCAATGATTAACTCCCGTAAAATGACAAAAAATCATTTCACGATAACAATCCCCTCGATAACACTTGATAAATTAATGGCTCCGTGTCAATTCCAAGCCCGCTCCTTCCCCCCCCCCCCCTCCCCCCCCCCCCACGGGCATTTTTTTTTTTCGTCGGGAATTGGTCATTTTTTTTTGTCAGTAAGGTTGAACACATGGCCCCACGCGTGGGGGGGTCAGCTTTAACATGCACAAAATCCCCACGGTGGGCTTCAGGAGCAGTGCAAATGCCCGACCCAACGGGACAAGTTCAAAAAACTTTTTGAGAGGATCAAGGAATTTAAAAATCGTAAATTCCAAGCAGAAACTATTAATGATGGACTACCTATAATTGGTTCACAAACTACATAGCTCTTTCATTTATACCTGTTAATCATGATTTTTGGAATCATGGGTGTTTGAAAGTCGAGGTCGTTTTCCGCCATCTTTGGTTCGCACTTTTGCGGAAAGCAGACGGTTTTGCTGCAAAAATGTTTGGACATGTAGGGCGTTGGGTGGTGGAGGCTACGGTACACTTGAAAAGTGTGGGAGCTCCCTTCCAAAATATCAACTCAGTTTTATATTTTTCTTATCGGGGGCAATCAGGAAATTTTAAATAAGCCAACAAAAACGTGTACGTCCTTTTAAAATACGAAAGATCGCGTTGCCTTTGACAATGCCCCACCCCCCGGGCTGCCTTGGGGTTATAGCAAATGCCCCACCCTAGGGATGGAAAAGTTTGGTTTTTGTTTAACAATGCCCGACAAATGCGCGGGGGGAGGGGCGGGGGGGGGGCTTGGTCGGGCTTGGAATTGACGGAGCCATAATCGTTTATCGATTTCTATCGGAAATCGATAATCAATCGAACTCACAACTTTTTTTACTTTATCGATTTCTATCGATTGATATTGGAAATCGATATCAATCTTCGATTTGTTATAACGATTGATATCGATTATCGGTTTTAATCGATTTGACTACGATACGCCTGGAAACAAATGAATGGTCAGACATGTTAAACATTAGTATTTCACTGAAAACTATAAGAGGTGACATTTAGAACTTCTATATACTGATCAGGAGCTAATTTCCTCTGGGAAGAAGAGAGAGAAAAAATCATAAGGAATAAAGGAAACATGGCAACATAAAGATTATATAAACAATAATGTTCTATTATGACAACATAAGCAGTTGCCAAGGGCTGTACATTATTATTCTGCGTAGGTACTAATAATGGCAATATAAATATCACATGTATGAACTGTATGTTAATAGGTTACATACCATTTTGTTCAAATTTACCACCGAAGACCAAACTTGAACAAAACAGAGTCCCAACAAGACTCATAATTCTGCATAAACAGAGTATCCTTTTTTCAAAACAACGCAGTCAAAATAGCAGAAAAAAAAAAAAGGAATCGGCTTTTTAGGGGACGTGATACATTGTGTACAGTCAAATGTTGACGAATTTCTTGATCTTGTATTCGCTTATTTCTACCGCAAAGGACTGTCCAACTTTGTAAAGGTCTTGTAGCGAAGACCAAATTTCCTTGGGAATGCATTGCGTCTGGGCAGAACTGGGCTAGATCGTGCGTTTTATTATAACGTTCGAATTTTTTTTAAACAAATACCCTCGTGGTTTCTTTGCTACAGCCAAGCAACCCCCAAAATAGTGTGCAAAGAACAAAGCCAAGCGAAATCGACAAGCGGATCGATTACATTGGGGACGCGTGCTCGGTGAAACTACCGCCTGCTCGGCGCGCGATCGCAGCCAAGATATACGCGGGCGCCATTTTTAGAGGAAACCGGAAGCAGAAGGCCGTGCGCACTAGTGTGTTATTTTTTTCCTCATTACGCATGCAGTTTTCATCAGCCAATCGAAAAATTCGTAATTTTTTCTGTCCCCAGAGCTACTGGTCACAACATTTTAAAAAAACCGCGTAGCTCTGGGGACGAGAATGGTCGATGCGAAGAAGCTTTTTACTGAATTTCTCGCATTATTTTGCTCTCTTATCGTTGTCAAGTGAATGGAGAACTACGCAGTGGAATTAAAGAGCTTGCATTTCTTCAAAAAGGCGGTAGTCATTTGATTTTAACCGACATAATTTAGTTTTAGTCAGGTTTGTTGTTCGTTTTGCGAAATCAGTTTCACGTTCAAACTTGCGGGTTTTAAATTACAATTCACCGTGTTTAGACTCAATTCCTTCGTTTTAATTGTTTGCTTTTCTTTCCTCTGTTTTCCTAAAACAAATCTTCCGTTAATTTTCATTCAAGAAATAACTTTGTGGCTACCGGTATTCCCGTTTATAATTCTCGGCACGTAGTCAATTTTATGCCGTCGGCTTTGAAAGAGCTTATGCAGGCGAAGTTTGTCAAGGTTTCGCATAAAAATGAAAACTGCAAATTGCCACCGAAATGGCAAAAATTAGATTTAACATGCGAAATAAAATTGTAGTATACGTAAAGACTGTAACGGGGAACAGTTTTGCTCGCAAAATGCTTTTTCATGATATTTGTTTACGGCAAGAGTATGGAAGATTGCCGTTATAATTTGACGGCGGCTTTGAATGGTTTTTGTGGAAAAAATGGAAATAACTTCTCGTTTCAGCTGCTTAGTGATGAAATGCCGCTCTAGTCTCCATCGTATAGCTACCTTTCTGTAATTACATATTTGTGGTGTAAAAAATTAATCGTATGAGTTTCTTATTACTTGGGTTATTTCTTCGGTAGTTTTATATTAAGACTTAGCTTAACTAGCGCATGTGAAAAACAGATTTTGCAAAACAAGCCTGAGATTTCGATATTTATTTACCAAATTCAAACGAAGTACGAAAAAAATAAAAAGGTTATTTGCCGTCCTAGGTCGGGCCGTATTGAGAAAAGCTGTGCCCTTGGTCTTGAGTACGGCCCTCGGCTTGACGGCCTCGGGCCGTACTCAAGACCGTACCACGGGCACAGTTTTTCTCAATACGGACCTCCCGGCCGGCAAATAACCTATATGTATTGAGCGAGCTGTCTCCCCAATAAACCTATCTTTTACAAAGCCAGATTGGTTGTGTTGAATGATGTCTGGAAGACAACGTTTTATTCTATTAGCGATTACCTTGGAGGCGATTTTTGCATCTACATTTACTAAAGAGATTGGCCTCCAATTTTCTACGTAAGTTCTATCTCTACCTTTTTTATCAATCAGAGTAATAATTGCTTGTCTTTGCGTAATAGTCATTCTTCTAACTGAAAGGAGTAGTTAAAAACCTCAGTCAATTGATCTCCCAGACAGTCCCACATTTTTTATAGAACTCAACAGGTATTCCATCATTGCCCGGGGTTTTTCCATTCTCAAACATTTCTATCGCCTTTTTACACTCCTTTCTTAGAAATTAATCCTTCACAACTTGTTCTTTGTACTTCACTCAGCTTTGGAATGTTTAGATCTCTCAAGAGAGAATCAATATTATTACGTTGACTTTGGTTTACTTTTGCTGCTGTATAACTTTTATAATAATCTGACGTCGAGTCCAATATTTTCTTATAATTTGTTGTAATTACCCCGCTTAAAGACAACTTCCTAATGTGTTTCCTCGTGTGATTTCTCTTTTCTAAACTTAGAAAATATTTGTTGCTTTTTTTCCCCATGTTCACGCCATCTTGCCCTCGATCGTACAATTATTCCCTCTGTTTTCTTATCGTAAAACAGTTCTAGAGCTATCTTACATTCCTCGAGTACCCTTCTAGTTTCTTCACATGGGTTTTGTTGAAATTGAACTTGCGCATCTTGATATCTTGTTTGCATAGTCTCCTCCTCTTTCTTATTCGCCTTGGTACGGTTTTTAGAGCATTCAATCGAAAACAAAACGAACATTATATTTAATCCAGTCCCAAGAAACTCTCTTATCTGAAATTTCATTTGCTTCTTCTCTCCATACTGCTATTTTTTTCCTTCATTTCTTCGACAAATTTACTACCATTTAACATTGAGGAGTTCATTTTCCAATAACCGGGCCCTATATTTCCGTCCTCTATCCTCTGTATTTGAAGGGTAATACCGGAATGGTCAGTTTTATAGCTGGCACGATATCTACATTTGTTACCATATCATAAAGGGAATCCGATATAAGCCAGTAATCCAGTCTACAGAAAATAAAAGGAGATTTTTGTGACCATGCAAAGCTCTTTTCATTTGGATGTTTAACCTACCAAAACATCATGTACATTGAATATATTTTGAATTTCTTCTATTTGTTCAACAATGTTTTGCCTTGTAGTCAGTATTCCTCCCATTTTATCTAAGGCCCAGTTCAGATAACCTGCGATCAGGCCAATTTTCGCGCTCCTTACTTTCTCTTTACGGGTCTCACGCATTCTCGTCCCAGAGGCCACGATCCTTTTGGTCAGCACCAAGAATCGAGACCTCTGGCCGGAAACCAATTTGTTGAACATGCGCAGAGTACTCGTTCTATATTCTCAAGCCAATCAGATGTGTCAGATTTGACGGTAGTCCGCGATTCGCGGACTTCCGGTTACTCTGCGCATGCTCAACAAATTGGTTCCGGCCAGAGGTCTCGATTCTTGGTGCTGACCAAAAGGATCGTGGCCTCTGGGGACGAGAATGGGTCTCACGGTAAAAAATGGGCCTGATACAAATCTTCTACAGATTGTCTGCCAATTACAAATCACGTCCAGATTTTGGACGTGATTTCTAATGAATCTGATTGGCTGATTCAACAATAGACCTTCGCCGGAAGTAAAAGCAACTGCGCGTTTCGTGGAGAGTCAAGAGAAATCTCCATGTTGAAAGAGGCATTTCTTGTGTTCTTGTTCAACTTTTTCATCAAAGGTCGATGAAATCAACCTTTTCAGGATTTTTTTTTTTCGGTTTTTTGAGTATTTTGGGAAGTTAACAAGGATTACAGTTACGAGGTTACGTTGGATTTTCAGTCCACGAACGACTGGAAGACTTTGAATTTCCGAAGAATACAGCTAAGCTTGTATGTCAGCTATTTACCCGACACATGTAGCTGTCTGTTATTTGGTTTTGGGTGCTTTACATGTACATGACAGCCTCTGTATTTGACCCTTGTTTCGTGGATGGAAGCCGCTACTTAGGACAAAGGACAGTAAGCAGTACGAGAATATTGTATATTTTAATGAAGTGAACTAAGCTTATTTGTTTCTGCGTGTTTAATATATACTTAGTAGTATTCAAAGACATAAGCTTGCTTATGTAAAATTTTTCATTGAATGTATATCAGCTTATTAAGGCTTTTGAAACGTACAGTGTAGAAACGACTTATCCAAAATTGCGATAGAAAAAATATATTTCTACAATAATAAAGTAAAGGATATATCAAGTTGCACAAAGTTATGGCTATACTGCCTTGAAAAATCCTTATTTGTGGACAGTGGTGTTGTATAAATTGTATAAACCGAATTATTAAACGACCTGAAAATTTATCAAAAGGTGGTTGCTGGACTTTTCACTGACTATATTAATAAGACCACTGATCAGATGAAAATTAACCAACGTAATAAATTTCATATGAAATTATAAATTCATCGGCTAGGCACTGGGGTCAACCCCGGACAACCAGGGGGATATGTTGTAGCCTGTTCCAGGCATTCAGATAATGAGAGGCGGTACGAGTAGGCGCAAGAGCGTGAAGAGTGGGCCCAATCCCCTCGCCACTCCCAATTATCCGAATGCCTGTAACAAGCTAGATTTGTTGGGGAATAGAAGGAGATGGATTTGATTGATTGCCCCTGGGTTGGTGAAAATACTATACTTATTGATAATATAATTATTGGTGCATTCCATTTTGACCCAAAAATTCCAGTTTGAAATTCCTGAACGTTCAGACAAGCTTAAGAAGGTATACCCAAAATTTCTGCAACTTTTTTCTGGAATTTTGGGTTGAATGGAAAAGGTGTCCATTGATTGAGTTTTTTCAAAGTTCAATGAAATAGGGTGGGGGAATCACAAGTTTGTAAAAATCATGGACAACACACGAGTCTGTTGATCCGGGACATATTACCGGTATATATCAGATGAAAACCTTACTATGACTTTCACTGAAATTACATATCAATGTAAATCAGCTAGTCTCAAGATGTTATTCTGTTTGATTATTACAAATAAAATTTTTAAAAATGATCCCAGAACTTATCGCCTGCAAGTCATGAAATCACTGAGACAAATCACTCTCTATTAGGGACTGTGCAATAATTATCAGGAGGGGGGGGGGGGGCGGGGGGGGGGGTTGGAAAATTGGGCTTTTCATGATAGGACAATATTAGGTAATACCCCCCTCCTAAAAGGAGTGAATTTAGTTATTAGCCCCCCCATCTAATCAAGTTCAGAAATTATGTACGAGCCCCCCCCTCCCCTCACAGTATACACACACCTTTATACAAAATAACTGCATTTAATGTAGATTAAAATTTTATAACAGAAAGAAGAGCTGCTATACATGTTTTTAATTGTTCGGACATCGCGTTCTGGAAACAAACACCACCTCCGTAGCAATGGTACAACAGAGCCATAGGGCACTGTGTTATTTCAGGTTAGGACTGCGAGGCAGTCCCTCTTTTTTCTGAATAAAAATCGTGAGCGCGAAGCAGCGCCGGAGTGAGCGGAAATCGATCGCGAAGCGCGAGCGAGCGCGGAGATGGGCCGAGCGGAAGTGAGTCAGCGAAAGTGACGAGCGGAAGGGAGTCACGAAGTGAGAAGAGCGAAACTCACTTCTGCTCGTCACTTCGTTGACACACTTCCGCTCATCAGCTTCGTGACTCACTTCCGCTCGGCCCATCTCCCGCTCCCCCCCCCCCCTGCTTCTCGCTTCGCGCTGGATTTCCGCTCACTCGCGCTTCGCGCTCGATATCAGAAGAAAGAGGGACTGCTCGCAGTCTATTTTCAGCGTCTGGGAATGAAGGCCCGAATGTGCCCGGACAAATTATTCGAGTTCCCCACCTTATAAATAGGTATGGATTCGCCAATGTAAATATGTACTTGAAATAAAATGTTTAAGCCCCCCCTCTCTTGAGTGAATTATTTTACCCTTGAGCCCCCCCCCCCACCTATCCTTGCTTATGATTTTACTTTAATTGCCCCCCCCCCCCCCCCCTCTGGTTTTCCAACCCCCCTACTCCTGGTACTTATTGCCACAGTCCCTTACCCCGTATATATAGGTGGATATTTGCTGCATGGGGGAATGTTTGTTGAGAAACATCCCCTACCACTGAGTCAATATTAAACTAAAGTTTAACAATTCCCTGGATGTCCCGGGGGCATACCCCAGGGGCAAGCGGGCAAGCTGATAGGAGACATGTGCAATTTGCTTTCATTTCTTTTCCACAAAACATTTTTATGACAATATTAACACAGAGTGTTTACCATTTACCAAAAAAATCCGGAAATTTCGGTTGGAATGTTAAATGGTAAGAGTTATTTTGGTTTGCCCCGACCGTGGAAAATTTCCGAAATAAATGGAAACGTCTTCAGAGGTAGTCAAAATTCCCAACTAGAATTTCCGAACGGAAATTTGTGTACCATTTTGCTCTTCAGCTACAGTTCCAGGGCCCTGCGCCAGTTTTGATCCCGTAAGCGTGGCCACTCAGCTCGACGTTTCTGAATGTTCAAAAACATGGCTTCTGGCGTGGCTGCATTTATACTGCATTATATGTACTTCCATGTTCGACATGTACTTCAAAGAAAAGCCAAAATCTGCTCTGTAGTGGAATCCCCGTTTCCCCCAAATCGATTTCCTGTTAGGAATTGCACCTTAATGCTGCCAACTCTTGGCGTTAAGTACTTTCGACAGTATAATTATATTTTTGGTCATTCGACAAGAGTGAATCTGAAATCATTCAACTAAAGACGGCACCACAACCTCATGAAAACCGAACAATCCTATTCAAGATCTCTCTTCACGAAAGTGCAGTTGTTGTGGATCTCTCTGTCGTACTCATAATCGAAAAAAGTAATTTCCCATCACTCGAACCACCATTTCTAATAAGTTTATGTATCTATTTGTGGGGTCCATACCCCACAAGCGACCACAAGCTATACTTCCTTTGGACTCAGTCATTTTACACCTAATATCGATTTTGTGTCATTGTTACTTGTAATTTATGGTGAAAATGTGACATAAAAGATTGATTGAAGATTGATCGATTACCTCTGACCACTATCTTGAATTCTAGTTACCAGACTCTCTCTCTGTCAATTGGAAATGAATTGCGCAAATGGTACACGCCAATCTCGAACGGAAATTTCCATTCGGGAGTTTTGCCTTACCATTTGCACAACCGTGAACCAACCGGTTTTTCCATGTAAATGGTATAAAAACTTCACAGTCTTCTGCATTCAACAATACTCATCATCAAAAAACATGTAGCCAACCTACTGTCTACCTTACCTGAGAAAATTAAGAAATTCTCCTGACACAGATATTAAATTTCTCCGAATTTTCCCTGATTACCATGAAAAAAAAATTGCTGGGCTTTTCCAGACCTGAAGGCAACCATGCAAGAGTAGCTCTACAAAACTGCCATATTAAGTTATTTTTGTTTTAAAATCATTAGCAGTGTTCACGATCCTGTTAGTCTGACAAGTGTCACCCACGGGGGGGTTAGAGCGAGGAGACGGCTGATACTTCAGACTACGATCCTGTCAACCCTCATCCATAAAGTATCATGCCTCTGGGTTTAAAAAATTATGTCAGACAAGGAAAATTTGACAAGAAATTTGTGTGCAATAATTATTATTACACACACATTTCTGATACTTGGCTAAAATTCCCTAAAATCCACTGGGGGTGACCAAGAAAGGAATATGTTTCAAATAAAATAATGGGATTAGAAAAGGATATTCCAAGAAATCACATTCCTTGATCCAAAGTGGCATATAAACACATTTAATAATTATTTTAAAAAATGTTTAAAAATGCTTTCCATGATTAGCTATTATATTACAAAAATTATACTATCGCAAAATCCGGGGGCAAAATAGTTTGCTCCATTCAGCTACAAGTCAATGATCATAACAAATAAAATCACATCAATCTATTTATTAGTTGCTTCTAAAAGAAAATGCCAAGCAACAAGCCATCGCGTTGTAGTCGATCGCAACAGCCACAGAGTAGGTTCGATCGATCGATCGATCAAAGATAAGCCTACCCACCCTACTATTCCTTCGCTTGCCGTGCTGTTTACTCACATAATATCTAATAGTCCTTCCTTCTTTCAATGGCAAAATCTCCCATGTAGATATAAATACCGGGAAAATTGAAAGATTTGATTTCAAAAACGTTTTCCTCTCGGAAACATTCACAACAAAAATGGCGTCCAAAGCTGTTCGTTCCACGCGTGGAAATCCGGCATTCTCGCGAGTGTCGGCCCGTATCGATAGTAATTTTGATTGGGCTATTAGAAGTCATGTCAATCAATGTCAATCCATCACGAAAAGGGGGCGGAAGGCATACTCGTTTTTTCCCTGAAGAATTGTGTCAGGAGCTTAATTTTTCAGCGCGACCAACGTAAAGACGTAAGGAGTAAAACAGAGAGCGCTGGAAAAATTCGCCTGATCAACTCAGGTTACAGTTCAGGACGCCGTGCTTCACATGAGCCGAAGCGAAATTAGAAATTTAGGCCCCGACCCCAAATTAATTGTAGTTTTTAATTCGACTGGAATTGTGATTCAGACGCCGAGCTTAAATTCAGCCGAACTTCCAAATTAATAGGGGAAAATTGTTGTTATATTGAAAATACCATTATAAATAATTCATGCACTTGTTTCGGTCTTCATGTGAAGTTTGGCGTCCTGAATCCCAAAGCGGGGTCCACAGCCGGTTATTCTCGGCTGAGTTCAGGAAGGAAAGAAAACGGCTAAGCCGATACGAATTGCATTCAGCCGTTCCGAAATTGATTTCAGACGCTGTACCTCCCCCCACCACATGAACTTTAATTCATCGAATTCGATTTCGCGCTCATGTTGAAGTATGGTCCGGTACTGAAATGGCCTCAAGATAGGGTTCAAAGGCGCAATTAAAGATCACCTCCAATTTATTATGTTTGTCTTCATAAACTTGATCATCTTTTTTAAATAAATGCTTATAATATGACCCTCGTAAAACTTGTGCAGATTGATTGTCATTGTTAGGTGCGGTAAAAACAGTATGCAAAAAAAAATTTAATTTCAGCTTCTATGCCGATATATCGTGCCCCGCGGGAATCAACAATCTTAGTTTTATTTGACACGTCAAATCACATTACGCAACAATAAATAGCAACACAGACTCTCGCATTACTACTCCCATGGGCCAAAGCTCTAATGGTGCGCCCCATTCAGCTTTCCATTTGTTTTTCTTTTTTCGCCGCAGTGGAATGTGTGTTCTTGAAGTAAATATTACTATTTGCTTTTTGTTTTCTGACACCAGGCACAAAATAGTGATCGTCTTTTCTTGAAATTGCTTACGGCCTCTGACATTCAAAGATGATAGTTTAAATTTCATCCGAAATCATTTTTTGACAGATCTTGTTTCTCTCCACCTATAGTTACTGAAACGGATGCGGAAACCACTTTATTTTGATACTTGAAATAATTAACAAAAAATTTGCCTCACTGTGAAACAGTTTTAACACAAACACACCCCAAAACAGTTTAGTATACTTTGCCAAAAAACGATTAAATATATAAATTAATAGAAACGATTTGTCGCATAAAGTCGATTTTTATATGCTAATGTACCATTAAATGCTAATGTATGAGGAACAATAGAGAATTAGGTGCGCTGAAATAAACTATTGTTTAAAATTCGAAGTTGTGTACGCACCACACGCACCAAAAGTATATTACACGCTGGTATCTTCACAAATTCGAATTTTACACAATAGGTTATTTCAGCGCACGGAAATTCTCTATTGTTCCTCTACATCAGCATGTAATGTGTACTCATTTGCATACAAAAATCCGCTTATGCGAAATCGTTCTAATGTTATGATAAACATTCTGAAGGGGTTTCCGGATCATTTCTCCTTCAGTCGTTGCCCGCTCTAAACATAATAATTCTAAAAAACAAGAAAGAATAAGCTATTCCTGACTTACAAAAAGATACATATATGTATATTGCTTATATCAATAAATATATTCTTATTCCATCAAGAAAAGAAAAACAAACAATATTACTATACGCGCGGTCTTATTTAAGCTCTAAAAAAAAACCCGTTCTCAGTCTAAGAAACCGGTGAAAACGACCTACTTTATACATGTTGTTAATCCGCACCGTCTGAATTGTCTGAGGCAGATAGGATAAAAAGACTTCAAATTCAATGAACCATTAACTTTGTAAAGGATACGTTGCAGGGGAATGATCCATGGTACAAATGCATATTCTACGTCTTCTCGAGTGCGAAAACTTTCCAGATGTCGTTCCTTCAGCTTTTCCTTCTCATCTCTCACATGCTTTCGAATACATCATCGGAGATAAAAAAAAATTTTGCATCTTGAAAGCGGATCGTCCTTGAGCTTTTTGGTGGCATTTGGAAGAATAAATGGCTTGTCGGTATACCTTAGCAAAAGCGACATGTATTGGATCTTGATCGCTGTGCGCCATTTCTGCTTCGCGGGCGATTACGGATTGTCTGTGCGGTGGGTCTCTCATTAATAGAGCAATTTTCCAGTTGTGTGCTTAGAATCCAGGCCTTTGAACAGAAGTGAGGATGGAGGTGACTTTGTTGTGATACAAACCTTCCTTCATTTTCAAATGTAAATTATTATGTTTATTATGTAAACTAGTTTCTGATCTCTTTTAGACTACGAGTAGTCCCTAATTTTTCTCAGATCGAGCGGGCGGGCGCGCGCGAAGCGCGTGAGAATATCCTCGCGCGAGAAGACGCGACGCGAAGAAGGCGCGAAAAATGAGTCCCTCATTTTTCGCGCCTCCTTCGCGTCGCGTCTACCCCCCTCCCCCTCCGAGGATATTCCACGCGCTTTCGCGCGCGCCCGCCCGCTCGTTGTCTAGATCTCTATCATCTCATGAGTCAACCATAACCTCGCTTTAACTTACAGCGGCTTGGTTACATTTCACAGAACTGTAAAAATGGTCTTATTTCTATATATCTTTCTAGGCCCATGTGGTTTGCTAAGATATCGCCTTATAAATTCTTCGCACGTGGAGTCGTTCTCGGCACCTTCCGGGATATTCCAGAACACGACGTTGTTTCTTTTCGATCTGTTCTCCAGGTCGCCAACCTTCTTCGTCAATCAAGCTACCTTGCTCAGGTCCGCTTTGGTTTCTTTTTTTTTTTTTTTTTTTAAAAAAAACTCTGCTTTAAGGTGGCTCGATGTAGTTTTTTTTAGCGCTGGGGTGAGAGTTTTGAAAACAAAAATTCGAGCAGAAGGTAATCTTCGATTTTGTCATACTACACCATGATGATGACAAATGATGATAGATTTATTTTACACTGGTTTCCAAGCAACAGAGGTTACCATAGCAACCGATTTCGGCATCCTATTGGTTTTAAACAAGGTCTGATTTTTCTCGGAAATCTAGTCGGAAACATTGCATTCATTTTTTCATGATTTTAAAGTATGCTAGTTTGACCAACTGTAGACGAAATTTAAGGAACATTCTGTAAGCACCGTTTTTGATTAAAACTGCACTGAACGTTGGCGGTCGGGTTTGTGGTATGTCCCAGAATTTTCTTCAAAAATCTTTCATTAAAATTAAGCTATAGTAACATCCCCTCTGTTGAAGATTTTTAATGATATTTAAAGACTTTGTAAGGTAAATGGATCACCTCGGATGGTGACGATTTCAAAATATTTCAATTTGAAAGAACTGCGCGCAGGCCACCTCAGAACCCCCCCCCGATCTAAGTGCATAATTTACATTTAGCGGGATAATTGCTAAAAATGCTTTTACAGATTTGTTTTAAAAAATTGTTAGCGTGTTAGCGTGATAGTTGCACGTGATATTCCAATCGAAAATGCCATTAAAAACAATCGTTGCAAGCGTTAGAAAATAACACCGGAATTATGGGTAAGTTTCGCTCGCTACTGTCTTTTACCGAACAGGGATTGTTTTATCCTTGTTTCTGGTCAGTTTCTCTCTTGATGCACGTGCAATGAATATTAATTTTGTTCCAAATGCATGCGCGTGTGGCCTGTTTTCATGCAGATGTTAGTGAATAGTAATATATATTTTTTCAAACATGGATACAGTTATATATGATACACGTGTACCATATACAGCCATGCGTGCGTGGGAAAACGAAATTTTGTACGAAAAAATGCGTAAATGAGAGAAGCTAGAGAAAGCTTAAAGGCAGTTGTGATACAAAATTTCGTTTTCCGCACCATGGCGGTATATGGTACACGTGTCTCATATATAAAGATATACATGTTTGTAAAAATATATACATATACTACCGATCTGCATGAAAACAGGCCACACGCGGCATGCATTCTGAATAAAATTAATATTCATTGCACGTGCATCAAGAGAGAAAACGACCAGAAACAAGATAAAAACAAATAATCCCTGTTCGGAGAAAGACAGTAGCGAAGCGAAACTTACCCATAATTCGGGTGTTATTTTCTAACGCTTTGCAACGAATTTTTAATGGCATTTTCGATTGGAATATCAAGTGCAACCATCACGCCTAATACCTAACACTTTTTTTAAAAAATCTGTAAGAGCATTTTAGCAATATCCGCTAAATGTAAATTATGCACTTCGATCGTGTTCTGAGGTGCCTAAGCGCAGTCTTCAAAATTGAATATTTTGAAATCGTAACCATCCGAGGTGATCCATTTACCTTACAAAGGTCTTTAATAGCATTAAAAATCCTTCAACAGAGGGGAGGATACATATAGCTTTAATTTAATTGAAGATTTTCGAAGAAAATTCTGGCACATACACAAACACGACCGCCAAAAAAGTTCAGTGCAGTTTTAATCAAAAACGCGTCTTACAGAATTCTTGAAAATTCGTCTACAGGTAGTTCAAACTAGCCATACTTTAAAATATGGAAAAAATGAATGCAATGTTTTCGACTAGATTTCGAGAAAAATCAGCCTTGTTTAAAACCAATAGGATGCCGAAAAGTTGCTGTGGTACCCTCTGTTGCTGGACAACCAGTGTAAAATAAATCTATCATCATTTGTCATGATCATTGTTGTGGTATGACAAAAATCGAAAAGATTGCCTTTCTGATCGAATTTTTGTTTTCAAAACTATCACCCAATCGCTAAAAAAACTACATCGAGCCACATTACAACCTCGACTTCTTCCATTACAACGTTAAGTCCTGTTTTTATTTCGCCGAACATACTGTTAAATAAATGTGTTCGTTCTTTCTTCCAGTTTTATGAAGCTTTACCATAAATGCGCGTCATGTTCGCTCCCGACTATCGTTGTCTAATTGATCGATTTTTTGTCACAAAACAGCGACAAGCTGCCTAATTTGATCAAAACTGTCTTCAGGCGCTTTCTGCAGCAGCTTTCGGATTTTCTTTCGGACCTGAGTATTCCTGTCCGGCATGGTCAGGAAAATAAATTTCAGGCGAGAGCTCGCTCGGCACGTCCTACTCCACTGCTGACATGCGCAAAGACCTTGTAAATATTGCATTATCGTGTCTGTAAATGTGCACGTTTATAGAGGATTTTGTAAAATCTACAAAATCTCTGTAAATGTTACAAAATGTCTGTCACGAATGTCTGCAGAATGTCTGTACAATCTTCATGTTTTTCTTGTAAATTCTACAAAATAATCCACCGAGATGTTTACTTTTAATAAAATCTCTGTAAAAATCTCTGTTAATTCATTCACAGAGATTTTAAAGAGTACAGTAAAATCTTTGTGAAAATCTCCATATTTCCTATATAAATTATAATGACCTGCATAAACTTACTTTTGCATTATATTTTGCTACTCCATAAAATCTCTTTACATTTACTTACAGGGTCTGTACAGAGATTTCTTAGTGCTTTACAAAACTCTCTGCGTAATCCTAAACAGTTACTTGTTAAAACAAGATGTAAATCATCAGATATTTAGGCATAGCGTGCATGGTTGCATAATTTTCATACTAAGAAATATTGAAAAAAAGATAACACATACCTTACAGCTGTATGTGCTCTCATCACTTTTGGGTTTCTGGTTTTTTGTACCTAGCTATATGTGCAAGTCACCAGCAATAAACAAGGCTTCAACAGTTAATTAAAACACATGTCCTTTATTTTATACATGGTATAAGGATCCTTTACCTTTTTATATCAACAGCGGGACAATAAATAGATAATAAACTAAGATTATTATGTGATTTTCAAATGTGTGTATATCCCTTTCGGTGTACATATTCCCTGTATCCCTCTAAAATAAATTTCAAATTAAGGAACCTGTTTATGTTGCATGGAGACAAGCAAGGAAAAAGGGCTTGAAACAGTTCACTAATATCTCACCTCGCCACTTATCTTCCTTAACATGTTTTATGTCATGCCAGATTAGCGAGTTGATCCAGGTTTCTGAGATCCTGCGAAACAAGGCTGGGTAATACATGTACATGGATAAACAGGTCCTTAATAAACAATCTTAAAAGGTATACATGTATAATTATGATACAATTAAAACTCTATTATTCATTTCTATATTCATTTAAAACCATTTCTATCTCCCCCATTGTTAAATAACAATTTGAAATATCTATAATAAGTATTAATTCTCCTGTAATGCCAGTATCGATTGACTGTTATTTGACTACTTTGCAGCCAATTATCAATGATTTCATAAATAGCTCAACTTAATACAGTCAAACCTATATTAAGCAGACACCTTCAGGGTGAATGCTCTAGTGTCCGTTTACATGTAATACAGGGTGTCCGCTAAATACAGCTATCATTTACAGTAAAAATAAGGAACATGATAAAGTTTAGGGACTTTTGCTACTGTCCACTTAGTCAAAGGGTGTCCGCTTAATACGGTGTCCGCTTAATACAGTTTGACTGTATTAATTTTTTGTTTCAAAAAATATTTTTAACAACAATTTGTTACCACTTGATTTCAATGCTACGCAACCTTCGAAATCAAAAATTCACTTGCTAATACACACTTCCGTCAATCATGCGCTACCTGTATTGCCTTATGTGGCATGTTCTGGCTGCCATGCGACAAAAATCATGCACGCCACGAGTGCAATGTAATAAAAGGCCACTGCTTTCGTACTGTTACACTTCGCTACCTCCATTGCACCTTTCAAAGGAAAAGACTTTTCTGGATCCGTTGTCATCGTCTACAAACAGAGAACTGGCCAAAAACAGCACTGACTATGCATTGCGTTACACAACACAAATTTGCATAATAACGTCTAGAAATGTTAACTTCATATCGGTACGCATGATTGACGGAAATGTATTGCCAAACTTCATTTGACTTCGAATGGTCGCCGTAGTAATTAAAAGAGTGTTAAATAATAATGATTTAAAAAACAATTTCAATGTCTAAAATGACTTGGATTTTTTTTTTTGCACAAAACGTAAAACAGATCATGGAAAAGAAAACACCTCTCCACATTGAGGTGGCTCACAACTGTTTGCAGCCCTTATGCTTTGATTTGTGAATACTGCCATCCTATACCATTTAATGTTAAAATAATTGGTTACCCCCCCGCAAAGCCCAAGTTATTGGGAAAAACAAGTTATGAATCATACTATATAATAGCAACAGAATAACCTCTAATAAACACCCTATATTTTAGCTTTTAAGTGCTTATAACTCAAAAACGAGTTTGGTGACCCCCATTTTTTATTTTTGAAAAAATGATCAGCACGCTAAGCATATCACTTTTTGTAAAGTTTAAAAAATTTATATCTTGTAGGTTCAGAGCCACCTTAAATTTTTGACAATTTAAGGTGGACTGCTGAACCTACAAGATAGAAATTTGTATTAGAAAGTTGTATCTTAGTGTGCTGATCATTTTTCAAAAAATAAAAAAATGGGCTGTCATAAAAACTACTTTTTGAGTCTAAGCCACTTAAAAGCTAAAAATTAAGGGTGGTTATTAGAGGTATATTCTGTTGCTATAGTAACCTTTTATGCCAGGAAGATGATCATAACTTGTTTCCCAATGCTTGGCTTTCGTTTGGATACCATTATTTGAAAATCAACTACTATAGGATGGTAGTAGAGATCAATCAGAGCACAAGGGTGGCAAACAGTTATGAGCCACCTTTAAATGTATCAGTGTTCTTACGTGTTTGCCTTGCATACAGGAATCCAAAATAGTTAGCTAACAACGGTGGTTAGCATCCTTGAACATTTTAGAAAATGACATGTGAAATGCAAGATTGAATTCGCTATGTTATTTTGTCTACTGCTAGGTAGCTCACAAGCTATATTATGACTTGTGTGCAAAACCATTGAAAAACAGCATGACAAAAAGGATTCAATTTGAAAAAAAATGATTCATCCATACAGCCTACATTAACTTTGATCCCTCTGATTACAATCATTCTACTGTACTAATCAAACTGGATGTTCTTTTTAACGCAACTTTATGGTGCAATGCTCAGAATTCTAAATATTGGGGTTAACGATTCTCTGAGCAACTTCCAAATTTAAATTCAACTAATTGCCTAGTCGCAAGCAAGTTTCATTTTGGTTTTCATGATTTTCCACATTTCACTTTTCTTTAATACATGCACCTGAAAGGTTCACACCACTATCTCTCCAAATATGGAAGAACAGTATTTTCCCTTTGGTTGATTGTTATTCCCCCCACAACAAACTGTGATTAACATATCCAAACTTTAGCTACACAAGCCATTTGCAAAGTACATACGTTGGAAATGAAACTAACCTTAGCGTTTTTATTAAAAATCATGATCTAAGGGTGCGTTCCTTTGGGATATGATCGGGATCAGGATCAGGTGATCCAAGATCCACTTGGGATCATAGGTGGCCATTCAAAGGAACCGATAGAAATATCCTTTGTCTAGATATGTGGATTCATTGGTTCCTTTGATGCACCATGATCCAAAGTGTGATCTTGGATCACTGATCCTGATCATCCCAAAGGGAACACACCTCTAACCCTGTTGTTTAAACACTGTTTAAGTTGCAAGGATTATTAAGGTTATCCTCTTTGGTGATAACTTTTGTCTCATCAATTCGCTTAACTTGTTCTTTGTCCAAATATTTCTTTGGCCCAATGATAAACGCACTCAGATTTTCCTTCGTATAGTTAAGTGCCCTTGCGGTGATGGTACTCGCCCAGCTGAGTTAAGTTTTATTTTAGGATCTATTATCATTGACAGTTCACTCAATGTTTTGGCTTTCAAATAAACAATGCTGCTGCACTTATTGCCATTGTCCTTGGACAATCTGCAATCAATCAAAGTGAAAAGCTAGTTTGTTACGATCGAGAAGGATGAAAAAATTAGTTACATGTACATGCATAAAAATGTATAATTAAACTCATCAACAATAGATGAGCTTGGGGAAAGGTGTCCTGTTAAGTTTGGTGGAGCCACATGCAAAACGGAGTCGAGCGCGCTAGGCGTAACCATATGGCAACCCTGAGAGCGGCAACCACCAGGCACCGTCACACTGATAGTCAAGTGGAAACAACTATGCATACTCACCCTGGTATACTTTACCTAAAGGGAGGGGATGGGCCGGAGCAAATACTTCGCAGCGCCGACAACGAAAGGCAACACGCACGAAATTGCTTGACATCCATCAGGAGAGCTGTAATTACGATAATGGCCCCTGCAAAACCCCCGGCCACCGCCCCGCAACCCTACGATCATGCGGGGTTACCGCTGGCCACTATTGTCAGTGCGTTTTAACTTCAGCTGGAATTCAAGATACAAGCCCCCATTGTAAACAGACTGTACATGTATTGTATCGCATTCACGACAGAGGCAGTAGAAACCGATTGTTTGCCACGAGTCAAACTTACCAAGTTATTCTTGACTTTTGTTCCAGCTAGTTGACTTCCTCAAATCCTTTTATTTCGTTTTTGGGGGAAAAGTTCGTATTTCTGAAATTTGTATTGTCTTTTTTGGCCTTCCTCGTACTCTATAAATATATAGTGGAGAAAAAAAATTAATCCAACGTTACACTTACAAAACCAACTGCATGTGTTCACTATTCAAGCCATTGTTTGTTTAAGAAATTAATGTCACCCACAATAAAATTATTATTGAAAGACACAGTTTATGTGGGAGAAGGTTGGGGGGGTAAGTGTTTGTCCTGGACCCGAGAGCTGCCTGCCACATGAGAAGCCAGTGTGTCAAGGCGAGTGGCATAATTAGACCATTGAGATGGGTGTCACGGGGCACGGTGGTCGTGTACCTATGCCCAAGCTCCTGAAAGGGATGATAGTGAGGGGAAGTGGGGGGGGGGGGGGAGGTAACCACCGTTTTCTCACCCAAGCTAAGTAACGCCAGGCATCGCTTTCAGTGTGGGGACTGAAGAGGTTGTCACTAGCAACACTTATCCCCAAACCGTTTATTAACACTAATAAAACAGCCATATAAAATAAAATAATAATTATTTATTAAATTATACACAAAAAAGTTTGCCTCACCGACCTATGTCTATGTGAATCTGTGCTAGTCACTGGTTACTTTCTGTAAATTAAGAATGAAGTATCATTACCCCAATGAAAATTAGCTGTCAAAATTAAGGACGGTACGCCCCCCCGTGCTCCTATTGTTAGCTAGGAGGCTATACGTTTTCGCGCATAATTTCTTTCTCGCGTCATTAGCGCGCGCTCGAGCGCGGCGCACATACAGAACATTTGCCAACATCTCTTTAAGGCTAAGAGCTCGGCAGGGAAATATATGGTCGTTTTTCTTCATATAACTTACTAAAACGCGTGGTGACCCTCTACTTTTTATGTTATAAAATTGGAAGCGGTAAGCCTATTAAACATATGATTAATTTTTTGTTGTGGTGCCAAAAGTTATTTAGACTGTATTTTTGGTATACCAGAGGAGAGCTGTGAGGGTTGATAATGGGCTACGTTGCGATGATTTTTAATTTTTTAAAAAACACATAAACAGTAGTTTGCTATATTTACCATTTGTTTAAGTATTTTAAAGCTTTTTTATATTTATTGTTGCTTTCGTGTATGTCAAGGTCCCCCCCCCCCACAATCAAAGGATAATCTGCGAAAAAATATGTTTTTCTTTTTTTTTTTTTTCCCCGAGAAAATGCTATTATCAGTCATTTTTTTCCAGATTGAAGTGCTTGATTATCTCCTGAAAATGCGTGGTTACCCCAATTTTCTTTTTGGAATCCAATAGCCGCTTGCTAAGATCTGCTTTCTCCCGCATAGTCAATAAACCGCGCAAAAATACTTTGGTATTTAGGAGGCCACCGTCCTTAATTCAATAAAATATTAAAAAATGGATTACTATATTACATGTACGAGTGTACATGTACGTGTAGTACAAAGGCACTTGATGTACATAACAAACTTGGACATGGCTGGTCATGTGTTGTGTGTACGATTATTTGTTAATTTTTTCAAAACTGTTCACTTCAGGGGGGGTGGGGGTGTATATGAGGGGGGAAGGGTGTTATGAGCGAAATGAACCAGTGTTGCAACTAGTAGTGTTAGCTAGCCGAGTCACCCTAATAAATTCAACTTGACGTGTCTACAGCTGTAAAATTGCTGAAAATTGAAAAGGCGTAACCAATGGGTTGTCACTATAATGTTAGAGTAACTGGCTATTTGATAGAAAGGTAGCCGGGCTAAATTACTTCCATGCGAAAGCCGTGGTTAACGAGAACGCGAAAGCGCCGAGCCTTCCTAGGGAGGTCCGGGGGAAAATTTTGAAAATTGTAGTTGCTCAGATGTGATTTCCTGCAATCTGGGGCACATTCTCAATGGAAATGTTCATATCTACTATTGAGGTAAAATTCAGTCAAAAAATGGTGGATCTTTGGTTTTTTTGAAAAATTTTATGCAAATGCAAGCGTTCCGGTTTTGTAGTCAAATTTATGCGCGCGTGACGTATTAAAAATTCACGGGCACATTTCGCATTCACGTTTTCAACAGGTTAAACTTTGGCTTTTTTAAACTGTAAATGTTGCAAAAACTATGTCATATGCTTTCGTTGCTGTATTAAAACCAGAACAAGTTTAATTCACTCGCTTTACGTATCTTTCCGCAAATCTTTAGTAAACGGAGATAAAACATCTCGAATTACAGACATTTTGTCGTCCAATTAACCGCTGTGTAAACAGACGTAGTTTCGGATCTTGACGAATCAACATTTGCGTTTTTTCTTTCATAGATGAAGGGGAATAAACGAAATAGGGATAAACAGTTTGCATATGCTTACATTTAAAGTAAATCAAAAAACAAGTTTCATTGTATGATTTCGTATATAACAAAACAAGGCCTAAATATCATTGCCCGTTCTCTAGATCATTCTTTAAGCTTTACTTCTGACCACAATAGTTGGTGTGATCAAATTAAAGTAGATACTTTTCGGATGTAAGTTATTATGTTTTCTGAGCGTTTGCGTCTTCTTCGATTGAATAGCACAATAACAATATTATGGAGCGCACATGAAGAAAAAAAGGCATAATTATATACGTGTTTGATCTTCCTATTCCTAGATTCCTTCACTTTCGTGAAAAAAAGACTATTGACGAGTTTAACTCATGTACGATGAGTCCTTGATCGCGGGGGGGCTTCACCTTCCGATCCCAACAAAAACTTGCTTGCGCGCGAATAAATTGCAACCACGCCTGTAGATCTAAGCACGTAGCGTCTACTCTAAGTTTACCGCGAAGACGTGAAGGGGGCTGAATACATCTACATCATTCGTATTCGTATGATCCTACCTACCTTCACGAAAATTTCTAGTCGATGAAGATGGCTTTTTATTGTTCATATCTTATAATAAGAAAACGTGTCGCCAGATTAATTAGAGGGGCCTTTGTAATATAGGATGCTTTGTGATTTGGTAGTGGCATCAAAAGATCATATTGAGTCTTTTGCCCAAAATAAAATTGATGATTCAATTATTTTGCGACAGTAGGCCGTGTCGCAATGCGCCGCTTCTATAGTGGACAACGCCTTGCGTAACAAAATCCTCGCGCACCATCCCTCCGACGTCCCTCGCGCGTCCTCATAAGCCTGCCAGGCGGGTGAAGCAGTGTGGCGGGGGCGGCGTGTAGCTGGCACTACTGGTTGCGGTAAATGGCTAGTATGTATATACTAGATGTCCTCTATAAAATTTGGCATTATTTACTGAATCTCTTCCTAAGTTACTTTGTGGACTGGCTTTTCTAGGTTGTTACAGACTCTAGCTATGATTCTAGGATATTTATTCCGCTGCGTAGAAAGCACACAATTGCCTGGCCGCTCGCTACATTATTTCGAGAGAGAAAGCAACTGGCATGCTACTCTATCTAGATTACTACAGCTATTAGAAATCAGGTTGAGGTCCATTTTATAGACCATATTATCTTTCGTATCAGGCGATTTTACTTAATGGTATCAAGGCCTTATCTTCGAGAAATGTCCTTGCCTTAATTCCATGCTGATGGCATGAATTATTCAACATCAGAACGCGATCAGATGCGATGCGTATCTGCATATTATTAGTCAGCGTGCCGTGATAGATCAGAGCCAGTGCCTAAAACAAGGATAAGTAACATTTACATAACACTGCCTGCTAACTTAGCTCTATTGATTAGTAATACTAATTGAGTATTAGGTATCTATTGAATTAATGATAATAGGGAATAGGTTATATGTTATGGCGGTAGCTAGTAGCTCCATGCACTAAGAGCAGTCCATCCCGCACTACTCCGTCTATGCCACTAAGCATGTATTTTACAGACGCGACGGGTTTTTTTGTAGACTCTCATGGGGGCAACATAAAAAGTTAGATCCAAAATATATATGATCATCCTTGTCAATTTGAGTTAAATATGACAAGCGATAAAATATTAGCGTCTGTCGCGCCATTTTTCCTTTTTCTGCCTGAGCACTCAGCCATGCTCACAAGTCATGCAGTGACGTATTGATTCATTAGCATCGGGCGCTACCCACCCATCGAGCAACTTTTGATTGGCTTGTTTTGAATAGGAGTTCGGCGGAGAATAGGAATCGTAATACAATAACCTAGGTCCTGTAAATAACGCTGTGACACGAATCCCGATCGGCAGGTTGCTCGCTCCTAATGGATGGCTCATGTACTGGGAACTGTAAAATATGTTCCAGTAAAATTCGAAAAGTAGTCGGGGACAATGGGGCCGAAGATGGCATTGTGGTATTAGCAAGCCTCGTTACATCTGTGCAGTCGGTAGATATTTCTAGCATGCATGGCATATTTTTTGCCCGGGAGAAAAGGGGGCTAGCTTCATAAAGAAGTTTTAGTAGTCGGGGAGGCTTTTTCCGCTCCAGAGGTCGCTAAGGCCTTATCCTTTCATAATGAGGCGCATCTTTTCACACAAACTGGATAGTGGTACTCTCCTTTCATATACCTTTTCCATAAAAAATGGTAAAGGCCGCGGAGTACCTTTCATATACCTTCGCATAGATTAAATTGGTAGGCCAGCCTCTTCTATATAGGCCTTGCCTATAGAAAATAGGTACCGCCCTTTCATATAGCCTTCCAGGAGAAAATGGTATCCGAGTGGGGCCCTTTCATATACCCTCCATGGTAAGATAAATGGTAGACTCAAAATTGGGGCGCTATTTCATTAATTACGCTTCCATTGAGATAATTTATAGGGAAAATTGGTAGGCGCACGGTCCTTTCAGGCTATACTCTAGCATGAAGTACAGCAGCACTGGATGCCTATATCCGCTTTCTAGATTAAGGCCCTTGTAATGAAGCTTAATGAAATCAAGTATATGATTTTCACTAGAAATCATCAAGCATAATACGGCAGTAGAGGATGTTAGTACCATAACAATATATATTATATTTAGCTGCTCGTGAAATCCCTACCCTTTCATATACTTCAACTCGTGAAATCCCTACCCTTTCACATACCTCGAGCCTAAAAAAGGACCCCTTTCGGGCGGAGCCTCCCCGTATAGTCCATTATAGGGAGTACCCCCCCCCCCCCCGGGATTTTTTCCCGAAATTCCAACTCTCTTGTTTCTGCAAAAATGCGCAAGGTATAAAGGCCTGCCTCCGAAATAGAAACAGACAATAATTTTCTCTTTGTCCGCCGTCTCGTCCGCCATTTTGGCTTCCCTCATTCTTTGTTTCACGTAACCAAAATAAACGGATCTGGGAACGATAATGCTCGAAGCTCTCGTCCCCGTCCCACTCTCGGGAAGCAGAAAAAGTACATGCAGGCAATATTCTCGTAAGCGGCCAAAAACAGTATATTAAAGGGAAAGGTAATCAATGTTTGTTTTATTGTCTCATGCAGTGCCGATCGTGATTATTTATTACAGTATTGTTTTATTATTTTTTTTAAACAGTTAGTCCTTCTCGCTCTCCCGCCGATCGGCTGGCTCATTTTCGCGGCTATCATATCGCCGCTCGCGCGCACGTTATTTTGTGAGCCTGTTCGCAGACTAAGTTTGACAAGATGGTTCAAAGCAACTTGTTTTGTACCTTGTACCTAATTGTTCAGTACAATTCAAATCACGTTTCAGTGAGGAAGTCAACAGCGAAAAACACCCACAAACCATTACGTGCAGGATATGACTAAGATCACGCAAATTAACAAAATGTTAATTTTGGGACACACGGATTTAACGTTATTTAAAAATTTGTGGGCCCCAAATGGGGATTTGACAAGGCGCGCGGCCGTAATTAGAGCTGTCCACTTACGAGAGTGTCAGCTCAGAGAACTTCGACTGTACTGTACATCTGCCCCGTTTACAGAGATTTTACAGAGCCCTGCTTGTGCGTTTTTACAGATATTCTATAGAAATTGTATAGAGATTGTACAGAGATTATACAGAGATTTTACGGCAATACTTGTGCGATTTTACAGAGCTCTGTTTGTGCGTTTTTACAGAGAATGTATAGAGATTGTATAGAGATTGTACAGAGCTTGTACAAATATTGTACAGAGATTGTACAGATAGTTTACAGCGCCATGCTTGTGCCATTTTACACCACAAAAGTCTCCCTTCTTGTATCCATATGTCACTTTTTCGCAGATTGTCCCACGGGAACTACTTATTAACAATAAAAAAGCTTGTCAGGCAAGAAATTTTACACCTTCCCGTTCCAGTCTTACCACTACTGACGCGTATCCGAAAGACTCTCGCTGTAGACTGCCTGAATGTAGCTCAGACGGATTTTTCGCTTGTTGTTTCACGCTGCCAATATCTCGGCGGCGTGAAAGATCAGGCCAAAAATCCACCAGCGCTGCGTTTGCAGGCTACACGCGTACAGCTCTACGCTGCGAGCTTGAAAACTGTTTCACGAAAAAAACAATGAAGTTTTGGTTGACGTCATTCTTAGCAACGGCTTGATTGACACAGGATTCGATCTGTTGGTCTGTTGCCTGGCACCGCTATGTCCTCAAATAAATAAAGTGCCGGCTTTCTAACCCCCCCCCCCCCCTCCCCCTGCGTAGAGTGTATTGGTCATGGATTTGAACCTAGATTAAAACAATATGTCATGTGTCACCCGAACCAAAAGAGTACGAACCCTCGCGTTTTATTTGGAAAACAGGCCGAAGTGTTCCGTTCAAATATTTCATGAGGCTCACACCTGCTTGTATAATTTGGCAGACAGTTCCTGGCCCAACGGTCGCCAACCTCGTTCCCTGGGTCTCTCTTTCCCCACCCCCTGGGAACGAGGTTGCATCATGGCCTTGAATGAGTGTATATGTTTAGTGACATTTTGAGTGTCATCAGTTTAAGTTTACAGACATTTTACAACCCTCAAAATTCTCTATCAATCGCAGAATTACAGACTTTATTCAGAGGTTTTATAAAGTCTGTAAATTATGGTCAATATTTCATATTCGGATATGTAAACATTTACTAACATTTCATTGACATTTTCTCTTTTAACAAATAGCGAAAGTAAATAAAATATCTGTAAAAACATAATTTACAGACATTTTGTTTAGACGAAAGAAAAGACCCAAATTTATTGTCTCATAAAATGTCTGTAAAATTTAGATTTACAGACATTTAAAAATGTCTGTAAAGGGTTCAGTTTTTCCAATGTACCCTTATAGCTTATGTATGTAAGTGCCCCCCCCCCCCCCCCCACCCGGGAGAAATATACATTACATGGGTGAGGACAAAACATGGACCCCCTTTTGGATCGGGTCCATGGACCACTAAGTATACTGTATGGACCTGGTGACCCCATATTTTTCTTACCCCCAAAATAAATAATAATAAAAGGTAACAATTGAGCTAATAAGCCCTCATTTCAGCTATGAAACATTAACAATATTTTTTCTTACCCGAAAAAATGTGTAACAAAATAAAACAGACATTAAACATGATTTGGTGAAGATAACATTACAACAATAGTCTCAGGATTTAGAAATACAATGTAACAGAAATAAATATTTCCTCCAAGTCAGTCATTCTGTGGCTACCCAAGAGTAACATGAGACGGGTGTTGCGACCCACTGGGTAAAAAAACAGATGTATGACGATTTTGCTGGACCCACAGTCAAATGGCTCTATTCTAAACTCCTTCTAAAAATGCAGCATATTGTGAGAGACTGGATTTATAGAGAACAGTATATATACACAAAAGTCAGAAGAACAGTAGGGGTTGTGTTAGGCCTGTCACTTCCTTTTAATATTTTCGCAGCTAAAATGAGGGCGTATTAGCTATTTGTTACTCTTGGTTTATTATTATTACTATTGGGGGGGGGGGGGGGGGGGGGGGGGGGGTAAGAAAAATAGAAGGTCCATGGACCAGGTCCATACAGTATATATATACATGTAAATGCCTTATGGTCCACATATTTGTAGCTTAAATGAGGGCTTATTAGCTCTTTGTTTATTTTTTATATTTTTGTGGGCCGAAAACTAGGGGTCCAATGCACCGGGTACATGTATAGTGTACTGAAGTGATCCATGCACCTGGTCCAAGAGGGAGGTACATGGACCTGGGTTCCATGTTTTGTCCTCAACCACATTGCTGCATTTGTTATTATTTTCCCAAGTGGAATGTCAGACTTGCCTTCTTGCCTCTAAATAATTTCCAAATCCTATATGTAAAGATAATTTTTTGGCTGCATGCCTTAATTACCATAACCTACCTAAAGAAAGTTCAAGAATGGTGTACCAATAATGGCACTTACTGTCTCTGCCACTCATGATGAAAGAAATGGCAGTTTTCAGTAAAACAAGGGAACAAGTACAAGTTGATATATAGCAGTTAACAAGGGAACAAGACTTTTAATTAGTACAAGTTGATATAAAATTCCGGTCTCCGATAACTGTCTGAGCCTGCGGTTCTCATCCCAAAAATGCTAAGGCATATCCTGATGGCATGGCAACTTTTGGAGTAACCAGTAACTCTTGTAAGCACTTGAACAAAGATTTGCCAAAAACAGCACTTGTTCCCCGACTGTTATATCGGTTACTGCTGTTATAAAGGCAAGCAGCAATTACAACCAAAAAAATCATGTACAAAGTGAACAAAGGAAAATGTGTGCCTATTAAAATGACCTCAAGAATAAAGAAGGAAAGCATCAAAAGTACATGTGTACATGTATTGTTTTGTTTTCTGAGAAATGACTATGCTATGATTTTTGAATATTTTTCTTCAAAAAATTAATGTGGAATTCAAAATCTTGTCAATAATATTACATGTATGTTCACAAACATCACCGATGAAATCACTAAGATATCTATTGTCAGCCATTTTGTAATACTGAGTGTGAACTTTGAGTAGTCACTGCTACAGTAGCATTTAGTATGAGCATAAACTGGCCTGATGTGTCACAAATCATTCACTTCTGATCACCATCTACAGTGTAGTCTTTTGAACAGTATGGGAAAGGGTGTGGAAGAGATCTAAGGGCCTGTTTACATGGAGGGAGGGTGACTCACCCTCCCAGCCGGGCTAAAACATAGCCCGCCTTTACATGGGCGGGCTATCATATAGGCGAGCTATCTTTTTTTGGCGTGCTCTTGTTTCTCGCGTGTCGTAGCCTGAATCTGAGCCGCCAAAATAATAGGCTTAAATCCCAATTTGCTGCAATTTGTTCTTAACATTTTTAACGATTCCTTGAGCTCTAAAATAGGTAATTTTCCATTACATGAGGTGATCTGGGATGGTGGTAGATCGGTAGATTAGCTGCGAGAATAAACATGGCGCCGAGCGGAAATGAGCGTAGATTGGGATCTAAAGTGAATTGTGATTGGTTCGTTCTGAGCATGCGCATGCAAGTGGTGCTGGACTCTCTCTTTTCCGCTGGGTTCAGACCCTATATAGGGCGGGGTAAAGAGAGAGTTCAGGGACTGGACTAGGCCAATCCCCGTCTGGTAAAGACATCTTTGTTCGTTTGACTATTATCAGTGGCCTCATGATCCAAACTTGACAGCAACGGTGCTACTGAGGATGCTCATGGAATGGAGCAAGCTCTACAAGTTTCCTCCAGTGTTCAATCTTCAACTGGACAATTGTGTGAAGGAGAACAAAAACCAATATATGATGTGGACGCTGGCACTTCTTGTGGAGCTTCTCGTATTTGACACGGTATTTTTTTTTAAGTGTTTTGTTTCCGAGTTTGTCTGTAACGTGCGATTTGTTCCAATTATAATATGATATATTTAATAATTATAATATGATATAATTATAATATTATAATATATATCATTCACTTCATGATCAGAAGCTTATCTGATAAGCTTCTCTTCACTTTTAACTCGGTTAGTTACAACTGCAAACGATTTGAGTTTCGACAAGATCTTAAAATGCCTTTGCTAAAAAAAAGGTTTAATTTGTGCTTGTCATAGGCACATTGAATGAGTCACGGGCTATAAAAATAAGTTCAACTATCCAATATTCCTACAAACTTGAAGTTTGAACGCCAATCACCCGATGCAATGTTTGATACCCAACTAAAATGGCGAAAGAGGCGCTGAGATTTTTCTTCAAATTTATGCGCATCAGCTCTATCATTGTCGCCACAAGCTCGTCAGTCCTTTTATCTTCAAAACGCTGACTCGTTGCCAATTACCATCACATATTTCATTTCATTGAAGGTTAATCGCTCCTTCGCTGATCGTGGGTAATATGATTTTCCTGAATGAAGCTGTAGTTCTGTGAAACAGCAAAAGCCTAACCCTAACCCTAACCCATAAATTTATTTTTTATACTTTACAGATAAAGTTGAACTTTCTACCAGTTGGCCACACTCACGAAGACATTGATGCTTTCTTTGGGGTATATTCAAAGCATTTAGACCTAACTTTATACTGTAGATGGTTAGTGTCTAATTTTTTGGTTCCTGTTTTTAAAGTATGGCTCAAAAATTTGATTATGTCACACTTTTTGTTGTGCTGTTTTGGTTGAGGAAGTCACATTTTAATTCAGCATCGAAGTTTGCAATTGCAAAATGCAATTTAAACAGTTATATCAATATTTACATGACTGAACCAACTAGCGGTCATTTTATTTGGTACGTAATTCATGTCCGTGAATTAATTATCGCCTTTACGGGGAAACTCTCTTATCAAAAAGACGGGGAAAATCGTTAGAAAAACAGAGAAACTCCTAAACGGTACTATAGAATCTATATTTTTGGGCGTGGCTCAAGTTCAGTCAGGCTCAAGAGTACCAATGTAGAATCTTGGTTTGGTGATTGATATGTGACATTCACGTCCACGAAAATAATAATAATAATAATAACATTATTATAAACTGCCAATTACAATGGACGGTGTCCGTTATAACGAGAGTTTATTACAGTCGAAATGTTTATTTTCCTTTTAGGTAGAAATGTTTGAAGCTATGCACAACTGTGTCAAAACCATCAGAACCGTAGTATTTATATTGGATGTTGTATATGACATCAAAGAGTGGCTAGCGCCTCATGCAGAGGAACTTCACGACCACACACAGCCAGAGTGCTTCAAGTTTGTTCGCAATGCAGATGGAAAATGTGAAATGTTTTATCGCAAACTATTCACATATGCCGTGGGAAGGACCAGTCATTGTTCTAAAAGTAAGCCATACTATAGGTTCTTTTATCATAAAACAGTGGAACCCCGTTAATACGACCATCGTCGGGCCATGAAAAGTTGGTCGTATTAACGGGGTGGTCGTATTAACGGGGTATAGTGTCAAATTATGGTGCTACACCCTTCTAAATAATGCCATGACAATTATACCGTTAATTCCGCTAATAATCACACGTTAATAACAGACAACTTTTCCGGACAACATCACGCACTAAAATGCGTTATTTTTGTCAGATTGTGATTCATTCAGCAGACTCAACAGACATTTTGACTGGTCGTATTAACGGGGTAATTTCATAAAGAAAATAACGACTGGGGACTCCAAAAGGTGGTCGTTGGTCGTAGTAACGGGGTGGTCGGATTAACGGGGTTTCCAGATAAGAAAATGAGTGGGCTTTTGTTCGGGCCACAAAAAAGTGGTCGTAATAACGGGGTACGGTGGTCGTATTAACGGGATGGTCGTATGGCGGGGTTCCACTGTGCATTCAAGCAACCCTCGTAACTGCAAAGGACTGATATCATTAGCTTGTTTATTGTTGCAAAAATTACACGGCACTTAATAAACAAACCAGGTGACCTGACCGAGTGTAACACTATTCTTTCAAAAAAATGGCAATTTTATTGGAATAGGAAACCAGATAACAATGACTGTCATTAATGTAATGACGTCAGTATTAGTTTCTTAACTGCATTTGCATCTTTAGTTGTCATGCTATGTCCAACCTAAAGTTTGACTAATTTGGAAAAAAAAAATAACCGCAAGATGTCGGTTATGGAATCGATATATTATTTCTTGGTTTAGACTGTATAAACGCAATTATTCTATAACCTTCTTTCATGTCGAGTTAAGTAGAAGAAAGAAGAAAGAAAGCCTCTGGGACTAGGATAATTACACTATGTACTGATCTTTTCCCTTTATTTCCCCTAGTCACGCCCAACTAGTAAACCAAGTTTAGTTCAACCCGTTTTAACGAAAATTGATGTCGAGGGGTTAAAGCGTGATCTCACCAAGTTTGAAGAACACTACCCTGAAGAAGCCGCCTTATTTTGGCGGCAGTGGATCAGCAAAATAGATGAACTGGTTTCTTTGCCAGAAGAATGGGAGTGGCCTCTGGACAAGATTGTAACCGCCGAGAAAATTAAGCCTTCTTCAATTGATCGTGCTATTCCAGAGAACTTGCAAGCATTACAGGACAAAGAAAGTAATCCAACGAGACAGGCATGTAAATCATTTATTTAAAAATATGAACACCAAATACCGGTGGCTTGGTCACTCTATTTTATTGGGTGACTTTTTAACAATAAAATCGAATATTATGCTTCAAAATGATTATTTAAAAATCTAAACGCAGAAAAACATAAAGACACAATAATAAGTTAAAATAATTAAAGGTTGAAACGGACTGTATTGCTTTATACTATGACCTCTAACTGAAATAATCACAAATTAGCTCTGTTGAAGACTATAGTCAAACCTGTATTAGCAATAATAGATGTATTTAGAGTAAAAATGTTGGGACTTTTGCTATTGTTCGGGTTGTATAACAAGGTTGATAAGAGGCAATTTTAGTACCTCAACTATTTCCCGAAGTTGAAAGAGACTGGGCTGTAATGACGTTCTGTGTGCCACAACACTCCATTTGAGAATCTTGCCAAAACCTGGAGGTAGATTCAGCACGGTACAGGCTAATAAAAATTAGCAAGTCATATCACTCGTTAATTAATGTCTTTGTCATATATTTTCATTATAGATCTACACTGGCAGATATCTTTTCCCAAGAGAAAGGGAAAATCCCGTGGAAAGTGTCGACAGTTTCTTAGAAGGACTTAGCGCGGGAAAATTTGTGGCTGTTTTTTTTATCGAATTGGGATAAAGAACCAGTTATTGGTGTCATTAAAGAGCTGTGTGCCGATGATCAATTTAAAATCCACTACTGGAAAGGAACCTATAGAGGAAAATGGGCTCCTTTAAACCTTCGTAGGTCAACAGAACCATGGACTGATACCCTCCCGAAGTCATGTGTAATACTGTTCATGCATTTGAACTGACCAGTGGCATGAAGTTACAATCTACGACTAGGAGACATTTGAAGGACAAGTACACCTTACTAAAATACAATGCCCGGATCATCGATCAGTGAGGATCGTGGACTATAGCCATTTTAGTCTAAAACAGATTAAACATTATATCCGTTCTTGAAATAATGTTACGCATAGGAAATACATTCAAAATAAGTGGTCGTTTTTTAGTATGATTGAATTACAGTGTTTACGTTTGTGTATATATTATTTATCAGTCTTTACTGTTGGGCAAAGAGCAGAGAACCGTCTTAGAAATGAAAGAAGGCGCAGAATTTCTGCACCCTAACAACAGGGTCGTTGCAATTTAGCCACTGTGCAGAATTTCTGCATAGTTCATGGAATTTAAGTCGACTAAGACAGGGCTGTCCAAGCCGAATTCACTCATGGGGAAAAGATGCAGAAATTCTGCATCCTGCATTGATTGGACCTATTAAACAGCGCTGATTTAGCCGAATTTACTCATCGAGAAAAATGCAGAATTTCTACATCCTTCGTGGATTTAATGTCTTAAACACCGCCGTTTACGCCAAATTTATCAATAGGGCAAGATGCAGAATTTCTGCATCCGTAATGAAATTTCACTCTTAAAAATATCTTTTTTCACCGAAACAGCTCATGGCTAAGATGCAGAATTTCTGCATCCTTAAAAGATTGTGCCTATTTAAAAACAACGATTTTTACTTAATGTACTAATGCATCGGTAAAATAAAAGCATTTTCGACCAAACTAGCAAACTTGTTGTTGAGAATACTGAATTTTAACTGACACTGATACAAGCTCAGATGATATATCAAGTATTTAACGAAAAAGTCCAAGTTTGGAAAAATCCATTTTAGTTTGGAACGCGTTCATCGCAGTTCTCGTCGTACGCTGCATTTAGGTACTGCTTCTCTGAGCGAGAGATGTCCTTCACAGACCTGTCTCTCTGCAGGATGGATTCTTCGATGTCTTGTCGATTCGCTCTTTGTTGAAACGAGCAGTGCCTAAAAAGAAAGTAGGACACATATACATTCATTGGAATCCTTAACAAATAAAAAAAAGCCTCAACTGTGCTTTGTTCTGGTATAAAGCACGCAGGAAGTGGCACGAGCATGAAAGAAGTGTAGGGGGAAATACGAGCCGATAGACGAGCGTTTCTGTTCTCCCTACTTCTTGAGTGCTCTCGCCGCTTCCTGAGTGCTTTATAACAGAACAAAGCACAGTTGAGGCTTTTTTATTTGTTTTATGATAAAAGTCTATGATTTGTCTCACAAATTTTCCTTTATTTTCAAAACAAACTCGTCGGATGGCGCGAGCATTCGTGATCTTCGTGCTTTGTACTCTCATAAAGCATGCACGCGCACGATGTTTAAACCAATCAGAGCGCGCGTTTATATTGGCACTTTATTAATCTCAAAGAGCATACATGAATTTGTGTACGTGTTCTGTCGGCTATCGAAGGTTACTTCTGAGAACACTCTGTAGTATCAATCTAAAAGTATAGAGTACATTCGAACCTCTCTACAATCCCAGGCTAAGGACCTGGAGCAGCAATTCGACTGGCCGTTCTGCATGTAGAGCCGGAGGTGGCCAGATTTCATGTAAATGGAGGTTTGGCACAGCAGCAAGAGTAAAGTGGTACAATCTGATCGAGTCGCAGCGGGGTTTCGGGAGCGAAATATCCTAAAGGCCGTATCGTAGAGAGATGGCCTGTAGTATTGGGAAGGTTCGCTGATAAGACTAGAAGTGTATTGATTGTGCCATTTTCCATAATTAGAACAGTTTTAGGAATCAAAATCACGTAATTGTGCGATTCTTAACGCTTTTTCTGGATAAAACCTGCAAAGGGCAACCAGGGCATATAAGAGCAAACCAACACCAACGATCATGACTCCACAGATTAAACCATAGTTTTAATGGACTGTTCAGACTGTAGAGACGCACAAGAGAAGCAAGATGAGTGTACAGAATAATCAATTAAATAGAAATGCACTTTTTGTGTATTGTATATGAAATAGGAAAATGGCCGTTTTGTTCGCTCCATACTTAACCTGATGCAAAATGCTTGAGGCAATGTGTGGCCACTTGGTGTTGATTCACGATGAGGGTTTAGTCCTACAGAACGCTGTTTTTGTTAATCACACTATTAAAGGATGAGAGTTGTGTGAGCAGTGTGGCATTCTCTACGGTGAAGGGTTCTTGCATTCAATATCTTCTGTGGACTATCATGCACCTCGGTCCAAACGAGAGGAACACTCTCGACGAGCGTCTGTGTATACAAACATTTTGAGTGCAAGTGTTTCAAAAATCTTCCACGTAGGCGCGAAGAGACGGCAATGAGAGCATCGCCGGAAGAGGCGCCATGTGCGAGTTTCCAGGCAAAACGAGAGTGAGAGTTTGAACTCTTTCCAACTAAACTCTCATCGTTCATCTGTTAGGCCTTGGCTTTACCAGGTTAATTTTGGTTCATTTTTAACATATATTAGTGTGTCGTGTTTGAGACGGAAAACTCGGAGTCCGGCACCGTTGAGTTCAACTGAGATTTCATCATCTGCCTTATCGTTTAATACATGAGATTAATGTCAGTGGGACGATATATATCACTATACTAGCTAATTACCTGTTTTGCTTCGATTATTCTGCGGTGTTACCTAAAAGAACTAAACCAAAAATGTTTGTGTTTGCGACACTCTAGAATAGGTATCAGCTGTCCTGATTTTATGCCTCGATTTTTGGGATAGTGCTATCCCCGATAAACATACTCCTAAGATATGATCATTAAGGACTTGAACAAATATATGGTTTTGAATATTCTGTACGACTAAGCACTTCCTGAGGCACAGATAGACACAGGAAGCACCATTCGGAAATTGTGCTTGACCAAACGACAGCTCGATTGGAATGGTTGGCAATATGGCATGTTTTTTTGACAAACAACGTCAAGGAATGTCAGGTATTGTTCAAAGTTGTTTCAAATGTTGGCCTCGGAAAATCTTTGTGAAATTTTTCGCAAACATTTTAGTTTTGCAGTGTAATGGAATAAAAAAAAATTCTTGAAGAAATTGACTTTTTAATCATTAGTATTAGTCTTAAGATTTTATTTTTAAGTTCCATTATTTTCATAGTAATTCATTAGTTGGAGCCAGTTTTTTTCTATGGCATTTCATGACACAGTGTTTTGGAGAGCAAATCGACTCGGTGGCAGTTTGGAATGTATAAGCCTAACAACATTCTAAACTCTGGGAAAGTGTCAACAATTTACTGATACAGACTATACAAATATGTAGGCCACTTTTCCGCATTTTTATGCTAGGAAAAAAGTTTGACTATTATCTGTTTATATGCACACAAGCCTTGAGTCAAATAAAGGATCCATCATTAAATATTATTTGCGGGTAATCTGCTCGCGTGAAATCCTTGAGCGTCGGTTACCAAGATAAAACGCCAGGATGTCTTTCAATACTTGGCCCGCTGGTTGGAGCGCAAGGCGCCAATTATAACATATGTTTATATAAAGTAGGGAAGGTGTGCGGGTTATTAGCCGTACCATCTGCTCTGGCCTATTTAAATGGTACCTATTGTACTAGCTTAATTCAGCAACATTTTTGTTATAAACATCTTCACGTATAGTTATCTAAGAAGAGGGTCATAATCCCGGCGGTGCGGTGATTTCCCTGTTTAGTCATGCTTTTTAAAATTGTTAGCATTCGATCCCTCAGCTATCAGTTAGATTTTTGAGACAGATCTCATTCTCAGCTCTATCAGTTAAAATTTTGGCCATAGTTCTCGAGCTAACTAGTTAAAATGTTGGCCAATTCTCAGTGTGCTAACAGTTAAAAATTTTGGTCATCTTGTCTCTGGTAACAGTTAAACATTTTGGCCAATTCTCAGCTATCATTAATTTTGACAGATCTCATTCTCAGCTATCAGTTAAACCCATCCGGACCCTCATCAAAGCTTCACACTCAATCGATTTTGCATCATCGTTTGAACCGTACAAACGAAATTAATATTATTTACCTACCTTTTTTTTTATATAAATGTTTACGAAATGTTCAATTTATTACTCATTAAATATTACAAAAGCCTACCAATTTTATTATTTAACGTAAAAGCTCTCCCTCAACCAGGTTAACGTATAAGCTTTCTTACGAATCGCTCTCAACTAACTGCCAACATAAGCAGGGCTAATACACAATACATATTCACTCGAAGATAGAGTAACTTTTATAGTTGACGGGACCCTGCCACAGAATGGCTTGAGCCCCCGCGTTTTTCGTCAAAAGTCTATAAACATGTAGTCATTCCTTCCACCGCGGTCAAATGCTCGAGCATGCGCTAAGGCGTAAATTCTGGTTGCCCAGCGAGCAAAATTTTAAAGGAAAACCATTGCAACAATCATAAATTAAAATCTTGATTGTAATTATTGCGAAATGAAACAAAAGTAGTAAAAGGAAAAGTTTAGACTTTTCAAACACAAAGTTCAGTATATTTCCATCATTGTTGTTGATTTAACCATTTTTTGGACGTTTACCAAAAAAATTAGTCATCTCTTAACATCAGTAAGTTGACGAAAACTCGGCCCCTGATTAACTGAGATACGCCCTGCCTTATCGTTTAAATAATTATGTCAGTGAACATATATATAATAAATAGTAATTACCTGTTGCTTGCATGTAACCTAAAAGAACAAAAACAAAATAATGTTGTGTTATTGACAATTAATGATCAGAACTATACAAATATAAGGCCACTTTTTGCATTTTATGCTAAGAAAAAGTTTGTATTATCATAATGCAACAAGCTTGATCAACAAGGATCGATAGGGAAAATTATTGCGGGAATTCGCGTGAAATCCTGAGCGGGCAAGATAAAACGCAGGATTTTTCCTTCAACTTGCCCGCTAGTGGAGCCAGCCATATAACTATGTAGATAAAATAGGGAAGGTGTGGGGGACGTAGTGGCCTAATGGTTAACGCGTTGGACTCCGGTTCGAGCGTTCCGGGTTAGAGCGCTGGCCGGGCTCATTTATCATGTGTTCTTGGGCAAGTCACTTAACTCAAACTGGCCTCTCTCTCCATTCAAGAGTATAAATGAGTACCGGCCAACTGTTAGGGCATACCTGACAAAATGCTGGGTGGTAACCTGACGTTGAACTAGCATCCCACCCGGGAAAGTGACAATACTGCTAGTCGGCTTCATGCTACGGAGACCAGGATAAGCTCTGGCAGTGTTGGCCAGTTTGGCTCCGAACGGCTTTACCTATAGGGCAGGTATAAACAGATGATCGACACTTACTAGCTGTAGCACTTTCCACTTTAAAGCCATATTGTTCTAACTCCCCTGCCTCTCCATTGTTGATCATTTCAATAACTGTACTCGCTTCCAAATCGCTTCCAGACTCGTCCCTCGAGCAAATAGCGTTAACGTGACTCTGTAGGTGTAACACAATGTTGTTAGCTGAGCAATAGCCTTTACATCAGTATACAAGTTATCGTAACTGGTTTTCTAAATATCAACTATTTGAATGGTTTCACACTAGGGTTTCAACGCAGAGACTTGAAAAGTAGAACCAACTTGCACAGCATAATAAACAGTACCATATGAAAGTAATGCTCGATAGCTTCCTTTTAAATGGTCACACACTTGGTGTTCATCCACAGACTCAAAAGTTAGAATCACCCTGTACAGCATAATAAACATTACCACATGAAAGTATTGTTCAATCTCTTTCATTTGAATGGTCACACATCTAGGTTTTCATCCACAGACTCAAAAGTAGGAACCACCCTGTACAGCATAATAAACAGTACCATATGAAACTACTGTTTCAACTAAGCGGTTTTCAATTGAGTTTCAAAAGAAATCCGGAATTACTTTGGTTTTGCTTCACTACGCTCTGTGATTGGTTAAAAAAAAAAAAAACCCCTACCCCCCTCTCCCCTCGCGCCTCCTAGCTACTCGACCAATAAGATGCAAAAATCAAAAAACCATCACGACTTGCTCGCCGGTTACGTGTATTTACTTCGAGTTTTTCGTGTGTTTATTGTGTTGTTTACGTTTGTTGTGATTGGTCATTGTAATCGGCTTTGGTTTTGGTTGTTTGAAGACACTCGATATAAAACCGATCTATAAGTAAAGGCGACCTTACTCCATTGCCCTCAATGAGGAGCCCCTGGTGGGTTGTGGAATTGGCGTCTTCATTACGTCACTTCCGCCACAAGACGATGAACGATCAGCGGTCAAACAACAAACCACACACAAACTGTTTGGAGGCATTTTGGGCGCTCAATAGGTTTCATTTCCGGTGGACACAGCAGTTACAAAATTAACCTTTCCTTCCCATTGTAACTGATGATACGGACAGAGCATGTGGGGCCGTAATTCCATATTACTGACATCCGGTCTCCTACCAATAACACTCTGCTTAAAAAGAAAGCGAGAAGAAAAGGACATATTAGTAAAAATCGAGGCAGGCGAGCAAAGCGAATCCGCGAGCCGCGATAATCTCGGCGCAAAGGAACAGAGGAGAGAATACTCGACTGCTGCGCAATATAGCACGCAAACCAACTTCAGCATCCAACCAGAGCGCGCGGTTTTTATACCAGTCATTTTATATAAAAAACAGTCCAACTCTCGCCATAAATATACGGACACCCGCTATTACGGACACAATCTAGCCCTCCACCTAGCGAAAGATATTGAGGTTTGACTGAAAAATTACTCCTCGCTGTTTGCGTGACCTCTCGCTTATTATCGGACTCCAAACGAGGAGTAGGTGTCGCGCTATAACGAGAGTTGACTGTAACTCCTTAGTTTTTGTTTCGGGGGAATGGAAAGAAGATATACATCGAACTCTCGATACAGAGTGTTTCATTACATTTCCAAACACCTCGAATTTCGTCAAAAATACTCCCACTACGAGTCGTATTTTCAACTCTCTTCTCGGTGGTTTTGGAAATCGAATGAATCACTGTCTCTCGCGTGTTTGATATATTACTTGTAACCACAGTCCTTTATGTCAATGAACGTTCTGTCTGAACTTACTTCATTGGTGTTGTTTGGAGGCAGACTTGATTAAATTCTCAATTGCTTTTCTCCAGGATCAAACACACTAACGCGCTTGTCTCCAGCCAACACCATAGGAATCCAAAGTCTCAAGCTGTTTCATCTTACACATTGGAATCCACCCGGGTGATCTTCTCAGACCAGGCGGCAGATTTCAGAGCTTTTAGGAGGGGGCAATGGTTTTGCTGTCGCATGCTGCTTTCTCTAACTCAGCATGTTTCTTGCCTGTCCTTGGATGATGTAGCAGTTTGCATTTATGACGATCCATCTGTATCGGTGCACGAGCCATTATAAAAGCAAGGATCTGCAATAAAAATTAGCCATCATGATTAGATTAACCGACTCAACGCATCTTAGCCTTGGCAGAGACCGCTATTTCGAATGGGTCTTGATAAAGTGGCTAGCCAGCGAGCAATGCCGGTTAGCCAATCTGAAACACTTTGGTTAGTTAGACTAAGCAGCACTCGCAGTTAGCCTTAAATAGCATTCTCGGTTAGCCTAAAAAGTTAGCTTAGGTAGCTTGGGGTTATCCTTTAATACTGGGGTTAAGAATTTCTGGCTCGTATGGCTCCTCCGGAAACAAAACCCTGGCTCACTTCTGGCTGACTGGTCCGCCTAAACGTCGCATGGGCTCTGCACTTTTGGTACACACTGCAAACTGTACAAGAATGTACCAAGATGTTAATCAACGCACCGTGCAAAAGCCATTGTAACTTCTCAATAAGGCTTTTGTTTAGCGACGTTCCATTTCGTTGTCGTCTTGGTTTTGCTGAAATTCGCTTTTGAACCCGTCGTTCGTATTCCGTGTTAATCTTGCCGCAATATTAGCTAGCCCATCCTTTATTATTACCTCTTTGATGATGATGACATAGATTTTTTTTTTTTTTTTTTTTTTTTCTTTTAAGATTAGAGAAGGTCTCATTTTATCAAATCCGACAAAATATGTTACCGTCAACTACATTCATTAAATAGCTCAGTTCACAGTGGTCACCAGACCATCCCGGTTTACAACAAACAGTTATATGGGAGAGCCTTGTTTGAAACAGAACAGTCTCCGTTTTGACAGGGATTTGAATTACACGGGTGTTCTTCAGTCATTCTCTTGGGAGCCGAAGGAAACCAGTTTTACCTTCTAGCGTTCACCTTCAATGCCTTGCTAAGGAGTCTCTGTTACCGCTAAAGAAAAGGGTAGCCAAGTTAGAAGTGATTCCATAACGTGGCTTCGGCTTCCCTTGTTTTGGAGACTCACATATGTTCCAAGTAATAGGTTTTTTGAATAAAATAAATATAGTGTTATTAACCATTCTTCTTGCAGAATACACTGAATTAAAATTCGTGGCAACTATCTTAAAAATTAAACATAAGTTCAGCTTACTATAAACGCCTATGATATCGAATATCTGGCAAGTTCCTTCTTGATTCGGATTCGTCACAGAAATCGTCATAGAAACAAGTGCCTCTTTGCCTGAAGAAGAAAAAGACAATAAGCGAAGATAAGTTACATTATCTATCTGTATACCTATGCAATACAAATGAAACAGGTGCACTTAAGGTAGCTGTAATTTGAATTTGAACGTGCTTTGTCAGATTTTAGGAAGGTTAAGGACGTGACGCCGTTCCGAGTACAGACGAAGGTCTTGAATCGACTTTCTCTAGAAAAAAGTGTTGCTATAAATGGATACAAAAATCCTTAGGCGTTATTTTTTTCTGCTACAAAACAGTTTAGGAAGGCGTCTAGAGCAGGTAACAAGGAGAGAAAGCACTCTGCATTTTTTCTATACTCTTTATCACACGCTTTTGTCACTTATATTTCTTGTTTTATAACAGAACAAGAAACTATAAGGACTTTTTTATTCGCTAAATATAATAGACCCAGTCAGCTTGAATTTGATTTGGTTTTGAGGCAAAATATCTTGCGAAAGCTGTTTTATCAGTCAGTGACATAAGCTACTCGGGGGAAAAAATAGACCTTTCTCCAAAATTAAACTGAGCGGAAGATCAATACCAGCACCTGCAAGACCACCCGCTCGTTTGGTAATCTTACTACGTTTCATAAAGTTAGATTCTACATGAGTCGAAACAAACGACGAAGTTGAAAATTGGGAAGCATTGAGAACTTCTCTAAATTGTTCCAGTTTTCGAATTCCGTTTTCTCGACTCAGGTAGAACCTAACCTAACGAAACTTCGTACGATTACCAAAAAAGAGGTGGTCTTTCAGGTGCTGGTGATGTTTATCAGCTCAGCTTACATACAAGCTACTCGGGCCATTTTGGAAAAAGGCCTATTTCTCGAGGTTCTCCCATCAGGAGTCGAACCTACGCATGACCTTTCGCCACACCGGTCGGACTGCCCTGACCACCTGAGCTACAGGAGTACTCGTGGGAGCTTAGGCCATATATTAACTAGATTCAAATGTGACAAACATCCCGCATACTGCTATAAATCTCTTCTTCCCGCTACTTCACCGAACACTTTAAGTGTCGCCCAGTTAGATCTCACTTTACCAGCATCGTTGGTCGCTTCACAGAAATATCGAAGCCTCGTCCTGAGCGAGCACGTTCTTCACAACAAGCTCTGGAAGGAAAGGATTGATATCATCTTTTTTCCACCATTGGTATAGTTTCACTGTCCCTTGAACCATTTGGACGCCCGGTTGTGGGTCCTCCAGAGGCGTTGCACACGCAGCGTCACTTCACCACCCTGCTCTACACTGCTGTTCACAGGGTGTTTTCACGATTTGGCTTTGGCGGATCTATAACATATCACAAAAGCATAACGTGAGTAGTATGTATTTGTGCACGCCGATGATTGGTTTTGGCTAATGACAAATCAGTCAGTGTGTCAGTCCCAGTCGGTCGGTCAGTCACTCAGTCAGTCAGTCCTCAGTCAGTCCAGTCAGTCAGGTCAGTCGTAAAGTCAGTTAATCAGTCTGTCAGTCGGTCACTTAGGCTCGATTTCCGCCGCTCTCTCGAGTCCGATCCTTCGTTCCTCCCGAGAAGAACGGCTGGACGCGTGAGCGAAAGCCGTGTCTGTGACGTAATCAAAAAAAATTAATTTATGTAACGCTACTCCGGCTCGAGACATTCGTTTATTTTCCATTATCTCTTATATTTTTCGAAGAAAAGGATCTATCTGAAATATTCCACGAAGGATGTTGATTTCTCGCCTTTATTGTGAAGCTATATGACTGAAAACCCGAATGAAAAACCCTTACAAGATGTAACAAGAAGCAATATGTTTGATGCCAATTTCGCCAGAGACTGGCCACCACACGATTTTACATCAAATCCGTCAGATCAAAAATTCATCACACAAGTTTACCGACTCAGTTTTAGTGTAGTCATGTATAGTACAGTCGAATGTCACAAATGGATCTCATTAGTTGCCTTTGGTGCGGTTGTACCCGGGGCTGTAGTGGCTTAGCTCCCCAGGCTTAGCGCGAACTTTCCGTGATGTATTTCCTTGGTGCGGATGAAAAATCACATCATGTCGGTTGAATTACAAAGACATCATGCCCCATTAATTGACATTAACGATTCCTATTGCATATATTCTTTCGAGAGTTTCAAGGTTAAATGTCTCTTGAAGACGATCGAACGCCAGCCCAAACAACTGCT
The DNA here is from genome assembly GCA_029204205.1 of Desmophyllum pertusum. NCBI lineage: Eukaryota > Metazoa > Cnidaria > Anthozoa > Scleractinia > Caryophylliidae > Desmophyllum > Desmophyllum pertusum. Next base: position 2,027,923 of record MU827783.1, on the reverse strand, counting down.
CTGCATCCATGAACGATAATTCTGCCTGCTCGATTCGATTCGTTTCTCATTGGTGGAAATTAACAAGCCAAGCTCACGACTCCAGCCGTACTTCGGGGATGAACGTGGGCTCATTCCCGAACAGCGGCTGGTAATCGAGCTATTCGGTCAGTCAGTCAGTCAGTCAGTCAGTCAGTCAGTATGTCAGTCAGTCAGTCAGGTAATCAGTCTGTCAGTCGGTTATTCAGTCAGTCATTCAATCAGTCAGTCAGTCAGTCAGTCAGTCAGTCAGTCAGTCAGTCTGTCAGTCGGTCAGTCGGTCGTCAGTCAGTCATTCAGTCAGACGTTTGTCAGTCGGTCACTCGGTCAAGTCAGTCAGTTATTCCATTCATTCATGCATTCATTCATTCATTCATTCATTCATTCATTCATTCATTCATTCATTTCATTCATTCATTTCATTCATTCATTCATTCATTAAATTTATTATTTTTGTTTTTCCAAATTGAACTGGAACAAGAAACTCTGAGTTCCATCTCACCATTCACTGTCATGTTACGCCACACTAGACTGTATCAAACCAGCTGAACTTGAAAGCCAGACACGAGTAGCCGCCTTGGTCTTCCTCGGTCACGTGTTCAATGACGTAATCTCCATGATCATTCCAGTTGGAGACAAAGCGACCGTCCTTCATCCAGCGGTACTGCGGTTGCGTGTTACCCTTGGCTGAACAGTCCAACTACAGATACAAGAGCTCGGTCAATACCATCGTTCGTAGGAACACTGACTACTAAGAAATTAGTGCTATATTACGAGGAGAAGCCAAAACGTTATCTACTCAAAGCTTAGTCAAATTAAAACTGTGTATGTCATTTTAAAATTTCATTAATTAGCATGAGTCGGGGAATGAGATGTATATTCAAACACCTTATATCTTTGCTTGACGATTTTCCATGAGATAAAAAGGGCTGTCAACAAGAAATAGAGGGAAAAAGGATAGAGAGTACCCGAGCAACTGGCCCACACCGCCGGAGTTTATCCCGGTTCCATAGCATGAAGCAACTACGGGTATTGCTACTCCCCTGAGATGGGATGCTAGCCCATCGAGTTACCCTCTCAACTATTTGTCAGGTTTCTCTAACAGTTCGCCGGTACCCTTTTATACTCCTGGGTGGAGAGGGCCACTGTGAAAGTAAAGTGTCTTGCCCAATAACACAATAACCGTCGTAACACAACGACCAGAACCCGGACCGCTCGATCCGGAGTCTAACGCGCTAACCATTAAGCCACCGCGCCTCCATATTGCAATTCAGAGCCACTAAAAAAAGTAACACGGGTTACATGGGCTTCTTACTTGATGTTCGTCTCCCACAAGACGCTCTGCTCCGCTCGGAAAATCTACGAATATACATAAAGTGTCGGCCTTTATCATTCCATCCTCACTGACTTTGAACACCATAGCCTCACACGTGATACTGCAAAATCAAAATCGCATGCATGCAAAGGAAGAGATTAGGTGACTTGCGTACAAACTAGGTAGATTGATAGATAGACAAGCCTTAATTATACCAGGGTAATTCCTTCAGATTTACAATAAAAAATGCTATAAATAAAGCGATACTTCGAAAAGAAAGGTAAGGAACTCTCTCCGACTTGCTGCCTAAAAACAGGTTCCTATTGCCCAGTTTAACTTATTAATCTGTTATGTAAGGTATAAGAGGACTAGTTGGGTAGAGGAGTGAGGGATGTCTCATGGTGGAAGGATCGGAGGGAGAGAGGGGTTGAAGACATCCATTGCTTATGGAGGTTTTCGTTGCCATGTTGTTAATGACGATCATGATGTCAGGATAGTAATGAAGGAAAGTTTACCAGGATTCAATGACTAAAACGAGCAACTTTCTAATGGAATCTCCTCTCTTAGCTTCACAACCGTCTCTGATACAAGAAAACCAACTATTCAAGGCATCTTTGATTTATTTCCTGAGATGATCGCTGAACGCGTTATCTAGATCTAGAACCGCGGCGAACTGAATAATCGCGATCGCGGAGCGCGAGGGCGACATCCCCCGCTCACTCCCCCTTCCTCTCCCCCTCCCCGCCCCCGCCCCCGCCCCTTCCACCTCGTTCTCGCTTTGTTTGTGATTATTTTTCGCCCAACGATCGCGAATAGAGAGGATGAACAGTCTAACGAGAAAATTAAAGCAACGATATTCATTTGTATGCGTACCTTGTAGTCTTGATGATTACGTCGATAGAGCTGTTGAGACTTGGCGTACCTAAGTCATAAGCTTGCACAGTCACTTTCCACTTTTTCTCAATCTACAACGAGAGTAAAAGGAGTTAAGTCACGCTAAGTCGGTCACACTAGGTTTGTTACGCTTGGTCACGCTAAGTTGGTCATTGTTTTAATTAATCTCAAAATCTTTAGCAGAATATAACCCACCTCAGTCTGTCCAAGAAGTCGGAATTTTACGATTCCACCCGAGCCTAGATCGTCATCGATCGCCGCCACTCGGCCGATATCCGTGTCATTGAGGCTATCGAGTTGGAATTCATAAGAGGAACGAGTGAAGCGAGGCGCGTTATCGTTTTCATCGTTCACTATAATGTTGACGATAGCAGTGGCAGCTAACTTGTCCTCCGATCCTCCTTCAGCTGTCAAGAAACAAACAAGGAAAACATGATATCGCTGCTTATTCACTTTTTATCATTTATTTTTTCGGATGAGAGGTGAGTTGTACAACGCACTAACGGCCACCTCTCTACAACGGCCAGGATTTTTCGTCCCAAGCGTGCGCCAATCCATACACTTTACTCTTATTGAAACTCCCTACAACAGCCACCTCTCTACAACGGCCACCTCCCTACAACAGCCACCTCCCTACAACGGCCACCTCCCTACAACGGCCACCTCCCTACAACGGCCACCTCCCTACAACGGCCACCTCCCTACAACGGCCACCTCCCTACAACGGCCACCTCCCTACAACGGCCACCTCCCTACAACGGCCACCTCCCTACAACGGCCACCTCTCTACAACGGCCACCTCCTTACAACGGCCACCTCCCTACAACGGCCACCTCCCTACAACGGCCACCTCCTTACAACGGCCACCTCCCTACAACGGCCACCTCCCTACAACGGCCACCTCCCTACAACGGCCACCTCTCTACAATGGCCAGAAAATTCTGCCCCAGGGTGGCCGTTGTGGAGAGGTTCAGTTGAACTGTATAACGGACTCCAAGGATTGAGATGCAGAGACTGATAGCTCGAACATGGTCAGGTCTCCATATAAACATTTAAACCCTCATAGCGCCCACGCAGCGGTCAAACGCAAAAATTCGGCGCCACTTCCGGTTTTCGCGGCCTTGACTTTTCCATGAGTTTGAAGCGTAATGGCCGCGAAGTTTGTAAGGAAACGTTATAAAACATGCAGTGGTAAACCAAAATACGAGCTGAGACACTTGGTGGATAACAATTCTTAAATTATCTATGCATACTCCGAGTACAAAGCTTAAGTTTTCAGTAAATCTCTTAAGTTTGAGCTTTAAAGTGACGAAACGTGGAGGACCTCGTAAATTTAGGACATTTCGCAGTGGGGTTTTGGCGGGAACTGCGCAGGCGCGTCACGTTTGACCGCTGTGGACACAGAGCCTCTCTCCATCTGGACAACATGACAACATTTCTTGGGGTAGGTGGTGATAACCTGCGATGTGACTAATATTTCATTCAGGGGGAGTGGCAGTACTCCTGTTTCTTTCCTAGCGTCGTTTTTGGACTTAAACTCCGGCTGCGAGATCCAGTAGCAGTAGGAATAATAGCAGACTTAACAATGCTGTGTTTCCTTAAAGAGCCTTTTGCTAGAGCGGCACATTTCGTAATCTACCTTTTGCTTTATAAATACAAGTCTAAATCCCGGGCTAAACGAGAGCGAGAGTTGACAACTGAAACTCTCATGCGCTCTCGGCGACTCTCGTCGACTCTCGTCGACTCTCGTGCGCTCTTATTGAAATTGCACCAAACTCTCGTGTATTTTTCTCGTGTATTTTTCCAGCTCTCGGCATCTCTCGTTCTGGTTTGGCCCCAACAAAGAGATACAAATTTAAAGAGGCGAAACAGGGACCGGAACTATACTTTCTCCAAACGAAACTTTTTAAACCAGAAACTAAACGCCTCTTTGTTTCCCCTTACCCTGATTGCCGTCTCCATCTGTATTGTTAACACCACAGTCTTGTGGACCTGCTCGGACCACCAATCGGAACGTGTCGGTCACTTCTCGGTCAACTCCTCCTGAACTTACTCTCACGAAACCTGCAACGGAGATTAGATTCATGTCATAGTTATTTAGCTGATATAGTGTGTTTTATTGTCTGTATTAATTTAATGTTTATTAGTTATTAATTGTTAAATTATTATTGTTATAGTTAATCAGGGCTCTATTTAAACTAGCCATGCTAAATTAGATGCTCCATGAATAAATATTGTTGTAAATAAATAAATAAAAAATCTTTTTTTTTCAACGTATGCGGTGGCAGATGAAATTAATACCCAGAATTTGGAGAGGATGAATTGGAAATGTACCAAGTTGTATAACGCACGTGCAAAGCTACTGTTCTTCTAATTGAGCCTTTAGTTTAGCGACCTTGCCGTTGTGGTTTGCTTTTAAAGTTCCCTAATAATAGTAGAATATTCATTTGCAAATTGACCTGACGCTTGTCAGCCCGACTACAGTCAATATGGCTTCATTGTAACACCTCGAACTCTTGTCCAAGTTAAACTACTGAATAATAGAAGTGACTTTTAGTGATATGGTTTTAACGATCTCACTCACTTCAAATGACCACCACGACCATAAGGCTCGTTCACTACAACGGGGTTACACTGTATTTCAACTAAACGGGGTTACACTGTATTTCTTGTGTGTTTGTATACCGTTTTAAAGTTTCATTTTATTTTTGGAGCAGTGAGTTCGTAACAAAAGTCAAATCACCCAGCTAAAATAGCGCGACTACCCATCATCCCCTTCGCGTCGCCGAGTGTCTCCCAGTCTCTCACGACTGAAGACGAGTCACGCTTTGCAAAAAATTTCCATACCGTGTTTATCAATCGTAAATGCTCCCGCCTGGTTCCCAGTCCATATCGCATACTTCATCTTCTCGGCATCCTTTACATCCACATCAGTAGCGGTGACTTGGACGATACTCTGATTGAACGGTAAATTCTCACTGATGGTCATGTTATACACCGTGGGCTCAAACTTGGGACAGTTGTCATCCACATCAATGACGGTGATCGTGACGTCAGCTGATGACGACAGCTGCGGATCACCGTGGTCACTGACCCTTATTTTGAGCGTGTAGCGATCCTGCTTTTCGCGATCAAGCGATTTCTTCGCTGTAATTTCTCCGCTTGTTGAGTTTAGATCGAAAACATCTGAATACTCCGTTGTAGTGAAGTTAAACACCAGCTGCGCGTTCATACCGATATCAGCGTCTGTAGCGATAATGCGCATGACGTCACTTCCGGCTGGTGAATTTTCTAAGATACCTCCCTGAAGAGAGGACGAGTTGAGCAGTGGTCTGTTGTCGTTAACATCCATCACTGTGATCAGCAGCTGTACAGATGAGCTATTTGGTGGGTTACCCAAGTCACTTGCGGTGACAGTTAATGAATACGAGTCACGCCTCTCTCGATCCACCACTCCAGAAACTGTAACAACACCTGGACAACGTAAAAAGAGTTAAAATTTGTCTACAAGCTTAGTGGCTTATCAGGCCGGCGCTTAAGACCAGTTTTCGTAGTATGAAGAGACAGAGTGCTACTTAGAGCGGTTTACAATTGAGTGTCGAAAGTGATCCAGAATTGCTTTGCTTTTACTTTACTACGCTCCGTGATTGGTTAAAAAAATCTCGCCCCACCTTCTCACCAATCAGATGAAAACCAAAACCAATTGCGACTTGGCAACACGCGTTTTCCCGCGCTTGGTGCCGGTTACATGTATTTGCTTCGAGTTCTCATTGGTTCGTTTTGTTGTATATGTTTCTTGTGATCGCCATTGTTATTGCTTTGGTATCGGTTTTACGACACTCAATTGAAAACCGCTCTGATGCTCTCTAATGAGCGTGTCGCACCAAAAGAGATACTTACCAGTTCCATTACCAATATCAAATGTGTCGTCGTCATTTCCGGCGGTAATGCGGTAACTAACAATTCCATTGAGTCCAGCGTCTGTGTCCACTGCAAGCACTTCCTCTACAACAGTCCCGGATGTCACATCTTCAGTCACGTTAACAACGTACACGGACTGTCCAAATATGGGCGAGTTATCGTTTTCATCTGAAACGGTCACGTGAACAATGATTGACATTGACCTGAGTTGTGGTTGTCCATGGTCGATCGCCATGCAAGTCAGAGCATAGTTTGAAATGTTCTCTCTGTCGAGTCTCCTATTGGTGCTTATGATGCCAGTGTCGGCGGCGATTACAAAATCGGACAAGTCATTACCAGCAGTTATGCTGTAAGATATTTTAGCATTACTCCCAGAATCCGCATCGCTAGCAGTGATCTTTGTAACGAAGGATGAAATATCTGATGCTTCAGAAATGACCGCTGTGAAGGAGGAGCCGTTGAACGCGGGCGGATTGTCATTTGTGTCGTTCACGTTTATCGTAACTGTAGCAACGCCAAAGAGAGGCGGTTCTCCGCCGTCTGTCGCCTTCACAGTGATGACGTAACTGTCAATCATTTCTCGGTCCAACACGTCAGCGGTGGTGATCAGCCCCGAGGTGAAATCTACACTGAATGCGTCGCTATGGTTACCTTCAATGGAGTATGTCAGCTGTCCAAAAGGATCAACGTCCAGTGCAGTGACTGTAATAACAGATGTCAGGACAGCAGAATTTTCTGGTACGCTGGCGAGGTAATTTGTCTGCTCGAATGAAGGGTTATTGTCATTCTCATTAATAACATCAATGATCACACTGACAGACGAGGTGAATTTGGAGTCTGAGGCAGAAACGGTCAACTGAAATGACGGCGTCTTCTCGTAGTCTAGTGCAGTCGTTGTGTTGATGATTCCAGTGCTCGAGTCTATAGCAAAGTACGAGGGAGAGTTTCCTGCTGTAATTTGGTAGTTTATCATTGCGTTGGATCCAATGTCTTCATCGCTGGCTGTCACTTGGACAACATTAGAAACAGCAGCAATATTCTCTTTAACTGAACCTGTACAGAGAAACATGATTAGTACTTTAAATGTGTTTCACCAAGAGAGAATGATCTAAGAGAAGCATTCCCGCATACATGGGCCTCCTCCAATGATCATTTTAACGTGATGTCGGAGCCTCGATCAGAAGGAAATAAAAATAACTTTCACAGCATGGCGCGAAACTATTAATAGATTTCAAAAATTATAATGGGGCACGGAGAATCCTTCTCTTAAATCATCCTCTCTTGGTTTCACTTTTTTTTCAAATACAGTTGAACCTGTCTATAACGGCCACACATCGAGACAATATTAATTCCCTGCATGAAAAACCAGTCTCTGCCAATCGCAAAAATTAGTTCCAGCAAAACAAAACAAAAATCGCCAACTCTCGCCAAAAATATAGTGGCCAGACGGTAAAAGACAAATGTATACAAACCTCTGAAAACTTGGGCATCAAATTTAGGTGGGTTGTCATTCTTGTCTTGAACGGTAATGTGGAATTCCTGTTTGGACTTCATTGATGGATTCCCTTGGTCTGACGCCATTACGGTCAGCGTATAACTAGCTGTCATCTCGCGATCGATTTTTCCATTGACTGTAATCTGGCCAGAAATCGGGTCTACCTGGAACACACCATCGTCGTTGCCTTTAACAATGGAAAACCGAACTTGACCGTTTGTTTCCAGCATCGGCATCTATCGCATAAACGGTTCCAACACTGGTACCCGATTTGGAATTTTCCACAACGGTAAAGTTCGCCACATTGACGAATGCTGGACTATTGTCGTTTTCGTCCAGAACAGTAAAATTGACACGTACAGAAGACCATGTTGGGTTCGGTGCATTATCTGATGCTTTGATGTATAGACTATAGAATGCGACATCTTCTCTGTCCAAGTTTTGATTGACAGATAAAAATCCAGTGGAATTGTCTATCGCAAATGCATCTTTAGTATTCCCGGATACAATCGAGAAAGTCACAAGTCCGTTAAGACCATCATCCGGGTCTGTAGCAACCACGCGCAAGATGTTTGTTTGGATGGCGGTGTTTTCTAAAACAGAAGCCTGGTAGAACGGCAGCGAAAATGCTGGCTTGTTGTCATTTTCGTCAAGAACAGTCACTGATACTACGACTGTGGAGGACAGAGAAGGCGTCCCATGATCCTTTGCAGTGATAACCAGGCGGTAAAACGAGGCTTGTTCTCGATCCAGTTTTACTGATGTTGTCATAGCTCCGGTTTTGGAGTCGATTGTAAACTTCGTGACGTCACCCGATGTTATCTTGTAGCTGATACGAGAGTTATCACCTTGTCTTTATCCAAGGCACTGACCGTAGCAATCAACTGCCCTGTTAAAACACAGAAATAAAATATATAAATAATTTAAAAAATGATAACAATTAATTTTTACCAGAACCTTACAAAGATTTATTCACGACGTTGACAAAACAGACGAACGAACTTTGACTTCAAACAGGATTGGTACAAATTTCATTAACAACAGACGGATCGAAACTGACAAAAACTCGCCTATTACTGTTTACGAACTTAACACGAATTTTAACAGCCAATAACATCACGGCTAAACTGACAAATCAGTTTCTAGGACCAGAGACTTAACACCATCGACTGACTAACACTTTTTACTTCACTCTGAAGATGACTTCCGCTCAAGTTGTCTAAACGTCAGTCACCAACAATAGTCCTTTCCGGGGCTACCCTAACCACAACGATCATACTAGACGAACTATTTTTTTTTTTATACAGTATAACAAATTAAAATAGTTTTGTCAGACTGATCGTACTGCTAAACATGTACAAAAGCTCGATATAAACGATAAATGTTTTCACAAGACAAGAAACGGCTAAAACAAAACTTGAGTAAACAGACGTCCTTACCCTGCAGGAATTCCATACTAATGACGTAACCACTACCAAGATCTGGGTAGTGATTCTGATTGGTTAAAGCAAAAAATGCATAAATAAGACGCCGGCATCGCTTCTCGGGAGAATTTCGGCAGGATATTTACGAGAAATTCTCTGTCTGGCGCTGCCGAAATAGTATAGGTATTATCATAAACTGGCATAAACAAATGTCATAAACAAATGTCATACCTGAGGGGAGATTTTCCATGATATCTTTGGAATAGCTGGGTTGTGTGAACATCGGTGCGTTATCATTGACATCTATGACCAGGATTGTTGCGTTATGTGTCACGCTATGTCCACCCCGATCTGTTGCACGCACGGCCAAATGGTATGTCGCAATTTTTTCGCGATCAAGCTTCGCCGCGACTCTTATCAGTCCACTGGAATTATGTATTTCGAAAGCCCCACCAGTATTCCCACTCAATATATCAAACATTAATTCATTTCCATCGGCGTCTGTAGCGTTTAAACGAACAACGCGCGTTCCCACGGCGACGTCTTCGCGGATTTTCGACGCTTGCGATGATGTCTCGAAAACGGGAACATTGTCGTCCACGTTGATGATTGTGATGTTGACTTGCGCAGATGCTGTTCCCGGTGGAGATCCACCATCCATTGCAGTCACCGTGAGGATGTAAGAACCCGTCTTCTCGTAGTCCAGTGGTGTGGCAGTGTGTATGAATCCCCGTGAATCGATGCTGAAATTATATCTGCCCTTGCCTTGGAGATCGAACTGCAGCTGGCCATTGGTTCCTTCATCCTTATCCTTTGCCTCGACCTGCAAGATAAATTATAAAAAATCTGTCTTAGTCTTAGTCCTCAAATACTTCACAGTCAGCAGGACATATAGCCGCCATTCGCCACTTTAGAAACGAGAAGTAATCTGGGGCGAGTCGTATCTCGCAGTTGCTTGTGGGACCGTTACTGGGGACACGTCGTCAAGTTGGCCGCCATTTAATTAGGGACCTTAAAAAACCACGACGGCGACGGCAATGAGAACGTCACAAAACAATAGGTTTAATGTAGTAGTACAATAGCCCTTTTCACGGTTAACTTGCGATATTTGCATAACAATACACTTGAACATAGAAGCGAGGCAATTTCGGGCACAAGCTGCAAAACATCGTGTTTTTCTTGAATTCCTTCAACTCTTTTAGTATAAAAACAGTTTCAAAATGTAGAAGAACTACAATTATTTTAGTTTACGATGTTTTTAGAAAAAATGATAAAACGACTTTTCTCTATTAATAAAGAGTAGACTCGCATAAGCAACAGGGACATCGGATTACGATCTTTACGGCAAACTTTAACTAAAATAGTTGCATATTTAGTTATTCTCCGTTTTAAAACTATTTTTATGCTAACATAGTTTAAGGAGCTCAAGAAAATCACGATGTTTTACAGCTTGTGCCCGAAATTGCCTCGTTTCTATGTTTAGCTGTATTGTTATGCAAATATTTCAGGGTAACCGTGAAAAGGACTATTGCTCTGCATATGCGATTTGCATTTAGTATATTTATTTGCCGACAGGGGAGTACCTAGACAATTTTTAGCAGTACGCACAAAGTCAATGAAATATTAAGTTTCACGCCGAAGGCGTGATACAAACGCCGTAGGGGAAATGTTTAGTAGTACTAAATCTTGGTAATGTTGCCCCTTTAAGGTCCCTAAAAACGGTCCCACAATCGACTGCGAGATGCGACTCGCACCAGATCGCTTCTCGTTTCTAAAGTGGCGAATGATGATTTGCACCACCTTGTTCAGCATAATAAAAAGAACCACATGAAAGTACTGCTGAATATATTTTAGTTGAATGGTTATACACTAAGGTTTCATCCACATACTTAAAAGTATGTGTGAAAGTATGAAAGTACTGCTCAATAGCTTTCATTTGAATGGTCACACACTAGGGTTTCATCTACAGACTCAAAAGTTAGAACCACCTTGTACAGCATATTAAACAGTACCACATAAAAGAACTGTACCAACCTTAAGGACTGTAGAACCAGGCGAGGCGTCCTCTCTTATACTACCATAAAATATCTGTGGGCTGAACACGGGCGCGTTATCATTGACGTCATCTATCATCACCATGACAACGGTGCTAGCTGACAGCGAAGGCGTCCCAGAGTCCTTTGCTACCACTGTAAGTGAGAACTGCGCCTGGGTTTCGCGGTCTAGCGTTGATTTGACTGTAATGACGCCGGTAGAAGGATCGATCTTTAAAACTGAGAAGAAAAGAAAATAATGATAAAAACGTCAAGAGACATGCTGCAAAGGAGGCTAACAAAGAGACTGCTCGCAGTCTACTTTGGTTTTCTGACATTTGCACACGGCCAGACTGGCCATTACACATTAACACCTTAACCCTTTCTAAGTCCAAAACTGAGGGAAAAATTTCAGTTTGCAAAATTGGTCACATACTAGGGTTTCATACACAGACGTAAAAGTTAGAACCAGCTTGAACAGCACATTAAACAGTACCACATGAAAGTACTGCTCAATAGCTTTCATTTGAATGGTCACACACTAGGGTTTCATCCACAGACAAAAGGTACAACCACATATTTATTGACTGAAGGTTTGACACTGAGAGTGAAAGGGTTAACAACAACAACAACAACAACCCAGACATGTCTCTCACCTGTCGCCAGAGTTTCCGGCGGAAATGCTATACGTCATTTCCCCATTAGGCCCTGCGTCTTTATCTGTTGCCGTAACTCCACCAACCACGTGTAACATGGTTGCGTTCTCTAGCACGTGATATGTGTAGCTCGACTGGTTAAATATGGGTCCGTTATCATTTTCATCCATGATGTAAACTGCTACGGATGTTGTAGCACTGAATGATCTGCCAGCTCGGGTGAATTTACCGTCTTCTGCTTTAACTCTCAGGTTATACACAGAAATGGATTCTCTGTCCAACGTACGTTTGGTGGTGATTTCACCCGTAGCCTGAGGAAAGAGTTTCACACTGTTAGCTACGTTTCAAACCATAGAAAAACTTTAAACAAATACTGGGAAGCCGAAACAAAGTGCGAATGGTCAAAATTGGACAAGATTGAAACTGGATTGCAGAAAGGTTAACTTGAAAAACGACGGCCCGACGTTTTTCAAGTTTAAGTCCATTTGTATGAAACAAGTGGTAAATTAAAATAATGCTTAGAAATCATCTGTGTTTGTTACGTAAGTGAGATCCTGTCTTTGAATTGATAGTTCATTCATGTTTGAGTTTAGAGTTCGTAAACAAATAATACAAGGAAGAATAGCAACAAATAACGTGACATAGCCCCTTTAACTTACCGTATTTATTTCGAAAGCATTGGCTGTGTCACCAGATGTTATAGTGTAAAACAGCTGGCCATTCACACCCGAGTCAGGATCGTCAGCAGTGACGTAACACACGGCTACACCTTTAGCTAAGTTCTCTGCCACAGTACAGTTATACAGCGACTTTGGAAACTTGGGCGGGTTGTCATTGACGTCATTCACTATCACCATGACATCGACAGATGACGACAAAGGAGGTGTTCCGCGATCGCTTGCGGTCACAACGAGGGCGTACGAAGACTTTGTCTCGTGATCAAGGGTCTGGTTAAGCGTAATTAGCCCTGCGTTTTCATCCAGGATGAACATGCCTTGTTCATTACCAGTCTTGATATCATAAGTTATCTCCTTATTTTTTCCCATGTCGTCATCTTTAGCGAACACCGTTACCACAGAGGTGCCAGTAGAGGCGTCCTCGTTGATAGACGGGCTGTAGCTGGGTTTGTTAAATAGCGGTTTGTTGTCATTAACGTCTGAAATCGTTATTTTAACGTCGACAAGAGCATCTTTAGACGGATTGCCGCCATCACGAGCTTCCACATTAAGAGTATAAAAATCGTCGGTTTCCCTGTCGAGTCTTGAGTAAACACTGATGACACCTGAGAATGAATGAAAATGTCGGTTAACCTTTTTTAACCGCAACGATGATCAATTAAATTTATAGCCTCCACGATTTCCGTGTATAAAGATCTTCATTGTCCCTATCGAGTCTTGATTGAACTCTAAGAACGCCTGAGAATGAATGGAAATGTCGGTTAACCTTTTTTATCCACAACGATGGCGGATCACTTTTTGGTGCGGTGCCTGAGTAATTGAGCAATGAATTTCGGTAAAACCTAACATTTTTTTCTGGACTTTCTTTAGCATGGCTTGAGTTCCCTATTATTAGCTGCGAAAGTCAATTTCATGCATCAGTATTTTGATCCATTTAACAAAAAAGATCAAAAGGACACTGCCGGAACTTATCACGGTTTCTGTAGCATGACGCCGACTATAGGAGTATTGCTACTCGCCCTGGATAAGATGCTAGTCAAACGCCAACACTCAATGCAGCACAACATTTAAATCTGTACGCGTTTCTTTTCTCGGTAACTACTTCATGTAAACCCGACGTATAGTTCCCTACTTCATATAGTACCACACAGACAGTACTGACCCGTATTTCCATCAATAGCGAAGGCATTGCCCACATTTCCACCCTTTATGGTGTAAACCAGTCTGCCTCTTGGCCCAGAGTCACTATCTGTCGCATACACTGATCCTACTCTGCCTCGCACTGCTGTTCCCTCGCTCACGACCAAGCTGTAATCAGACTGGTTAAACGTGGGTTTATGATCATTCATATCTTCAATGATAACCTTGACAGGTGCAGTCGCTGATTTATCGGGTTTTCCCTTGTCTGCTGCTTCTATCGTCAAGTCGTATTGTTTCTTGAGTTCAAAGTCAGGAGAGTTTTTGATTATCAGGTAACCTATAAAAGAACAATTACTAGTAAAGTAACGCCTGTAATTGAGAATTTTCTCAATTTCTGACTCAGGAGGAATTTTTATCTAGGTTCTATTACATTCTGAAAAGCTAATATTTAACTTTAATGTAATTTTAGTATTGCTGTGCGCATGATCAGTTTAGTACATATCTTACCCATTATTATACCCTTAAAACTATTATATTTTTATATTTTTTATATTTATATATATATTGTTTATCCTGAATGCTCTATATATAGTGTCCCCAATTAGTTATTTTAGCTAAGTACCATTGACACTTCAATAAAGTTATTCTATTCTTCTTCTATTCTTTTCGGAGCCCAGTGGCTCAAACGGGGGGGGGGGAGGGGGGGGGGGGGGATATCGCGGATATTTTAGCCGACTCGGCCTACGGCCTCGTCGGCTAAGTATCAGGCGATATTCCGCAGGATACTTGTTAAATATTTCTCCCGGTTCCCGCCACCTTGGATACCCGTAGACCCGTCCCGTGGCGAGCGTATTTTTCGTGGAAGCAAGCGTAATTTCAAGTTTTACAAACCTACCTTTTTAAAATTTGATTACCGACCAATTGTCAATTCACCAGTTGCAGCTAACGTTTTACATCTTTTGTTGCAGTCTTCCGTAATCATTGTGAAATTCAAACTTAGTTCTTCTTACTTGCTCGACGCCGATTGCTTGCAACGAAGACATTGCGAGACATATTGAAAGAATGGTTTATCGAACTAGGCAATGTCACTTGCAATTGTAAAGCACCGCAGCAAATTTGAAATTACCTGACATTTGAAAACCGAACACTTCGCATTGAAAAGAAGTTACGGAGAAATCGACTTAAAACGCCAGGACCAGTTAAAGAGAACATTTAGTATACATATCATTAGCATATCGTTACCTTTTCCATCGATTTCAAAGGTATCTCCATCATTGCCTTTACTGATAGCATATGTTATTTCTCCGTTTGATCCAGAATCTAAATCTGTAGCTGTCACCTGAAATGCAATTATTGTTCATACGGTTTAGATATTTAATTAAACGAGCTCGAAAAAATAAAATTTCCCTCAGATACATGAATTTTTCGTTCGCTCTTCAGTTGAAGGATGTTTGTTAGACCTTCTACATGTATGTTCCAACGATCTCCACGAATAACGACAACTTATATGCTCCTCTCTACCTCCTTGTAGATACATTCAAAGTTAAAAATCGCTAACAAAGAAATCTTGTAGAGCTTTCATTGAAAGACGACAGTTGAAGATATTTCAATAGCCTGAAAAAACAGACGTATCTCTCCATGCGCCCTATTCGTTGTCCGACGTCTGAGAATTTCCATACATATTACGTAGTACTACAGAAACCCACATAGTGTTTCATTATTTCATTTTTTCTTTATTGTACCTCATGTCTTATTTTATGTTAAAATTGGTTGTTATTCGGTTTTGTATTTTTGCGCTCAAGTAACAGTAACAACCAACCAGAGACAATACACAGATAGAGCTATGTCATCAGTATGTAATTTTTCTGGCCGGATCTAAGACATCTCTTGAGCGCGGGAAGAATTTAGCGCGCGAACAGAGAAGTCTCTTTACGCAGACTAGTTGGAGCTTGGATTCAGTTTACCTTGTAGAAAGACGTTCCTTGTGCTGTATTTTCTCTCACTGTTGCTCTGTAGGATGACATACTAAACACTGGGTAATTGTCATTTATGTCTTGAACATCGACTTGGAGTTGCGAAAAGGAAGACAGAGGGGGGCTCCCTCGGTCTTTTACCCGGATGTTGAGTGTGTAGCTCGACCTGTAAGAAAAACAATGATTTTGATTATAGCTGGACAAAAGGATAGTCAAAGTCTGTCCACAAGTTACTCCTGGGTGGAGAGAAGCACTGTGAAATTAACGTGCCTAGCCCAAGAACACAACACAATGATCCCGACCAGCGCTCGAACCAGGACCGCTCGATCCAGAGTCCAACGTGCTAACCATTAGGCAACCGCGTCTCCCACATGTCACTAATTTAGTATAATTACTTTGTTTCGTAGTCCAGTTTACGGGCAAGTGTTAGAGCGCCTGTTTTTGCCTCAAGATTGAAAGAATTTTGCTGGTTTCCTGTGTCGATGTAATATCGCAGATCAGCGTTGACACCTGTAAAACATAAACCGTATCTTTGTTAGCGCTTGTATAGAGTTGGACTACAGTGAATATTTTAGTTGGGATAAAGAAAATACTGTATCTAGATAACCGCGCGGGCTTACAGAACCACAGTTATGACTTCATGAAGAAAATGGCGCTCGTGTTTACATATATAACCTGATGCAAACACGAGAGACAGTTTGGGAGAATTCGAAAGTTTATGATGTGCGGCTCGGGTTTACATAAGTACACGGTAGTTTCGAATTCTCCTAAACTTTCTGAGTGTTTTCATCAGGCTATGTAGATAACAAGCGGCCGTTCTCTATTTCTTTTATAAATGATACGTCATAATCGTATTACATAGCCTGATGGAATTCTCCCAAAGTCCCTCTCGTCTTCATATAGGAGTCAAGATTGCGTGACAAGCCCCCCCCCCCCCCCCCCCCCCCCCCCCCCCCAAAAAAAAAAAAAAAAAAAAAAAAAACGTCTGTGTAGGAGCCGCTAGTGCAAGACTCGTTTCTCGACAAAAAAAAACAAATTATTTGATTAAGAGTAATTTTGATATCGTATTTTGCATTTGAATATTATTCCCAGGGGGGGGGGGGGGGGGGGAGGGATTAGAGACGAGGAGATGTGAAGGCCTTTTTGGGATTTGAAGTTAGCGATTTTGGGACTTTTGGGGGGTTAGAAATTTCCTTGCGGATTTTTTTGGGTAGAGAGCTTTTGGCAGGGACCTTTTTTTAGGTTGATAAAAAGCGTACCCCAGCGTTATTGGAGTAAAAAGGGACTCTTTTGAGTTACGTTCTGGGCCGTTGGACTCTTTTTGGGTCTAGTTTTAGCCTAAAGGGACTTTTTGGGGATCTAAAAATGTTTGGTCTCTCCGTCACTAATATACCCGAGTACCCCCTGTGGAATTATTTACTTACCCGTATCCTTATCGGATGCAGAAACAAGAAACAAATTCTCGCCAACATTCTTTCCTTCAGACACTTTCACGTTTCCTGGTAAATTACTGATGTCTGGTTTGTTATCATTCACATCTAAGATCGTAATGTCGACCGTCGTCGTTCCATCCAGCGGATTTTGCCCATGGTCCCTTGCGCGCACAGTGAGAGTGTAAGATGCCTTGGTCTCTCTGTCAAACGATATTTTACTCGTGATGACCCCAGTGCTTGAATCGATTGAAAATGCGTTCGTGTCCCCAGACATTAATCTGTACGACACCACGGAGTTGACTCCTGCGTCGGCATCTGATAATATAAGATCGACAGAACATCAAATACAGAAAAAGTGTCCGCAACTGGAGCTGGCCGCTTACGGGAATGTGTATAAATACAGAGTTTGTATGAGCTAGACCATAGTTAATAGAGGGAAATGGTTATGAAGCCCGGAAAACTTCAAAGGAGCAAACAAAGACGCCAATATTTATGTTGGAAGGTCCACGACCCTGCACAATCTTTTGTTTTGCGCTCATACACTATGCATGAATTACGTAATCGAAACGTTTCTATTGGTTAGTTGCCTGAACACACGTAAACACCTATTGCAGCCTATTGTATTTTGTCAGGTTTGTGCAGGGTAAAGGCCAAAAAAAGCGAACAAAAACATATAACAAAGACTTTTGTCGGGCTTCATAACCATTCCTTTTATTAACTATGGCTAGACTTCAAACGGGGTTTTGTCACAGAGAGTGTCCGCTCAGAGAGCTTCGACTGTGTAAGCAACCATATATGGTAACGTGACTCGTCCACAGACGGAAGTTATTTGGGTCGTCACGCAAGGCAAGGCAAGACGTAGGAGTAGAAGCGTTGCGTGACAACCCAAGAGAGCTTAACATGTAATGTCTCCTTATTAAATCAATACTTTGTCAAGCAGACAGGTGATGAGAATAAAGAATATCATATTATTGTGATGTACCACCAAATTCTCGAAACTAACATTAAAATAAATGTATGGCAATACGTATGGAGAATTAAGAGACTCACCAGAGGCAGACACTTGCAGCACAGTGCTACCTATAGCAATATTCTCGTGTACAGAAGCTCTGTATGACGTCAACGCGAATCGCGGGCTCATATCGTTTTCATCAAGAACCTCGACTTGTATGCGCGTTGAAACTTTTAAGAAGGCGAGCCACAGTCTTGCGCAGTGACCACCGCCGTGTAATGAGACTTGAACTCACGATCCAGTTTTGAAAGCACTGTTATTTGCCCGCTGTTGCTAATGGCGAAAATTTGATTATTCTGTGACTGTTGTGTGGTGATTTTGTAAGTTAAAGTGTTGCAGCTCGTGTCGGGATCTCTGGCTTGTATCATACCCAGGCGGGCGTTACGGTTGTTATTTTCCTTCACCGAGAATTTACAAGTGTTATTATGTGCACAGTTATTTACAAAGTACGGAGGTTCGTTGACGTCTTGTACAATAACTGTAAGTGTTGCAGTGTCGCTCAAACTGGGTTGTGCGCCATCTTTAACGGTAATCTTCAGACTATAGCTGTTACTTATGTCTTCATAGTTTAACACCTTAGTGGTTCTGACTTCGCCGTTGTTGTCAATCGAGAATTTGTTATCTTCATTTCCTGACGTAATGTTGTAAGACAGTTGCGCGTTCGTTCCAGTATCTTTATCAGTGGCAGTAACCATGGCAACAAACGTATTGGCGGGCTTTCCTTCCGGTAGAGTTGCAGAATACGAAGATTGTCCGAAGACGGGTGAATTGTCATTAATGTCCTCTACATCAACTAGAACAACAGCGCGACCTTTGTGACAACTGTTTTGAGCGTTCTGACCGAGAACAGTCAGGCGATATGATGCACGTGCCTCGCGGTCTAACTTCTTTGTTGTTGTGATAACTCCTGTGTCTTTGTTGATTTTGAAGCAGTTGTCATCGTCCCCCTCAACAATGCTGTACTTGAGCCTGTTATCAGAACAAGAGGTATGGATATCAAGGACTCAAGTTATTCCTGGATTTTTGTTATATATATGATTATTGGTAACAGAATCTCGTGTCGTCCAATTCGGTCTGTAATCATACTCTTGATTAACAAATCGGACTTCCCCTACGCGGTCGTTCGATTTTGTTAATCACTCGTATGATTACAGATACACTCAGTCCTATTACCATTATATATTTTAATTTTTGAAGTAATATATCAAATACGAGAGACGTGTTTCATCCGATTTTCAAACACCGAGAAGAGAGTTGAAAATATGACGCGCGTGGCGGAGTATTTTTGGCGAAATTCAAGGTGTTTGGAAATCTGATGAAACACTGTCTCGAGTGTTCGATATGTCTTCTCAATCGAAACAAAAACTAAGGAGTAAACGGAGGAAAGAAAATCGTTGAAATCTATGCTAATTAAGATCAGATATCCAAACCACTGTCATGGTTATCATTTCCTTTGTTTTCCATAATGAATTATTACAGTACTGCTACTGTTACCGGGGCCACTTAAACTAAACTAACCAATCAGATTACAGGAAACGAACAATGCATTCCAACTAAAATCGTTTGAGCCAATCAACAGCGCGGAGAAAACAATGACCCGAAGCGCAAAATTTGATGGAATGTATTGTTCGTTTCCTGTAATCTGATTGGTTAGTTTAGTTTAAGTGGCCCCGGTAACAGTAGTAGCACTGTAACGAGTCTGAGATAGACATACTTTCTGAAAAAGTAAATGACTGGATGACTAAAAAGCTTGACTACGAAATCTTAAAAATTTCAGTTTGAAATATTGGTCCTGTTATAAGGGTATTTTAGCCAGCGAACGGTGTATTTGGCTGAATACACTTGTGTGTGTGTGCTAGCTATAGGTCATCAATTCTTTGAACAAGCCGCATTGTATAGACTAGTACACTGTTTTTTTTTCTATATTATGAAGGACGTACAAACATGGCATTATTCTGGTTATATGTATCTAACGAAAAAGTGTCTTGGCATGATTAAAATTAAAAATCTCAGTCCCAAGTAGACTTATTACCAAATGTCGCAGTAAGGAGAATTTTCATGTTGAGCTTGGAAAAAATGAGAAGTAAACGCGTGACAGCATTGAGCATACATACTTGTAATTGTACGGCGTGAGTGTTTTATCTAGCACCGTGACAGGTGCAGACTGTTCTTCCTTGACACTGGTCACGTACGTGTCTTGAGAAAAGAGAGCATCCCACATGGATAGCTTGAATTTATTGCTTTGTTCTTGACCTTGAACAGCTACATACACAATCTACAAACAACAACAAACAACTATGGACTTAGAACACAAAAGCAAGCAACTGTAAAGGGGGGAGGTACGGTTTAGGGAGGCGTGAGGCAGAAACGACTGAAAAATTAGGGAGGAAGGAAAAACGGAAACAATTAGGGAGTAGGGGTAGTGAGGCGAGAGAAACGGATGAAAAAATAAAGGAGGAAAGAGAAAACTGAAAAAACTAAGGAGATGGGATATATCTTACCGTGTTTGCTGCCGACAGCGAAAGAGAAATGGCCCGAGGAGAGATATTGCTTTCATTCTTGGCCGAGGCAGGATCCATGGGGCCTGGGTTGGTGCTAGTTAGCGATGCATAGAGATGCGAGATTCCTGGAAAAAAACCCAAAAAGAATTACTATCACGTGACAAAACCAGAATATTCAGCAGTTGTAACGGAATCGTGTTTGGACTTCCTTTCTGACAATTGAGCACATTGTATCACTGGACGACATAGATCTTTCAGACAATATGAAACAGAAATAAAAAGAAAAACGTTGGCGCGCAGAACGCTCGAAGCATAGTTCCCAGTGTGACGTCACTAGTGGTGGGACACGAAATACCCCCAAATAAGGTCCGTCCCTAAAAATATTTTAAAAACGACCGCGAAACGTGGGGATTTTATCTAGTCTGTTCACATACCTTCTATTTTCTCGGGTCGCTCTCGCGCGCTAAAAAGAGAAAATGGCTGCGGACAGATCAGACTAGATTTTATCAATCGCTTTTTAAATTTAGGAGAATTATTTAGACGAAAAACACTTTTGGAAATTAATACTAAACTGACTAGTTAGAACTTGATACACGACTTTAGACTACGATCAGGGATAGTCGAGCGGGAGAGCACGCGAGCGCGCGCGAAATCACCACCCACGAGGAGATCAACGCGACGATTTGTTTTGGCTAAAATAAATGGATAGATATGAAACCCCTTTCCAGTAATGCGACGTTTTCTCCAGTTTTCATGGACTTGCGCGTGTTGACAGATCTCCGAGAAGCAACCAATCATAATTATGCGTTGTGAGAGCAACTCATAATTCAAACGCTCTGGCTTTGTCTGCAGGCCCCTCATTTTTTCTCGCTCCGCGCGTCGCGTCTCCTCGTGAGAGGTGATTATTCGCGCTCGCTCGAGTGTTCTCCCACTCGACTATCCCTGAGAAAAATGA
Organism: Desmophyllum pertusum; assembly: GCA_029204205.1. Lineage (NCBI taxonomy): Eukaryota > Metazoa > Cnidaria > Anthozoa > Scleractinia > Caryophylliidae > Desmophyllum > Desmophyllum pertusum. The sequence goes on along the minus strand of MU827783.1, from coordinate 2,006,476 downwards.
GACTGCTCGTAGTCTAACACGCCTTAGCCGTAGCTTACCTTCAATGTCTCTCACTTCCACTGATATTCTGTTATTCGCCACGGTACTAAACTGAGTCCTGAAATATTTAAACGTGTCACTCTCCACAGTGGTGATTGTGTCATCGCAGGAGGAGATGGAAGCACCCTCTAAGATGAAGGAGACAAGATTAAAATCATCATTTTAGATCTAGGACAACCAAAGTAATGGAAATTAGGTTAAAAAGAAAATTAACCCTTTCCCCATTGTACAACCACATTTATTGGCTCGAGGTTTGACCTTTTGAGTCTGTGGATGAAACCCTAGTGTGCGACCATTCAAATGATGAGCTATTTTCTCTTGAAGCTATTGAGTAGTACTTTCATGTGGTATTGTTTATTATGCTGTACAAGGTAGTTCTAACTTTTAAGTCGAAAGCTACTGAGCACTGAGTACTTTCAAGTGGTGCTGTTTGGTTTGACAATTTTCAAAATGAAAGTCAAGATTTTTCCCTCAGTTTTGAGCTTCATAGCACTTGAGAATGAAAGGTTAGGCGGGCAATGTTCATAACATTTGAAGCTCGAGCAATAACAACCTTGAGCTTCCTAATTTCTTTTAAGTGAAGTGGTAAGCCTAATAGTCTTTCTTGAAGACCTTTTCAACTTTATTTCTATGTTCACCTTCGCTCAGCTTGGATAATATAGTCGAAGATCTCTGAGCGGACAAACCCAAGGGGACATTTTGAATTTTGCACATACTAACGAGGCTAGGGGGGCTGATTAGCATGAATATAAAATAATAATTAATCGGCCACCATTTATGAATAAGGTCTATGTCATGTAACATTGGTTAGCCTGGATTTCAGGCGTCTTCTTATATTAACAATTCAATGTATTGTGTAAGCGTAACAAATTACTTTTGTTTTCAAAATTGGTAATCATATACACGACTCATTTTGATTCCTTATGGCATTGAAAATAAAGAGCGGCCATTAAACTAACAGTAGCTGTGCCACGATCTATATTACTGCAAGTCATTTTAGAAAAACACCAAAAAGGTTAAAATAAACCAAAAAGCAACAAGGATGGTTAAGAGTGATGAATATTGAGAAGGATTACGAAAGACGCTCTTGAACAAATTGAGGCGTGCTTAGCCTAGTACCCAGACGCTCCCTTCCCGTTTACTCGATTTGGCGCACAATTTAACCCGTTCCCAGGTCCTTAAGTGTACTTCGCGCTCAACAGAGGAAGAGAGCGCATCGGGACTAGGCTGAGCTGGGCGTGTTGAATTAATTACTTACCATCGCACGACACAGCACTGAGTTTGTCCACCCATCCATTCAAGTCGTTAAAACTGTTCATTCGGAACACGTGCGTGCTATCAGGATCAGAGGCTATGTCATTCAGCTCTGCTGGGTTGACGTAATGTCCCACACCAATGGAGAAGATGTTCACGCCTAACTTACGGAGTTGTTTGGCGGGACCGGATACACCGCGACCATTTGAGTAACCGTCAGTGAGCAACACGGTCACCTTAGGAATCCCTTGATCCGGACGCATGCCCTGTGGCAGAGGAAACAATCACTGATTTAAAACCACGAAGGCGCACGATAAATAAAAAGGGAGCTTCCTGGGAAGACCTGGGCTCATTTGGCAATAAACAGCGAGCGATATAATAGCTGGAAATTAGTGAAGTATAAAAATGGTCGGTTTTCTTTACTAATTACAGTGGATTAGAACCTCTACTTTGGGACACCTCCATCAAGGGTACACCTCCTTTAAGGGACTCACGAACTTTTTCCCGAAAACATTAACGCTCATATAATTGTTGTAATCTATTACCTCTATATAAGGGATACCTCTATTAAGGTACTCTGGGAAAATCGCGCAGGTCACAACAGAGAACACTGGAACCGGAAACCGCGCAAGAAAAGCCTCTGACACCCAGGGTACTATTAAGAGGACACTTCTCCTTGTCCCGAGGGTGTCACTGAAGGTTTCACCGTGTTATAAACCCAACGGAATAATGCAACCTCGTTCCCAGGGTCTCTCATCTCCCCACCCCAGAAGGAGCGATACTTTTTGGATACTTTTGTCGCTCCTTCTGGGGTGGGGAGATGAGAGACCCTGGGAACAAGGTTGCGGAATAATGAAGCTTTTCAAATGTTCAGTCTTATTTGCATAAATAGAAGCCCAATCATTTTGAAACGCAAAATTCCTCCCTATAATAATTCCCTACTGAAAATAAACCCACCAAAAGCCTTTTGAACAAAAATACACAAAATAAGGCCAGAGCTTTTAAATCAGTGCTGTCACGGTTCGCATTCAACTCACTTGTGATGTGGTGAAAATGTTCGTGCGCACAAAATCCAATGCGTCAGCGGTGTAAGTCCACCCCGCTCGGTACTTGATATTTCCCACTGCATTCTTAATCGATGTCTTGGTGTAATACGCTTTCAAATTAAACTCCAGCTTCGTATATGTGGAATACGTCACAACAGCCACGTGTGTCCCGGATGAACCAATGTTAAAGAAGTCCACAATGTTCTTGACAAAAATCTTTACTTTCTTAAAATTGTAGCTTCCAACACTGCCTGAACTGTCCAGGATAAATGCTAAATCAACTGATGTCTGGCAAACTGAGAAAAGGGAAGAAAAATGTTAACACTGCTAAATTCCTAGCCTCCTCGCAGACGTTCTTTGGGCTCGTCACGCAATCTTTGAAGGAAAGATTGCGTGACGAGCCCAAAGAACGTCTGCGAGGAGGCTACTAAATTCCGAGCTACGGCGAAATTGCTAATCAGCGAATATGTTACATATACGTTTGAGCTACCAGAGAGTCACGAACCCCAAAAGTAAGTATAGTGTAGTGACAATTGAAAAGGAAAAGTCCTGGGATCGAGGTTGATAAGTAGCGTAATGATCCCCCGAATGTAGCGATCCTCCGAAAGTAGCGATATTAGAAAATGCTACAGTAACGAGGCGAGGGAAGTTACTGTCAGAACTTAACGGTAGATTGCTGGATAAGTATACCTATGTAAACATTAGTTAGGTTCGTTAGTTTATGATAAATTGTGATTTACCATCTCGAATGACGCTCGCATGGATATATGAACTGGTTGCATAGTGAACCCAGTCAAATCCTGCCTCTACAGCCAGGCCTGCTAAAGTAGAGAGCTTTTGTCTGTCGCCATCAGAGGTCTGGAGACGAAGAGCGCGTCCTGGAAAACAAACAATCAATAATCAGTTATGGATCGAATTGTTACTGAAGTTGGAGACCTAAGAAACAAAAAAATACATAGCCTCAGAAGTCCTGTAAAATTATTAAGAAACTCAATTACAACCTCGTTCCCAGGGTATCTCTTCTTCCCGCCAAAAGCATCACTGGAACGAGGTTGACTTAATTATTGTATGTTGTATGCCAATATGTTCATAAGTACAAATAAAAAAAATACATAGCGTCAGCGTCAGGAAATATATTTGGGAAACATTGGTCGAGTTCTTGCTTTGCAAGTTAATGGCCGAGCCGAAGGCGAGGTCCATAAACTTGCAAGTTCAATAAAGTATTTATTATAATAGCTCTTGCACACCAAAGTTACAAAAATTGTCCGCCAGACATGACTTAATCAGAATACTCATCATGGACGGGCAGCAAATTCACGCGTGGCTTTATCACGTGATACAGGGCGTGGTCAACCAAACAAAGCAACCTCAATCTTCACAATAGTCACGCAGACGTTATTAGATCGTCACGGAACAGAAACGTCGTGTGACGTTGTTTTGCGGCCTTCATCTTCTTGGGTTTTGTGGACGCTAAATGGAGGTGCACTGTCTACAGATCAGTTGTTATAACTGAAGTGATAACACAAAACATATGAAGGACTAGAATCGCCGAAAGTTCAAAGAGAAACTGTAATCGAAACTGGAGTTCATCTAAAATCTCCAAGGAGAAGCGAGATAGAGGTAAATTGGGCTCGTCGCGCAATCATTCCTCCGCAAGAAAGGTTGCATGACGAGCCAAAAACGTTTATTTATTTTCTCTCTAAAAAAATCTGATTTTCGCGAGTGAAGCTCGCGCGCCTCGCCGTAACACACTCCACGCGTTCATAAAATTTCCAGAGACTCTTCTGAGTAGTCTCCTATGCAGCCGTTATTCGAGTCATCACGCAACGCTTCGTGACGATACAAATAACGGCTGCGAAGGACACGGACACGGACTATTTTCTGAGAGGCTGCGTACGAACTCGCGCAAATATCGATCGAAAAAAGAAATGGCATGACACGACAGATTTTCATGCGCGCTGTTGTAAATTTGTCTAAAAACAAAGCGGTTCCGGTAGATTTTGATTTTCAATATGCCGATTTATTTTTAAGGTTAAACAGGAGTTTTTAAAGAAAACATTCTCAGATAATATACGGGTCATGTATTAACTTCACGCTTGTTATTTTTAACTCTTTCAGTTCAAAGCTCAAAATATATCATCAAAATCTCAAAAAATTATCCTTACTGAATTACGTAGATTTCTTTATGTGTTAGTTTAGAGAATTTGGTTGTACATCAAGACAATATATAACTACTCTGTCTGAGTGACAAATGAGAAATGAAATATTGATCATTTATGTATGGAGGGTCACGAAATATTAAGTTTTTTGGCGATCTACATCATTTATAAAGGTAATATTTCAAAATTGTCCAAAATATCATGATCACGACGCCTCTATACCTGTTTCTAAACATTTCAATCTTCCTGGTCATGATTGTTTGCGGCCTTTCTCTTCATCAAGGCAACACTGAAAGTCGCAAAACTTCAGAACAAAAATTTATCTTTCAAATCGGCACCTTGGCTCCTCATGGGATCAACGAACGCTTAATTATTTAAACTTATTTACTAATTAATTAATTAATTTATGCATCCTCCATTACCATGCTTCCTCTCCATACTCCAGTATATAAACACACACGTAATTTGGCTCCGACGAAGGGTTAACGCTCGAAACGTCAGCTTTTCAGTCCAAATTCGCCACGGCGATTAATTTACCTTTCTCAACACAATCTCACGAGCCGTTTTACAAGCAGGTACCAAATACCACGTCGTATGTTTCGTTTTGAAACGTTTATAAAACAAATTTAAAGGTTTTTTTCCAACATTCGTAGTTTTTTGTAAACTTTGACAGATGATTTCATTGAAATGCCTACTTTTTTTAGTCACTTGCCATATTTGGAACTGTAATTTCTACATTCGTTCTAGCCAATAACCTTTCAGTTTCTTGTCAAAATAAATAACAATTTTCTGCCTAGATGAAAACACCAAAGAGGAAAAAGATTGGCTTATAGAGAGGGAAGCGACTGATTGGACGGATTTGTAAGGTCAAGTGTTGCATAATCCAGATTATCTCTTACATCTTTCTTTCATCAAAACTGCAAGTTGGCACATTTCATAACCCGTTGACCCTTCAAGGTCTTCAAGGAGTTGGGAAACAAAATGAAACACGTTCGATTGCTTGCTTCTAAGAACGAAATTATGTAGCCTGCGTGGCAGTTGGGTGAGGAAGTAATGGGAATTCTGTAACCCCCAACAATAAAATACATTTATGTAATAAAATTTGCAAGACATTGATACAGTACTGAGAAAATTAATCGTTAATTGATCAATAATTGCGATGTCCGGAGTTCGAAGGGGACGTAAAATAACCCACGACACTGTTACAGTAATCGAAAAGAGTAGGGCACGAAGTTCGCTGTGTCGTGGTCAAGCCTCTGTATCTATGTATGTGAGTGTGTTGTCCGCTAGAAGAAGGTCCACATCAGCAAGATTGCTGCCACTAAATGACTATAATTAATAACCTACTTCAATTTAAATAAAAACAAACAAACAAGCGTTTGAAAAGAGTTCTTGTGAATATTGACTAACCTTCATAATGAAGTGAAATTGGTGCTTGTGGCATGATTTGATCTGTCCAAGCGAGCGTCACCTTCAATTTTATGTTACTCCATTGTTGTCTAACTCTAGAGCCCAACACATCAAGCTTGCTCTTTGCTCTTGCACTCATTCGTCGGCAATCGTCATTGGCAAACGCTATTTCGGAGTTCGTATTTCTCACAAGGATCTTTCTGTAGCGAGCTGAATTTCTTCTGATAACGTCCCTGATATTTCCACATGTATCGATCTCATCGGCGTTTGGGTATCTCTGTCCCAGCCCGATCGATCGAAGTGAGCCATAGACATATTCTCGACCGATAAAAGCTAAGAGCAGAAGTTTGAAAATCGTCGTTGCCATGCTGTACGGCTCGACTATAGCAGTAAATAACTCGCGATATCTTGTCTGACTGGGAAGGCAGTGATTCTCGGACAGGGTACAACTATAAACGTGTGATATATAGCGAAGTAGTGACCAGTGCAATGTCCAATTTAGGAAAGACTGCTTTTGTAAATTGATGAACTGCCGTGCTGTGCAGTTACCAAGGCTCTGCCCCCAAACTGTAACAGTATACGGTATTTATACTAACGCAATAATATAGGCGATGAGTTTGTGGTCCGATTGGACAGTTTCTGGTTACAGGGACCGCCAAGATTCCTTTTATGGACAATTGGCTTCCGCGACTGGAAACTAAAACAGGGAACAACAATTATATTTTTTAGCTACGTCCGTTTGGGAGCAACACTCCCCTTTCGGCTCAGAACAATAGAGCTGTAATTAAAATAGAGAATTACTGAGTAAAAATGTTTAATGGCACGAAAGTAACACTCACGTGCGTTACAAGGGTTCACTCCGGCTTTCCAAATATGGTTCATAAACTTGGCTTAAATCTCGTGATGCTGCAGCAGGTTGCGACACGAATTCAACGCCCTGTTCCGGTTATTACCACTTGTCTTTATGATATGAACGGAAAGTGTCAACAAAGCAAGAGTGAAGGAAAACAATGGCTCTCGTGTCGAGGTCACGATGAGAAAGCAGAAAGCGAGACAGCATTAAAATTAAAGAATAGCTGGTGCATTGAAAGGTGTTTTTATAAATAAAACATTCGTCAAGCCAAGAGGACGTTAATCTTGTTAAAAATTTTACTGTTTTTTTAGACGGTATTTTGAAACCTGTAGTTAACCCCCGGAGTTAACCCGGGGTAATCCACAATCAAACACCAATCGTTCGATTGGGTTCGGTAATCGAACATAGTCGAACTCACAAGAAAAACTTGTCAATCGAACACTCTCATTCGAATCCTTGCAGTGACATTTTGTATTTATTATTATTTTTATTTTTCCTGTTTATGCCGTATAATGAAATGGTTCCTGCGAATCGGAACAAAATCGAACTGGATTCGGTTCGATTGCGTTCGATTTAGTTCGATTGGTTCGATAATCGAATTCACACAAAATTAAATATTCGATTATGTGCGATCGAACGCCAATCGTTCGATTTACATTGGTTGAGAGGAAAACTTGCAAAAGGGCCTTCGTAACCTGCTGCGCATCAAAGCTCGAAATATCAGTTCTCCTTACTGATCGATCGCGAATTCCATAGTTTTCTTTATGTGTTAGTTCAGAGAATTTAGTGGTACATCAAGACAATGTTTTAGTTACAGTACTTGGTGATTTTTCTCGTTTATTATTCTCGTAACTTGTGTGTTTGATAAATGAGAAATTGCAAATTGATCATTTCTGGAGTGTCACGCGAAAATCATCGAAGACGATAGAAATCAAAAATTTATTTTTTAATAGACAGCCTTCGATAATGCCGTTATTTTCAAGGAAATTCGACATAGCCTGTCACAGACGAACTCAACACTGACTCAACCGCTGGTAAAGTCCGTACGGACTCTACCGACGGTCAGTTGACTTCGTCTGCGACGCAGGCTATCTTCAACAGGGCCCGCGACATTATTGACCATATATTATTTTGAACGCACGGAAATCTATCGACCCGGCTCTACCGACGTACTACACTTTCTGCGAGCTTCCGATCCCTAATTTTGCTGGAATAAAATTCCGAGATAGTCTAAGCCGGAGATATTATTGAATTCTTCGATGCCCATCCTCCAGGCATTCTTGATTTCGCCACCACTTGACTTCAGCCTTCGTTTTGCCCTGAGTGCGATGCAATCAGTTCTGCGAATACTGTACGGGCACATCAAGTAAGGTCAGTCACGGTCGCATTTTGATATCGTGATAGTGGGCGGAAAACTTTATAATTCAATTGCCGGTGCCCCTCCCCCGTGAATAATTAGCTATAATTCTACGTCAGCACTGGGGGAATCGGTCGGAATTGAGATACATTTTTGGCGTTTTCCCGTGAGAAATCTTGTTAGGACTCAACGTTCGGGAAAACAGCGGGTAGAATTCATCCTATCCACAAAATAGAAACGGAAATTCGTCATTATAGAGTCGAATGTCTAGACTGCAAATATATTTGCTCGTACACCGTAATTATGTCGTGTTCTCTTCCGGGTTTTTACTCCCACTGTCGACAGATCCCCTCGGGCGAGGGGACGGGTCGTGGGGGCGAGAAATGTATATTGATCAGTCAAAGGCCTCGTGGTAGCGCGTCGTTGCGCTAGAATTAAAACCATATATAGGTCTGTCCCACTTTTTTCAAGCCCATAGTGCGTGGGAGTTATTTGCAGACCTCCCTAGAGAATCGTCCGTTTGGTCCTAGGGGGAGGGAAGGGAGCTCTGCTTTGATAATCGGGCGAGCGACTTGAGGCATTTTCTTCGGAGAGAGTCTTACAATTTAATTCTGTACAATTTATCGGCGCCATTCTCTGTTCAATTTGTGGCATTCGGTTCGCTCGCGGCTACAACGTTCTGAGAAAATAGAGAAGCTGTGAACAGTCTACATTTAGTTCGTCCACGGATATATTTGGCAATTAGCTTTCTTCACTATGGCCAGTGGCCCTGAGGAACTAATTTTGTTAGCCGAAATATTGGCCGTCACTGAGGAGCCTGTGGCCGTTACATAATCAGCCCTTTGCCAGTTTCGTTCTATTACACTTCAAGTGACGTCTGGCTCGAGCATCTCAACAGTGAGATCCGGCAAAAACCAACCAGTGTGTTTTATTTTCGCGTTGTGTGGACCTCTTGCATTCAAAGGTTCAGTAAAAATAAGTTACTTTCTTCAAGTGCAGATTTCTTCAATGAGAGCGAAATCAGGACTACTCCCCGTGGTCAAATGTGATTGGTCACAGACGCATAAACAGTATATCGGCGGTGATACATCAGCGCTGCCGAAATGGGTCGGAATTGATCGATTGTTTTCGTCATTACGAAAGCCTGAATCTACTTACTCAGGGGCACCCAACGACAAAATTTTCCTGTAGGTGTCGGAACGTCGTTTTTACGTTATAACTGTGCTTTTTGTGCAGTTTAATGGCTTATTTTTAAACGCTAAGAAAAATGTATCTGTTCGGATACGTTAGCTGAACTTTTAAACTTCAGAACATTTTAGGGATTGAAATCTTATTACCCGAATTTATTAGCTGAATTGCCTTTCCGAAAATCCCAGCTGACCTATTTTTGTACCCAAAACGACATTTTTATCTCCGAAAACAAAAGGCATTAATTTTCCCATATTAAGAAAGTTCGTGAAGACATTTTGGCGAATATCTGAGGTGATTATAGGCCTTCCGAACAGATATTCCACCGAAACGATCCGTTGGGTGCCCGCTCTTACTTGACGTTCGGACGGGAAAACAGCAGTAGAATTCATCGGCCAAATGAACGGAAATTCGTCATTATTGGGTCGACTGTCTAGAGTGTATGGAAGAAGCAGAGTAGCAAATGATATGGGAAGTTATCTCAATTGCAAATAATTAATTTCCTTGTAATTCTGCCGTGTTCTCTTCCGGAAAAATTACTCCCACACACTTGCGACAGTTACCCTCGGGCGGGGCAGCGGGGCCGCGGACTTGATGAAAGGCCTCGTGTTATAATTAGGACATATTTTAAAGAGACCTTTTATAAGTTTGTCAGGTCCATTTGGTCTGATTTGTACATTGATTGAAATTTAGAGACGATATAGAAAAGAGAGTCGTTTTATTTTCTTAGTTCTGTGATGCTACCCGCCTTGTCTGCCTTTGTGCAGCATTTCTGCCCGCGTGAGCTAGCAGGCTGGCTATTTTAGACTTTTGACACTTCACTTGTTATTTATTTCGCGAGGGGTGTTTCGGTATCGTGAACGCCAGGATGTGCGCATGTCCGAGTTGTGAATATGTACGGATTTGTGGCGGAGATAATAAGTCTCCCAATACACAATGAATGGCTTGTTATTTTGCTCGAAAAAAAACACTTTTATCACCAGTTCAGTTACTGAGCCGATTAACTGACTGAATTCTATAGTTACTATGATATGCTAGCCGACATGTGAATCTTTAATTCGGTTTCTCCAAGACAAAGACATTCGACTGAAAAGTCCCACTTTTGTCATCGTCTGCTTTTATAGACGCTTACACGTGAAAGTGAGTAGTTTCTAGTTTGTCGCGAACGTGTGAATTATTTTCGATTTTTCTCAGTAATGGATTTATTTCGGGAAAAGTAAAGAGAATTCAACTGCAAGCTGCCATTTTCCGTTTGCCGCACAGAATGTGTTGCCTATAAATCTCTCAAAAGCCTAAACATCGATCTTTACAAGGTCAGTTCTTTGTATTCTTGGTTGAAGTACAAGAATTTAAGGGCCAGCGATCGATGGTCGATCTCAATAACGTTGTAGAAGCTAAGGTCCTTTTGGTCGAACTGGTGACCCACTTGCATGTCATGGTGCCCGTTTTGACAATGACGTGGTTCCGTGATTGTGAACATTTCTGGCCAGCAAATCTCCGTCATTTTCTGAACAGACCTGAACAGAATTCTGTCCAATTTAAGCTATCATATATAGACGGTATATACAATTCTACCCAGTGGCAATGTTGTTTGAAGTGAGAAGTCAGTATTCAATTTTTCGAATTACCCCCTGCCCCCCAAAACAATGTTGAAATATGGTCGCAAGATTGGAGAAATAAAAGGCAACACTGCATCGAGGGTGGGGAGGAGGAGGTGAAGACAACGACCATTTGTCGTCGAAAATGTGATGTGTCCCAAGACTCAGTATGACGAGAATTGTAGCTTGTCGCGATCGGGTGGAGATGATTTTCGTTGACCTGTATTAAAACCTTTTGTGGCACAATAGTGTGGCACTAAATTGTTGCGGGAGCTTAATTTTTCGGAATGGCGATTTTTTGTTTTCCGTGTGGGATCAGACTGGTTTTTCCTTGCAGGAAATTTTCAACAAGTAACTTACAATTGGAATTACATGTTCGTAATACAACGTAATTATAAAGACCATAAAATTGTTGACTTTTGATACATGTAATCCGGCGAAATACAGGAAAGCAACATTATAGTACATGGCCTTATGGCCTTATATGACTTTAGCTCCCACGAGTCTCCTGTAGCTCAGTGGTAGAGCGTCCGACCGGTGTGCGGAAGGTCATAGGTTCGACACCTACGGTTGGGGGAACTCAAAATTGTTTTCCGAGTAGCTTGTGTTACTGACAGAATAATATCGTTCTCAACATACAGTACACTTACTTAGTTAATCAGGGTTTAATTATTAGTCTATTATTTAACAAATAAAGAAGCCAAAACCATGTATTATACTGTCATAAAACACGACGGGAATTTGAGAACACGAGAGAAATTTAGAAAACACGAGCCGCAGGCGAGTGTTTTCTATATTTCTCGAGTGTTCTCAAATTCTCGGAGTGTTTTATGACAGTATAATACATGGTTTTGGCTTCTTTATGTGCTTTAAAATATAGATTTACGCGCGAACGATAAAACACGCTTTTCTATGATTTATACTCTGATAAAACATGGTTTTAACAATCAGAGCGCGCGAAATTTTCAGTCTATTTAAAGTCACATATCAGTGTTCTGAATGTCTGTTGTGGTTCTATGATAATGCTCAAAGTAACGACTAGAACGTTTATTATTTTTTCAGTTGCACAAGTGGAGTTGATTTTTGCGGAAAAATTTTCGGGAATATTTTTGGCGGAATTTTTTTTGCGGATCCTGAAAAAACCCGCAAAATCGCCGCAAAAATTTAGTACCACACGGTAAAGAAAATATTTTAGTCTTTAATAAATCACCAACGAAGTAAGACAAGTACATTCGCAAAATTTATTATCTTAAAAACTTACAAATGCTTTAACAATTATAAAATCATTCCGACTGGTAAAAAAAGTTCAATCTATCACGCCCTGCGTGTTAGGTCGATACACAACACACTCAAAATAGAACTGCACTGCAGTCGAGTTATCACAGAATCATATCTGTTACATGGAATAAAAACTATCCCATATTGAAGTATTATACCAAAAAGGCATCAAAAGCTCCTCGTCCACACTATCGTTTTCGCAGCGTTTTCCCGACAACACTAAAACGCTCTAAAACGCTACAACAGTCATCTGCGCATGCGACAAATAGACGCGCCAGCGATGACACAGTGGCAAAATGAGTGCGCATGCTCTGCTATTTGCGCTACGACGTCCCCTGGGGACGAGAATGACGGAAACATAGCACAAATAATTCATGTTTCACTTACGATCGCTCGACTTCGAGCGAAAAATTCACTATTGTTGCAAAGATAATTAGTTTGCTAAAAAATATATATGAAAGAAGAGTCTCTCTAGCTCTCGGAATGGTTTTCAAGGTAGAAACCGTATCTGTTCCGTGACGGCCTTATCCACGCGAAATGAAAACAAATACCGGAATTTTGAATTGCCGCCATTATGTTTGTATGGAAATGAGCGAGCAGTTGGCGCACGCGCACTCATTTTGCCGCTGTGTCGCCAGCGATGTGAATGACGTCAGCGTTTTTGAAAGCCTCCAGCGTTTTCGCTGTCCACTCTATAAATACGATAGGGCTCTGTTTTCAAATGTTTCCACTCTGGATATCGTTTTCAAATGTATGCGTTTTCGATTAAACGATCAGCATTTTCGATCGTTATAGCGGTGGACGACAGGCGAAAACGCATCGAAAAGTATGCGTTTTCAAACGAAAACGCATCAGTGTGGATGGGGACTTAGATTAATCAAGGTACCGAAAATAGTATCACTTAAAATCTTATCAGAATCAGTTGATTTTAATAGTTTAACTTCATTTAATTAAATGAGTTCAAAACATACTTAACTTGGTATTCCTGATGGAGAGTTTCCGAGTTTTATTCTTGCACTATTGGTGTCTTGACACCATGTTGCTAAATTGATTAACGATGATGATGATTATCCGATCAAACCACAGGAACCCCAAACAAACTGTTTGACTGTCAGGTTTTTTATAGTGAATGTATGGGATTTACTGAATGGTTCGTAGAATTGTGAATATTCACGTAAACTATGAACAAATACCTGCTCAGTAAACGTAAATTAACTATTGACTATTGGTTCATCAACATTACAAAAACTGTTTGCTTGCTTGAACAACTGATCAGAAATAACAGGTAAAGGACTGGAGAAAGAAACGTTTGTCCAAATTATAGCTTATAGCGAGTTATTGCCAAACTAATTTTCAGAAAATTACAGTACTTAGTATGCCGCCGCCATGTTTGTGTCCTTCGGAGGGGCACAAATATGGCCGCCATAAAATTGCACAAGAAGTAGAGTAGATTCTACCGGCAATATCATTAGCTTTCACTTCAAATCTGTTTAGACATCAACTTCTAAATTATTATCACGTCTGAAAATTTAAAATGATATAAAAATATCCGTTTCAAATAGCTTTATTTCCAAAAATAATCACTGGATCGATACCAAACTTTGCATAGAGATTAATGATTTCCATGTCTAGAAGATATAAAAAGAATAGCTTTGTAGGATTAACAGTTTAGATTTTAGAATTTTGATGACGTCAGATGAAAACAGGCTATTCACAATTCTACGAACCATTCAGTAAATCCCATACATTCGCTATAAAAATGCAAAATAGCTCACAGTCAAACAGTTTGTCTGGGCTCCCTGTAATCAGACTGATCCACGCAGTCACGAGGAATTACGTCGTGTTACGTTGCTAAGCAACCGTCTCACGAAGACCACGTGTCTGGTTTCTCCGAGTGTATTGTATTGTCTGTTTTGAAGGTGATTGTTTTAATTATGAAAATAATTACAAAAATACACAGAAATTTACTTTGAATTAAGTATAGTAATTCTTTTTTGTTTTCTTTCTTTTTCCCCGCCCTATTCCCCCACCAGTTGGGAGAACAACTGCCATTTTGGAAAATCTTCGTTGAAGCACCCGTAGAGTTTCCGAATCATTTTATCCAATCAAGAAACAGCGCGCGAGCACTCACGAGTACTCCGAAAGCAATCGCGCCAGAAAATACGTCATGTTGCATAGCAACTTCGGGGACGAAAACCGCGGGCTCAGTCCCGTCTCGGAGGCGGGATTTCGTCATCAACTGGCGGCACTTGTTTCCCCGACGGACACGGGGAGAAGGATATGATGATGACCGTACTTCTTTGTATCTAATTGGTGTTCTGAATCAGAAGTCATCCTGAAAGTTCTAAAATCTTATCTAGAAAATGATCCTAAAAATTGGCTTTCATTCTGAGACGTGTTAATGTTGGCTCAAATGTTCATGTTATAAAGTGTTATCTATAAGCCAAGCTTGGATTTGATTGGATATAGACCCCGATTCTTTGTATTTATTGAATCAATTCTGTTTAGAGTATAGTGGTTTTCATTCGAGTGTCGAAACTAATCCGAAATTGCTTTGCTTTTACTTAACTGTGTTCCATGATAGGTTTAAAAACTCGCGCCACCTTCTCAACCAATCAGATGCTAACCAAAACCAATCGCGACTTGGTCGCACGCTTTTCCCGCGCTTAGCGCCGGTTACGTGTATTTGCTTCGAGTTCTCATTGGTTCGTTTTGTTGTTTTCGTTTGTTAAGATTGGCCACTATGATTGGTTTGGTTTTGGCGGTTTTACGACACTCAATTGAAAACCGCTCGAATTCGTTACCCTTAGTTACTCCCATGCATTACAAAGAATATGTAGGTCAACAAAAAGTAAACCATTTCTATGCACGTCAATCAGTCAATAACTTATAACAGTTATTGATCAATGTGTGTGAATCAAGTTCAAAAAGTGATCACGTGACCGTCCAGATGCTAGCTGATTGGTCAATAGCCTTTACGGAACTTCTTTAAGAAGCTTCAGCAACGCTTGGTTTTCTATTTTTCATAACGATATCGCCAAACCTGTAGATGAGCTTTTGTCCCTCCTCGTGGAACATAATTTGTCGGTCGTAGTAGTATCGCAGTGCTCGGCTTAGCTTCTCGTACGTCATGTTACGTTTATTCTTCTTTTGGCCCCACAGTTTGGCGGCCAACTTGGAGTCGACGAATTTAAAAGTTCCTTCTTCTCTTGAAACCCAAACAACGCAGTTGTTTTCGTTTGTGTCGAGAAGCTCCTCGAGAAATTTCCACAGCACAACTGTTTTCCTTACTGTGAAAAGGAAAATGTTATATGTTACAATTAATTTGCAAACTGAACCTTGTTCAACAACAAGGATGTCTGTGGACGAAACCCTATAACGGCGACCATTCAAATGAAAACTGTTGAACTGTACTTTCATGTGGTACACTCTTTTTGTTTTATAAGAATATTTATTATATGGCAAACTGGTCCACGACGAAAAGGAACATTCTGATTGGTTCCCTGAGCGGTCCGTATTTTGCAATACGGACCGATATTTTGGTCATACGGACCGTATTTTGCAAAATTGTTTTCTATTAAGTAGAAACATGTTTCCTCGTGTCTGGCGGACAATTTCGGTTAAACTTTTCGCAAAGTGGCCTGAAAAATGCAAGACTATGCTTAGCTTTGGCGCGCGCGCGTTAGCCGAGAATGGTTGCATTAATTTATCAGCAAGTTTTTAAAAAAGCCATTATAATAAAAACTTTATTGAACTAGCTTGCTCAGTCCGTATTGGGAAATATTGGTCTCGTTCTTTTTTTGCAAGTTTATGGACCTCGCCTTCGGCTCGGTCCATAAACTTGCAAAAAAAGAACTCGACCAATATTTTCCCAATACGGACCTCACGCTAGTTCAATAACATCTATTTATTTTTTTTCTGAGAGCGCGAGCGGGCGGAACTCTCGAATCCTGCAATCTGATTGGTTCCGAGAGCGGGCAAGATTTTCCAATCTTGCCCACGGTCAAAATATCAAATGACTTTGCCGCCAGGCCTGCGCTGCCCAAGCGAAGAAGTTTTAATTTCAGCAACGTGCGAAGGTCGATGCGAAGAAGCTTTTACTGAATTTTGCACATTATATTGCTCTCTTATCGTTGTCAAGTGAATGGAGAACTACGCAGTGGAATTAAAGAGCTTGCATTTCTTTAAAAAGGCGAGTGTTCATTTGATTTTAACCGACACAATATGAGTTTGTTGTTGTTTTGGAAATCACTTTCACGCTCTCTAGACTAAATTACAAATGTCCGTGTTTAGACTCAATTCCTTAGTTTTAGTCATTTGCTTTTCGTTTCTCTTTTTAACCGAAACAGCCCTTCATTAACTTTCATTCAAGAAAGAACTTAGTGATTACCGGTAGCCCAGAAAATAATTCTCGGCTCGTATAAATCAGTTGTGTCGGTACGTTGAAACCAGTGAATGCATGAATACAGTTTGTCAAGGTTTCGCATAAAATGAAAACTGTAAATGGCCATCGAATGGCAAGAATTAGATTAACATGGAAATGAAATTGTAGAAAACTGAGGAAACAGTTTTGCTCGGAAAATGCTTTCATGATACTACGCAAGAGTATGGAAGATTTTTCTAAAATTTTGCCGGTTACGCCGGACTTTGAATGGCTTTAGCTTCTCATTTCAGCTGCTTTTAGCAGTGAAATTCCATCGTCTGTTCTTCACATCTACCTTTCTGTAATTCTGGTGTAAAAATTAATCGTCTGAGTTTCTTTTATTTGGATTAAGTTTTATTTCTTCGGTAGTTTGAGTTTTATAGCGACCTTGCGATCAGCTATAAAAGGAATACGCGCGCGCGTGAAAAACAGATTTTGCAAAACGGCAAGATTTCAAGAATTTTCGCATTACCAAACCAAGTAGGAAAAAATAAATACGTTATTTGCCGGCCTTGGTCGGTCCGTATTGAGAAAAACTGTGCCCTCGGTCTTGAGTACGGCCCTCGGCCTACGGCCTCGTGCCGTACTCAAGACCTCTGGCACAGTTTTTCTCAATACGGACCTCCCGGCCGGCAAATAACATATATATATTTTCATGTCCAGGCTGAATATTCTTATTTTTCTCCCAATTTTAGGCTAAAAATATTCTTAATACAATCATCTTAGATTACAAAGCATAGTACATAAGTATTTCAGTAAAATATGACTTTATGCCCATTACTTTTGTATCTTTCATCATTTGTCTACACTTAGTTCATACATGTATTAGTGATACATGTACATTCATTCAGTTATCGTTTTGCTAACTCGTTTCGTTTTGTGAACTCGATTCATTTTGATATAAGAAAAAGTAACATATTTGCCATACTTTTCAATGATATAATAAAATTCATTTCAAAACATGTGATTTTATTTTTTTTTTAATTTCTATCAACATGCGATAAAAAGTTCTTATTAAATAACTAAATCTCAGCCCTGTGTATATTCTTAGCATATCATCTTAAAATTTCGCCAATCTCAGCCTCAATATTCTTATAAACAAGATTCTTATAAAACAAAAAGAGTGTACTGTTTATTACGCTGTACAAGCTAAGGTGGTTCTAACTTTAAAGTCTGTCGATGAAACCAGTGTATAACCATTCAAATGAAAGGCTATCGAGCAGTACTTTCATGTGGTACTGTTTATTACGCTGTACAACGTAGTTCTAACTTTAAAGTCTGTCGACGAAACCCTAGTGTATAACCATTCAAATGAAAGCTATTGAACAGTACTTTCATAGTGATGTTTACTTATGCTGTACAATGTGGTTCTAACTTTTAAGTCTGTGGATGAAACCCTAGTGTGTGACCATTCAAATGAAAGCTATTGAGCAGTACTTTCATGTGATACTGTTTATTAAGCTTTAAAACATAGACTGAAAGCTGCGTCCGCTCTAATTGGTTAAAAACCCATGTTTTATCAGAGTATAATACATGGCTTTGGCTTCTTTATTTGTTAAATACACTGAGGTGGTTCTAACGTTTTAGTCTGTGGATGAAACCCTAGTGTGCATGTGACCATTCAAATTATGAAAGCTATCGAGCAGTACTTCCATGTGGTACCGAGATGGTTCAAACAAAATGAAATGTTTACATTTATTTCTTAGTTTCACTGCTGTATACCTGTTGGTCGGCTTGGCTTTGTTGATGCACCCAGGATATGGCGGAATGCGTAGCGAGAATTGCAGCTACGAGCAGGGCGCTCTTCTGAAAAACAAAAATGGTAAAGTCTAATTATCAGTTTTCAGACCGAAAACCATTTCGTTTTAAAGAGAAAGGCGTACTCGAATTTCGTCAAAAATACTCTGCTACACGTCGTAGCGAAAACAACTGCTTTGTTTGGGTTTAAAGAGAAGAAGAATATTTTAAATTACGCTACATGCCGTACAACTCTTTTACCTATGTGCATGGTTTCCATAGCATCAGCATGAAGCGACCAAGATGATTGCTCAGTACTGATCGAATGGGATGCTAGTCCATCGCAGGTTACCCCCAGTGTCCTAACAGTTCGTCGGTGCCCATTTAGGGTAGATAGGCATAGAGAGGGGTGAATGTTGCTAAACAACACGACACAATGACCCCGACTAGCGCTCGAACCCGGACCGCTTGACGTCCCGGCGTCCAACACACTGAGCATTGGACCATTAGGCTGGTTTTGAAAGGATCAATGCTTGCAAAACGCGAATATTTCAAGAATCTATGTCAGGTATCACGTTTTGCTGTGTTGAAAATTATCTTTAAATCAAATGAAACATCAAAATAATAGTTTACTAAGGTAGATAAATGTGCTGGCCGTTCCCATAATCCCCATGAACCCTTGCGGCATTGTAACCACCGTGAGCCCTTGCGGCACGGGAAATACAGAAGAAATTATGTGTGTCGTATCAGTGTTTTTACGGTGTTCAAGGCCTTATTTTACCCTAAAACCACCAGCTAAATACAATCGAGGACGTGTGTACACGTAAACACCAAAGAAGTAATAAGAAACCAAAAAGGAACAAGGGTGGTTAGGACTTGGGAAGATAGAGACGTAGTACGAAGACAAACTTGAATTTTTACAGATAAGTCATCCGTGAAGTAGCTCTCCTTTAATTTCAGTGCTCACTTCAATAACTTACCAGTCTTTGGAAATACTTCATCGTCTCTAAACTGCAGAGGTTCTTGTTTTCCCATTTCCTCGTTGTCCATCTTTGTCTCGCTTTCTGAAATATCTGATAAAAACGAAGATAGGAATGAACATGACTGACTGACAGTTTGTTACATTCAAGTTCGGTTCCTAACGTTCTTCTAAATTTGAGCTTATCATATTCATACAGCGTGGATCAGATTGGATCGACACTGATGTTATTGTTTCAATATATTACTCAAGTATGGTACCTCAAGCGAAAGTAAAACTTTGGGTTTTGTTTTTGTTCCCTTTTTTTAGGTTAAAAAATAGATTTGCTTTGATTATAAACTTATTGGTGATTGGTTAAAGGGTAAAGTCTGTCCATAAGCCTTTATTGGTTTATCATAGCATAGCATTGAATGGTAATGGTATTTATATAGCGCATTTTCCAAAGTTCAAATGCGCTTTTACAATTCAACTCAGGGGTAAAGCTGATGTCCGAAAAGCGACTAGATCGACTAGAAGTATCGCTACTCCCTTGGATAGGATGCTAGTCCACCGCAGGTAACCCCCCCCCCCCCCCCCCCCCCCCCCCTTCCTCCCCAGCATTGTTGTCATGTTGCCCTGACAATTCGCCGGTACCCATTTACCCCTGGGTGGAGAGAGGCAATGTGAGAGTTAGTGGAGTCCAGCGCGCTGACCCGGCCACAGCGTCTATTGGTGATTGGGGTATTGGAAAAATTATATTTTTTTAATTCTAGCAAACTGTTGAGGACCAACGACAATTCTTCAGGGACCACTGTCTAAATTTAAGGATTTTTTTGAGGATCCAGGGAGCAAATCAAAAGCATTCTTCAGAAGGGTCATCAGAGCCTATAGGTACAATGGTGGAAGAGTGGGAATTCTTATGGTGAACCATGAAATGGGCTCCTGGGTCAACCCAGGAGCCAATAATTTTTAGGAGTCCTTGAGGTTTCATGATGGTGTTCAACAGTGTTGCCGCGGAACATCATCATCGTCATCATCATCAATCTTTATTTACTCACGAATATCCTATCATACTGATGAATTTCACGAATGAATCAATTTAAGCAATTGCAAAGAAGCCATTCATGCTGAGATCATGAATCAGACACGCGTGCACTAATTTTTGGTCTGACTTAGGGTATGGACACAATCCCATAGTTTGGTCTGAAATGGATAAGGGTTTCAAGACGCGGGCCGCATATACCTCCTCCCCTCCTCCCCCCTCGGGAGACAATTAGAGGAGCTTTATTAGAAAAACAAAATGTGACCTACCTTCGAATTGCTCCTGCTTGACTTCTACAAGACATGGTGGCTTACTCTCCTCACAATCCATTTTCCCATCTTCTTGCAAACTTAACATATCAGTTACATTGTTAAATTGTTGTTTGTTCTGCATGTCCGCAGTTACGTCTGGTTTCTGTGTGAGATTCGGCTCAGGTTCTGGTGTAGGTGGTGTCTGAAAGGGACTGAGCTCCAACGTAGCACATAAGTCTGTCTGCGGGATATAGGCGCTATTTGGCCCCCAAAGTCATGTATAAACGTCAACCAATCATCGTCATTAAAATCCTCTCTTAGAAACTGGGTCCAATGCGGCAAATCCATGTCCTGGAAGTCGTAGATGTCGTTAGCAATAGGCCTGATGGGTAAATCGTACGAAGGATGGATTGGTGGAAACGTTGCCATGGTAGCCATCGAAGAATTTGACTAGAAAAATGAAAGCACAAAAATATGCACGTGAAAATGGTAATCAGTTAAAAACAAAAGTAATATGTAGGGTCACGATATAAAGATCACACAACTTGCCATGGTGCTTGCGTACTGAGCTGAACATAATTTATCTCAGTGTGTGTGCTTCTGACAATGGTTGATTGCATTCTGTACGTTAGTATATGAACTGAAAAAGGCAATTTCTACTTTGGTACACCTCCATATAGGGGACACCTCAGCCCTCTCCTTTAAGGGGACACAAACGTTTGTCCAGGAAAAATTAACACTCAATCTTTGCTCCGACGAAGGGCTGATGCTCAAAACGTCAGCTTCTAGAAATACGCTACGGCGGTTAACTTCGAGTTGATAATCGACATAGTATAATCTATGTAATCTATTACCTCAGCAATAAAGGGACACCTCTATTAAGGGGACATTTCTCCTTGTCCCAAGGGTGTCCCCTTAAACCAATATTTTTTCAGTGAAAAAACAAATGTTACTCGTTCCAATTCTCAATCTGTCTTTTCTTATCAAGGGCACCCAACGGATGGTTTCTATGTAATATCCTTTTCACCTCAGATATGATGAAAATGGTGTACATGTTTTCTTCAGTGAAACCGCGTCACCTCGAACTTTCGTAATATGGAAAAATTATTGCTGTTTTGGAGAGATAAAATGTCGTTTTGGGTACGAAAAAAGTTCAGCTAGAATCGGTTCAAAAAGACAACGTTAACAGCAGCTCACAAATCCGGGTAATAACATTTCATTTCCACTAATCAGCTGAAGAATCGATCGATCAAACTGTGTTATTTTACACAAATATCTCATTAAAAGGCTCTAAACGTTATGGCAAAACATAAAACAACATTCCAGTTGTGGCTTAAGACAAACAGTTGTTAAATTTATTTATAGAGTGTTAAATTCCTGTCTCGTGGGCCACTTAATTTCGTTCCTTCGACATTTTACTGATATGGCGTCATTTGTACATCTATATTAACAGATCCACAGCAAAATGGAACATACTTTTCAATGCTGAGCCTATCCTGAAGAAAAATAATTTTCATGTGTAATAACCATTAAGTTGCTTGTCGGTTGCAGCTGTTCGATGCTCGTGAACTGAATTATCTTCTGAAACTCACAGGTTTATCGATGCGATAAAAACATTGGTTGATCATGCATTACACTTCTATGACCGTAGAGCGTTTTCATTTACAAATCCCTGTGATATGTGTTGAGTTAGCATCGCTTCAGGTCCGAGAAAGCGATTTGCATGATAGCCGCTGTTGACTTAGCTATATATAGAAGTAAGTTCAAAACTTGCACTCTTAATGCCTTTATGAACAAGCAGATTGAGGTTGTTATCGAAATTAAAACCGATCTTACGTACCAATATTAAATTTTCGATAAATAAATTTCATCTTGACTAGTTCTCTCGTTTTAATCAAACAACTGAGTTTATAAGTTCCTGCCTTTCGATCTCATTTTACATCTGCTTGATCTTTGGATTTCTGCCCTGAAATTATGCGCTATATAACTTTATTTGGTAATTTTCGCTTACACTATACGAAAGCACATGGTTGTTGTTTAAATAAATTACACTCTCAGTCATGTCAGCTCGACTTCCTCCCGGGGTACTGTTCCGGTGTCGGCCATTTTAATAATTCGTCTTCATGCAAATGACTTGTAGCTCTACGTCAGTCGATATAAACCGACTATACAGATTATAGACTAAGAATTTATCTGATTTTTCTCGCAAATATAGTGTTTATTTTCTTATATTTCGCCTGTCTAAGGAAACTGCAAGTTCAAACAACACAAGAAGAACCTGAAGAACCGTGTTGGTGAACTCAGTACGCCTCGAAAGATTCGACCGTGCTGCACGGCTGCCGGACTCCCCATGGCTGTTCATTGTATTTCATCGCTGGTGCAAGATCTTAAATAGATACTAAATAGCTATACAGTCATTGCAATGGTATCAGTTTAATTTCCCTTATTCCATCTCTAAAATTTGCATGATTCTGGTAAAAAGAAAACCGCCTCCCAAACGTACATCATCCCATTCAGTACTCATCAGTGTTCTTGTTCAAAACCCAAAACATTCCACGGGATTCCACTTATAAAATTCGTTAGTTCTATTCCATCAATCCTGGCGTTATTCATCCCTCGATGAAATTTCCCACGGGAAAAGTTGCTTTATCAATATTCCACAATGAAAAAACAAAACAGCAAAGAGGATGAAGCGAAATTTCTCGGAATCAAATGAATCAGTGAATTCGTGAGCGAAACGCGAAAGCAGGGAATGGAGTTAATGACTTCTCATAGTGAGTTGGTTACAGAAACCTCTCTGATATTAAAAACAACTGCGTATTTCTTTGGGTTGTTGCTCAGGACCTCCTGTAGGAGTCATAATAAGTGAATTAAAACCGAAATGTTTAATCTAAGAGGGTACAATGCTATATTAATACATGAAGCCAAACGCGTATAGTAAATGAATTATTGATCGTTTACAGTCACGTAAATATATCTGAATGGTGACTTTTCAGTTTTGTAGAAAGTGGTAGCTAGATAAACCCGTACAAATTAATAAAAGAAATAAAAGAAACACCCATGAATTACTTACGGAAGGCCTTCACTGACTTGAAGCTAACAAATTTATGCTAAATCCCAGCTGAATCGAAACGAGAACTTGCTCCGAGCCCGTGTTTCACAATTGACAACAAAGAACTGCATTAGTATATAAGGATGCAGAAATCAGTTCGAAAGCTAAATCAAGACTCCGAACCTATGGAAGTTAGAAGATAACACTGAAGTTTCAAATGGTTGATTCAGTATATTCAGTATATTCAGTATATAACGTCATACTTGGCATAATGAATGAATTAAGTTATTTTAAAAGCCATTGTTTCGACACGAACTAGTTCCTGTTTACTCCACAAGGGAAAATCCCTCGAGGGCTGACAGGGCCGTTGTAAGCTTTATTCATGTCAAGCCTGGTTAAGTTCATTGTTTTGAACGTCATTAAAGGTGGAATCGAAACGTGCTGTAGTAAGCAAGTATTTCGTTGAAATGTGTATTTAACTATCGATAACTTAAAACATTGACTTTGTATGTCTGATGACTGGGCTATTTCGCTTCCGTTTAAGGCTGAATGAAAAATAAGTTTGTTTACTTTCGCTTCGGTTAATTTATTGAGCGCGAAAGCATTCGCCAACTTGGGAAAAAGCCAGTTTTTAGAAAGCTGTTTCGAAAGTACCGGGACGTTTGTATGAATAATCCACATGCTAGTTTGAATAGAATGTGAAACTACAAACTGTATAAATAAAATTGCTATCAAAGTGCCATCAAATTCCTTTTCAGCAATTAACCAAAAGGCTGTGGTTTACCCTTTGCCTCGACAAGCGCGAATACTAAAATTCCGGGAGGTTTTGCGAAACTTCTGCCTTATCTGAAAACTGATTGATTTAGTTTCGAACTTAAACTCGTTTTTTTTTTTATGAGAATCATTTTTATAAGAAATTTAAGGGCCTCCACAGACTAGAGAGATAGTTGTCGACCATAAAAAGTTGTCGATAACAAAATAGCCAGTGTGTGTGAAGCTAGTTGTCGATAACTAATGGCCTTAGTTATCGATAACTAGCTTCACACACGGGCTTTTTGTTATCGACAACTTTTTATGATCGACAACTAAATAGTTGCATGTCGACAACTATCTCTCTAGTCTGTGGAGGCCCTAAGGCTAAAAAGGGCTAAAACTTAAGAACATACTCCACCCGTTTATACAATAAGCAGTGTAAAGAAAATATCCGATAGAACGGTAACAATTTGGAACATGGTCGAATACATATAGCACTGAATATATCGTAACATGCACGAACAATGTAGTTTTTGCCGTATTGAAATGTGCACTTATTTTCCATTCAAAGTAGCAAATTATGCATGTATGGCAATTAAAAAAATTCAAAGTTCTTGCCTGGGCAGGTACCTTAACACGTGACGTTCAGTTCAGCCCCAGCTCATAAATTAGACGTTCTTATAAAACAAAATGAGTCACGACTCTTTAGTCAGGCCGGCGGTGTTTATACAACTCTTGGTATTCCACTCGGTATATGCACCAGAAATTAAATTTAAATTTAAATTTGCACCAAATTTTCACGAAAGATTTGAGGATTTAGCCGACCTCTTTCATTCTGATTGTATTCTAAACGTGAGTCCATGCAGCTATAGTTACACGTTCGCAAAAAGGTAAATTATTTTACGTGTAATCGCTCGGATAGAAGCATTGAAATTGCTAATGTTTTTCTAAAATTCATCAGTTTTAGGGGTCATGAATGGTCCCTCAAAATTTGGCTTCTGCTCGAATTGCTCGCAAAATTTTAGTGGGTGCTCGTTTGCTCGGCTCGCATATGTTACAAGTGCTCGCATACATGTTCGGTTTTTAGCGAAGGTAGTTTTTGCAAAGTGTTCGTTGCTCGCAACTGAAATAAAAACGCTGTGCTTGCATGCTCGCAAAATAAGGCTCGCCTGAAAGACCACTCGATCCGGCTCTAATTCGATCGATGGCCTAGTTTTGCCAGTTCTGTTCGGTAGGGCTGAAGTCATGTATTTAGACTGAAAATCATCCGATTAAAAACAGACCGGCAGATATCATAATTAGACTGAAAGCATATATACAACTTAGTTTCAAGTTTTTGAAAGGAAATGGTTGAAAACCTGCTTCGAGATAATCAATCGATGCATTCAAAAGTTGCAATATATATGCAACAATTGCCCCACAGCCATACAGACGTTTTTCAAATTCAATATTCAGCACTCTTCGCTCATATTTGCCACTGCCACTAACTCAGCTTATATTAACCCTAGCCTGCGTAGCTGGCGGTATTGTTCGCACAAGTTACAGTTTTGTCAGCGGAGCGGGCTGCGCCTTTCGTTCCCGGCTTCGTCGCTTACGAATTTTTACTTCGCGCGCCAACAAGACCGCCAGCTACGCAGGCTAGTATTAACCCTTGTACCAAGAGTGTTTAGCCTGCGTGCAGACGTCTCCTATTTCCTTGCTTCCGCCGCGTGAAGCAAGGACTAGGCTGAGACGTCTGCAAAACTGACGGAAACATGACTGATCCTGAATTTCGTTTTGCAAAATTGTCAAAAACAGAAAGTAGTCCTCAATAATTTTCATTTGAATGGTGACACACACAAGGGTTTCATCCACATACTGACACAGACGTAAAAGTTACTGGGAGTGAAATTAAGGGTTAATTCTTTCCCAGACTAAATTTAATTTTCGATGAATGAAAACTAGTGAGAAATCAGAAACCTCTGACGTAAGCAAAGGTCGTCTATTCCCCAGGTCTACTGTAGCTAAGTTATTGATGAATACCAGGGCACATGTATAGTTCCGGCTAAACAGTTTAATACTCTCTCCTTGTGTCATATTTCGGAATTGCATGACAAAATCTGCTTCATCTGCCGGCTGCAGGTATTTACACACTCTTTATGTCAAATGTCAACTGGGTATCACGTGAAACATAACTTCGTCTTCGATAAATATATATTTTTGCCTTCTATATGATTATATTTAAAAAAATGCTGTTTATTTATTTGTTCATTCGTTTATGAATTAACTTAATTATTTACTTAATATCTGATATATCGTTTAGGATTGAGATTGAGTTTCGCCTGATGTTTTTAATTACTGAATCTGCCGGCAGAATGTCGGGAGCCGTACGTTTGCGGTAGTCAATAAATATACATTTTCAGAAGAATTCGAGCAGAATTAGTAAGAACCTCGGTAGTTAATTTAAACTAGAAAATAATGATGAAGACATACCAAATAATAATTAAAATAACTGTGAAATAATCAATGATAGAGAGAATCGAATTCGAAGTCAATGACAAATGATTTACAGACTATGACTACAATTACTCACAAATTTAATTTATTAGCAATAAATTAAAATTACAACAAGGCCGGCGTTGAATGAAAAATGAATGGGAAATTAATAGAATCGCTAGCATCGTCAATTAAATTCGGCTACATGTAATAACGTGATTACGAGCAAAATAGGCAATTTTTACGAGCTTTGCAGCCAGGCAGAATAAAGTCAATTTACGAACAGAATTTACCCAAATGTCAGCAGTTAAGTTCTTTAAACCCATACATAAACAGGGGATTATATATTAAAACAACAATCATTTTAATTCACCTCAACCTATTTTTTTATAAAGTATTTTGAGCGATGACGTAATGCTTTGCATACCGGCTTTTATTTCTTTTATTTATTTCGGTCTGTCCTTCAACAAGCAATTGAGTTTTTGTTTTATAAGGAAATAATCGAAAATAAATTTATGGGTGGTCACTTATACCGCTGAACATGCTATCAAAACACTCAGTTGGGCAGTGGTGCTCCTTCAGAACACGTAATGGCATATACCGTATACCGTGACCTCCGGGCAGCTAAATACTTAAAATATGTTGCAATACAGCTAGCCCTGTAACAGTCTGAAAGAGTTACATTAATGAATACTCGAATACATCCCATCATATGAGTGTATTGAGACTTCTGCAATCGATATCAAGCTCCTCATAAAGTTGACATTTCGATTATATTCAGTTATAAAACTCTTTAAGACTTGTCCTTGATATTCGAAAGACGAGTAACTCGTACTAGACGATAACAAAGTGTAATTGTTTGGGAAGAGTTCTTAGCTAATTACAGGCAGTTGCAATATCAAATATTAAAACTCACCGTATAGTGCTATACAATACCAAGCACCCTTGTAAGACCTTGTAATACCTTGTATTGTTAATACAGCGATGAAATGGCTACGACCTATGAGCGAACACTCGAGTGGCAGTTTTCGATCAGAAATTCCAACTGTTACATCTACTGTTCAGATAGTTCAGTCGCCTTGAATTGCAGAACAAGTATAATTTGCAGGAATGAATTAAAGAAGGCTCATGTAGCAAAATAAACCAGAACAAAGTGGTCATTTAAGCGTTATGTTGCCGACGACTGCAGTTCGTTTGGACTTAAGTGATGGTCACGCCATTAAACAACTTCAGTGGTATTTTCACGCAACCGAAGGTCAAGTTAAGTCACGAATTGTATGTTTTTTTAAACTTATTTATAAATCTTGTTTAAAGTTAATTTGGTATGGAGATTTTATCAGCGTGATTTATACCTTTACATAAAATCGTGCTACAAAGTCACGACAAACGAAACAACAACAATACATGCAACTTATAAGTTTACTAATTTATATATTTTTTTATCTATTTCAAGCGCATTAGTACGTGTGAAAAGCGAGGTCATTCATATAAAATCCGAGTGCTGTGCAAATTGGGTAGTTTTGTTGTGTCTTTTGGAAATAAAGGTTGAGAAGAAGAATGCAATTTGCATGACAAAAAGAAAATCATTTGATCGTTTCAGCGACAACTTCTATATTTGGTGGGAGAGAGAGTCACGTATAACTACATAAAATGAAGGTTGAATTGACCTCTTACAAAAGTCCCGCCTACCATCTCGACTAAGCCACTTTATGCATACAAGACATTCCATCACGAATGATTGGCAGTTTCTTCTTCCGGGTATATGACGAGCTCACGTTTCAAAAGAGAAATTAATTGTTACACATGTCACGTTATCAAGACGCATACCTTACCAGACAATGCTTTCAGTAGAGAGTAAGCGCTGTGCATGACTAGGTACATCATCATTATACACGCAACTGCTTTGCAGCTATCAAACTGTGAATTCAAGTAAGTGGCTTTTAACAATGCGCAGTTGCAAATTAGCCAGCGAAGCTTGTTTTCCCCTTTTTTTCGAACGCATTAATGAGTTAAGGAGGCGCACATGTTAGTCAGGGAAGTAGTTCGTGGTTGACACTATCACTGAACGAAAGTGTGGGTATTTATGTTAGTTATTTACCTCGTGAGCAACATTCATAATTTTGTGGTCGATATAGGGTTAAATTTTTGACCTCTTCTCAGCTCAGTGCAGTGATCGTTTTCAGAACTGTCTCAGAACAAACAATTTGTGAAATGAATGCTATCTTATCTCAGCATTCGTTTCTATAGGCAGTTTTTAATTTAACTTCATTTTGATCTGGTCTCTGAATAAACATCTGCAGTTAGTTTTATTTCACAGACCTTTTGATGAAAACAATGCTTCTGAGATCGAACTGGCTGACTTCATGAAATACTCTGTATAAGACAGTATTGGAATATTTTCCCCCAAATCAGCATAATTGTTTAAAACCTTTTTCACTTTCGCCGAACACTGGTTGCCAACTGAGATATGATGCCAATTTTCTGGCAGTGCCTCAGTTGCAATACGTCTGTAGTGGCCAGCTAAGCTGTTTAATATTTTTAAAACATCTTTAAAACTGACTTCATGTATGTCCCTAAGCTCATTCTTAACCTACAATAGTATATCTAGCGCTAGAAACATCTGCGTAATGTGATGCTGCTCGAGTCCAACTTTGCGTATTTCAAAAACCAGTAGAGGAACTATTATTCTTAGCTGGGTAGTTATAAAGCTACTCATCAAAGACTAAGAGGCCCTTAGGTCTGTGTCTAGCTGTTAATTATAACTGTGTTTACATGAATATCAATTGTTCGCATTTATTCAACTAGGAATAGGAAGTAAGCTGGTGTTATTGTTTCTGAGACGTAATGAAGTCGACAAGGTAAAGTTGATCGTTCCGCCATTTTGGAATGGGTCGGCGAAGCCTCTGATGGAGTGCTTCCTGAAACCCTGATGTCAGATGCTATTGATTTCTAAAATATTCACAGCGGTCTGAATTGACTGCTGGTAGCAGCCCAGCTTGCTACTGAGCTACCAGATCGAAATACTGCATGTTCACATGAAATTAAATCTGAACTCCATGCTATATGTATAAATTGAGTAAACAGTAAATAAATAAATAAATAAAAATAGCAGAGATAAAACAAATCATGTGCCTGCAAAATAACGTTTGTGGCAGTAATACGTTTGAATAAAGCTCTAGCATTTTCAATTCCAGGCTAAAGTTTGTTGCAAATGTTTCTATTTTACTTATAATTCATTCTCCAGCGGATTTGTTTAAATTTTGTGAGCGATCGAAGGGTTACATTTTTGACCTCGTCTCAGCACAAACTTCCTTTCTTCAAAACTTGTTTATGCACAGAGGTTTGAGAACCTGTTTTGAGTTTCACAGAGTCTAACTTTTCTAACTTGTAAATATAGTGTGTGACCATTTAAATGAAAGCTATTGAGCAGTATTTCCATGTGGTACTGTTTATTATGCTGTATGACAGTGACTGTGACTTTTAATGAATAAACCATTCAAATGAAAGCTACTGAGCAGTACTTTCATGTGGTAATGTTTACTTATGCTGTACAATGTGGTTGTAACTTTTAAGTCTGTGTGGACGATGAAACCCTATTAGTGTGTGGCCATTGAAATGAAAGCTATTGAGCAGTGCTTCATGTGATACTGTTTATTATGCTATACAAGGTGGTTCTACCGTTTTAGTCTGTGGATGAAAACCCTAGTGTGTGACCATTTGAATGAAAGCTATTGAGCAGTACTTTCATGTGGTACTGTTTGTTTATGACAATTTTGTAAAATGAAATTGAAAGATTGTTCCCCTCAGATTTGGACTTAGCACTCTTAGGAGTGAAATATGGTTTAACAAAGTTTTGAACAGGGCTCTTTTCTGTCTCTCAGTGCCTAACGTTTATAACTTGTAACTATAGTGTGTGACCATTTAAATGAAAGCTACTGAGCAGTACTTTCATGCGGTACTGTTTATTATTTTATTTATATGGGTGAACACATAATAGCTTATGAGATATTTCAGTGACAGGTCTGGTCGGCTAAATGGCTCTTACTGAAATGATTAGCAATCATATATTAGTCCTCAAGTGAATAAACAAGATAAGAAACAAACAACTGACCTCATAAGTCCTTAAAATCCAGTGTATAGCAATGGGTTTGCCAAGATAATCCACAAATGTACTCATATATGTGAGATTCGCCAACGATACTCGTATATAAATCCTTCTATCATATATTCAGCCCAGCGCTTAAATTTATCCATTTAAATATTATTTTAAGGAAGTGAAAGAGATTGAAGTTAAATCTGTACTGAAATAGTACAAATATCTATTTCAACTAGAAACTGCTCTTGGAAATGCGGAAATAAACCTAAATATAACAGCTACTGCTATCATCATCAAACAGTAAAGAAAGTAATTCGTCTGTTAAACAATAAAAATCCACTTTTAGATGTATGTATGCATTTACAAACCGGTTTGAACAGGTTACAACATCATTTTTTTTTTTTTTGCTGAATGGTTTGTAACAGCTTGCTGCAAATGCTATGTACCAATGAGTTGTTTGTTGAATTTTTCTTCTGCGCAGGGCAGTTAGGCTAAAGGAGCTTTTTATAAGCTGATTATTGTTCCCAGAGCCACTCCATCCTCGTAGCCGGAGGAGCCTTAGTACGAGAAACTTGAGAACGAAATACCGAAGTCAAGTTTTGAGTACAAAGGTACAAACTCCAAAGTTCTTCACGGTTAAGCAAAACCTGACATTTTCTAACCGCAAACTGACATAAATGTTCCTATATAAAATCTATCTTGAACGATTTCAGATGATTTTCTCTACGAAGAATTCCATTTTGATTTGGTTTTATCGCTGTATTAAGAACCAACAGTGCAGAACAGTTTGGTGAAAAATGTATTACCATATAAGGGCTGGAACACGCGCGCGAATGACGTTATCTATGTCTGCTCTTATTGGTGTGAAAATTAGCCAATGAACGCACCAGAAATTTGGCAGCCATTGTGAATCAATGGCTTTTCGATCGTTGTCCGGCTATTTGCATAGATACAATAAGAGGTCTGTTTTTAGATCAAATGTTGCTAATAACATCCTTGAAAACTATGAAAAAGTTTTGGGCAAATTTAGAAATGCACAGAAGTTTCATTTGTTAGGCAATTGGCCGCCACTTTGAGCTGATTTGGTCTTATTCGCACGTCTGGTTCAACTGAATTAAGAATGTGAGCAACCTAACTGGGTGCGGATAACGAATATATTCTTCGCTTGTGTTGAAATCAAATTTGAAGCCACAGCAGCTCTAATATCAGATACCGTTAGCAGTAATAGCACTGGAGATCACGAATCCAGTAAAACCCAAACTGTTCTCGTTGCTCCGAAGAAACAGCCATGCATGTGAAGATGACTATACAAAATCACTACAGGAATAACCCAACCACAGCCTATCTCTATAAACGTGCTTTTCAGTAAACTAACAGCAAATTTCATTACGAAAACCCACACACGAGAGTCAAAAGGTTCACAGAATCGACTTTGGTGATTTTGAGGGGGCGTATACTTATTCAACTTAGTCACGAGAAAGGAAGGATTTGTAAAAGACAAATTTCCATCAAAAAGCGACAATCAGAAATACAATAAGATTCTGTTGCATTGTTGTAAGTCATAGCAGTCTCGAATCATCTATGCTATCAAAGGCTTACCTCAATTGAGAAACCCTTCCGCAGTCTTGTCGTAGAACACTTGTGCTCACTGTTGCAGCTAGACCGGTTTGTAAGACTCGTTAACATCCGTGCAACAGAAATGTTTTAGATTCTCTAGCACTGGATAAAGATCATTATTTTTGACCAATCACAAGAAGAGTACATGCAATTTTTATGTCAATAGTCAATTCGTGTTCTAACGTGTACTTTTTCAATTAGCCATTCAGCAGGAAGTTTTCTTGTGAACCTTAATTCCTTTTCAAGAAGCTCCCTTAATGTGCCTAATAGTCATTTTTTGTGAATTGTCAATTGTGCTTTTGTTAGAAAGGAACAAGGTTGCAGCACTGAAAAGCGCGGTGCTTCGTGAGGTTGTATTTGTTGTATGCAAGATTCTTTTTTTAGAGTCACAAGAAAGAGTATTATCTCCTCTCAGATAAATTTGTTCACATAAATGAAATGTTCTAACTATATCAGATTTATTAACCCGTCAAGTTGGATTTGTAATATCAGTAAATAAATTGTTTAGGATCAAGTATCAGACTGCTCTTTAATGAAATTAAAAGATAATAAATTTTGCAAAAAATCGAACGCAGAGTCCTTGTGTTTTGGACAATTGTTAACGTGTACTTTCGGTAGCATAATCAGGAAAACTGAAGTGTTTTCATGGAACAGAAAACAGTTTCCGAGAAGGAATTTCATGGCCATATGTTAGGGGGTTAAAGGGGTTATGCTGAATGACGTACATGCATACAACAAATTTTTCCAATGGACGAAAACCTCAAATTGAATACTAGTTTACCGAGGAAGAAGAAATGAAACTATGAAGGAACAAGGGTGGCCAAAATTTTGGAGAGATTATTGAGATGGATCTTGATAAAATTGAATCAATTTAGCCAATCCGGCAGATAGGCATTGATAGTGTTACCGCAAAATCTCTTTAATCCCACTCGTGTAGTTTTAATTCTGTCCATGAGACCTTTTGAGTTGAGGGGGGAGGAAATGGGCGTGGCTGGGGGGTTTGGGGTTTGGGTGGGGGGGGGGGGGGGTATTTTTCAAATCGTAGTTATAAACTATCGCACGTTAAAACTACAACAGTAATTGAGATGTTAAATGTTTATTTAATGTTTAATCCCACGTCTCCACAAAACGGAACAATAAAATAATAACTGTGGTTGCGTGCTAACTCTAAAACATAACTCTAAAGCATAATTCTGTGGGGCCGCTTATTCGAGGAACTATGGCAATCATTTTCTTGTTCATAAATTCTCTCGATATACCCTTTCTGAATTGAGGGGGGGGGGGGGGGTAGTGGTGGTGGTGGAGGGTAAGGGGGGAGCTTCAGAGAGAGTTGCCTTAGTAACAACTTCAAGTTAAAGAGACAAGGTCGCCTACTAGCGTGTCACGTGGCATTTTCTCCTGGGTGGTACCGTACCATAAAATGTCCGGCGTGGTTTGATACCATCACTAAAAGTTATACAATGAGTTAATCCAGGAATATATCACTCTGGAGCCTCCATCTCCCTTATTGGCCCTATGACACGGCGTAGTTACACCTTGAGCTATTTTTAGAATCCCTTTTGCTGCAAAAATCACCCGTTGCGAACACGAGGACGAGGCTATCATTCATGTTTCAGATTAAAAATAAAACCAGGATTAGACGAGAGGAACATGGAATAAGAACTAGAACGGCGGAATGTCGTTACTACGAATTATCACTATTGTCCGCGGACGTACACGGAAATCTTTTCGCGGGAGAACGATTCTAAAAATAGCCGAAGGTGTAACTACGCTGTTGTCATTAATCAGCACAGATAGATGCTCCGGGGTGATATGCTGCTGGTTAATCCCGGTACTATAGGAGGAACTAGTTTTAATTTAGAATTAGTACCTCTTAGGAGTTAAAGTGAATTCGAGCCACACCCACAAAACTAGATTCTGGTATTTTAGGGCGTGGTTCCTTTCAAACTTTCCGACGATCATTCCCGTCACGTTTATATGGGAGTCTCCCCCACCCGAGAACGCACAATTCCTTTAAATACCGTAAACGCTCTTATTAGCCCCCCTCTCTATTAAGCGGTAATAGCGTACATGTTTTTGAGTACGCCATTACGGTTCGTTACGTTCCAATCTCGTCCCCAGATCCCGCAATTATTTTGGGCGATGCTTGGTGTAAAGGATCGCGGGCTCTCGGGACGAGATTGGTTACGCAAAAAAAATCAAAATATTTTGTTACTCAGTATATAGCTGTTTTTTCCCCGATACAACGTACGCTCTCATTGGTTGATTCATGGTCATATAAAAGCTATAAACAAAGAAACTGTTTCCCGCCAAAAGCTATGAGCGGGCAAACTGTGACGTCAGAGGGTAACAGTGCACTGTTGCCCGATGTGAGCAGAAAGTGGTCCTGTTTATTTTTTTCCTCTCAGTTTCCTCGACGAAGTGAAGGGCATGTTGAAGTCTGTCGGGAAACTCGTTTTTCTGATAGCCGTCAACAACTACCAACCCGGGTCTCTTTTCTGATGCTTTTGGCGGGAAGAAGAGAGACCCTGGGAACGAGGTTGAACAACTACTTGTGAACATTCTCACAACATTTGTGACATGTTGTGACCATGCCTGATCAAACGGCCACAACAACCTCTCAACATTTCAAGAACAAAAGAAATGTTTTTTTCTGATAGCCGTCAACAACTACCAACCCGGGTCTCTTTTCTGATGCTTTTGGCGGGAAGAAGAGAGACCCTGGGAACGAGGTTGAACAACTACTTGTGAACATTCTCACAACATTTGTTGTGACATGTTGTGACCATGCCCGATCAAACGGCCACAACAACCTCTCAACATTTCAAGAACAAAAGAAATGTTGTCACAGCATTGTTGTTAGGGGAGGTCAAACGGTCTCAACATCGACTGTTGTGACAAATGTGTGACCGTTTGATCGGGCCTTTGGATATTTAGCTGCCAAATCCTGGAACTCTCTACCTGGTAGCATCAGAACTATTTCTTTTTTTAATGACTTCAAAAGAGCAATCCGCCTTTATAATCTTAGTTTTATTAATGTATATCATCGTTGATGTAATTTTATATTGTTTTGTAATTTGTTTGTTTGTTTGTTTATTTCTTGAATATATAAGGGCCTCCACAGACTAGAGAGATAGTTGTCGACAACTATTTAGTTGTCGATCATAAAAAGTTGTCGATAACAAAAAAAGCCAGTGTGTGAAGCTAGTTATCGATAACTAAGGGCCTTAGGGCCTCCATAGACTAGAGAGATAGTTGTCGACAACAATTTAGTTGAGTCGATCATAAAAAGTTGTCGATGACAAAAAAGCCAGTGTGTGAAGCTAGTTATCGATAAGGGCCTTAGTTATCGATAACTAGCTTCACACGCACACTGGCTTTTTTGTTATCGATAACTTTTTATGATCGACAACTAAATAGTTGTCGATAACAAAAAATCAGTGTGCATGTGAAGCTAGTTATCGATAACTAAGGGCCTTAGTTATCGATAACTAGCTTCACACACTGGCTTTTTTGTTATCGACAACTTTTTATGATCGACAACTAAATAGTTGTCGACAACTATCTCTCTAGTCTATGGAGGCCCTAGCTTCATCAGCTACACTGTAAATTGGAGTTGAAATAAAGTTTATGTATCTATGTATGTATCACTGATGTATGGGCTCCAGAAGAAATCTCGAATTTTATCCGCGAAGATAAGGGTTCCAAGAAAACACGAATGACCACTAAATATGCTGTGTTAACGCTCTGAGCTTTGAGAAGAAAACGGTTCGAGAATACGCGAGAGTTTCAAAGTTTCAGGTAGAAAATTTGACGAACTTCTAATGGGCTTTTACCCCAATGCGAGAAAGAAATGAAATGTTGATAAGTTTGCTTATATATTCACAGTTCTTTCCAAAGTTGGCACTTCAACTCTAACGATTTGGCAGCAAACGTGAGCTTGCGAACTGCAAAGTGAAAGCCGCTTGCCGGTCCTTGCCTCTAAAAATGAGTACTCGCAGAAATAAAATACGTGTAATCTGTTTTCAACATTTTTTTTTTCAATGTTCGAGTTTGATACATGTTTTGAAATGAATCGTTTATTTGGCAAGCCTGCGATTTTCATTCATTAGTCGAGTTTATGCAAGAGATTAGCAGAGATTAGTGTTTTTTTTTACGACCAGCGGTCACATTTGTTTTGCTATATAACAAACTTGAACAAATCACTTAACGACTGGTCCCTTGGGAAACCAGTGAATTGTTTCCCTCGAATCTCGATGTTTCCCTCGACTTCTCAGGAAACATCGAGATTCTCGGGAAACAAAATTCACTTTTTCCCTCGGGACTTCCAACTCGTACTCCGCTATCTCCGTGGCTTGTGAATCCGAGCTGGAGTGAAAGCTAACATCGCTCGACGCCATTATTCAATAAGCGTGACTATTGAACTTGAATGACATCACTTGGCCCAGTCTCCACTTCACTTTGGGAAAACATGCAACATGCAACCGGCGACAAGCGCGGGAAAACATGCAACCGTTGACAAGCGCGGGAAAACATGTAACCGTTGACAAGCGCGGGAAAACATGTAACCAGTGACAAGCGCGGGAAAACATGCAACCGTTGACAAGCACGGGAATCCATGCAACCGTTGACAAGCGCGGGAAAACATGTAACCGTTCACAAGCGCGGGAAAACATGTAACCGGTAACAAGCACTGAAAAACGTGTCAGCCAATCACGATTTGGTTAGTGGTTGGCTGAAAAACGTTGGGTTTGCTCTGATTGGTTAGAACCCGTTTCTGACGAGTTTTTGTAACCAATTATAGAGCAGCAAATGCAAAACCAAGCAAATATAATTTATTTCGATAATCAAACAAATTTTATGACTAGAAAGGGCATTGAAACATCGAGATTCGATGAAAACCAAACTGTTGTGTTTTGTTTATAGAGCAACCAAAATATACAAAGAGCGAGTTAGATCCCACCGAGTTGTCTTTAAAATGAGTTTTACTTGCATGTTCATTGTCTTGCAAATCGAACTCATTTGAAAATCAAAATCATATGAAAGGTTGTGCACCAGGACTCGTTTTGAAACAG
Organism: Desmophyllum pertusum; assembly: GCA_029204205.1. Lineage (NCBI taxonomy): Eukaryota > Metazoa > Cnidaria > Anthozoa > Scleractinia > Caryophylliidae > Desmophyllum > Desmophyllum pertusum. The sequence continues at coordinate 1,968,815 of MU827783.1, read as the reverse complement.
AGGCAAAAGGCGACTCGAAAATGGCCAATGCCAGGAGCTCATTACTCCCTGCCTATGCATTATATCACGTGACGAGGAAACAACCAATGTGAGCGTAAGTTAAGATGCATTTCCCGTAGCCTGCGGTTTGTGGGCTTGCGATCGAGTGTCCAAAGATGGCGGCTTATAAAACACTCGCTGGAATATTCAGCGCTCGCTCGCCCAAAATACGCCTGCTTTGCAGGCTACCGTTTCCCGCTATTTCCTTCGATTTGAAGAATGTTTTTAGACATCGCTACATTACTTCGTTTTAATGTCTACCGGTAATCTAACTTTAAACGCGAACGTTTAATGTGAACCGGACGCGCAAATAAGGCCAAACAAGAACATTAATTTTGATTCTTTTTTATTCTAACAAATGTTGACATTAAAAATATAATCTCCTATTTACTAGCTCCTAAACTGACCTTACATGGGGTGGCCATCTTCATAAACTAGATATAATGAAATATAAAAAATATATGTACATACATGTATTTTCCCAATTTTGACTCCATTTGATATTTCTTCTCTTTTAAATAATCCAGGTATCAGCTTTAAGTATAAAGATGGCGGCAGTTCTGGTCCTGGTTCCCGGAAAGGGGGGTGGGAGGGAGTGCTCCCCTATATAAGTGATGTAAGGTATGTGCCGCCTCAAAGGGTATGGTTTTTGAGCCGTTTTGGTCTGAACAAATTTTGATCATTTTGGTCGCAAATTGGGTATGTTTTGCCTGCTTGTCTGAAAGAGGGTATAGATTTTTGGCTTGAAAGACTTGAAAAGGGGACATTTTTAAAGGGGTCAGCTCTGAAACTAGGTGGGAAAATCGCATATTTTGGTATAAAAACGGGTAAGGTTTTAAAAGAAGCAGGTGGCTCATCCCCACCACAAAATTTCGAGGAGTACCCCCCCCCCCAGATTATCCACCAGATAAATCAATGTCCAGTGGATAAGTATTAACAAAACCAAATAGTTATTTATCCAGTGCAAAGCGATATTCACCCTTTCAACAACAGGGTCCAAGATGGCGTATCCATGGAAATACAGTATCTTTCTTCATTTGTTCACTTAAAGCAGGCTGGCTGGCTTCCGTATAACTGTTGATCTTTTTCAGGAATGCTGGCTTGCTGATGAGTATTATTTCACTCTGTGCCATTTATTGCCTTTTCCTCTTCAGCAATTATCTCTTTCATTGGGGATGCCCAATCGTCCATTGGGTGTCATAGAGCTAATACAGGACAATAAAACACGAGTGAAAATAGAAATTAGAAATCACCTTTCAAACTGATACATCTGATACAGAAATGGCCCAGGAATGGTGCACACATACATGATTGAAGAAAACAAATGCTTTATTTCTATTTTGACATTACATTCACTTTACTTGTGTCCTTCAAATACCTTACCATAAAGCACAAGTCTCAGACTTTTACAGTTAGAATTGTACAGCATCACATGAAAGTACTGCTCAATAGCTTTCATTTGAATAGTCGCACACTAGAGTTTCATCCACAGACATAAAAGTTAGCACCACTTTGTACAGCATAATAAACAGTAGACATGAAAGTACTGCTCAATAGCTTAATTTCATTTGAATGGTCACACACAAAGGTTTCATCAACAGACTTAAAAGTTACAACCACGTTAATTGACTGGATTGTGCCACCTTACCTCGGAAACAAAATGTAGCACTTGTCGCTTGGTGAGTTCCTTCTCAGCTCTTGAGCCCCACCTGTATTCATATGCAGCCTCATCACCTCCTAATACTTTCTTTCTGTCCACATAACTACAACAGTTCCAAGGGAAAGTACATGTAGTATCAGCATAAATGTGCGTGTGTAGTGCTTATCCAAATATTAAAAGGTACAGTCTAATAAGAGTATCACAAACACCTGTTGCGGCTGACTAATCAAGTACACTTTAATATTATTATTATTATTACTTTACATGTAAATCACACAAACTTCACTTCGTTTTTCACGGGTAATACTTTGTCATTAATGATATCAAATCAACATTCGAATGGATGCTAAGGTTGAATGAAAATAAATTGTGAATAAGATTGGTCTTGGTCTGCATTATTTTTATACATGTACCTACATGTACATGACGTAGTCTGCATTTTACACCCAGTATGCAGTTTGTAGTATGCAGTCTGCATTTTATACATGTACTAGCCTGCGTAGCAGACGTTTCCTTTCCGAGAGCGTGGGAGGCACGCGAAAAGAGCGGAAAAAAAAAAAGCGGGAGGGGAGGGGTCGCTCTTTTCGCCTTCATTTTGTGTGCCTCCCACGCTCTCAGAAAGGAAATGACTGCTACGCAGGCTAGTACATGTACCTACATGTACATTTTATACCCAGTATGCAGTCTGCATTTTATGCTGACCAATTTTTACATGTAACTTACCATTGTCGCACAAATTCTTGTGATATAAGCTTTTCTGGATCACCAAACACTTTATGCTCTACCCTGGAAAACAACCAGAATATTACTTTAGGCTTTCTTCAGACTTTGCAACTGCTGAAGTTGCTACGTACACCTGTAACTATGAAGACAATAAAAATTGGACACATGACCTCTAGTAGCCTGTGTCGCAGACAAACTCAACCAGGCTTTTAGCCAGAATTTGTAAAGTGGGCGTCCTGGAGGCATGTCCCCCAAAAAATTTGTTTAAGGTTTGGTGCATTTTTCATCATTTTCTCCCAGGATTGGGCGTCCACAGGGACACCTGGACGCCCTTCTGGCTAAAAGCTTGAACTCAACCACTAGTCTGCCTGCGAACCAGCGACCAAATCTTGTTCAGACCCCCACCCGCTAGTACGATTATAGACAGTAGATTCTGATTGGCGCTTCTCTCGGCCACTCATGACACAGAAAAGAACGGGCATATACAAGCGCCAATCAGAATCTACTGTCTACTAGCGGGCGGGGGGTCTGCAAGCTAGACCTGTAGGCCCTTTGCATGCAGCTAAGGGTCATGATCCCTGGCAGAGATGATCAATCACGTTCAATAATACATGTACATACTTACTTTGGTTCAATCCCTAGCTTCTTCAGTGTGTGCCATAACAATGCTACAGTAGATACAAACAAATCAATACATCATTAATTTTTTTTGCATATTTTTAATAATACCCAGGGTAATAGCAGAGCAGAGCGGTTTAGTGACACGTCTCTCGAGAAACAAGACACATCTTGTGAGAAACGAAACATCTCGCTAGAAAGTAACTTACTTTTGAGCGGTAGGGTGTACATGTACATCCATTCTCAACAATGCACGCGCCAAAGTTAAGCATACATGTACGGTAATTTATTGTATACTTGCATTTTTCAGGCTACTTTCGTAAAAATGTAACCAAAATTGTCTGCCAGACATGAAGGATACATTTAATAGAAACCAATTTTTTTTTGTTCAATGTTTCATAAAAGGAATTTGGGAAAAATTAAATTGTCAGCAGTCCATCTTAGCGGTCCATTATTGCAAAGTTCAGACCACTCAGGGAACCAATCAGAATGCTCCTCTTCATCTGGACCAGTTTGCAATAAATTATAAAATTATTTAATCAAATAATAATAATTAAATGTAATTATTACAAACTTCACCATCATAATAATAATAATTTCACCAAGTCACCCAAGACCCATGGATTCATAATTATAATTTTTATATCAATACTTACATTCAGTGATCACATGGTCAGACATAAAAATTAAGCTCAACACCACCATCAACAGTCCCATCTTGGGAAGATCATCTCCCCTGCAACAACAACAATACAAAAATCTTCAATCAACATTGCCGTGTAGACTTTGACAGCTGTATAACTATGTCAAAAAAGTATTCATTACAGATGTAAGTGGCCATGGTATGGTGTTAAATGAATTACACTGTACCAGTCAATGAGTTGGTCCTCTCTTCAGTTTTAGCTCCATCTACCAAAATGTAACCTTTTGACTTGCCTACTTCAATTTCTTCCACTTCTATTCCAAAAACCTAAACAACATTAGAAACAAACAGTACATGACATTGTGTACTTAGTACAGCTCTACAGAGATCCATGTACAATGTAACTTGTGTCTCTGATTCCAAGACTGTTTGCTCAGTTTTGAATTTCTGCACACAAGTATGTAGTAGTACATGTACTTTTTTTACATGTATTTTGTAACACAAACAAGAACTCGCTATTCATTCAGTAGTCACACAAACAATGACTCTGTACACTGTATATGATAAATATATTACTATTCAGTCAGTGACACAAGATACTTGGGGAAAAAAATCCGACTTCCCCCAACAGGAGTTGAACCTTATGACCTTCTGCACACCGATTGGACGCTTTAACGCTGAGCTACAGGAGACTCGTGGGAGCTTGGACCATTGTACATTGCATACATGTAAAACTACATGTAATTCAATTTCTTTGCAACACTACATGTACATGACTAATAAATGATATAATTATTGTCAAACCTCCCGTAAGTGGACACCCTTGGGACGCAGAAAAAAATGTTCACTTACAGTAGGAGAGGTGTCTGCTTATGGGAGGTTAAAAATGTAGGGCCGATTATTCAATAAACAAAGTCTAATAATTACAGTTCACTAACTGTATATTATATGTACATTTATTATACGACATAGCATTTTAGAGTGCGAATATGCACCAAGACGAGTGGCAAATATGACACCGTATTACACCCTCTTGGTCCCCCTAACTGCGCGCTATGGAAAACACTGTTGGAAGCCTATATTTTAGAAAAGAATTATTGCGTCAACATGTCATATAAAAACAATTTATTCAACGGAAATTTGTGTAATACGGCTGGGCATCTTTACTCGTCAAAACTGACTCGTAAAATACCGAGCCGTATTACACATCTTTCCGCTGAATAACCTCTTTGTACTACATTTACTTCAGGTACTGAATGCACTTCATACAATAACATGTATATACCTTCTGAAGATTTGTCTTGGCATGATCAAAGACTTGATTGAAAGCTCTGGAATGCTCTTTTAGCACGTTTTTGGTTATATCTGCAACAGAAACATAACAAGAGCATAACAGTACAGTCAAACACTTGCTTTACAGACACTCCGTAAGTACTGAGACCTTGTTATTGCAGATAGTGGCTGAGGGATGCAGTGGCTTTGGTAGTCTCTTTCTCAGCCATTATTTGGCTCATCATACAATGCTACATGTATGACACAAATAAAGGGGCATGTGGAAAAGCATGAATCTGGAACTGGAACCAGAAACGGAACCGGACACATAAGAAATGAAGATACATGTATTATTAAAATCAACGTTGAATTGGGTTTTATTTATTTATCACCCAAGTAGACTAAAGCAAACATTGGGACGTGACTTATTAGACGTTACACGTGGATGATATGGCTTGGGCCAAATGCAGTTTATGATTGACATCCGCGACCCTCCTTCCTGTCGAATTTCCCACGATGGACAATAATCATGATAATAGCGCGAAGAGTCTGTTCATTAAAAGTAGTTTTAATGATTTCAACATTCTTTTTAGTTATATGGAAAGCATTGTGTTTCGAAAGCTTTATCTATCACTGAACACGCACAGATATCCTTTTGCCTTTAGATCTCCTTTCAATGAAATAAAATACTCTCCTTCCCTGTTTTTCATTGTGCTCTTGTGTTATTCGAACGTTGTTTGTTTTTGGAGTAGGGCAGATTTTCCATTTCATGTCGTGGCCTTCATAAGACGTAAAGGCTGAAATGGTAACATTCTTTCAAAATGGTGAAATAGCTCAAAATCATAACAGAAAACCGCCGGGCAAGGTGGTAGTATCGAAAACGAAGACCTCTAAAACGAAGACCGAAGACCGAAGACCCACTCGAAAACGAAGACCCACTCGAAAACGAAGACCTACTCGAAAACGAAGACCCACTCGAAAACGAAGACCCACTCGAAAACGAAGACCCACTCGAAAACGAAGACCTACTCGAAAACGAAGACCCACTCGAAAACGAAAAAAAACAAATAATTATGCAATGTTTTGGGCCACGGATGAGTTTGGTGTTTGATATTGCGTGACACAATAATGACACTTTTCACGCCTCACCCCTCCCCACTACAACTTTTTTTTTCGCTCTTTCGGCCTTCGCGCGCCTCCCACCCTCTCGGTAAAGGAATCGACTGCTACGCAGGCTAACTGATGATGACGACAATAACAGTAACGTTTTATTAACCAAAACAAGAAAAACAAGTAGATATCAGTAACCAGTTAACACAAGTAAAACTAGATAAGAGCGAAAACTCAGCTGAACACTGACGAGATGGCTTGACATCCACAGGAGAGCTGTAATACGATAATGGCCCTGCAAAACCCCCAGGCCACCCCGCAACCCTACGATCATGCGGGGTACCGCTGGCCACTATTGTCGTGCGTTTAACTTAGCTTGAATTCAAATACAACCCCATTTAAACTCATCAACAATAGATGAGCTTGGGGGAAGGTGCCTGTAAGGTTGGTGGAGCCACATGCAAAACGAGTCGAGCGCGTAGGGTAACCATGGCAACCCTGAGAGCGGCAACCACCCAAGCCCCGCACTCCAAGGTGCTTGGAGAGCGAAGGGCCGCGAACAGGGTGGGCAAGGGACCGAACTCCCAAACCTTCCAAGCACCAACCCCCGCCATGAATCCCATCGTACACATACATACACCACCTATGGAGGACGCGAGAACTCTGAACGGCCTACCACTAAATCAGTCCACCGCAAGGTAATCGTCGCCACCGCCAAATAGCCATCGCTTGACTAATATGAGTGTTCCGTGATGACTTAACCCACAACCCGGTTAGACGTGACGATTGCTGGGAGAGCCCGTGATAGCCCGCCAACCATAGTCAGATGGCGGCCGCACAAGAACGTGATAAAGGTTGCTACAGAACCCAGCGCGCCCGCCTGTCGATGACCCGATTAGTGACCGACCCAGTGTGTAACGAGGGCTGCTGCAAAAGCCCGCAAAAAACCTATCAACGAGTGGCCAGAAAAACATCTGAACACCGAAAGTAATAAGGGCTGCTGTAAAAGCCCGCAAACAGAAAACCTACCAGCCGAAGGCCAGGTTCGCGACTGAAGACAGTCTGTAATAAGGGCTGCTGCACGAGCACGCACGCCGAGACTGCCAGTCGATGGCCAGGTTCACGACCGAACACAGTACGTGATAAGGGCTGCTGCCGCTAGCAGGCGATCACACACCTGCTAGTCGATGGCCCGGTTTCGCGACCGAACACAGTACGTGATAAGGGCTGCTGCACGATCCTGCACACCAAACCAACCAGACGATGGCCAGGTTCGCGACCGAACACAGTACATAATAAGGGCTGCTGCCCTAGCCCCCATGCCAAACCTGCCCGTCGATGGCCAGGTTCGCGACCGAACACAGTACGCGATAAGAGCTGTTGCCCTAGCCCCCATGTCATTAATATTTTGTCACGCAACCCTTGGTCAACAATATTCCAAAACATTGCGTAGCAAAGCGGTCAAAAGAACTGTCGTAATTTTTTTTCCTTCGTTTTCGAGTGGGTTCTTCGTTTTCGAGTGGGTCTTCGTTTTCGAGTGGGTCTTCGTTTTCGAGTGGGTCTTTCGTTTTCGAGTGGGTCTTCGTTTTCGAGTAGGTCTTCGTTTTCGAGTGGGTCTTCGTTTTCGAGTAGGTCTTCGGTCTTCGGTCTTCGTTTTAAGGGGTCTTTGTTTTTCGATACTACCCGGGCAAGGTGAGTACATGTCATTTATTTTCTTGACAGAACAAGAGTTGCCTTTATTGAGGGTTTGAATCCTGCGTTACTTTGAACTCCATTCCTTGTCTGATTGCACGCTTTTTAGGCGGGGCAACGGGAGGGGGGCACTTACGGAAGACATGTTTAATAGGAACATTATATAGTAAAAGCTTTGGTCATTTTAGCCGCTAACCGGCTTCATTACTATCAGCAAACAAAAATAAAATGGAGGGTCGATGTGTTGATTTCAATGCAAATACATGTAGGCCTGTTTAATAAATTCCTTTAGGTAGAATTAACCTTACAAAAGGATAATTGTAAATCATGCACACCCGCATTAGTAAGTGTAGGTAATCGCATGGGGCAAAATTCCTGGTTTTATTTTTAATCTGAACATGAATGACAACCTCGTCATTGTGCTTGCAACGGGTGATTTTCGCCTACACTACACCAATGATGTGCACCATCGAAGGCATTGCAAGAAGGAACATGTTGTAAGACATTTGTAAATTTACAGTGCGTAAATTTATATGTGTTCATGCGAGATCTGCTCGCCTGGAAATGTTAATGTGTTTTGGCCTATATTTCTCGTAATGAAAGCAAAACAAGACTAGATAAATTATTTTTTAACTTTAATTTATTGTGTGACTGATTTTATGGCAAAGTTAGAACTGAAAAAGCAGGTTTCCAGCCATGGTGAACGGTAAGTTTATCGCGGTCGCACAGCCTTGTTTGCAGGCGTCTCCTATTTCAGCCTATTTCCTTGTAATTTTCGTCAAGCTTCATCTAAAACCCTTGATTACCCCGACCAAATGTGCCTGAAATTTACTGTTTTGTTTCACAAAATCGTCATTTTAAACAATGTTAGTTGGCAGAAGGCTTGCCTGGGCCCTTGCCGTCGGGCAAGTGAGCAGAGAAAGTTACTTGCCCGACAGGAAAATCTACTTGCCCCGGACGACCGGACGGGGGTTTTGTCGAGCCCTGACTAGGATGTATTTTGAAACAGAATGAGAACCAAAATTGTTCCAGGGCTGACAGGTCTGTGGTTTCAAGATCTTGCATGTGATTGGTCACAACACAACATTCCAGACATTTTTTGGCATTCACACTTTTTATTACTTTGACAGTAAACAGGCTCAAAGTGAATGATATAAGTACATGTAATGTGTTCATACCTCCACGTTTGATGGGATATTTTTTCCTGTCCACAAATAATAAATACCTGACAACTTCAACCACCTACATGTATTACAGAAATTGAAGAAACAAAACAACACATGAGACATTTGACTCGTACATTCGACTCGTACTGTAATAATTATTACAAACCAAAACATTCCAAATGCTTACATCCACCTTGTGAGATACAGGTACTGGTACCATTTTTAAAGGAATCCCCGACTGTTGGAACAAGTTGCCGTTAAAGTGATAGAAAAATAATCTGAACCTAAAATTTGTTGAAAACCGCGCAATATTATTTCAGTGTTAACGAAAAAACTGGCTACAAATCTCTGCCATTTTAGGTTTCAAATTACCCGCGCGCCACCATCTTGGATTTTATGACGTTTCATGGTTGCCCCTTTTGTTATACAACAAAAGAGCTATTGTTTACTGACAATAGCGGCAACCACAATACGTCATATCAGGGTTCAAAATAGCAGCCGGCTGCCGGTGGGAGCCGGCACTTTGACCACACTTGCCGGCGACTTTTCACCAAAGAAATAGAAAATGTCATGCTTTGATCGGCCAACTGAAATCAAAGTCGCTGTAATCAAATGTTATAGTAAACATTTCATATCAGACAATAAAGCAGCCAAGAAACGTTTTAAAAGCTTTTTGGAAACGTTTTAAATGAGTAGAAAGAGCAGAAAAAGGTTTGGAAATTTGAAGCGTGCTGCAAAAGTTGAAATGGAGAATTCTTGTTCACCGTGAATGACTAACTCTTTTACGCATTTGTTCAAGCGTGAAACATGCAAGTTTGTCTAGACAAACCATTGCGTTACCGCCTTTATGTTTCTGGCTGCACGTGTAATCAAGATTTATTTTGCACAAAAACTTGTTTAGTGCCGGTTGTTAAGCCTTTTCACTTCGTTCAAATTAAAGTCAGTTTTGTATTCATATTGCTCGACAGAACGGATTTCCCATCTTTATGAGTGAATAAGCGCGACGGTCTGTCTAGGCAAAGTTGCATATCTTACGCTTGAACAAACACCTAAAAAAGAGAGCCGTTCACGATGCTTTGTTTGGAAGAGAATTGTTGCAACGAAACACATTAATTAAAATGAAGATTCTGACGCTGACATTATTTTAGCAGTTCAAAGCATGCAATATGTGCGAAATCTTTTTAAAATCAGCTTATAATTTCAAGGTTTCTCAAGGAAGAAAGTGAAATTTCAATTCAGGAAGATTTTGGTCACGTGCTAGGCAACGGGTTCTTGGCAGATTCCCGTTAATTCGTGTAGCAGTACACACACGGCAAATCGCAGAAAGTGAAAAAAAGTGACAGCTGGGGAAAATGAGCCTTGACAAAAAAGCCTACAAATTCAAGCTAAAAGCTGTGATTTTATTTTGAACCCTGCATATAATGCAAAATGGCGGCGCGCGGGAAATTCAACCCCCAAAATGGCTGATATGTGTATCCAATTATCCCGTACAATTGAACGTTTTTCCAATTTATTTCAACAAATTTTCAGTTTAGACAATATTTCCAACAATTTAACAGCAATTTGTTCCAACAGTAGAGGTTTCCTTTAAGGGTTCCTTTCAAAATCAACATTTCTGACAATCACCCCCTTCACTTTTATATGAGTCTCTCTCCCCCCCCCCCCCCCTTTGCCCTTCCGGGAAAAAAGCATGGTTTTAGCCCCAGACCAACCTTTCTTTTGAGTTCATCTTTAGAGAGTTCTTTTTGATTTTTCTGTGACTTTGCTGTCTGTGTGCAATCAACTTCTATTTCCTCTTCGTCGTCGTTACGTTGGCTTCTGGATTGAACGGAATTATTACAGAAATTATATGGGGTTAAACCTTAAAGTAAAATAATATTTAAAACAAAGTACAGTGTTAAAGACTGTAAAGTACAGTGTTTTAAAACCGTACAAATCAAAAGTAATTAACAAGGATGCCGAAATGATGTTAAAACTGCAAAGACACTATTAAAATATGATAATGTCAAGTTAAGTTAACAAAACCTTGACATGCAAAAAATGTTCCCTGATAATAATAAGGGAAAGTGACAAAGTCAAAGGTTAGATCTGTTGACAGACTGGCGCTTAACTCCGTTTCCATGGCATGAAGCGACAAAGAGTATTGCTACTCCCCTGGATGGGAGGCTAGTCCATCGAAGGGAACTCCCAAATTTGTCAGGTTTCCCTGACAAATTTCAATGGTACCCATTTACTCCTGGCATGGGTGGAGAGAGGCAATGTGAGAGTTAACAAAAAACAGTCACGACAAAGCTTGATCATTATTGCTCCATGACCAATATGCTACCTAAGTTGGAAATCACTACAGGCACGCTCCCCACCCCTCCCCCCTTCAATTGTCAAACAGGAAATCTGCTTGAAATAATGCAGGGTTCAATTCCTACTGAGACAACAAGCACTCATAAATCACAGAAGTCTCTCTAGTCTCACAATTTAAAACTCATTGGGGGTTTTGCACATTGACCTACACAGAAAAACATTTAAGACTACAAGAGTTCAAATTAAAAGGGCTAATAAGCAAATATTCTCACCTCGTGCCACGTTTTTGCGATGATTGACTCGGCTGATCGTCCTGCGAGGCGAATGTAAAATATATCATTTTACAATTATCAAATTTTTTGCATGTCTTAGGAATCGATGATTGCAAAATAATACTCATTACAAACCTCCAGCTCTTCTATTCTTCTCCTTTTAGTTTTGTCTTTCGCTTTTGGCATTGTGTACAAGAAATTCCTCCTAATCTGCAGAAAAGCTCAAAGCACGTCAAAGCAGAAGTCAAAGCACAGTTCATTGATTGTCGCCAGTTCCCGCCAAAGTGTTCGTACGGCTCACCGCTGATATGAGCCTGTTAACTAGGTCCCCCTGAGTCGATACTGTTGAGAAATGCAATTTATAGCGCCATATGAAGTCATAATAGACGACCAACGTTTCGGCATTACTGCCTGAAGAAGTTTCCCTGAAGAAGGCAATAATGCCTAAATTTCATATAGCGCTACCGTGATAGCGCTATAAATTACATTTCTCAACATCCCCCAGTATGTCCCCGTGAGAATCCAACCCCCCCCCCCTAACTCTTGCTTGTGCCCAGTGCCCCTTCAAGGAGGCGGAACACACTCACAAGTGTCCTCACAACTCACAAGTGTCCTTGCGAGCAGAGACATTGCCGTAGTTCAGCTGTTTCTTTCAACGTTTGACTAGAAATGGCTGTAGTACCTAAAGGCAAGACTATCGTTAATGACACTACACCAATGATGTGCACCATCGAAGGCATTGCCAAGAAGGAACATGTTGTAAGACATTTGTCAATTTACAGTGCGTAAATAAGCTTATGTGTTCATGCGAGATGTGCTCGCCTGGAAAATGTTAATGTAAGCTTATTTAAGCCGGAGCTTAATATTCCTTGTACGATTATGTCGCAGGATTACATAATGAAAGTGCAACGGGGAATCGGTCATGACGATTCTTGGCAGGTTAGTTTAGCTGTATATGTATTCTGTGGGCAGTACATATGCGCGTACAAGTACGATCGACCTCATGTCATCCGAATCCCGGGATGTCGTTTTATGGTCCCAAGGGATTTGGCAAGATTAATTAGCTTGTATAGTAAACATGCAAATTTGTAAAATATGAATTCTGATCGCTACATTAGTTAATTAAACCAACCAACAACAGAATCAAATTAAAAATGTATATATTTAAGCTTACATTGCATTGTACATTCAAGCTGACATTATTTTATGAAAAAAATAAGGGGCTCTGAACCAACCTACAGAATGTAAAAATGTTTGTCTTTATATTTCACTTATTTGAATCATGATGGTACATCACTTATTTTTTCTCTTTCATTTTGTGTCTAAAACTGCCTAATAGTCCAGTTTCGAGTTAACCAAGACCGGACCGCTGAATAAAAAGACTAATAAAGATGCATTTGTACAGGGTTAGACTTGATCTGAAGTAAAAAATTCACAAAATGTATTCACCGGTATTATATTTGTGAATATTTTACTTCAGATCGAGTCTAACCCTGTACAGTTGCGTATTTAGTCTTTTTATTCAGCAGTTTTGGTTAACTTGAAACTGGACTATTTATTGATCCTGCTAATCCTGCTTTTCTTCTAAAAGCCACTGATGCATAAATGTATACCCCAAGAAAATGTTGTGAGTCAAAATAATATTTATAAAATTTATATTCTCTTCCTAGGTTGTACATCGATATAGTGATTTTGTCACTCTGCAGGCAAGCCTTGAGGTATGGTTCAATTTTTGGACTTGCATTCTTTGTGTGGAATGATTTTCGTTCCCGCCCCAGGCAGCTCTCGGCTTGCTTCGCTCACCAATTTTCTTTTGGAGCCTGATCTCAGGCTACTTTTTTCCAAGTAGCTTGCATCACTGATTGGTTTATTTTAACATCTTTCTCATATTATTTATATCAAGCTTAACATAATTATACATGCATGTACCATCATTTCTTTCCATGAAATTAAAAATATATATGTTTTCGAATCATCAAAATAAGTTTGTAAATGTACATGTATGTGTGATCATGCTTCTTTTCTATACTCCATGATGTGCGTTTGTCAGTTTTAAATTCCGATGCTACACGTAGTGCCACTGTTAAAGGATCACTATCACGAGTTACACATGCACAAGCTTTCGATCTCAAGTTTGAAAAAGTCTGGCAGACCTTTTCAAATCTCACTTGCGAAATTCAAAATGGCGTCGACAATTGCAAGTGGAGGCATTAAATAAAAGTCTATATATCTATCTATCTATCTATCTATCTATCTATCTATCTATCTATCTATCTATCTATCTATCTATCTATCTATCTATCTATCTATCTATCTATCTATCTATCTATCTATCTATCTATCTATCTATCTATCTATCTATCTATCTATCTATCTATCTATCTATCTATCTATCTATCTATCTATCTATCTATCTATCTATCTATCTATCTATCTATCTATCTATCTATCTATCTATCTATCTATCTATCTATCTATCTATCTATCTATCTATCTATCTATCTATCTATCTATCTATCTATCTATCTATCTATCTATCTATCTATCTATCTATCTATCTATCTATCTATCTATCTATCTATCCGTGGCGGTCGTAGAGAAAATTCCCGCCGTAGGAGGATGTTTACAACTATCAGCGAGAGGAAGAGAGAGTGGGAAAGAGCTCAAAGAAGAATATCTTTAGAGAATACCGTCAAGATTTCAATCGTGGATTCAGGCCAAACACTTGGCAGGTTACAATAGTTGCAGTGACAGCGATTTGCTATCCTTCGAAGGTACAAACTTTTGCACTTACAGAATTGTGAAGAGTTTTCCTAAACGAGAAGAACTCCATTTTGCAGGTTCTGATTTACATAATGATGATGAGATGCAAACATCATGCACATTATTTTCGCTTACCGACGAATCCATCGTGGTGGACAATAACAGTGTAGCCGATCCGAGAACGAAAAATCGCGCATGCGCTACTCATGATAGTGTCCCTTAAGGTCTTTGATTGGTGAAGTCAACAAATTTTGTTGCAAACCTGTTCCAATAAATGGTTCTGAGCTGTGATTGGCTAAAGCAGAGCTTAGTGGAGTGGAGCTGAGCATTGAACATTGCATGATGACCCAAATTATAACCGCTGCGGAGGTTGCTTAATGAAGCCTCGCGCTGAAAATAAATAATTCAGGGGCTTCGAGAGGACCCACGACCTGAGCCGTGTTACATGCCTTTTTCAGTTGTTGCACAGTCTATAATGTACATTACCAAGACAAAGTTTTCCTGGTATATAGCTAAATATTTTAATTCCTTCATTCAGGTCTCAGGCATTGATCTTCCTTTGCCACCAAAAAAGGTATTTGGTAATATGGATGCTGCATTTATTGCAGAACGGCAGCAGGGTCTTCAGGTATGTTAAAGGAGGACATGTAGAGCTTTGTAATAGCAACATTGATGTTATAATAATATTATTAAATTTACATGTACAGTACCACAGTAGCCATTTGTCGGCACTGATAGAGTCTGTGATGGTTTCTCTCTCTCGTCTTTGCTATGAACAACTCTTAGCGCTTCTCGTGTGCTCTCCCATGCAATGACGATGCATATACATTATGTAACTCAATGAATATATGCTAAGCATATATAACAACAATGTATTTCTCACTTCAAGAACTGCATATTATTTTACATTACATTATGTACACTGCACATTTACAAGTGTATGCAAATTATTTAATAATACATTTTTGGATTTTTTTTTCAGAATTACATAAACTTCATATTGGCCCATCCAATTTTGATGCGACATATTTCTGTAAAGAGATTCCTTGACCCAGCCAACTACTCCTGGGACTTTAGAGGTACCTAACTGTATGTAACTGTACAATATTATTTTATTACAAATGATAAAATACGACGGAAATTAAGCATTTTCTTTCGCTTTTTTTTTTAGACAATTTCATTATTTGGATAATGATAAATACAAAACGCTAGAAATCTGATCAGAAAGTACCAACACGGCAGAGAACCAGCCTGCGGAAATCATCTTGTAAAAACCTTGTAAAATCCGTCTGCCATTGTTTGGTTCGCAAATGTTGAGGCCCGTGATTTTTACCATGAGCAGTCTGTTCATGACGTCATCCAATCAACTTGCCTTCGCGCGAAGCCTTCGTGTCACATAGAAGAAGTAACAGAAGCGACTTACTAGGTAAACGTTTTTCGTTGACTTACAATACAACCAGAGATTAGCCTTTGAGCACACAGAATAAGTCATATTTGTTTCGAATGGGTTGATTGGATGACATCATTGTCCTCTCGACCCAATCCTTTGTTAGGCGCTCAGACATTTTCGAATCGAATAATGGCGGCAAGTCGAAGTTCGAAAGTAGAGTTAAAATAATCGGACTTTCCGTCAGAATTTTGACTAGATATTTGGCATATTTACTATTTGGTACTTTAAAGTTTTGAAATCTAAAGCAGTGTTCCCATTAACGCACAACTGTGCGTATCTGATGCACAAAAAATAAAAGGACGCACAGTTTTTAGCCACAGTACGTCCCAGGGACGCACATAAATCAGCGCTCAAAATTTCAAGTGTTTTCATAGTTTGGTCTACTCTTGAGATAAATAGGATTTTTCAAGATACAAAACACACATAAGAAACAATGTTAAAGTTTCACTTGTTTCCTTTACCTTTTCATTACCTCTCCAAGCTGGAAACTATGAAAATTTGGCTGCAAACTCGAAAACGAAGCAAGAATCACAATGATAATCACGCGAACGAGCGAACAACTCTCGGCTCATTGATGGTCAGCGGTCAATACTTCATGTAATATTAGATGATGTGTACATTATGTATATCACTTAAAATGCCTTTCTCACTAAGGGACCCTTAAAAATAGAAAGGACCCCCAGTTACTGGAACTGGGGGTCCTTGGGACTCCTGTTTTCCAAATGAGTGGGAACACTGTAAAGAGAACAGGAATAGTGTATTTTTTATCGTAGTAGCACTTTAAACAATACTAATTATAATAATTATTTTCTTGGTATGAGCCCATCAAATCAATGAAACACCTTCTGTAGATATAGCCTGAATCATCAAGTATACACAGTCACATTCCTTTCAAAAAATGATTTTGCTGGCATGAACCTTGGCAAGTGTGGCCATCCTGTTAATACAGCCACCCCGTTATTACGGCCACCCCGTTAATACGGCCACTCCGTTATTACGGCCACCTCTTTTTGGCCTGGCGAAATTGCACTTAATCTCTTGTATAAAAACCCCTTTAATACGGCCACCTCGTAATACGGCCAACTGCCAGATTTTGCAATCCCCGTGTGCCTATTTTCTTTGTAATTTTACCCCGCATTACAGTCACAAACTCGGCGATGAATTGAATATTGCAAATCATTGACACAATGACTCCGTATTTAAGCAGGTTTTCATAAGCAGTTAAATTAACATTGTTTTGACGAATTTGTGCCTGTTTTCGGATCTTCCTGTAAATTGGTTCAGGTTGCATTTAGTGCTCGTTCAGTTGCTTTTGTTGTACATTACAATAACCTTACAATTACCCGTATTATGGCCACCCCGTTATTACAGCCAGCTTTTTTTGGCCCGTAGGTGTCCATATTAACTGGGTTCCACTGTAACTGACATTCGCCCTTGTTGCATGGTCCAGGTTCGAGCACTGGCCAGGGTCATTATTCTACAAGGGCAATACAATAAATTACTCTCACATTGCCTCTCTCCACCCTGGAGTAAATGAGTACCGGCGAATAGTCAGGGCAACCTGACAAAATGCTG
The DNA here is from genome assembly GCA_029204205.1 of Desmophyllum pertusum. Lineage (NCBI taxonomy): Eukaryota > Metazoa > Cnidaria > Anthozoa > Scleractinia > Caryophylliidae > Desmophyllum > Desmophyllum pertusum. The sequence goes on along the minus strand of MU827783.1, from coordinate 1,951,534 downwards.
GGGGCTTCATGCGATGGACTAGCATCCCATCCAGGGGAGTAGCACGTGATACTCCCAGTCGCTTCATGCTAGATAGAAACAAAGGTTGTTTTAATAATTAATTATTAATAAAATACAAAGAGGTTATTCAGCAGCGAAATAGTTGTGTAATACGGCTGGGTATTTTTACGAGTCAGTTTTTAATTTTTTCGAGCCTTTAGGCGAGAAAAAATAAACGCTGACGAGTAAAAATGCCCAGCCGTATTATTACACAACTTTTCCGCTGATAAATTGTTTATTATACGACATAATGTCTTTCCTGAGACCCATGTAATACGGTCCTCATATCTGCGCTCGTCTTTGTGCGTATCCGCACTTAAAATGCTATGTCGTATAATAAATGTATATATACAGCTCAACATTTTGATATACATACATTGTATATTGATGTACATAATTATTATATACATGTACTTAATTATACTAAAAAAATTATAAACTATTGAATATTAAATTATAATATTATTAAATTGTTGTCTTGCTTTGTGCCTCAGAGATAGCCATGCAAAATGTTGCCATGTTCTTGCGATCAGTTCCAAATTGGGAAATAGTTGAACCATTACCTGATGTTGGTGAGTTTTAAACTTGTCCAGTCATAATTTATACATGTATATATTTTTGTACCTGGTTGAACTTTGTCAAGTGACTACACTCTTCATCATTACCTCACCATCTAAACTGGATGGTCGCTTAAATGGGATGTTTGTTGACTGCAGTAATTTTGTAGTACTTTTACTTGCACTTAGGATTCATTATTCATTATTATTTTTATGAAAACTACATGACTTTATGTGGTAGGCATGGGACTGGCATAATGGGGATAATGTTATCCATGCACTGGATACTGTAAGTGTTAACAAGACCAACTGGGCTATATCCACTGGATAGGGATTTATACTGTGGGTAGCATCCTTTGTTCAAACAATTTTTTTTTTTTTTTTTTTTTTTTCGGGGGGGGGGGGGGGGGGGGGGGTCCAAGACAAGTAATTAAATGACAAACTGACGATGTGTTTCCTATAGCTTTAGGGAAACCTGCCATATTACTGGATGCAACTGCGATGCACTAGCATCCCATCCAGTGGACCTAATGGATACTATAGCCATACATTATGTACATGGATTTTCTAGTCTCTGGAATGAGCAGCGTTAGCTTCTCCAATCCTGAGGATAGAAATAACATATTGTTTTAAAGCATCTGCACCAGATAGCCAGACCTTCTGTTTGAATAAATTTTACTACATGTATGTAAGTGCATTAATATTATTAGCATTTGTTGTATAATTGCATGTTTTAACATTGAATTCTTTATTATGTTTCAGGGTGGCGGCTAAGGAAACAGTTCTTCTTAATAAAGCCGACAGATCTTTCCAAGAAAGATATCAGAAATATTCTCACTTGGGTAAGTTTAATTTTTGCATAATTTCAAAAAAAAGATTAGGTCAGTGATTGACAACTTGCATTTCCAATGGCTACAGCTCAAGCTGTATGATCAGGCAAAAGCTATCCTGGATTCTGTAGCATGAAGTCAACTAGGAGTCCCTGGATGGGATGCTAGTCCATCTCAGGTCCCCCCCCCCCCCCCCCCCCCCAGCATTTTGTTGCCAGTAACCATGTAAATACTAGGACTGGGTGGAGAGAAGCACTGTGAGAGTTACATGTATAATAAGTGTCTTGCCCAAGAACACAACACAATGACCCTGGGCACAATGATCACACAATGATCCAGAGTCCAACACGCTAACCAATAGGCTTCCATATATTGGGAGTAACCTGCAATGGACCAGCATCCCCATCCAGGGGGAATAGAAAATTATTATACTCCTGGTCATTTTATGCTAAAGAAACTGGAGTTACCTCTGGCAGTGGTCACATTTTACAAATTATATGATATATTATATAGTGTACATATTATACTGTATCTCAACTGTGCTACTTCTAATCTTTTTTTACATCTTGTAGACAGACTATGGTCCAGAGTTTAGTTTGGATAAGAAAGATATGGAAGCTATATTAAAACTAATGACCTCTTTACAGGTAAACTAATTTTTCTTGCACTTAACAAATAGATTCTATTTGGCCGTGCGTCTGTACTCTTATAGAGTACAGATGACGTCAAAACGTGACAAGAACAACTAAAGTGGCCCATGAGACGTAGTCGAGTGGGTCACTGTTGTTCTTGTCACGTTTTGACGTCTTCTGTACTCTATTAGAGTACAGACCCACGGCCAAATAGAATCTATTCGTTTTATATAATTTTGGAGATATTCGCTTCAGATTTTCACTTGAATGTACGCTAAATAAGCCGAATAAAAATTATATCAACAAACATCGAGTTTAGGCCACAGTGTTTTCATGCACTCAAATAAAACTTTGTGAAAACTAAACGGCTTAAAATAAACTACAGCTCAACTCAGCAAATGTCTCGAAAAACAAATTATTAGAGGACTAACCTGATATGAGGAAAAACAATCTGAATTATTCCAGTCCAAATCCCGTTGAAAGTCGCTTCACGGTGAGCGATAATCCCGCTAAATTTCTCGGATTCTGTTCACAATGATCTAAAAGTCCATCATATTTTCCTCCAAGTTCTAGCCAAGCTTGAACAGCTGATTTAAAATCAGTATCAATTGATCTACATTGAATTTCCTACGGAATATTTCCAGTTTGATGAAAAGTTTTCTCTGTTTGAGACGGCGATGCGATAATTTGTGTTGTGGCAGAGTGCGCGTGTTTTCCCGCCACACGTGACGTCATTCGTCCGTCTGTACTCTAATAGAGGACGGTTCTAAACCAATCACAGCGCGAGTTTTACACAGTAAATTATATAAATGTATATAGTTAGCTACCCAGGCAGTGCAATCAACTTCTGATGTTCTCAAATGTTACAGTTCATTTTGGTACCATGTACTTATCTAGGTGAAGGATATAAATTATTCCAACTGGTCATTTTCACAAAGTTGCATGACATATAATTTATGAACATTGCTATAACAAAATGAATGGTCTGGGGGGGGGGGGGGGGGGGGGGTAGGGGGGTGGGGGTAGATTATAAATTATATAGTACATGTACATGTATAATAATGTAAAAAATGCCATTCAAGATTAGGTAAATGTAAAAGAATAGAATGCACTACGCACTGTCAATAGTGGGGGGGGGGGACTCCCCAATACTCCTAGCTCCTGATGCATCCTTAGTGGACTCCACCTCTTTGTGCTCTTTCTATTGTGAAATATGACACTACACCTCTGTCATAAATTTATAATAAAATATCATGTCCACAATCAGGGCTTCTGACAGGGTGCGGGGAAAAAAATTCAAATTGTGTGGGATTTTGGCGGCAAAATTGTGTGGGAATAAATGTTGATTGTGCGGGATTGACCAACCAAATATTTGATAATAAATTTATTGTGAACAAGAGCTCCCTGAGCAATACATGGGAACTAACATTTAGCTTGTCGTCATATTATCTTTCAGCATCCTTATATATGTCCGCCTTCATTTACCACCTGTACTTCAGAAGGAGTCATTATTGTAAGGAGTTTTATTCCAAATGGAACACTAAGAGATTGTCTTTGTAAGGTACGAGTTCAACACTTTGCCAATATTATATTAAACAACATTATGGAATTGCGCCCATTGAAACACGTCGATCGAGCATGCAAATTAGCTTCCAAAAAAGGTAACATGGCATACATAACTACATGTATGTCAATCATTAAAATCCCAAGTGTATAATAATCATTGTTCCTGCAATTTTTGGCCGAAACCTCAACCTATTCATCGCGTAAACAATAAACGTAATTAGAAAAGCCATCTTGATGTAACCTCTATTGTTAAGAAATATTTCACACTTAAAATTTTAATAAACGTAAGCTTAAAGGCTGTGCGAAAACAAGTCCATAATATTGTCAATCGGTTTATAGACCGAACGGACGAATAAACTCTTCAATTATTTGTCATTCTAGAAAAGATATTTTGGTGAACATATCAATAGGTTCAAACGCACTCGCGATCGCGATATCACTAGCGCTAACAAAAGATTACATAATTTCTATCCTGTAAAATAGTCCATTCAAAATACCTGAAGAAACCTACAACATTTTCTTGTCCCTTTACATAAAAAATCCTTCTGTGCAATCCGGTTAGGATAAAACCGAACATGGCAAACGACACTGAAAAGCATGACAAACATGGCGACACCACAGAAAAAATAGAACGCTCTCGCTTCATTGTTCATGCGAACCAGCTTCTTAAACTTCTGAGGTCAACAGAGGATCGTGTATATTTCCATGTGGCTCTGAACGGCTTGTGTTTATTACGATCACGCAGCAGTCTCTTGCTGTGTCTTTTGTAGCGAAATATTTTTCGCACGGTTCTGCATTTAAGCAATCTTTGTTTCCTTCACAGCCAGCATCAATCGAAAGTTAAAACATCACACTTTTTCACAATACTACATGTATTTGCTCCTATTGTCTCAAAACTGACTGAGAGTGAGAACCATATAACTCCTGTTTGGGAGTTATGTTTTGAAGTCAAAGAGAACCGAAATGACGGCAACGCTTTGTGGGCAAGCAAAGCATCATGGGTACCCCACTTTTTTCGGCCCGACGTGTCTCAATGGGCGCGATTCTGTAATGAGGAACATGATTTTTTGCTTTCAACATCTTCTTATACTACACAGTTGCTTTTTTGTCCAAATTTTGTTGGAAACTTTGGAATAATTTATGCTACTTGTTTAAAAATATTATTAATAGTTTTTTTGTTTTGAGAAAATACTTTTTTTTAAAGCTTATTTACATTAATTTTCTGAGGAAATAAATAAAAAATGTGGGCCAATAAATTTTCACTGTTTTGGCTCTTACAAGAATACACTGTAAGTAAAGGGAACCCCGGCTGTTGAAACAAAATTGCCTTTAAAATGTTGAATATATATCTAAGAATGAAAATTCGTGCTCCAAAAACTGCAAAAAGGATTTTATGATTTTTTTTAATTTGGATATGAACATGACACATTTCAAACTTTGAATTTCGCGCACACCGCCATCTGTACTGCCCGCAAAGAAGTCTGGGTTGATGACGTTTCACGGCTGCTCTGTGCTTTTGTACTTGTGTGGCGAAACGTGATTTTAACGAGCGTCATTTTAGCGAAAAAAAATGGCACTAATTCGAACCAGAGATACCCCACGGACGAGGAAAATTGACGAATCGTACGGATCGCACACAAGAGAGTGGCGGAACATGGCCCCGATGACGAAGAAAGGGCCAGCAGAGTTGGAGACCGATCATGGGTGTCAATGTGGGAACTGTATCCCCATGCCAACAGAGCAAGAGTCTATGTGTTGCCAGGAACTTTCTTTCCTTACTCAGACTGTTGGGGGTATGTGTGAATTGTTCTTATGAAGTTAAGCGTAGCTTATGGTTTTCGGGGGAAAACAGGGTTGTCGCTCTTTGGCGGCTCGAGTAGTGAAAAACTAGTCAACAAGCTAAAAATTATTCAGTGACTGCTAGATATTGTCTTGGAGGCCAAAGACAGTAATTTAGTTGCATTAATAATTTATCTACCACGTTTATACCGGAATAATTTTATTTGAAATTCCCGAAAAGCGATCAAAAACATTAATAATGTCTTTTCAATGTTACTGTTTGTATCCTAAGTGTAATGCCAATGTCTTGGAGTCATTTTTTTAAAATATACAGTTGTATGTACTGCAAAATACAATAATTACTTACCTTATGTTTTTATTACAGATTTTCCATGTGTTAAACTAATCACAATAGTTTTGAGGCTGTATGTCTCAATCGAGATGTACTGTGGACAGCACTGGTTAGCCTCCATGACAGGGAAAGTGCTGGTTTACCAAACCGTAATGAAGTCAAGAAACAGGTACAGGCTAATGTATTATTTATATTCGAAGGTAAAGAATATTTTGAACATGTTTGACTTATGAAATATCAAGAGATTATTATGTGGGTATGGTGTCTCAAGATGATGTCTCCATTGAAAAATGTTTACTATTTTTCTTGGTGTGGTATTATTTATGGCTTGGATAATAAACATGATAATTATGGGAAAAACAAAAACAAAAATTCTGGGAAAAGTGTACAGTATTTCACAGACTGTCTACAATTTGCTTCTCACTCATGTAATCCTCCATGTCAGATCATCAGTTGCGGATAGTTCATCGACTTCAGAGTTGAACCAATATATTATATTATTATTATTATTATTATTCAGACACCAGTAGTTTCATTATATTGGGATACAGACGTCAACTGGGACGGAAGTCCTGTTTACTTCTTTCCATCATTTCTTTCCTTTCTTTCTTGTACTGTATCATTGTCATTTTTGTGTGATGAATCGAAATAAACTAAAGTAAATATAAAATGACATGTCTGTATTGCTTCATTTCTCCATTCAGGTCATACCGATACGCTTCCTATAGGCAGTTCACATGGTGGATTCATGGTTGGCTTGGGAAGAAAATCATAGAGTGATTCCATCATGTGCTGTATCCAAAATTAGGGGCACATTTCCAGAGGAAGATGGGGGTTTATGTTGGCTATCAACAAGGAGATGATGATGATGAGGATGACATGGCAGCTGAAGTAGAACAAAAGCATGGAGAGAGACTTTCTAAATTTATAACATTAATTTATTGTACACAACGCACTATACACACATCTTCTTAACTTTGTAGTGAAACTCATTTTGATCAGACGAAGACCACTTTCAATAAATTCGCAGGCAACAGAGTTCCAAAATGAAAAATCTGACTGATATTTCATTGGAATAGTCACATTCAGGGTTTTCATTCACACACTCAATATTTAAAGTCACATTCACCACTCTAAGGATGTAAAGGGTACGTTACAAATTATAAACATCAATTGGTCTGATGAAGCACCCCACTCTTCATTACTAAAAAATGCAATTTCATCAAAACAATTTGCAGGACACTTGGGCAGAAGATTGACCAATCCAAACATTAATTTAATTGAGAACAAAGGATGGCAAAACTTTTTGTAAACAGACCAATAACGTTGAAACATTCAGACAAATTACATGTACAACAAATTTACAGTGTTCGTGTTTCTGTAGTACATGTACTGTCACACAAGAACTGTTGAGGCATGAAATTCAACTTTGTCTGGTTTTCAAATTTGAGTTGTGGATGTATTGTAAGGATGTTTCAATGTTATTGGTCAGTTAAAGAAAAAGTTTACCATCCTCAGTTCTCAATACATTTTGATTGGTTAAACTTCTTCCAAGTTGCCTGGTTCAAGTAGTTGCACATTGTAACGCGTCTACATGGCCTTATTTGCTAATGAAAGCGTGACAATTGCTGCCTTTTCCAAAATCACTTCCTCCCTCGGCGGTCTATCTTCCGTAAGCCATAATATGGGTTCTGGTCCCTCCTTGTGACTTCTGCCTTATTGCCCTTTTCAGCAAGACTTAGGGCAGCTCAATCATTCTTCCGCATGTAGCTATAATTCTTCTTCTCAAGAGAACTGGCCGGAGCTCGAAATCCCTTGTTGGACTTAACTCCATGCTACTTTGTATCTCAGTTCACCTTTTGCTTGTCCATCTTGATAAACCGCCTGTTCAAATGATAAATTGACATCAGTTTATTATATTATTGATCTGTCCTCTTCTTTACATTGAAATGTGACATAACATTATCAAAGTAGCCTGTGGAAACCACCACTGCTTTGACAATGTTACTCAGTCAGTTGTTGGAAAGCTGGATTAAGCTGGTGTACTGTAGGAATAGAATCACTTTGAATAATTATAGTATTATGGGCACATCGGTACTAGTATTATAATCAATACATTTATATTTTTCTATCAGGAATTATTTGTATAGAAATATACAATCAAGTTTTGTATATTTATGAGAGTATTGTAATTTCCTGGAATGCACTTTCACAAAATAAATTATTGAATGAAGAATACATGCAATTCCCTGCCATACCTGTTGTCGATTGGCATTCTTGTTGTGATCAAGTGCAGCAAGCATGGTTCCATGCATCATGACTTCATGGGAGAAATGGGTCAGCTTTGGCAAATACTTGAGATACATAGAGTGGTATATCTCTAGTGAGGTTGTGTGCACACACTTAACAAGGTGTTCCAGATCCTTCAGCAACCGTTTTGTCCTTGACGACATTAACTACAGTGCCTTGTGAGGTGCAGAGCCAGGTTCTAGCCATTTCTTTTACGCACATCCTTGGATCAAGCTCTCCATGTGGACATTGGTGGTAGTGTCTGTTCCCTGGCCAATCATGTCTATTGACCACATGATGAATGGTGGATGTCCACTTCTCCTGAGTATTTCAGGATTGCCCTCACAGGTTGTAGCACTCCCCAAAGGTGATTTACAATTGAGGGGATCCAGTTGCCAAGTCCTCCGCAGTCTTTCTTCTTAGCAGCTAATGCCAGTTTCTTGGAAATGGACTTGGCTAAATGCCATGGATCAAATTGGTGATCTTTATTGGGATGATTGACCCGCATTTCCTTTCTTATTTGTGGATGCCTATCAGTGGATATGACAGATGGTTCCACACCACAAGCTTCAACATTTGTAAGGTTTCACGGAAAACTTTTATTTCCATGACATTGGGAACTTGTTACCTGGGAAAACAGAGATAACTTGAAGAAGGTCTAAACCCACTTTCTGACTCTCAACATCTAGTAATGTATATGTACAGTACTTTGCACAATGCCCTGGTGAATCACACCATCCATCACCAGCTAGAGCAATTTGTGCATCTCTGGACTTCAGCCTCTTCAAAATATAACATCTTGCTCTTCTTCCCAAGTGCTCTTCTTAACAACAGGAAAAACATAGTTTTTCCTTCAGATTTGTGGTAAGTGTCTTCACTAATAGTCTTCAGATTGGCATTGGCTGAAAACTGCTCAAATTTAGCAAAATGAATACCATAAAAAATATTGCAGCAGGCTATAAGAAGGTTTTCCAGCTCCTTTGGTGCCAGTAAGGGATGGTTGAGATGCCACCTGTAATTGCAGCCATTCATACAGGTTAGTTCAAGTGACAGCTGTGATCCCTCGGTTTTTCACTTCATTGGTTTCTCTTCAATAACAAGAGAACCACATTTCGGGCAAAAAGCGAAGAAGTTCCTTTAACTGTTCCTCATAACAAGAAAAAACTCTTTGTTTGTTGAGATTTAGCTCTTCAAGCACATTCTTCTTGTGAGTCACATGTATCTTGAGAGCAAGTGGTATTACCCTTGTATTGACTTGATGTACATGTTGATGGCTGACTTGGCTGTGATACCTCAACTTCTGCTTTATGACCAAGATACATGTTCTCAATATTTACACTGGTGGCCTCAGTTTCTGCATGAATACTATCATGATCAGGAGAACAGTTCAAATTGTGAGTCGTACTCCCATGCTTCACCAGCATCACTATCATTTTCGGTTGTATCAGACTGTTCATCTTGTGGTTTCATATATTCCTCAGCCCTGGAAGGATATATATGGTCGAGCCAAACTGCCTTCAGATGCATCCTGAGGAAATTGCATAGTAGCATCGCACAAAGGCACCTGGACTACTGACTCTGTCTGAGTACCAACGTCACATAACGTCCGCCACAAAACTCCAGGAGTGACTTCGACATTTACACATTCATTGTGTTGTTCTTCTTGTGCTAATTGTGGAGTTGTGTCAGAAAATAACTCTGGTGAATCAACAACAGGTGACGGAACTACATTGAATGTCAAAGCAGCTTGAAGGACTTCTTCCCTCTGTTGTCGTTCGGCACGCTTCTCACCACTCGATCTTCGTGGAGAAACTTCACAGGTTTGTTTGAGAGAAAATAGTGGGTAGTGCATCTTCCTTGAGCTTTCGTTTCCATCTACTGCCTCCAATCAGCTTTCTTTGCAAGGCGATGCTGTTATCAAAGCAATCTGGGGTGAAATGTTGAGAGCACAAACGTGGATCTTTCGGGAGACTCACTCTCCCCACGGCTTGTTCCCACTGTTTTCGCTTCACATTCTGCTTCGGAAAACTGTGAAGGCTTATGTCCGATTCTTTTTTTTCCTTTCGTTTGAAAATTACAACCGTGTGCGAAACAATGAGGCATAGAGCTTCAGATAACTTATAGATAGGGAAATACAAAGGGCAATACCGTACGCGAGGAACGACGCTTCAAATCATGTTGTTGGTTCTAATGTTCAGAGCAGCCGTGAAACGTCATCAAACCCAGACTTCTTTGCGGGCAGTACAAGATGGGCGGTGTGCGCGAAATTCAAAGCTCGAAATGTGTCATGTTCATATCCAAATTAAAAAAAAATCTAAAATCCTTTTTGCAGTTTTGGCACCGAATTTTCATTCTTAGATATATATTCAACATTTTAAAGGCAATTTGTTTTCAACAGCCGGGGTTCCCTTTAAGGCAATATATATTTAATATAATTTACTGTCACTAATAATGAGGATCAAAAAATTAATCTTAGTGGGGAAATAATGATACAGTGTGACGCACTTTACCGTAGCCCCACAAACTTTTTTACAAGTGTCCTCTCGTAATATTATAATTTGTTTGACAGACATGCCTCCTGCAAAGTTGAACATGATCAAATGGAAACTTGTCACATTGTATTTAGCAACAAAAGTTATAATATTATGAGAGGACACTAGTAAAAAAGTTTGTTTGGTGGCTACGGCAAGGCGCATCGCACTATTATAACACATATTGAATTGTACTTTTTATTTTAGCGATAGCACTATGCATGTATAATGCATCTGATGAGCTGAGTCTACCCATTCGATTTGTCTTCAGTCAATCAAATGAATGTTTTTAACATTGCAGGCCAAACCAAAACTGAATCAACTTAAGAAATATGGAAATCCAAAGTCTAGAGCAGTTTTACATGAACAAAACATTCAGCTGTTTGGAAGACAGATCTTAGAGGTGAGCAAGATTAGAATTGAGAAGTTGGATTTTTTGCAAATGAATGAATGAAGCTCATCATAATGAATGAGGCTTATTGTTGTAATGTTGTTGTTTTTGGCATCTGACTGTTTAATTGGGAGACAATGGAGAGTTGCGCCTTGTTCAGTCTGTTGTGGAGCTGCAGCGCCTGCTGTGGCTGTACAGCCCAATCCTGGAGCGGCCAGACCTTATTGCAGCCGCTGCAAGTGAATTATGAATCCGGTGAAAGTGGTGCAGATGCCCACTCGTAACTGCTGCCTCCCGCATGTTGTTCCTGTCGCTGTGAACAATGGCACTGGAGTGACCTCTCCAGGGCACATTGAGTAATGTAACATGATGTTAAAATAATAGTATATATTAAATAATTGTTCGTAATATTTTTCAATTAACAAAATTTCAGTGTCAGGGAATTGGATTATTGCCTGATGTACAGTATACTAAAATTAATATGATAAGAAATCTAGGAATTGAATTTGATCATAAATTGATTGTCAGTTTACTTGCAGTACATGTACCTCTCTGCATTATATTATGCTCTTTTTCCAGGCATTAAAGTTTTTACATGATAAAGGGATTCCCTATGGTTAGTATTTATTGTCAGCCTGTGTACTTTTCTTTATAGATTACATGTATGTGTAAGAAAGATTAAAGTAATAAAAAATATAATACAGTAATATAAACATGGCCAAACTGGCCCACACTGCTGGAGCTAATATCCCAGTTTCTGTAGCATGAAGCTGACTAGGATGTTTGCTACCCCCCCCCCCCCCCCCCGCCCCTGTATGGGATGTTAATCCATTGCAGCATTTTGTTGCTAGTACCCATTTTATACTCATCAGTGGGTGGAGAGAGGCACTGTGAGAGTTAAATGTCTTGCCCAAGAACACAACACATAGTTCAGTTATTAAAATGCCTAGTGGTGTTGTCAATAGGATTGGCATTCATGTTGCAATTTAAATCCCCTATTATATTTGATTTGATGTTTTCGGACTCAATCCTATCCAACAAGACCTCAAATTTGTCAAACAGTTCAACAGTAGAGCTACAATTGTTTGCATAAAGAGTTGAGACACTCTTCGTTAAGAGGACAACTTCAGACATTTTAAAAATTATACCTTGTAGACCTCCTCCCCCCCCCCCCCCTTATCAATGTTGTCAAAATGTCGGGAATACATTCAAACCATATAGAAACAACACTGAAAGGGGAGGGGGGGTTAGAAATGAAATTATTTGTTTATTTTTTAAACAAAGACATGCTTTTGGAATGAAATTCTGTTTTTGAAGAGAGTGTCTCAACCATTTTGCAACTCATTGTAGCTATTATTTATTAGCTATTAAAACATAGATTGAAAAATGCGCGCGCTCTGATTGGTTAAAAACCATGTTTTATCAGAGTATATAACATAGAAAAGCGTGTTTTATCGTTTTGTGCGCGTAAATCTATATTTTAAAGCACATAAAGAAGCCAAAACCATGTATTATACTGTCATAAAACACTCCGGGAATTTGAGAACACTTGAGAAATATAGAAAACACTCGCCTGCGGCTCGTGTTTTCTAAATTCTCTCGTGCTCTCAAATTCCCGTCGTGTTTTATGACAGTATAATACATGGTTTTGGCTTCTTTATTTGTTAATTAATTTTATTGTAATTCATTGTAATTCATTGTAATCTGCATGGCTCCGTGGAATTTATTATAGGTTTTATTATATATGTATACATGTACCCAGGCCAGCGCTTGAACCTGGACCGCTCGATCTGGGCCCAGTTGTTCAAAGCTCGATTAAGCTAATCCAGGATTAGAGTAAATTTTGATTTCAGTTTTGTGACTTTTCAGTGAATTTTTCTGTTGATATTTTTGTCTTTCAGTTTTGACTTTGTCTAATGTCAAATTCTACAAAATATTAGCAGTGACAATCGCTTTTTACAAGAGAAATTAAAACCTCGATTGGCTTTTAATCCTCGATTAGCGTTAATCGCTTTCGAACAACCGGGCCCAGGAGTCCAACGCGCTAACCATTATGCCACCACATCTCCCACACAACCAATCAGAGAGCACGTTATTATGATCAAGATTTTTATAAAAATGCATCTAGCTTTTTAGAACATGGCCCATGGGGCTGGACAGCTATGCCGCCAACATGCGCACCATTTTACAGTGTACACTATGTCGATCTGCATTATAGAGCAGCTTTTATCTTTGCAGGTCATTTACATTCAGGGAATATTGTGATGGAAGGAAACGTATGTAGGTAGGTTTGGAAATAATGATTTTTTTACAGTTCAGCTCTATTAAATTATTTAGCTAATTGGAACAATAAGCAATAACAACAAGGTTGGAATAATAACATTTTGCTATCTTAGAATAAGATACATGAACATGCAGTAGTTGAATTTCATTTAGTTGTGTGTGATCAATCGCTTCTGGAAATATCAAGATTCAGTTCAGGTTACAGTCAAACCTTCAGGGAATACTCTAGTGTCCGCTTAATACAGCGTGTCTGATTAATGCGGTGTCCACTTTCACAGGTTTGACTGTATTTATTTATTTTTATTACAAAAAAAAAAAAAACGAGAAAAACAGTTCAGGAAAATCAGTACAGAATAGGAGGTGGCGAGGAAGGTGGCCTGAAGAGAAACCATAAGGCTTATAATATTAGACTTCCTCTTCACAATAATCCACAAGATAACAAAATATCTTTTATGCCAGTCCTGTAGTATATTCTGCTCTCACAACCCACTAATGCCGATTACTCTTGTTTAAATTCTGGTTTATGGCTTTGCATGTGGCATATTGTATTTAGTGCTATGATTTCATTTGAAAATATAATTTTGGAACATTATAATTTTTTATTTGAATATTAGGGTAAGCCGATTTTCCGACAATTGTCTTCCTTCCAATGTTTTCCCCCTGACAGACCACATGGCTAATTACCATTATAATACAAAAACCATCATAGTGGCTATCTTGAATAAGGTCTATAACTTGTTTTGCTCGTTTATGGCTTTGCATGTGGCATGTATTAGTACTATGATTTCATTTGAAATTTTTCCATTTTTCCCACAATTTTAGATTACTAGAAATTGAAAATGGTTTGATGGGTATTCCATCCATTCACAGACATCGCTATGTTCCCATGAAAAAAATACAGGTACAGTAAACTGGCATTAACTGTTTTACATCCATGTACATGTAGGCCTCAGTCGGGGAAAACAAGTACCAGTAACTGTTGGTGGCTAAATTCTGCCTCCAAGACAGGATTGAGCCTGCTGTGTTTATCCCCAAAGTTGCTAAGCAACATTGCTGGCGCGATTGCTTTCGGAGTACTTGTGAGTGCTTGCGCTAGTTTCTGATTGGATAAAAAGATTCGAAAACTCTTTGAGTGCTTCTACGAAGATTTGCCAAAACCGGCACTTGTTTCCCGACTGAGTTTATAGTGTGGCAAATATATTTACATGACTGTTCAATGTATACTTGAAGGTTACTATGGACTAACATCCCATCCTGGGGCACACAGCGGTCAAACGTTCCCGCCAAAACTTTGCAGTCAAATGTCTTAAAATTGTGAAGTCATCCGCTTTAAAGCTCAAACTTAAGAAATTTACTGAAAAACTTAAGCTTTATACTCGGAGTATGCATAGATAATGTAATAATTGTTATCCAAAAAGTGTCTCAGCTTGTATTTTGGTTTACCACTGCATGTTTTATAACATTTCCTTACAAACTTCGCGGCCATTACGCTTCAAAACTCATGGAAAAGTCAAGGCCGCGGAAACCGGAAGTGGCGCGCAATTTTTGCGTTTGACCGCTGTGTGATCCTGGGGGAGTAGCAATACTTCTAGTCATTTTGTGCCGAGCTGAAAATGGATTATTTTTCTTCTCATTTTAGGAAAAGGAAGCTGAGGATGTTTATTGTTTTGCTCATTTGTTATATGAGATGGCTTTTGGTGAAGCGTTGCGTAGCAGTACACTACACGACATCCCTCCTAACTGCCCATCTCAACTTGGTAAGTGTCATAAAACTTGTAAAACTATATAGGTACAGTGTATATGGCTCAGTTGTTCGAAAGCCAACGTATAAGGAGCCAACTGACATTCAGGCTAAAATATCTGGTGATGAATCACAATCACTTTAAATTTAAAATTATTTTTATTGGTAATGTTTGAACATACAGGATCAGTTTTGTTGTCCATTCTAAGTGACGAGGCGTGTAACAAGTCAGGAGTTTCCATCTGTTTCGGATCTTCTTGCTAACCCGTAAGTACATGTTTGTATTATTATTATTATTAGCTGTAACATTCATGGTTAATTTTCTCAAGCCAATCGGCAAATTGAAAAAAAAGGGCAGAAGTTTGTGGAAAGAAATGATGGGATATTTTACAGTGAAGATGACGCTACCGTTGCCACTCGACAAAGTTTTTGATTAATTTTTGACATCTTTTGACAACTTTGATGGGTTCCGTTTTGTGGCGCCACATTTGAACTAGACTAGAAACTAAAACCATTCAAATTCCATGACTCGTCTCCAACACTCCTTGGATTTTGATTGGTCAAGTCAAACGGAACCCATCCAAAAGTCGTCAAAAAGTTGTCAAAAAGATGTCAAATATTAATCAAAAACTTTGTCGCGTGGCAACGGTAGCGTCAACTTCACTGTAAGCTTGGTAGAGATATGAGAAATATATTATTCAGTCAGTGACACAAGCTATTCAGAAAAAATTCCTATTAGCTTGTGTCACTGACTGAATAATATCTTTCTCAAGAGCAGAAGTTATTTCGGAGATACGTTTTCAGGAAGAAAGATGGGCCCATTTTAGTTTGGACTTGTGGCAAAGTGGATGAATTGAAATGGTTATGAAGACCAACAAAGTTATTTATTTGATCTGCATTTTTGTTCGCTTTTTTGGCCTTTACCGTGCTCAAAGCACAATACGTTTTGAGTTGTACTGAGTAACTAACCAATAGAAACGTCTCTGCACGGTCGTGGATCTTGACATAAATATTAGCATCTTTGTTTGCTTCTTTGAAGTTTGCCGGCCTTTATAACCATTTCCCTCTAATAACTGAACTCTTGGCAAGTCGATTACTCTGCTATCCCTCAAGACTTTCCCACGAATCTCAGATTTCAGAGTTAGTTTGTCGGGTAGTACGACATAAGATACACCTTAGTGCCATCATTTTTGCGACCCAAGATTCCTCAGTGTTCTGACCATTGTGGTCATAGAAACTGACTGTGCAGTGACCCAAAGGGGACTCTGAAGCCCTTGCGTGTTTTGCTTTGGAGCCTGGGGCCTGGCCCGCTTAAAATGAGGTTTCCCATACCTTTGAGCCCTGAGGCAATGCAATAGAGTCCTGGAGCCCTGTTTTTGTTAAACCGGAGCTTTAAATCCTTCTTTCACAGAATCCTATTTACATGTGTTACTTACTTACGCCTAGTACCCCGACTGGGGCATAGGCCGCCGACAAGTGTCCTCCAGACGTCTGTCCTGGGCTTTCCTCTCTAGCTGGCTCCAGGTCAGCCCCGATCTCCTGATGTCTGCTTCCAGGTCCCGACGCCATGAGTTTCTTGGCCGTCCCCTCCTCCTCTTACCCTGGGGGTTCCAGGTCAGGGCTTGCCTTGTGATGTTCGTTTGAGGCTTGCGGAGAGTATGACCTACCCATCTCCAACGCCTCTTCATGATCTCGGCATCTGCTGGCATCTGGTTGGTTCTCTGCCACAGGTCGTTGTTGCTGATGGTGTTTGGCCAACGTATCCGGAGAATTCTTCGTAGACATGTGTTAATGAAGGTCTGCACTTTCCTTGTGGTTGCCACGGTTGTCCTCCACGTTTCTGAACCATACAGTAGGACAGGTTTGACGTTACTATTGAAGATCCTGATCTTGGTCTGAAGTGTCAGTTCGTTTGAACTCCAGGTGTTTCTTCAACTGCAGGAAAGCTGCTCTTGCTGATCCTGGCTTTGACGTCAGCTTCCGTCCCCCCTGATTGTCAACTGCACTGCCCAGATATGTGAAGGCATCCACCTCTTCCAGAGGTTCTTCTCCAGCCTAACTGGTTCAACGTTCATTGTGTTAGCTTTGAGGACCTTGGACTTTCCCTGTTGATGTTAAGGCCAATTTGGGCAGAAGAGGCTGCCACGTTATTGGTCTTCTCCTGTATTTGTCGATGTGTGTGAGATAGTAGTGCCAGGTCGTCCGCAAAGTCGCGGTCGTCAAGCTGTATCCAAGGTGTCCACTGGATTCCATTTCTTGCTTGTGCTGTAGATGATCTCATAATCCAGTCAATCACAAGCAGGAACAGAATTGGCGAAAGTAAACAACCTTGTCTGACTCCCGTTCTCATGTTGAAAGCTTCTGTGAGCTGCCCTCTATGAACGATTCTGCTGGTCAACCCCTCATATGAGTTACGGATGATGTTAAAAAACTTTACTGGCACCCCATAGTGTCGGAGAAGCTTCCAAAGGGTATCCCTGTCTACACTATTACATTTGTATTGCGACATTATTATTTCTTTAAACTGTCACATTTTTATTTTCAGATTTTTACAGCCATAGACCTTCCTTCTACTGACAAGCCTCAACTTAAGGTGAACATTTTATAACTACAGTTGAACCTCCCATAAGCGGACACCCTTGGGGCCAGAAAAAGTGTCCACTTAGGAGAGGTGTCCGCTTATAGGAAGTTAAAAATCATTGTAGTGTTTGTATGTAGTTTGGTACATGACTAAGTGTTGGTTTACGAGAGGTGCCCACTTATGGGAGGTGTCCGTTAGCGGATGTTCGACTGTATTGCAGTTTGATTCAATTGTCTTAGTTACACTATTAATGTTGCACTCCATAAGCATGAGATAGAAAAAAATGCAAATGCAAATGTCAATGTCAATGTTAGGTAGTATAATTATATGGAGTTTGTATAGGCTACAGTCTGAAATATGGAAAAAGTATAGAAATATTCGGAGTAGTTTGCCCCTACCTGGGAAAATAGACCATTTTCGGGTGGCCTTTTACCTCTGTTTCAAAACTAGTCCTGGTACACTTGTAACCTTTCATATGGAAATGAGTTCATTGCCTTGCAAATCAAACTCATTTCCATACTAAAGGTCGTGCTCATAAAATCCAACAGTGTGTATTAACTACCTCTTGTTCCTAGATTCCAAGTAAATTAAAGGAAGCCATAAAAGCGGCCAAGACCGCGCAGAGGCCAAACTTAAGGAGGATCAGAAAATGGTATGTAGATAAACTGGAAATAACCTGTTGATTGGATACTTGAGGCTAGGCTAGACTGCGAGCAGTCGTTCTTTTTTCCTCAGATCTTTTGCGCGAGCGAAAATGTAATAATTATGCAAAATAGATGTAGAAAGATTAGGTAAAGAAAGAGACTGCTCGCCGTCTAAGGTTAGGTGGTAAGATCGAGCCAGAAAATTTTCCTCTGAAACATCTTTTTCCCGCATGGTTAAACGGTTGTTCCTCGTTTAGCCAGGCCGTGAAGGAATTTTATCCTCATGACATCATGCTCACGTGACAACTTTTGCATTACTCGCGAGTACTCGTGCTAGTTTTTGATTGGGTGCAAAGAATCGGAAACGCTTTGAGTGCTTTTACAAAGATTGCTATAAACAGCGCTAGTTACACAGCTGTTCTGTGGTAGTTTTCTAGCTACTTTAATTGAACTTAGAAATAATAATACTGTCGAAACTCTCTAAGCAGACACCATCGAAACCCTCGTTTGAACTCTAGCTCATACAAACTCTGTATTTACACATTCCAGTAAGCGGCTAGCTCCAGTTGCAGACACTTTTTCTGCTTCCCGAGAGTGTCCGCTTAATACATGCTTCTTTCTTTTTTTACCAGCTACGGCAGTTTCGCAGAGCATCTAAAGCGCATGCGCACCATATGTCAGAGGAAGAAAAGAAGAAGAGAAAGAAGTCTACAAAGAAGGTGGAGATAACTTGATCTTTTTACTGTTCGCCTGCCTTGGCTTCCTACAACAACCATCAAAGCCTAATGGACATATCACTTATTAGGGAGCTTAAGCAATGACGACGGCATCGTCGAGGACAACGCCTGTTAAATCAAAAGCTCCTATGATTTCACTCGTAAATGAATAAATTAATATGCAAAAAAAAAAAAATGGCGCGATGAATATTTACAGTCGATCGAGCGAGTGAAATTTATGCACCAAATGCTATAACTCGTTCATTGCTATGCTTTCGCATTCACGAGTTAAAAATGATCAATTATCTTAACGTATTCAGTGTGTTTATCGGTTTAAGAAAATATATAGACAGCGTTGAATTCCAAATTGAAATACGAAAATGTAGCCGTCGTGGTTCACGTTCTCAGAATACGCAGAAATTTGGTCATTTCACGTTGTTGTTTTTTCAGTGGACGGCTAAGAAATGTACCAAGACGTATAACGCACGTGCAGAGCTATTGTACTGCTCATTAACCCTTTTATTTTGCTACGTTCTCGTTCTCGTTGACGTTGCCGTTGCCGTTGCCGTTGCCGTTAAGCTCCCTATACAGCCAAAACGGCTAAAAAGAAAGTCATTTCTTTTCATTTTCTAACCGCTTATTGGTTTAGTTTTTGTCACTAGGACATCGATAAGCGCACTCTTGTTGATGTTCTACCCACTCGCGCCTTGCCAGTTTCTTCTTAACATGGCCTGATGCAAACACGAGAGGAAGTTTGGGAGAATTTGAAAGTTAATATAAATCTCCCGCCTTCGGCTCGGGTTCACATAAACTTTCGAATTATATCAGGTTTGCACCAGGCTGTGTAACACGCGTGCCATGTTCCATTTCGTACGTAATGCATATGTGAATTAAATTATACAATGACCATTACGTGAACTACAAGTGAAATGTAATCTTCACAGTTGTTTAACAACTTAACTAGTTTCAAAGAAACTCTGTAAGTAGTAAGATTGAAATACCCAATTACGTAGTTTGCAGTTTTGTTTCTATGTATAATAATTTGTCATTATACTAACAGAAGCTGTATTTGTTGTCTCCGTTCTGATCTTTCCCTTGCTTTTTTTTGCTTGATAACACACATACCGTGAAATTCCAATAACGATAATCCCCCTCCCCACTCCCCGAAAATAAGCCCACCCCTCCCCCCCAAAAAAAAATCATAAACGCAAAATTAATCCGATAACAATCCCTCAAAGATCGTTTTCAGTCACGTGACCACCTTACAATTGGCCGCCATATTGGTGCACATCACATGCACATGTAAACACGAAACACGAAGCTAGTTCACTACAAAAAAATGGTTTTATGCGCGATTTTTGGCTGTGGGGACCCGAAGTGTCCGTGATAAAGGGGTTCTTATGGCAAGAATACCTTCAGTTATAACTAATCAAGGTGAAGAAGTGAGGAAACTTTCCGAGGAGAGGCGAAACAAATGGATATCTGCGATCAGTAGAGAAGACCTCACAGACACCATTTGGAGCACGGCCGAGTCTGTGGCAAACATTTTATCTCCGGAGAAGCGGCAGAACTGTGGGATAGGTACGATCCAGATTGGATTCCAACCCAAAATCTAGGTCATGAGAAATGTGATTCTGCCGAAAAGATTCAAGCCGATCTAGAAGCTGCCGCGAAGCGAGATGAGAGAGCCAGAGATCGTGAGCTGAAACGTGTTACGGCGGAACATGAAAGGCGGCTTCGGGAAGAAATGAGCGCAGTTTATTGTCCCATCCTTCTCGATAATAATCCAAATTGGTATCAAGGCATCGTTCATGCGCTGAGAGTGCTGCACTTTTGCTAACACCACGAACTTGTTTGCGATGATATGTCCTTGTCCGTGGGAAACAAAGCCCGAAACCATTTGGTTGTAGGCCTCGAGACTTCGGAAAGATTTAAATTGCTTTGCGTGTAAAAGCTGGTATCGAGAACCAAATAGCAAAGCAATTGCAAATCAGTCGATTCAACCGGCGGAAGGCAGTCGGGTTCGAAGCGTTTCCCCTCTATCAAAACAGGATCGATCCCAATAGTCGAGATTTTCTTTAGATAGCGCTTCTCCGACTTTTACATCCAGCTTTTTAGCGTAATCAGATATTGGAATTGGGGCCTATATTGTCTGGATCAGACGAAGGAATATAAATTTTTTCGCTAGAAGCCATTAAACTGGAAGGAATTATAATTTTGGACTATGTTTGCATGTATTAGTAGCTGAAACATGTGACTCAGATGTGCACCAACATGGCGGAAATTAATTATGTGACGTCACGTGAAAACGATCTATTGTTCGTCTAGTGTGATCGTCCAGGTGACTGTAGTCCTAAAAAGGACTGTTGTTGGTGACTGACGTTTCGACAACCTGTGCGGAAGTCATCTTCAAAGTCAAGTGGAATGTGTTAGTCAGTCGATGTTGTTAAGTCTCTGGTCCTAGAAACTGATTGGTCAGTTTAGCCGTGATGTTATTTGCCGTAAAGACTCGTGTAAAGCTCGTAGACTTTGATTGGTCAGTTGTCAGTTTGGATCCTCTATTGTTAGTCAAATCTGTGCCGGTCCTGTTTGAAGTCAAAGTTCGCTCCTCTGTTTCGTTAACGTCGTGAATAAGTCGTTTGTAAGGTGCCGGTAATTGTTGACACCAGTTAATAGGTGTTCGTTCTAAGTTGGAGTACCAGCTTTCCAGAGTCACACTAGACGAACTACTGATACTCCTGGGTTCAAACCATTTACTATAAATCCCCCAATTGTAGAGCTTGTTTTGTATTTTATGTCGTTGCAGTATGCTAAGAGACTTGTGATGTTCATTTGATGAAGTCCTGTATAACTTGTTTTGTGCTTCATATCTTCATATATTTTCAGACGCAACATCCCTTCCAAATTAAAGACAAACATTTCTGAAACGCAAAATTATTTCCGATGATAATCCCCCTGATAACAAGCTCTCCCCCCCCCCCCCCCCCCCCTGAAAAATAATTCCACCAAAAAGCCTTTTAAGAGAAATATAAGCCAGCTTATTTTCGGAATTTTACGGTATGAAATAACTGCGGGTGAAAGAATGAATAAATATAGATCTTCCTAGTTGTCTAATAAGTTATGCAGTTGAAAATAATGATAATATTAATTGGGCATCAACAAGATTCGAACCATGACCTTTAGTGCATAGTGCACTATTGTGATGGTTGAGTGGGTTTGTCGAGAGATAGGCCGCTAACCCGCTATGGTGTAAACTTACTACGACGCCATAAGCTTTCACGCTTAAACTAGACATTCATGAGCCATACCTTAACGGTATTCACCAAATAATATAACTCCACAATCCTTAAATTGCTTTCCGCCTTGAGTTTTCCGCCTTTCCTTTTTTAATGTCCGATGAAATCCTAACAGTTTAACAAAAACATGGCTGCCACCTCTCATGACTCAACCCATTCACGGGAGGAAACTCAAGGCGGAAAGCAATTTAAGGATTGTGGAGTTATATTATTTGGTGAATACTGTTAAGGTATGGCTCATAAATGTCTAGTTTAAGCGTGAAAGCTTATGGCGTCGTAGTACAGGATTTTTGTCCACTGGCCAGAAATATTACTCGATTTTCTAATGGATTTCGTCTTAATTATTCTTAGGAGAGCATTCGCGCACCATGTAACAACATGAAACATCTTCTATCTGCGTCATTCCTCGTGTATTTCACACTATGTATATTTGTTTCATAATAATATAATAATTTATATTAATTATAATAATTATATAATATGTTAATCCATATCACTTGTCATATCATTTATTTGCTCGATTTCGTACCAGTCGCCATTTTGAAAAGTAGACGAAGAAGCAACTAGTATTGTAGTGTTTACGTTTCTGTTGAATGCTGCTTATCAGAATCTGCACTCACTTACTTACTTACAATAACATGCCGCACGCACGCACTTACAACCACGCCGTAGCCGTTTAAGGGTCCCATATTACATTGAAGCTTCGAGAACGCGAGGTGGTGGTTTGTACCTCCACCACTATCTTGTCGTATATATATCAGGTTCGGAGGATGGACCGCTACGACATTTAACTTCACACTATCCATTGAGTCTGCGAGTTAAGTTCTAGAGTCACCATGCCGTATTTACTCGAATAAACGCCTGGGTGGTGCCTTGAAGAAGGCGTTTATTCAAGGGAGGCGTTTAATCGTAATGGGGCGTTGATTTTTCGGGTGTTAATTTTGAAATTGAAAAGGCCATGTCCTTTATTAATATAACAAGAACAGTAACAAGTTCGGAAACCAATTGTGTTCGCAGCACGTAGAACAAAAAATCCGATACTAAATGCTTGGGCGTTAATTTGAGAGGGACGTTTAAATGGGAGGAAGCGTTTATTCGAGTAAATACGGTCGGTAATCACATTATGGGTTTGTTGTCTGTGAGATCTGTCTCCTCCTCCCACCCCTCCCTTATCCATCCCGTTTTGTTCGTTGCAGAAGTTTCAGGAGTCCTCTATACCAGACACGCCACAATCACCAGGTAACCAGCTTTATTATTCAACAAATTGTTACGATGCCCATATAATGGTCAAGAAGCCCTTGTTGTCTGCCATCTGTACATGACAGATATCCTGCGGTATATGTATAGTTTGCATGGTTGCCACAGATCAGGAAATGGTCAGGGAAAATTTGAGTTGAGCTTAAATGGGTGGAAAGGACGGCTGCAAGGAGAGGCTGGAGGCCGCTACTATATCTGGCATTTTATATTTGGTCAGGGAAATTTTACTTTTATCAGGGAAAAGGCAGGGAATTATGTCTGTGGCAACCATGGTTTGCCATATCTGGAAGTGCGCTCAAGAAGACTCGTCCGGCATCTTGCAAAGCGTTGCTGAGTTTGAGATTGTACAATTACAGTTTATCTATCTTGACAATTTGTTGAATATTTAACAATTATCCTGCTAAATCTTGCGGAATATCGTCTGATTTTAGCCAACTATTTCGCAGGGTAATTGTTGAATATATTTTTTTCAAACTTTCTTATAATCCGGAGAACTAGGTCCAGTCAAGACCTCCATCCTTGCACTAGCTGGCTGATTTTTTATCCGCAGTCCCGACTTCATTCAGTTGTAACTTGAAATGTAAAATAATATTGTCGTCGGAGTTTTACTGGTATTCCGCAGTCACTAACTGACACCTTTCAAACATTCGTAAAATTTGCTACGCATGGCGTTCACAGAAAACGGTAAGTGGAAATTTACGGTCGTTTCGCGTGAATATCCACTAAACAGTCGGGGTGACGAGTGTCGTGGAAGCACTCGAAGAGCTTCCGAATCTTTTTATCCAATCACAAACTAGCGCGCCAGTAACTTTGGGGACGAACACCGCGGGCTCAGTCCCGTCTCGGAGGCAGGATTTATTTCGCCATCAACTGGTACTAATTCCCTCGACTGTAAAGTTTTCTGTGTACGCCATGCGTTGCAAGTCTTCCAGAGAATCAGCGGAGCAGGTATTTTATTTTTTTCCATTCTCTTTGCGCATGCCCGACGGATAGAAATGATAGCTCCAGGGAGGTGGACTTCAGAGCGCATGCTCGACTTTCCCAAACAAAATGGAGGATAACTTTGTGTTCGAAGCGGCTTTGGAGTTTTCCTTAAAAAATCAAACAAATCAGGAAAGGACGCTTGAAATCCCAACAGAACTCCAAACGGGCCGGGTAAAGGCATACCCTTTTCATTTTACTCCTAGCTGAAACTTTTCTTTTTCCAAAACTACTCGCGCCATACGACCTTTATTGATTTGCGCTATGCCAATCAGATCGCTTGAAAGTTCAGACTTCCCCAGAGCTCTTCTCTCCATGCGTTGTAAATTACCCAGTCTTTCAGCGACAATACTGGTCTATCATTTTCTCAACCAATACAAAACAACGAATTATATTTGACCACTTTTGCGCTACTGACCTTTGAGCTCTTGTTGTTGTTGTCAGCGAATGAATACGTAAATTGTCCCATCTACGTCTGCAGCCATCGAACTGAAATTCTTTACAGCAACTAACGAAGATGAGCGTTGATGAGAGATCAAACTCTCACTCGTTTGGTCTGAAATTCTCTTCGACTCTCGTGCGCTCTCATCGAATTTGAACCAGCTAAGCTCTTTCGTTTGGCCCACGTTTCCCGAACCTAGCGTCATGTGGGTTGAGTTTGTTGTTGGTTATCGTCCTTGCTCCGAGGGTTTTCTCCGGTTCTCCGTTTTCTCCCTCCTCAAAAACAGTTTATCAGTCGCAAGACTGTTTAGTGTTACCCTCGTTAAACAAAGTCGATTTATTTATTTTATTTGTTTACCAGTTTCCTTTGCACACTATCTGTTACTGTTTGAATTTTGGAAGTTTTAGCCCATCCGGTTACATCTTATCTGCAGTTGAGAGTTAATGAGTGGTTGATTACTGTGTTCTGTTATTTCTTATGTAGCTCGACCATCTTCTCCTCCGCCCGTCTCCCGGACTCCAGCTTCTGGTACGTGTGCGTATAGCAGCTTATTTATATTCTACAAACCTTGTCATAATTGTTGAAACACTTCGTTATTCACACATTGCCCCTGTATATATATAGCTAGCCTGCGTCGCAGACGGACTCAACCGCCAGTAATGGGGGCTACTGTATAGCTAGCCTGCGAAAGCTTCATTAAATGCTCTGTAACACAAGTGAATTTTCCGTACAAGTTGTCTCGCAATATTGTTGTGACACAAGTTGCAAGTTGCTTTGTGTAACACACCCTGAAATGAACACGTCTTGCAACGATTACGGCGATAATGAGCCAAATCGTGAGGTGACCAATCAATGAGAATTCACAATAATAGACTTGGCGATCCGTGTAATATATGTTTCGTGAAAGGATATGAGCTTTCTTTGTGACCGACAAGAACCTCTGTTCGCCAAAACAACAAATTTAGATTGAGCTTTTCAAAACTGCTTTGAAAAATGTATCTTATGAAGCAAATATTCGAGGAGATATGCTTACCACTCAAAAACAGGAAAAAATGGCGGAGCTTCTCTTCGCGGCGGCCATTTTGCTACAGAAACCCTGAACTAGCTGTGCACGCAAAGCATGCCGGTGAAACTTCCTCCTTTGCATGCTGTAACATTTTTTTTTGTGCTGCCCTAAGTCAACGTTTCGTGCAACTTGTCTCACAACGGCGCAACAAAACAGTGTAACGGCGCCTTAAGGTTTTTCACAGCGACATAAGAAGAACAAACCATCGTTCTTTTTATGCTGTTCTCTCTAATAATCACCGCCGCAGAAGTATGAGCATAACAAGAACAAAATTGCTCGTTCTCATTGTGTTTATGCTTATGTCGCGGTGATTTCTAGTGAGGACAACATGAGAAGAACAAGTGTGTCGTTCTTCTTATGCTTGTGCTTATGTTTATGCTTATGTTGCTGCTGTCCTCACTAGCTTATGCGTATGACTATGCTTATGCTTATGCCCGGGGGGGTCTCCCATATGAAAGGGACTGGGATGCTCGTCGGAAATTTTGAATTAAACCCCTAAAGGAGACCAATCTGGGCGTGGCTCAAGCTTTATTTGATCCCTCAAATATACCATTCTAAAATAGACAGACAAACAAGAGTTATAGTGACTAAGTGATACCAAAATCCGTAATTTACACCCCTAAACGAGACGACGAGCATCCCCGTCACTTTCATTTGGGAGACACGGGGTATGTCGTTAGCGAACATGAACTAGGCTCAAAGCACATCAAATGGAAAACAATCATGCATGGCCACAATAATCTTAAAGGTAAGTAAATAGTTTGTTAAAGATTAACACATCCTTCCTCCATTTATTCCAACAGCCTCATCATCTGTACCACCTCCTCCCCAAGCCCCCGCTCCGCCGCCACCACCACCTCCCTCCCAGGCCCAGCTCAGAAAATTTCACCAAAGCCCAAATCTTCAGAACGAGGCGCATTGTTGAGCTCCATCTGTGACTTTAAAAAGGGCGGCTTGAAAAGGCGGAGACAGTCGACAGAAGCAAGCCAAAGATATAGAATAGTAGGTCTACCAGAAATATTATATATCAGTAAGAGAGGATGATCTAAGAGAAGGATTCCCTGTGCTCCATGATAATTTGTTTTGGAAATCTATTAATAGTTTCGCGCATTGCTGTGAAATTTATTTTTATTTCCTTCAAATCGAGGCTCCGACATCACGTTACTCGAACTGACCAATCAGGTAGCGCTCTTAAAATAGCTCAGATATTTATTTATTTTATTTTTTTGTGGCGTACCTGTAAACTAGCTGGTGCATCCCCATCTATAGGACGCACCGTTACCATAGCTACTCTCTCCTCCGCAGAGGCTCAATGGGTTTTAGGAGAAATCCGCTGAACGTGGTGTGTGTAGGCGCAAGTAACTGGCGGATCCGACGAAGCGGCGAGCCTCTGCCAGATTTGTGTCGTTTTCTTGTACATCTTTGTCGTTTTCTTGTACATTGGACGATTTCTCAGCCCTCGCTAAATTTGACAGCTTGAAACTTGGCAAAAATCAGCGCTAGGTATGTTGCTACAGTTAGCGATCGTTATTTTTAAGACGAGGTTTCATATTTACTAAAAAAAGCCAAAATGTTGATCTCCGAATTGATCGCGAAGACCCTCCTGAAACCCGTGGGGGTGGTCTTGCAAGTGTGTTATTATTTGGAAACAATGGCGGAAGAGCTTGACTTTTCGCTCCAAGAGATGTCTCTTGACGGTAAATGTTCTTCTTGTATTTCGTGTTTTTGGTCTTAAATTCCTGCTGGTTGCATTTCGTTTAATTTTAGCGTTTAGTTTAACTTAATAAGCTTACAGCTTTTGGTTTGAATCGCAAGTTTTGCACTCGACGTTTTAAACACGTAGAGATTAATAAAACACATTTCATAGCCGGAAAACTAAGCTTACTTGTTCTCTTTTCTTTTGGGACAGAATTAATAGGTTGTTGAGAGTTTCAGTCGCCGGGGAATCCTTTGCTTCCTGAATTTCTTGATCGCCACATGGCGGGTCTCGAGAATGTTGAATTCTGTAGATCAACCCATCAGAACACAACAAAACATATTCAGATTTGCATGCATCTAAAGTTTTAGTTCTCTACTTGTACATCGCGTATAAACTTCCGAACAGATTCTGATGCAGCCGCCATTTTACTGACATACGGCAGTTATACATACACTACCGTACCCCCGGTGAGGAACACTGATAAAAAGTTGCCTCCCCCGGATGGCGGCCATATTGGGTGTGGTATCTGGCAGAGGCTCCCGCCGTCGCTCTCTCCGGGTTTCTCGCGCCTGCACTCACTTCGTTCAGCTGATTCTCCCATATATGAGCCTCTGCGGAGGAGAGAGCCATAGCTAAGTGTACTGACCACGTTAAATAAACATCTACATCTATGGACTGAAGATTGAAAATATATTTCAACAAATTATCATTGGAAGAGACCCATGTATGGGCCGGGCAATGCTTCTCTTATATCATCCTCTCTTGGTATCAGCAAATTTTTATGAAGTGATAGTCAAATATATTTTCAATACGAATTGAAGATATTTTTGTGTGTAGAAACTTTCGTAGCATAGCTTCGCGAAAATTTAAAATTACCTGGTTTGTATGAAAAAAAATGAAAAAATTGATAATGGAAATGTTACTGTTGAATGGCTAGTCATACTTTACTGAATTGTCCTTTTGCTGACGCTCGAAACATCAGCCGCATTCTTTGATCACCTCTTATCTGAGTACAAAAGTCATCTCTAGGACTAGTTACATCTTCAGTTCGTTTCTGTTATAATTATCAGTTGTTACAGTGGAACCCCGTTACAATATACAGCTGTTTCGAGAAACGTTGTCGGAAAAAGCGCACGCGACAATCCCGAAAGGTAATCTGGGATATGATCAGCAAGGTACGTTCCTGGCACTAGCTGTCGAACCTACTTTTGTTGCTTTCTTTTAGCAGTCGCAAACATACTTCCATGGCGTCTCGTGCCATTTTCTCAGATTTCCCTGAAATGTTGAAGTCAAGGAACCGTGAACTTAAAACTACCCACAATACCTTTCGGAATTGTCACGTGCGCTTTTTCCGACAACCTTTCTCGAAACAGCTGTATAACATGCGCGCTCTGCTCAATCAACGGCTGCGTTTTTCGCTGCTGTCAATCATCTTAGCGGACGTCTCAGGAAACAGAAGTTCACTTCAATAGGTTCAAAGGTCACGTCCGTGGCTTGTGATTGGTAGATTTCTATCCATTTTGTTTATTTCTTATTTTCAGGGTCCGTTGATTATCGTCGTAATTATGATTGACGGCAGCGAAAAACGTAATCGTTAGGAGCCCATCGTTACTTAGGTTTTGCGTATTATTGAAAGGCGCAGTAAAATCGGCCATATTACAGTTTGTTTGTTTGTTTGTTTTGTTTGTTTGTTTGTTTGTTTGTTTGTTTGTTTGTTTGTTTGTTTGTTTAGGGAGTGACCGTATTAATAAGGTTGGCCTAGCTGACTGAGCATTTGTACGGGCCAAAATAAAGTGGCCGTAATAACGAGGTGCGAGGTTTCACTGTAACTAATATTAGATTAACCAATACCGTAAAACTATTTAAAGGAAACCTCCAATGTTGGAACAAATTTAATTACCGTTAAATTGTTGGGAATATTGTCTACCGTTCAACTGTAAGAAGAAATTGGATTCAAATATATCAGATGTAGAAATGTTCCACTGCAGTAGTGTCAGGATTTAGGTTTTTATTATCAAGGAGGTCATCACTTTCTTGATTTTATTACAGCCGTCAAATTTTATCGTTATTTTTGAGTCGCTACTTTCTGAGGCTCGTAACATCACGCTATGTTGGGATTATCCATTACAGGGGGGGGGGGGGGGGGGATAGAGACTGGGACCGAGAACTATGCTCTCACAACTTGCAAAGCGATCAATTTCGTTTTGGTCAGCGGTGTTTTCTTAAGGCTTCTTTTCGCGCGCAAAATTCCTTAAAAAATTAATTAACGTTCCTTTAAACTATTTCGAGATTATTCCAACACGTTCAATTTGTCCAATGTGGCCGAACTTTCCAGGAGCTGAATTCGTGAGTTCAAGTCCAGGACAGAAAAAGGAAAATTAACCTTCGCGTGTTGACGTTCTCCATAATACCGTGAATTTGGACATTTGATTTTTTTTTTTTTTGCCTACGAAGGCAAAGAAATATAAATGCAAAACGCACGTGCGTTTTGTTTTGCATGGGACGGCAAAGAAATATGCAAAACACACTTGCAGAATATTGTATTACTAATTAAACCTATTGTTTTGTGACGTTCTTGTTGTCGTCGCGGTCGTGGTTGCATCTTAAAAACGAAAAACTTGAGGGAGAAGTTTATCTGGTTTAAAGGATCACAAAGTGAAAAAATACAATAATCATTCATACATCAGTACGCACTTCCATCGCCTCATCGGCCGCCATGTTTTTCTTTTATAGCTTCCTTCTGGCTTTACACAACTTCTACGCACGTGCAGATTATGAATCCGCTGGCTAAAGTTGTGATGATTGTTTGCAAGTTGTGAGAGCATGGTTTGGATTTGATTTAAGAGAATGTATGGGAAGTAGCTACCCCCCCCCCCCCCCCCCCCCCTGATCCATTATAATAAAATGTTGTCAACTAGAATTTATATAGGCTAGATTATCAGCCGCTGTTCGGGAAAATGAGCCCACGCCCCGAAACGGTCAAATAATAGTGTCTAACCGTGTAAAGTAGCAGGGTTTATCGCGTGTTGTTTCATGTCGCGATACATGAAGTAGCTCGCGATAAAACCAGTTGCTTTTGCAGGCTCAGGTAGTGCATAGTAATCTCTTCAGACCCAATTTATACGCCACCTCGTTCCCAGGGTCTCTCTTCTAGCTGATTTATACGTTGCATTTCAGTCGCGTCGAATGTAATTCAAGCGGCAGAAATCTCGCCGGTATTACCCGATACGACTAAGAAGTAAGAAGTAGCACGGTTGAAAGGCGATACATTTTTTAGCCTGTGAAGCTGGCGGTGTCATTATTGGCGCATGATTACACAATACGCAAGCGGCAGAGAAATGCTCCGCCCCAATTCCTCGCGTATTTTGCCATCGCGCGCCAACGAACCAGCGAGCTGCTGGCTGTATGTATATTTCTCAAATTTCGAGCAAGGAGAATAGCAGGAAATTTAATTCGCATTGAACAGGGAACCAACTTGGACTGAGTTACCTCACTGTAAACCTGACCTCTGTTAAGCGGTCACCTCTATTAAGCGGATGCGGTCACCTTTTGCAACTGTTTTTGACCTTTATAAGTGGTCACCTTACCAAATTCACCATGCAGATTATGTTTGGATTTTCTTGCCACAGTGCAATGAAAATCACGGGGATTGAAATGACAGAGTTTGTATTTTCGCCAAACCTGTATTAAGCGGTCATACAGGTTTGACTGTAGTACGAGAATACCAGCATGCCATTTAACCAGGAAAAGAGGAGTTTGTTTTAAGTCTGGGCATGTGACTTCTCATTATGGTGTCCATACATTGTTTACGAAACTATTCGGAAGAATTTGATTCCAATCAAGATACAGTCTAACCTACCGTAAGCGGACACCCGTGGGGCCAGAAAAAAGTGTCCGCTTAAAGCCTGGTTTCCATATGATCGCAATGATCGCAGTCACAACGATCGCAACGATCGCAAGAGTGGTTTCCATATGATCGCAACGATCGTAACGATCGCAAGAGTGGTTTCCATATGATCGCAACGATCGCAAGGGTTTCCATATGATCGCAACGATCGCAAGAGTGGTTTCCATATGATCGCAACGATCGTAACGATCGCTGCGATCGTTGCGATGCGATCGTTGCGATCATATGGAAACCAGGTTTAAGAGAGGTGTTCACTTATGGGAGGTTAAAAATGTAATGTTTGTATCAGTACCTGGGTACATGACAACGTGTCCGCTTATGACAGGTGTCTGGCTACGGGAGGTGTCCGTTAGTAGAGGTTCGTGTGTAATTATACTGATGACAATTAATACACACAGCAAGCTTGACAAGTTCAACAACACTTTAATAGTTGTTTTTTTCTCAGTTCACAGCTTTTCTTTTGCATGCAGAATTTACAGATTGTACATTTTAAGATATCTGTAATTCAGGTTTGGGTAGGTTGATATCATTTTCTGTAATAAATACAATTTAATAAAGCACGTACAAATAGATGTCCTTTCAAGCACGTTTCCAGGCATGTTTCGTTTCAGAGCCTTTTAGCTTCCATCAAACAAGTAAATTTCATCCGTCCCCTATAGATAGCCCCTATGGATAGTAATTTGGATTGAAAGATGACATAAAAGCTATCGCGTCCGCCTTAGTGGCATCCGGGTTAATAGCAACAATATTCAATCTGCCTCTCGCATCTTTACAGGAGAGATAAAGACAATCTAGGCTTTATATCAGAACAAGCTTGCGAGACGACTGTTTCACACTAAGCCACCCCTCCCTTGATCAGTTAATTTGTAATCTTCCAGATTTCAGGAGACTCGTCACCAGGTCCAACCAGCTTGCACAGATTACTCGTTTTTTCCTGTATTTTCTTTGTTTTATCAGCCAATCAGATTTGACGAAAAAATCGAGGATGACCAGAGATCCAGATTCGTAGTGCTGGCCAAAATGATCGCGGCCTCTGCGGACAACATTCGATATTCATGAAAGAGGAAGCTGAAATGAAAACGTGTTCAATGACGTTGATTTTTCAAGTTTTTTTAATCTACAAGGACATTCTGTTTATTGTTGTTTTTTTTTAGCCAAAAGATGACAATGGCTGCCATTTCGCCTGCAAAACATGTTTCAACTATTAACTTTAAGACTTGTATATACTATTGAAACGTGATATCGAGAGGGCACCATGATTGGTTCACGTACAACAACTTCAATATCTATATAAAAAATCCTAGATAAATGAAATGCCGTGAGCGTGGTAAGGTATGAATGCGCTATTTACATCGAAGCTCTTTATATAGTGCAACCCGCGATACAACGAACACTCGAAGAGAAAAGTAGCTATTTCAACATGTAGAAACGTCGGATAGACGCTCTGAGCCTACGCGACCATACCGAAAGGCAGCCTCGTTCCCAGGGTCTCTCTTCTTCCCGCCAAAAGCATCAGAAGAAGAGAGACCCTGGGAACGAGGTTGACCGAAAGGTAGTCTGGTTAGTCATTCTAACTTTTTACTCGGTAGAAAACTGAAACCTACAAGTTAGTATTTACACGCGAAGTAATTGCCCGTTCCGAAGTTCAAAAAAGGACTGGGCACTAGTTTACCTATTGTCCCATCACCAGAAAGATCGCATGAAAATGAGTAAGTTTACCAAGTTTGGTTATGTTACATTACATAGTAACCAGGCTGTGAGCTGTCAAAAGTCGCCCAAATCCATACAAATGTCTCTAATTCAGAGATGGCGTCCCCAAATCCATACAGTCTCTAATTTTTTCTGATTTTTGAAAGCCTTCTACATGGTTGCAATCTAACAAAACAACCTCAAACTTGGTAAACTGACTAATTTTAATGTGATCTTTCTTGTGATGAGCTCCAAGTTTTAATTAAATTAAAATTTAAAAAACTCGTCCCAAGTCTCCATTTGAACTTCGGAACGGGCAATAATTGTGCGCCGGATTAGATCT
Organism: Desmophyllum pertusum; assembly: GCA_029204205.1. Taxonomy (NCBI): domain Eukaryota; kingdom Metazoa; phylum Cnidaria; class Anthozoa; order Scleractinia; family Caryophylliidae; genus Desmophyllum; species Desmophyllum pertusum. The sequence continues at coordinate 1,917,923 of MU827783.1, read as the reverse complement.
TTCGTTAATTTTTCTCCTTTTTTAAACATTTACGTGGCTTTCAGGTTTTGGAAGATTCTGCTCAAATTTAGTTTGGCTAATGGTAGATATTACTTCTTCTGATGAAGAGCCCGAGGACACGTTAGAAATCATGCTCTGAGTTGTTACTTTTTATCACATTCAGTATTTACGTTTCTATCCAACAACGTTCGTTACATTATCCAAATACGTTATTTCCAAACTCGTTATTTCGTAGTTCGTCATTTCCTAATTCGTTATATACCCAAATTTGTAATGTCCTAGCTCGTTATATATCCAATTTTGTGATGTATCCAAGTTCGTTAAATTTTCAATTTCGTTATTTTCAATTTCGTTATATATCCAATGCAAGTTCGTGATTTTCTAATCCGTTATACGCGATGTACGTTATATCTGGAGTTGCACTACATAATGAGAAATGTTGTCTAACTATATAATTTGCCGATATACTATCTATACCATAATATGAACTGATGGAAGTGGCTTAAATCCTCCCTAGTAACTTCCACCCACGACTAGCTACCAAGCCTCCCTCACTTAAATAGTTTCAGAAGACTTGTTAGGCATAATATAAACTAGAAACATGATAGGGTGGTTTACAATTGAGTGTCGAAAGTAATCGCTGAATTGCTTTGGTTTTACTTTACTACGCTCTGTGATTGATTAAAAAAACTCGCGCCACCTTCTCAACCAATCAGATGCAAAACCAAAACCAATCGCGACTTGGTCACACGCGTTTTCCCGCGCTTGGCGCCGGTCGTGTGTATTTGCTTTGAGCTCTCATTGGTTTATTGTGTTGTCTTCCTTTGTTGTCATTGGTCACTGTAATTACTTTGGTTTCGGTTTCACGACACTCAACTGAAACCGCTCTATGCTAGCCTAAGTAAGCCGGCCTCTCTCTTCGCGTTCATTACAACCACGCAAGAGAAGACTGAAAAAACTTCCATACTAATGACGTAGCTCTACAGAGATCCGGGCAGTGTCGCTGATTGGTTCAGTTGCTCACGTGCGAAAAATCGTAACCAAGCAACCACTACTGACGGACCTCTGTAGAGCTACGTCATCAGTATGGAATCTTTCGGCTTGATCATGAATGAACGCGCGAAAAAAGACGTCTGTTTGTACGTTGGCTAAGGATTATCAGATACAAAGTGAGGACACAAAACCAACCCTCGTCCTGTATCCTGCAATCTACGACTCGAACGCTCTGAAATACAAATCCCGTTTCGCTGAAAATGCCATTTGATATACTCTAAACACTATCAATTTCTTTTCTTAATAATATATTTTTATATGAATATCTAAAACTACTTTGCTTTCTAAAAAACGACTCTACTATTGTTTAAACAATGAATATATATTCTGCTTTAACGTTAAATTAAAATATTAACGAAAAGCAAGAGAGGATGATTTAAGAGAAGCATTCTAATGATGATTTTTTGAAATCTATTTTTAACTTTCAGTCCATAGCCGAGCTATTTTAAGAGTGCTACCTGATTGGTCAGTTCGAGCAACGTGATGTGGAGCCTCGATTAGAAGGAAATAAAAATAACTTTCACAGCATGGCGCGAAACTATAATAGCTTTCAAAAAATTATCATGGGGCACGGGGAATCGTTCTCTTAGATCATCCTCTCTTGCGGGAAGAAATACAAAAAGAAATTAAACGCTCCGCACGACATTGCGTTATATTACAGTGAGTTCGGTATATACTCAGGAGGCTAGCTTACTTTAATAATGCAAAATGCAGTGCCGATAATATAAATAAAATATAGTTTAGTTTTTTTTTGAAATGGAATACGCTCTTAGCTGATGTTTTGTAACAGTTTGTTATATATAATGACGTTCGTGACTTTACTAAAGATCGCTTATTCTGTTACCTCTTGTTTGATAGTGGCTTCAGGTTCTGACGTCATATTAAGCAATGCTTCTGGCGAGTTGAAGCCGCTGGACTCTTCCGTTTCCATATCCTGGCTCGCTTCTGGGAATAGATCCTCGCGCAAATCATCTTGAGAGCTACAGCCTTCTGCCGCCGCCGCCGCATCAGATGCTTCTGCTACCGTGGCTGTCTCGGTCTGCGCTGAACCGCTCTGCTCCGCTTCAGCCGCGCTCGCCTCCTTGGCTTTATCGTCGGAAGACGAGCTGTTTTCGGAGATGCTGGACAATGTCGCCGTCCCCGCCGCCACTGTAGCGCCGCCGGGCCCTTCTGTTTGGCGTGCCAGCGTTTGTGCTTGTTAAAGTTCGACGGATCGCTAAATTTCCTCGGGCATTCCTTGCATTTGAACGGTCTGTCTCCCGTGTGAACACGCACATGAATTTTCAAACTACTCGAGCTGAAAAACGTCTTGTTGCAATGTTCGCATTTGTATTTCTTCTCACCGGTGTGCTTAAGAAGGTGAGACTTGAGCGAAGTGTATTTCGTGAAGCTTGAGTTACACTCGTCGCAGGTATAATTCTTGCCGGCGCGTTGTAGCTTCGCCCGAGATCATCACCAAAAACCGCCGCATCGTCGATCTCGACCTTGGCTGAAGCCTGCTGGGCGCCATCTTGGAATTCACATACGTGGAGCCGCAGGTCCTCCGCTTCGTAAAATGCAGCGCTGCATCTCGAACAACTGTACGGCTTCTCTGAATTATCTTCCTGTGTGTGTGACAGCAAGTGCACTTTGAGGCGATCTCCTCTCGTGTACTGTTTCCCACAATAGTGGCACACGTGTGGTTTCTGCCCACTATGACGTAACATGTGACGTTTCAGGTCCACGGCTTGTGTGAAGCGGCGGGAACACACGTGACATTCGAACGGGCGCGCTCCTGTGTGGACCAGTAGATGCCGCTTCAATCGACTGGAAAATGAAAATTCTTTATCGCACTTTTTGCATCTGTAAACCTTCTGACCTGAAGATGTAACAATCTCGTCAGTCAACTCCTCTTCTGTTAAGCCCGTCTCCTTTGCTCTCACGGGGCGACCTGTCAAGAAAATCATGAAACATCGTCTCTGAAACTCAGTCTAAACGTGCAATCAGACTCAATTCGTGCGAAACTATTGTGGAATTTAAACCTTCGCATTATTTTCTATGCAAATTTAGCCGACACTACTTAAACTCGCAGTAATTTTTTTTTTTTTAATATAGTAGTTACCTGGACAATGGCGTCATGAAGTCACCGAAACGTCCGTTTTTATCGTTTGTTTTGCTTGTCTCCATATTCCGGTTATAAGCCATTTAAAAAAATCTGGGCAAAGTTTTTCTATACATGTGAAGAGGAGTTACTACAAGCAAGCCCTATGCTACTTGAAATTTGTTCCTGTTACAAATATATTGACTGAAATGATCGATTTATTGTTCAATCAATCAATCAATCAATCATCATCAATCAATCAATCAATCAATCAATCAATCAATCAATCAATCAATCAATCAATCAATCAATCAATCAATCAATCAATCAATCAATCAATCAATCAAAAACTTTATTTATGTGTCGTTAAGTGTTTTAGCCGAGGGAAAACCCTCTACTAACAGGGGACACCTACCTAAAATTATATAATTTAAAAATTAGTCTATTTAACAAAGTTCATAAAATACTTACTAAACTCATGACTTAACTAAGAATTACAAATAAAATGTATCTATTATACAATTTATAAAATGCTTAATCATATTACATAACTAAAGATAAAAGATTATAATACTAAAAACTAATTACTAATTAATTATTACATAGGTGGCAACTCCGGCATCCCTCGTCAGATTGTTATGTTAATCTTAAAGAAGGAACCCCTCCCACTAAAATTGAGTCTCTCTGATGCAATTGGTCGGCAGTTGTATTGACCTGTTCTCTAATGTTAAAGGACCTAGGGCTATAGACACACACCTCTGTCCTTAAGATGTACAACAAGTGGAGGTGGCTGTCCCATGCCATTCTTACTTCTTGTCATGTGCACCGGAGACCGCGGAGCGACCGGCTGTATCTCCACAGGTATCCCTCTCAACCTCGGCCCAGTCCACTGCTGGTTCATGTGCGATGAGCTAATACTGGGCCCTGAAGTTGACTGACCAGGGTGCTGTAGGGGAAGCACTGTCACGTGATTCACGACCGAGGTGGGTGGCATCTGCGCGTAAACAGTCGGCGCCATTGATGGCGGGTTCATATTTTCTACCTGCTCATTCAGCGAGCCATTCCACATGTTGAAATTCGGTGTAGGATGGACTACCACGGGACTGTGCGAGCGGAGTGCTTCAGCTACAGAAATACTCACTACGGGATTGGAGAAGTCGTGGTAATTGGAGGTAGGAGGGGCTTCTATGTGAACAGGAAAGGATGGAGAGGGGACGCTATACACTTGCTCTGGGACGACCACAGGGATGTCAGGGCTTATTGATTCTCCTTCAGATGAGAAGTTGGACACCCTCCTTGCGATCCCTTTTCTATCGTGTTTCCTTCAGAAAATAAAAACAATGATCCATTTTTTAGTGCTATAAATAAACTATCCTTCTTGAACTATAACATGCTGGATGACCTACAAACGCATGGCGGTGTAATCGCTATTGTCACGTAAAATGGCTTGAAATACGGTCTATCAGAAGACTGTGTTTTACCCTTGGATCGTTGCGTAAGAAACGAAAAACGTGAAAGAAAATAATAGCCGCGCAAAAAACGCGCGAGAACAAATATCTGGTGCGAAAAACGCGCCAGAACAAAATAGACGCATGAAAAACGCGCGTGAACAAAATTACCGCATGAAAACGCGCGAGAACAAAATCCTGGTATGAAAAACGCGCCAGAACAATATAGACGCATGAAAAACGCGCGACAAAAAAGATGGCCGCATGATCATCTTTTCTCGTGTAACTTCGATTCTCACTCGACAATCTCTGGGTCGTAGTTTTAGATCAATTAATCCGCATTGTCGCCCGGCAACATTTTGAGGAAACAGATATTATTCCATAAATAGCTGACAGCTTTAATTTCACAGTTTTTCAGAGATGGTTGAACGTTTTTCCTCCGATCTGCGTTTGAACGCATAATAATTATTATAAAGCACCACGGGGATTGACTATCTACGGAGGAAACTATATCCACGGGATTAATTTTACACGGCCTTTCTCAGACTTGAAACATTAACAGTCCGTAGAAACAAAGTCAAACACACATGCAAGCGAAAAGAAAAATGGCCCGCGAAAAGAAAAATGGCCCGCGAAAGCGAGACTTGCGGCCATTTTGACAGATCAGGGCTAGCGCGTCCTCTCACTTCAGTTAATAGCATAACACGTACTAAGTACCTTCGTGTAGGACTATGAAACGAACTGTTCTCATCCGGACTGTCAAAAACCTGAGGAAATAAAATAAATTAATTAACAAAACACCAAACGAATTAATTGATGAATGAAAGAATAAACGCATTATAGAGTGGTTTTCAATTGAGTGTCGCTCAAATTTACATGTAATGTCAAGTGATGTACTTCAGGATAAGCTTGGTTATACATCAGTGTAAGACGCCGTTAGAGTTATGCACTAAAAAAGAAAACCTGCTTCTTCAGAGTCAAGTGAAATGTGCTAGTCAGTCGATGGTGTTAAGTCTCTGGTCCTAGAAACTGATTGGCCAGTTTAGCCGCGAGTTGTTGGCTGTTACATGCAAGATTCGTGTAAAATTCGTTAACAGTTTCGATCCGTCTATTGTTAGTCAAATTAGTGCCGGTCCTGTTTGAAGTTCGTTCGTCTGTTGCGTCGTGAATAAGTCGTTTGTGAGGTGCTTATATTGTTGACACCGGTCAAGAGGTGTTCATTCTAACTGGTTTACCAGTCACCATCCCCGCCCCCATCACTTTCTCTAACATCCTTTTTTATAGCGGTCTGAACCATCGCACACATGCAATCGACAGACTATCAAATAATCACTCACTGAGTTTGTTTAAACTTTGTTTCACAACCAGAGTCAAACTTGAGTCAAGAAATGTGGTTCTAACTTTTCAGTCTATGGATGAAACCCTAGTGTGTGCCCATTCAAATGAAAGCTATTGAGCAGCACTTTCAAGTGGTGCTGTTTATTATGCTGTACAAGGTGGTTGTAACTTTTAAGTCTATGGATGAAACCCTAGTGTGTGACCATTCAAATGGAAGCTATTGAGCAGCACTTTCAAGTGCTGCTGTTTGTTTTTGGCAATCAGGCAAAATGAAATTCAAGATTTGCCCTCAGTTTTGAACTGAGCACTCTTGGGAGTGAAAGGGTTAAGTGAATACCTCTCCGTTAGTCACAGGACTGATTGTGCTTCTCTGTCCAGTTTGCAGCTGAACACAGTCCTTGGCCGCCTTGTGTTTCAGGTATTTCTGTAGGCTGGTGAACATCCGCTTGCATTTTCCACACTGGAACAGGTCCGGTTCGCTGTCCTCCCCCTCCGACTCGTGTCCTGCACAGCATCAAACGTGTAAATGAAACTAGTTAAGAGTAGCGCGATGGGAAACTGTCGTGTCTTTTCGCCTTAAAACTCGCCTTTTTTCACTCGCTAATCCACTAACCGAACGTTAAGAGCAAAAGCTGTTACAGTGGACGAATAAGCCAAGGGGGTGATCAGGGAAGTAAAGCATGACATTACAGTGGAAGCTCCGTAAGCGGACACCCTCGGGAAGCAGAAAAAGTGTCCGCAAGTGGAGCTGGCCGCTTACGGGAATGTGTAAATCCCAGGGGGAGGGGACTCCCATGTGAAAGGGGCTTGTAGGCTTGTTGTAAAATGTGAATTAAACCCCTAAAAGAGACCAATCTGGGCGTGGTCCAACCTTTATTTGACCCCTAAAAGGCACCATTCTAAAACAGACAACCAAATAAGAGCAGTGACTTTAATGACGATATATCTCTTGGCTTGCAACCCTAAACCCTAACCTTGATGGCTTAAATATTGGCATTCTCTCCAGAACATCTAAGTGATGCCAAAATGTAATTTACACCCTAAAAGAGACGACGAGCATCCCTGTCCCTTTCACCACAGGCAGCCCAGGCTCTGTATGCGAATATTAAATATTCAATGTTGATGTTCATGGCTGCGATTTGAATATTTATAGCAAATGTATGAGAAACTCACGAAATACATTCTAAATGCTATATTTTCGAAGGAAACTAACTAAAACTGACTTACATTGTGCAAGTGTTTTGTTATTTTGATGTTTGGGTGTTCCTGGTGCCAGTTTAAAGCCATTTAGACGAGTTTTGCTTTTCAGTTGACCGTCCATTATGAATAATTTAAAGGCCGGCGACAATTATGTGAGAACGGATCCAATGGTCCGCACTCGAAGCTCAATAAATTCCACAAAAATGCTCCAGTCTCCTCAAAATTACCTTCATTGCAGACGTCCATGCTCTTAGCTTCTGTTCGCTACCCCCAGGGTTCCAAGGTTGACTTTAATTGCTCGAGAAACGCTCGTGTTCGAGCTTTTCGCGTTGTGCGTGTCCCCGGCGTCTGAGACACCCTCAATTAAAATTCAGCGTCATCGTGACCAAATTTACCTCGACCGTGGAGAGGCATGGTGCAATTGTTTACTTGCAAAAAAGACACCATGGGATGGTCCCTTCGGTCGATTTGACCGGAAACGGAACGAAAACAATCGGATACAACGTCGATTAAAAATTCTTTTTTTTAACTTTAGAATCTCGCACTGACTCTCTAGTTTCATTCAGGGTTTTTTTCGGTGTCAGAACTATCCTCAGTCAGGAGCTCCTGCCTCAGTTGAACAATTAAAGGCAGCGTTTAAATACAAAGTGAAACTTCAAAAATTCCTCGTTGCGGTTAGATTGTGCCCACTTTTAGCAAAACTCAAGACTGATTTCAGCTTGTTTTGGAGTAAGCGGGTTTATGCTCGTGATTATAAACCCTACATAAAATCTCTTTCAACACGTTTTTACAACGTAAGTTGTAAATTAATAACCGCTATAAACATAGACGACGCTTTCAGTCGGTCGATTTCAAATGGCATAAAAAAAAGCACGCCGTTTAATAGCTCTGCACGTGCAGTTTTATGCAAAACAACTGACGCGAAACATCCAGACCAAACTCTGGGTTTTTCGGAGAATGTGAACCGCAACGAGGAATTTTTGAAGTTTCACTGTGTATTTGAACGCTGCCTTTAAATTGTTCAACTGAGGATAGTTCTGACACCGAAAAAAAAAATGAAACTAGAGAGTCGCGAGATTCTAAAGTAAAAAAAACGACCGAAGGGACCATCCCATGGTGTCTTTTTTTGCAAGTAAACAATTGCACCATGCCTCTCCACGGTCGAGGTAAATTTGGTCACGATGACGCTGAATTTTAATTGAGGTGTCTCAGACGCCGGGGACACGCACAACGCGAAAGAAAATATTAAAGACAACAGCTCGAACACGAGCGTTTCTCGAGCAATTAAAGTCAACCTTGGAACCCTGGGGGTAGCGAACAGAAGCTAAGAGCATGGACGTCTGCAATGAAGGTAATTTTGAGGAGACTGGAGCATTTTTGTGGAATTTATTGAGCTTCGAGTGCGGACCATTGGATCCGTTCTCACATAATTGTCGCCGGCCTTTAAATTATTCATAATGGACGGTCAACTGAAAAAGCAAAACTCGTCTAAATGGCTTTAAACTGGCACCAGGAACACCCAAACATCAAAATAACAAAACACTTGCACAATGTAAGTCAGTTTTAGTTAGTTTCCTTCGAAAATATAGCATTTAGAATGTATTTCGTGAGTTTCTCATACATTTGCTATAAATATTCAAATCGCCGCCATGAACATCAACATTGAATATTTAATATTCGCATACAGAGCCTGGGCTGCCTGTGCTTTCACATGGTAGTCCCTCTCCCTCCTCCTCCCGGGGATGTAAATACAGAGTTTGTATGAGCTATAGTACAAATAGGGTTTTGTCACGGCGGCCGTAGAACTGTCCGCTTACGAGAGTGTCCGCTTAGAGAGCTTCGACTGTTATTTTAAAACGTTTCCAGTCTCAGCTGTTTGCAGGAGGGGAATAAGTACCATCCCGTCTCGGAGGACTGGCTGAGCACGCAGTTTTCGACCGATGCCCGAAGTTGCTAAGCAACCTAATATCATGACCTCGTTAGCTTCGTATGTAAATTGCCCATTTGACAGATCATGAGTCTTTACAGATAATTATTCCTTTGTCAAGAAGAGAGACCCTGGGAACGAGGTTGCACGTGAATATGAAACAAATTGAAAGAAACAATTCTCTAGAGTAACGTCACATGGTCTGAAATGGGACAACCAAACAACTTTGCTAAAGAGGTCTATAGAGTGTTTTCACTTGAGTCATAGCCACCATATTGGTGTCCCCGTACAAAATAATTTTTATTATAAACTTCTTTTGTTAGGGACACCAACATGGCTGCCATCATTTAATTCCCACAGGACCGAGCGCAATGAAGATTGCGTCGTGTATATTATTGCTTAGCAACTTCGATGACGAAAATCCTCGGGCTCAGAGAAATTTCGCCGTGATAACCCTTTTCACGGTTAACTTGTGATATTTACATAACAATACACTTGAACATAGAAGCGAGGCAATTTCGGGCACAAGCTGAAAAACATCGTATTTTTCTTGAGCTCCTTCAACTCTTTTAGTATAAAAACAGTTTAAAATGTAGAAGAACTACAATTCTTTTAGTTTACGTTGTTTTTAGAAAAAAAATGTAAAACGGCTTTCTCTATTAATAAAGAGTAGATTCGCATAAGCAACAGGGAGATCGGGTTACGATCTTTACGGCAAACTTTAACTAAAATAGTTGTATATTAAGTTATTCTCCGTTTTAAAACTATTTTTATACTAACATAGTTCAAGGAGCTCAAGAAAATCACGATGTTTTGCAGCTTGTACCCGAAATTGCCTCGCTTCTATGTTGAACTGTATTGTTATGCAAATATTCCAGATTAACCGAGGAAAGGGCTATTATGCCTTTTGTTGTCAGCTTCTGAATCTTTATAAGCAATCTGTGGATTCGAAAACCTGGAAAACCTGCGGACCTTCCGCCAAAACTTTAAAAGTTCGATGTCAAATTTGAGCTACAACCTAATTCATTTCCGTCAGTGAAACTGAAGCAAGCAAAAATCCAAAATCCAAAACTGATCATCGATGCAACATCCAGTCTTTACAAAATGACCACGTTCATTATGTCCAGGAAGTTAACCTATTTCTAGATCTTTATAATAAGCACCAAAGTTACCAAACGATTCCTCTACGTATACATACCCCCAGGGAAATTTGTCCGCAAGTAAAATATATAGTATTTCCTTTCTTTCCACATCTTTGCTTCTTTAAAAGTACCTCGTACGACAACGGCCATTGTCGGCCAAATCAGAAGTGGTTTGTCACGCGATCAGTAAAATTCGTATATCATTGTGGTTGCATTGCACTGTGGGATAGCATTCCAACATTGCTTACGTACGGGGACTTGCCCGTTGTTATTAACCAATCAGAAAGCTGCATGAGCACACGAGGAAGGAACCGAAAGCTTATCACTTCGTCGTTTTTAGAAAGTCTAAAACTAGGGCTAAATATCTTCTTTGTTTTAACTTGTGCGAAGAGTGTACACTGAGATGAAAGCTCGATAACACCTTTGACATCAAAGGTGAGTCGAAGGGAACGAACCCTTTTCTACTTTGTGTTTTTATTTCGAGTTTCTAAGTCTTCAAATAGCAAAGATGTCCGACGGCAAAGAACTAAACAGGGGATCGGATCGGAACTATAAAGTTGACCCTAAGTTGGCTTCCTGTCGTTGGCAAATTGAATATCAAAAAACAATGTTTGATCATGTTTGTAAACATATATCTTCCCTGTAGCTTTGCATTGTGTCACTGTTGCTTTTAGCTCTATAAAACTTGATTTATTGTTCCCAAAGTTTGAAGCTAAGCCTGTAAGAACGTTTAATAGGCGAATTGTTTATAAGCTGTATTTCCTGGGTGTATTTTCATACATACAATTTATGGGCATGAAACAAACAAAGTAAAAACCTATAATTTCAACAAGTTCCATAACTACTCCTTGTAGAAAAAAAATACTCAATTCTGATTGGCTAAAAATGCAGTGAAGCTTTTGAGTGCAAAAAGTTGTAAGATTATATGAGTGCATTAAATTACAACAAACATTTCTGAAGTTAGTAAAAAGAAACACAAAGACCCCTAATGGCTGCTAATGGTCATAACAAGGTATCCGAAAATGGCCAAAGTTCACGCGAAGCCTTCTGAAGTTCATCCAAAGACTTCCAAAGATGGCCGAAGATCACCCAAATGCTTACAAAGATTTTCCAACTCTATGAGAAGGTTTGCGAATATTTTTTAGAAGATTTTCAAAGGAAGATAAGGGCCCCCACTGCCAAAGTAATCATTATTATAATTTATTATATAGCTGAGACTGTAAACAGTCTACTCAACTATTACTATATTATCTAAAACAAGTCATCACATGATTAAATTTTTCAAATACAGTCGAACCTTCCGTAAGCAAACACCTGAAGCGAACGGTGTCTGCGAACGGTGTTTAAGAGACTTGGTGTCCGCTTATGGGAGGTTAAAAATGTAGTGTTTGTATGAAAGCTGGGAACATGACCAAGTGTCATGCCAAGTGTCCGCTTACAAGTGGCCAGCTCCAGTTGCGGACACTTTTTCTGCTTCCCAAGGGTACTGCAGATGGGAGCTTTGACTGTATTGGGATTTTAAATTTTAAGTTAACATAATATAATAATATGATCAATAATTATTATTGATCATTATCTGAGACTGTTTATTAAATTATTTGATTTATTATAGTTATTTAGCAATCAATTGTTTAATGTAATTTGTTAATAATTTTGTGTCATACTCGACTTTTTAGGGCAATTTCTGAGGAGAAGGTGTTAGACATTGAACAGGACTCTTAACTGTCAGACTAAATGTGTTAAACACAGAATCACCGACACAATACTAAGCTTTTAATATAGACATACCTCCAGACCCTAGATGAAACATGACATTAGAATGATCTATCCCTGATATCTGTAAAAAGAGCAAACAAAACTGATAAGATCACTGTTGATTAATCCAAATCCACTCAGTAGAATACAAATAACAAGCAAAACAAGTACAAATATCTCACAATATTTGTACTCCAGAGCCTGGTTGTTCGAAAGACGATTAACGTTAATCCTGGAGTAAAAGTAAACCGGGCTTTTAATTTCTCTTGTATAAAAGTGTTTTTCACTACTCATGTTTTGTAAAGCTTGAGACTACTCAAAGTCAAAGCGAAAGGACAAAACAGAAAATATCACTGAAAGTTGAAGAACTGAAATAAATGTTCACGCTAATCCTGGATTAGCTTAGTCGTGTTTTGAAACAACCTGGCCCAGGAGACTGGTTAAAAATGTTTTCTGTAGTCTCTGTACGTATGAACGTGCAATGCAAAACATGGTTCAAAGTTTGGATTCCAGAAGAAGAAAACATTGGATAATAAATATCTTATTAGACATTTGTGTGTGCAGTATGTATCACTGTACATTTTTACTCATCATTTTTATTTTGACTCACCCTACGGGCTTGCCAAAATAATGCAATAAGACTCGTAAACATATACCCCCGATACTACACATTAAAACGTCTCTTAAGATAAAAATTAATAATTATATACTGGAACCCACTCCCTCAGAAACCCTAATAAGCCCCTCCCGCTTTACAATTCAACTCGGGTGAGATCGGACATCAGCTTGTAAAGGGGCCTTTTTGGCAGCCTCTATCAGCCCATTCATGATCTCACCCCACCCACCCAACCCATGAATACATGTGAACAGGCCAGACCACAACACCAGGGACAACGTCCCCTACTCTTTTTGAACAGTGATGTGGGTTCTTTAACGTCCCCTACTAATTAAATATGAGAAGGTGTAGGAGACAAGGCCAATGACCAATGACGCGATCATCTGAACTGAGACAAGGTATTAAGCACAGCCACCAAAATGGAGGTCTCAGAAACCAAGGATGGTAATTTTTGCATCCAAGTTAATACAAGGGTTTAACTTTAAACTATCATGCATTATGTGTGAGTCTCACTTTGCTTGTGCATCTAAAATTTTGATCTTGTAATTTCTTACAGCTGGCTCACAAATTAATTTAAGCTTATAAACCTTGAATGATCATTTTCAACAAAAATATAAACTTGATACACTTGGAGAAAGGAATATGCCATGTAATTTAATATTATTCTCCATATTTGAAATGCAGAAATTATTTTTTTATTGTAAAATTATGTAGAAATTTAATCCAAGTTACCCAAAAATATGTTTCTAGTTATGGTAAATCTTCATAATCATCTTTTGAATTTTTGTTTTAGTTCAAATTCAGGGCATTACTGATTAATTCATTCACTAAACTACCAGAGTCAACTTTACATGAACTTGATGTGGTTGTGACCATTCAAATAGCCTCATTATTGAGATATGCTTTCATGGTGCTACAGTGTAGGTGGTTGTACATTTCAAGTCTGTAGTTGAAATACTAGTGTGACCATTCAAATAAAAGCTATTGATCAGTACTTTCATGTGGTACTGTTTATTATGCTGTACAACGTAGTTCTTACTTCTACATTTTTGAGTGCAACCCAAGTGTGTCCATTCAAATGAAAGCCATTGAGCAGTACTTTCATGTGGTACTGTTTATTGTACTGTACAAGGTGGCTCTTACTTTTTAGTAACTCTGTGGGTGAAACCCTAGTGTGTGACCATTCAAGCTATTGAACACCCCCTTTCATGATATGCATGTGGTTCTGTTAATTATATATGACAGGTGTACAAGATGGCTCTAGCTTTTGAGTTTGTGATTGCCCCCAAAGAGTGCAACCATTCATTTTAATTAAAGCTATTGAGCAGTACTTTCATCGCGTGTTTGTTTGTTTTATCTTAATTTTCAATTTTTATCTTGAGCAATCTTGGGAGTCAAACTGTTACGAAAAAAACTGCAGGTATAACCAGATGAACTTACTGTCTTGTTATGCTAATACTTATAATTAACCACCTGCTCAATTGCTGTACCTGTATTTCACTGTTACTCATTCAATTTTCAGCCATTTATCACTCATCTCCAGCAGGGGTATTTTGCCGAACAACAAATGCCAAATGCAGAATGTAGTATTTGACCATATTTAGGGTTAAAAACTCATATATGTACATGTATAAGGTTAGCCTATTTTGCATTCTGGTTAGCCCGCAGATGGTTAGCAGTTTGGTGTTTCTTATGGCAGTCATTATAGACAATGATATAAAGACATCTATAATCTGCATCTGCTAAAAATAAACTATATAGTAACTGGGCAGTTGTTGAAATTCCAGGCTATTTGATGCTACATATAATTATTATGTAACTGTTATTAGTTGTCTGAATATTTTTTCTCAATCTTGGAAGAATATAAACGATGGTGAAAAATTGTAAAATATTATTACTAAGAGTTTCTTATCCACTCCACTCAATGAAACACTAATTTTTTTTTTGAAACACTAATAACATGCAAAATGAGTACAAATATTCCATGTTATTATTCAACAAATCGTAACTGTCCAAATATGGTCATGATGCACTCGATATCTGTCGACCGTACTCAACAGATATCCTGTGATATATGTAATTTTGTATGCGTGCGGTAAAATGTTCAAGTCAGTTCTTGAAATAAAAGTGGAAGTCTTAGTTAGAGTATTTTTTTTTTACATGTAGTTGTGATATCAATTTGTTGAATAATAAAACATTATCCTGCTCAATCTTGCGGAATATCGCCTGATTTTAGCCAACTCAGCAGCGTACGGCCTCGCTGGCTAAGTATCGGGCGATATTCCGTGTGATTTTGCAGTATAAATTATTGTTAAATATTTGTACAGTGTGAAACCGGTTAAACAGGTTCATTGTTGGTAGCCTGCTTAGTGCTCTGCCACGCACAGTGTAAAACACAGTTCAAAGTACATCTGTCTTTTTGGGAAAGACAAAATGTGTAATAAATCCTAATTACACAATCATTAAGTTGATTTTAGTATCAAGTGTCTTGCCCAATTTGTGGTTCCAGAACATATCCATACACTGTACATCCTCCACGGAAGGGTTTTGGTTTGAACCCCCCACTCCACTGGAATTTGCCAGTTTAGTTTCATACTTTCCTGTAGCACTACATACAGTAACATTTTTTTCCTACCGCGAACCAATAATTGTTTTGAATACCCCAAAAAATCCCTACTAAAATCAAAATATACCAAAAAAAAAACTTGCCGAAATTTTCTTACCCCAAAAAATCCCGAAATTGTGAATTTCAATCCAAAAAAATCCTTCGCACCTCCCGTCACTTTAAATCCAGAGTACCCCCTGGGCCTACATGTATCCAAAAGGTGAAAAACAAGTGTCAAAACTACATAATCAATTATAAGAAGCTGTTATTAATAATCATGTAAACTATTTAACATGAAAAAAATATTGCAGGCCACTTCTTTAAATGTAGACATAAAGCTTATTGCAATTTGATGGACCAAAGAAAGGGTCAGAATTATTCATATTTTAAAGATATACTGTAGAGTACTTAATTTTGCAGGGAATTGGCAATATTGGTTATTATATTCCAGTTTTTTTGCATTTTAATAAAAACTGTTCTTTGGATGAATCTGCTGATTTTGTAAATGGCTGGATCCTGAGTTAACAAGTAAAACCCCAGGGGGTTACTCTGGTTAATATTAGTGTGAATTATGCCAACTTTTTAGAGTACTAAGAAAGTCCAATGGCCCAGAACAACCCCGAAAAAAGTCCCTTCTTTCTCGTTAGGCCATCCCCATAAAATGTTTTGTTTCCCATTGCCCGACCAACCCAATTTTTTCAAAAAGTAAAAGAAAAAAGTTACTGATTCAGCCTGCGCCCTTTTCTCGGGCATTTCCAAGTGTATATGGTTTGTTTACATTCTTAAAGTCACTCTGACATCTAAATCAGCCCAGTATAAATGACGTGTTCGAACACTTCTCAGAGTGATATTGGCTCGTTGCAAAATGGTGGTCACAGGGAAGATATAATCAAGGCTCACTTGGAATTATTTATAAATGTATAATTTGTCAATATTTCATTTCTCAGGTTTTCTTCTTTTTTTTTACCGACCGACCGACCGACCCACTTTCACGAGAGAGATGGCGATGGGAAACAAAACATTTTATGGGGATGGCCTTATAAAAAAAAACATCAAGAGAGTGCAAGATAGTTCATGCGTCCACCTTTATTCATGCATCTTTGGCAGACTGCAGTCATTCTTTTAAAGTGGGGTCAGTGATATATTTTTATAACCCTAAAAAAAGTCCCAGCCAAATTCTTTCTACCCCCAAAATCCAAAAAAGGCCTTTGATTTAACACCTTCCTGTCACAAATGTACTACTTAGTAGCTCTGTCACTAAGTACCCCACTTGGGAGTAAAACAGTCCATGTACACTAATAGCCAGATGGAAATCTAACAACTTAGTTCAATGTTTACATCTGGGCCAATCATTTTATGGGGTCCAGCAAACTTAGAATCCCAATGAACAAAACCAGAATTTTTTAAGCAATTATAAAACAAAATTTCATAATCTAATTTGTTATTTGACCAATGCATGCATTTGTGGAAACCAACCGAGACCAGATAATTCACAGCAGTCGACAGAAACGTATATATATATGTACACTCTTGACTGGAAGCGTCCTAGTTTATAGCCATCATGCAGTTTCAATTAGTTCTTTGGCTAAGCACATTTAGATATCGTGTTAACCGGGATCAAATTGCTTGAACAACAATACTCCTGTCCGTATGAACTTTGCAGAGACAAGGACAAGTGAATCCTGTCTATATATAGCGAGACCTCGATCTGCAACAGCGAAATGTTTTCGACATGTTTACACCGCCAAGCCGCCAAATTAAACACGTGTGTGTGATGATATAAAATAAAGCCCTTAGAATTGGAAATAGTAAGCTTATTTCTGTTCGAAATGACCTCTCGTTCGTAAAAGATACAAGAAACGTCGGATAGTTGAAGCATGAACAATGTCAAATGGCCGACTTCCTGAATATAAATATTCAATTTCATAGTCGGCGAAGTGCGCGTGAAAACACAAGGCTTTATAGTGTTTCGAGTTCATTCAATCATCATGTAAATTTGTATAAAATCACAAAGCATCTGTCGGAGCGAGAGACGCGGGGTTATTTCATGGAATAAAACCTACCGCATTGCCGCTTCGTAAAGCGTCAAATACAAACTTTTGTACTGTACCAGCTAGAATTTAGCACAATAATGCTTCGTTTAATCGAAGATCTTGGTTTAAAAACTTGCCCTCGAGGTAAACGATTTGTAAATACACTTTCTCTCAGATCTCTCGGCTGCAAAGCCCTTTGACATCCAGGGGTTGGGTTTAATGGCAGTTTACCAATAGGAGTTATTTCAAATACGCCATTCATCCGACACATTCTACGTGCAAGCGTGCTTATCATTAAACACAAAGGACTTCAATCGTGTTTTCCTTAGCGAAGACACGAAACCCTAAATTCGATAAAGTACCGCCGGGAATTGGCTTAAAAAGTTACCAGCTTGACCAGATAACTGGATTTGAGTTTTCCGACACCTTTCCAGCGCGAAAATTCACACAATTTAACAATAAAGTGAACTAACCTAATCATGCATACCAAACAGTGTGTGTCACTCGACAACACGCAAGACCAGGCAGCGATGAATCAAGCGACGCCTAAGCTGCCGAGATATACAACAAAACACTTACCAACATAAAACTGTTTCGTCTGCCGTTCGGCTGCTCTTTGGAAAGCTTCGAAATAATCGTCTCCAAGTTTTGTCTAGGGAATAAGACGAAATGATTACAATTACAATCACATTTCACACCAAACATGTGCGTGTGAAAATGCCATTCAACGAGGCGCGAACACAAGCACATCTCGCAGACAACGTGGACGACTTCAGTGAACTCAAAACATCTTCAAAATTACCCTTTTCTGGTTTCTCCAAATTCACCCATCACAATCCCTGGTACGATGGTCTTCGCATGTGTGAAAACAGCGAATTTGAAGAACTAAATACGGGATTATTGTTATCGGCGAAAGGTCAACATCTCTTGTGCCTCCACCATCTTTGCATTCCTGGTCGCTCTAACTGGAACCCTGGTCAGCGGTTGCTTCTTGTCACGCGAACTTGACACGCAATCAACAGACCGGAAGGGGAAAGACTGGGTCAAAGTCACGCAAACAAGTCATTGGTAAAGGAGTTAACTGGTATATTTTCGCTTCGGAAAAAAGTCCATGTTGTCCTGCAAACAAGTTATCCGAATAAGTATAATGTCACGCTGATCTTTGCTTCTCCATTCATTACTAATGGCTTTCTAATGTAGCCTTAGCAGTCATGCCGTGATACTAAAGTGCTTCGGCAAAGATGGCAAGGATGTAGGGATTGCCTCAATATAACACGTAAAGCAAAGTAAAAGGACGCGCCTATTTTGCGTGGTTGATTTCATCACGCTCCGTTTAATTGTCCCTGGATTTCCGACCATGCCGAATTCGTCGGATTGGCTACCTACTAATATATGAACAACGGCATTTTTTCTTTTGTAATTATATTCATCAACATAATATATTTTTCAGTATTTTTATTCAGTATAATTTTGCCAACCATGATAATACTTTGGCACCAAAGCTTCCGGTCACGGAATTTGTCTCTGCGATTAGACTAATCTATTTCCTGACAGGGAAAAATATGATGAATTACTTGGAATATCGAATATGTATATGGTGGACATGGAATTTTTACTAAGTGTTTCGATTCTTGGTGCCAACCGCAGGGAAATAAAATGTGGTTTGCGTGATCATTTATGACCGTTTTATACACATGAATGAGTTTATTTGATCAACTTTACACTCTGGCTTGTATTAAAATACACTCTTGACCAATCCGTATGGCATGACATTTTTGCTATATTTCCCGCCACTATATTCGGAATAATTTTCCGCAAAATATGCTTCCGCGATTAAAAATATCAACATCACTTTTTTTAATGCAAGAATGTAGATTTTGGCTTTTACCATTTATGTGCGTGTTTCTTTCGTTAAAAATATTGAATTGAATTATGACAGGATTCTTTATTATGAATAATTTATCTCCCAGAAAATATCTGTTTTTCTGAGTCGCAAAACTTAGATCCTGCAAACACTTATGTTGAAATATTAGTTAGTAAGGAAGTACTTGGGTGTGGACGTTTTCTTTGATGACAAATTGGACACAGTCATAGCGTGTCGTGAATTTATAACCACTGATTCCGTTGTTGCGTGCGTTGTAACAGACACAGTCATAGCGTGCCATGAACACTGATTTCGTTGTCGCGTGCGTTACAGATTTTGCGTGTCAGTACCGGACATCTGTATCATCGTGGGATTACTTGCAATATTCTTTGTCAACAACTGAAATTCGATATCCGCCCCGGTAGAATATTTATTTTGTTTGCGTGACTGATTGAGTGCGTTGGTCTCGTGTTTCTCGACTGCTGCAGTGCTGGTCTCGCGGGCACTGCCGATTGCTGCCTCGTCCCCAGTCGCTCGCGCTTCGGCTCGGAAAAAAAATGTATCGGCGAAAAGCGGGGGCGAAATATTCACGAGACGGTGTTTTTATCACGTTATTTATAATCGATTCACAAAATTCTGTTTTCGGCGTATTGGGTAATTTAGAAAGTTATTGTTCTTAGTTTTGCGGCACGTGAATTCAATGTCCCGAATTATCATAATTAGATTCACAACTTTTGTTGCCATACACTAGAACGATTTCGCATAAGCCGATTTTTATATGCTAATGATACCATTTACATGCTGATGTAGAGGAACAATAGAGAATTCCTTGCGCTGAAATAAACTATTGTGTAAAATTCGAATTTGTGTAGATACCAGCGTGTAATATACGTTTGGTGCGTGTGGTACGTACACAATTTCGAATTTTAAACAATAGTTTATTTCAGCGCACCTAATTCTCTATAGGGGCAAAACCTGCAATTTTGTGTCCAAGCTTTCGTCGCGGATATAGAATTTCAGGAATTGATACACGAGGGAGGTAACTCTAGTGTACTGTATTGTGATGTGACAGAAGCGGAATTGCAAAAAAAGCCTTTCAAAAAGAAGTAAAGTCTAATTTTCACAATTTTACTCCTTTGAAAGCCAATAACTTTCAACGAGTCTTAAAATTGCAAAATCTACTTCTGTCAGCGGAATCGACTTTCAAAATGCAGAGATTTGAAGCTTTGTACACCTACCACTAAAATTTGGCTTATGAATTTTTTCATGATTCTCAAGGGTCCTGAAACCTTGGACACAAAAATTGCTTTTCCGCTAATTCTAAAGTTAGAATTGTATGACTAAATTGCGTATCTACAAGTAAAACGACAATCTGATAGTCCCTATTAAGTTTCAGCGGATTCGTACTTTCGAGAGCTTAGGGATTTAAAGCTAAAGACGATAACACCGGGGGGGGGGGGGGGGGGGGGGGGGGGGTGGTTGGGTGGAGGGCAACATATTTTTGTGAATCTGAATCCGCAGTTAGCCCGTTCCAGGCGTTCGCGTTTAGTGGGGAGTGGTACTCGGCTAGTGATGTACGCTAGAAATCAGGATGAAATCACAATCAGGAAAATAAATCACGGCAAAGAAATGTCACACTTACTAATCTATTTTGGGTTCAACATACGCTTCACCCTTCAAATCGGTAAGCGGGAAATGTATTTTAGCCAATTGTTCAGGTGGCTTTTTAAAGTCCTTTAAGCGTCTATGTCACCGCAAGAGTTTTCCTCTGAAATATGTCAGGCCTATAACCTAACCATGGCCTGAAGCGAAAGGTGGGAAGAAAGGAGAGCGGACTGGGAAGAGGAGTTGTAACGAAAATGTAAGAAGTCCTTGCAAGAGAAAAATCTAAAAGTATGGTTTCACACAGAAAACCACATTTAACTAATAACTATCCTGAAAAAAAAAAATTGAAATTGCAAAAAGAATGGCCATTTCCGAGTTGACTTTGCCTCTGTTTCAAAACGAGTCGTGGTGAGAAAATAAATTTAATTTGCATCAAATGAACATCCGAGAAAAAGTCACTTTTGGAACCAGGATTCGTTTTGAAGCAGAGTCAAAAGGAACTCGGAAATAGCCTAGTGTCCACCGGAAACGCGGTTCACTAACACCCCGGGAAGTATAGGACCCAGATTCAGCTCTTCCCGGTTATTTTACTAAATACTACGAGTGACGTGAACGGAGTTGCTAGTTGTCCCTTTCCACCCGGCCGTCAGTGAACCCCATGCACCGCGGAGACTGTACATATCTTTCCCCAGACGTTGACTCACGCAACCATCTGGAGAGGATGTGACGCCATACGCTTGTCCCGTCTGTCTCGCTATCGTATTAAATTTTATAGTCTGCCTAGCAGGCTCACGTTATCAATTCAATTCAAAAATCCCTCTGACTTTCAAATAGGAGTTGCCGTGCGGCACAAAATTAGGGCGATTTAATTTTGCAGATTCACGATTTTATGTGTTCTGCGATTGAAATAGACTGGCTTTTCGTGCAGTTAAATTTTTTCGAACCTTCATCTCCGCTAGCCTGCGCAGGCCTGGCAGAGACTGGCTTATTGGTGCCTACATCTCTGCTCACACTGGGTCTCGATGGGGAGTACTGGGACCAGCTAGTGCCAAGAACTGCCTGCCATGTCATAAGTTCTGACAACAGGTCGGCTGTTTCGCGTCCAGCTACTGACAACGGCCGGCATGGACACAGTGCGTGGCTAAGGGATTGACACCCCGACACTTTGCACTCGTGTTGCGCTATTCTGCACTCGTGTTACATGAAAGCTGCACTCCTTTTTAGCCAATCGACAGAATGGAGTAAATTTTTTCAAGTGTATTAGGCCATCCCCATAAAATGTTTTATTTCCCATCTCCCTCTCTCTCGTGAAAGTGGGTCGGTCGGTCGGTAAAAAAAAAAAAGAAAAGCCGAGAAAACGAAATATTGACAAATTCTACATAAATAATTTCCAAGCGAGCCTTGATTATATCTTCCCCGTGACCACCACTTTGCAAACGAGCCGATATCACTCTGAAAAGTGTTCGAAGATCGTCATTACTGGGCTGATTTAGATGTCAGAAGTGACTTTAAGATGTAAACAAAGCATATCAAACTTGGAAGCACCCGAGAAAAGGTCGCAAGCAATGAATCAGAAACTTTTTTTTTACTTTTGAAAAAATTGGGTCGGTCGGGCGATGGGAAACAAAGCATTTTATGGGGATGGCCTTAGTAAGAATTATTACAAAGTGCGACGACCTGTTATTTCAAAGTGCGACAAGTGTTATTACAAAGTGCGACGAGATTATTACAAAGTGCGACAGTGGTATTACAAAGTGCGACGATTATTACAAGTGCGACAGAATACCTCGGCCCATCCTTTTGGCTCTTACTTCCGGTGCTGAAAGAAATGGAAGAAGAGGGGTCGAGAGGCTAAACTAGGACATAGACCTTGTCTAGTTTCTAGGCCTCTTCGCAGCGGAAACGAATTCTCGGTCATGGCCCGGAAAGAAGCCACACAGCCACTTCAACAAAGGGTCTTAGCTGCGGGTCAGTTTTGACAGATATAACAGTTACACGAAATGCTTTCTTCAGACAAAAGAGTAAGTATAACACGTGATGTAGTGCCAGGGCCCGCGTTGCCAGGCTATCTTTATTCATATCAAATTAAGCTTCACATCTAAAATTGCATTGTTTTTCGGCAACTGATCCGGACGGTTGGGGTTGTTTTACACTGCCCTTTGTACCGTTGACATGTTGCTTTCTGGCCACGGTCGAAACAAGCTAAGAAAAAAAAAAAACATATATATATTTGAGTTTTTGATTCAATCATATCATATCATGCTGAAAAAAATATATCATGCTTTTTTAATTTCCTAATGACCCAATTAAATCCTATCACCATCCGACGGCTAAGTATCAGGCGATATTCCCCGCGATTTCGCAGGGATAATTGTAAAATATACGTTGTTGCATCAGCCTTGCAGTAGACTCTGGATTTTGTATATATCAACTTTTCATGAAGCACTTTGAAACTACGATCCCAGTTTGTTGAGCAACGATGTCAAAGTGACGACTTAGGTTACAAATTGTAAGATTTGTGGAAAACTAGTGGCAAAATGAATTCTGTAGATACCTGTAGGTATATGTAGGGGTCTCAAATTGCTCTGATATACACCTATTTCAATTAACGTTGTCGGATAGAAATGTTTTTAAAAAGCCCGCAAGCCAAGACCCGAAAGGTAGCATGGGTGAAAAGTAGAAAACTGCTGCACGCAACGAATACTAATGAGAAATAACATGTAAAACATTATTTATAACGTTTCCGTTTTGTTTTAAACCTGTAGAAGTAAGCTACTTTTAGCCAAACTAAATTTTAGGCAGAATCAGCTAGTGAAAAAAACATGGAAAAAACAATTAAGACGAAATCCATTAGAAAATCGAGTAATATTTATGGCCAGTGGACAAAAATCCTGTATTACGACGCCATAAGCTTTCACGCTTAAACTAGACATTCATGAGCCATACCTTAACAAGTATTCACCAAATAATATAAAAAAAAATTGAAAAATTGCTGCCACCTCTCATGACTCAACCTGATTCACGGGAGGAAACTCATGGCGGAAAGCAATTTAAGGATTGTGGAGTTATATTATTTGGTGAATACTTTTAAGGTATGGCTCATGAATGTCTAGTTTAAGCGTGAAAAGCTTTATGGCGTCGTAGTACAGGATTTTTTGTCCACTGGCCATAAATATTACTCGATTTTCTAATGGATTTCATCTTAAAATACATCACGTGCGAAATAAAAACGTGTAGATTTATTTTCCAGCGATATGCAAATTCTAATGAATACCCAGACTACCATTTGGTCTTGTCTTGTAGGCTTTACGCTTTTATCCGATTTTTATCCGACAACGTTAATTGAAATAGGTGTATATTGCTGATGGTAATAGTTAAAACGTACTTACGTCGTTTGGTTGGTGGGGCGGGAGTCGGAGCACATCCTTGACCGTGACCTGAGGAATAAAATAACTGGGAACTAGTTTACTTACAAAACAAAATGAGGTGTGACCAGTGAGAGTTGCCCAGCTGAGGAAAGAACGTTATGAAAAACGACTAACTGTCCTGACTGACTGACTGACTGTCTGACTGTATGTCTGACTGACTGTCTGTCTGACTGACTGCCTGACTGACTGACTGACTGACTGATGACTTACTGTCTGACTGACTGACTGACTAACGGACTGACTGACTGACTGAATTATTTGACTAACATAATGCCTGTTTAAATCATTGATTGAATGACTGAGACTGACTGAATGAACTGACTGATTAACTGACTGTCTGTATCAGTTTTGTCTGTCTGTCTGTCCTGTCTGTCTGTCTGTCTGTCTGTCTGTCTGTCTGTCTGTCTGATTGAAGTACTGATGCTTGACTGAATTACTTACTGAATTCGGGCTTACTGAATGACTGACTGACTGACTGACTGACTAATTGTTAACTGTTTAAATTTACAGCCCCAGGGGCCCCTGAACGGTCAGGGCCCTGACCCCCTCGGAATTTTCAATGACCTGGAGAGGAATTGTTCTCTGGCTAGGGGTGTTATTAAATTAAAGTCAGTTTCTTTTTCTGAGTCGTAGAAAGACCTGACAATTAGCTGCTAAGAGTTAGTTCTGGCTTGTAATGTTTTGTTGCTCAGCTACAATAGGCTGTTTTTGACCAGTGAGTAGCTCAGGCCAGGAATGTGCGGGCTTTATTCCGACCTGCTTGGGCTAGCCATTGACCTACTGGGGGAGGGGAGAGTTAATGACAACTGATTACTGGGGTTTGCATGTCTGGCGGGTACGTTTTGTTGAGTCTGGTCATTAAAATAAATAAATAAATAAATGAAATAACACCCGACCTCCGATGGCCATTTTGTGTTTAATCCAGTCCACATAGGAGCTAACGCGAGCAAACACACTGTAGGAGCTGTCTGCTTCACAACGAGGATTTCCCCAGCTCACAGCCCCATGAAGAAAAAAACGCCCATTCTCTTCACAAACAAATGGTCCCACCACTGTCACCCTGACAGCCGCTGATCACGTTTTCCTGCTGTCGCATATCCTGCACACACCATGCTCTGTTGATCCACTGGAAACCAAGTCCTTGTTTGCCTCTGCGCATGTCTGGTGGTCCACTACAGGCATGATAGCTTGTTGAAGAATATTCGCTGGTTTACCACCGCCAATCGTTCTTCCCCAACCTAACATGAATGATCTTACACTTATTAAAAATGTAACAGCGGTTTTCAATTGAATGGCGAAAGAAATCCAGAATTGCTTCGGTTTTGCTTCACTACGCTCATTGATTGGTTACTCAGCCAATCAGGTGCAAAACCAAAACCAATCACGACTTACTCACAAGCGTTTTCCTATCCTTGGCGCCGGCTACGTGTATTTGTTTCTAGTTTTTCATCGGTTTCGTTTTGTTGTCTACGTTTGTTGTGATTGCTATTGTAAATTTTTAATTGCTTTGGTTTTGCGACACTAATTGAATACCGCTCTATAACAATTCGTCTAAGACGAGTAATTCCAGGGGCACTCAGGGATATTTGTATAACTACACAGTTTGATCTGTTCGGATTCTTTGGTTAAATATAAAGGGGCAGATATAGCAAACCGCATGCTCAAGGGAGAACGACAGTGTCTCTTTCCCCCTCTCTTCCTCTCTCTACCCCCATGTTAGGGAACGAAATCTTCTTGCCCAAATTTCAAGTAAACATTTAATTACATAACTGGAACATATTCGAAACGGAAGAAAGAAAATTAATATTGTATTGTCTAAAGTTAATCAATGCTCTGTGAGAAAATTTATAGTAAGGAAATAAGTATAGGAAATCGTATGAAACGCGAGTGCAAATTCGTGATTTATGGGCACGAGTGATGTTTTGAAAGTTCTCAAAATTGCACGAGCCTTTAGGCGAGTGCAATTTGAGAACTTTCAAAACATCACGAGTGACCATAAATCACTAATTGCACGAGCAATTACTTCTCTACTTGTCCGGTACCGTTTATCACAATTCCGTATTGCACTCTATAACCTATTTATGCATTCGTCATTGACCAATCAGAAAGCTCCATATTTTGTTGAGTATATTATAAGGACAAGTATAACCGGAATAATTTTTTGTTAGCGGGGAGATGGGGCCTATAACCTAGATTTTAGAATACGGTCTTATCGTATTCTACACTGTATCCATGCGCCCTGAAAACGTGATTTAGCTTCAATACATTTTTGATATACAGTTGGGGTACCTGTTATGTAACACTTCGTCCCAGTGGGTACTGCCTGCCCTTCCTGTGGTAAACAGACAGTACTGACTCGATCACTCAATACCACTGGTTTGGCAAGTGTAATCACAGCGATGTCATTGCGTAAATGCTGCATGGAGAATCCTTCGTGAAAACAGACAGCTGATACATCGAGTACCTGCTCGGCCCCTTCCTCTACTGTCTGGTCATGTTCGCCTGCAAGGATGATAAATTCAGAGATAAATATGAAGTACTAGTGATCATACACCTATTTCAATTAACGTTGTCGGATAGAAATGTTTTTAAATGCCCACAAAGCCCGCAAGACAAGACCGAAAGGTAGCATGGTTAAAAGTAGAAAAACTGCTGCACGCACCGAATACTAATGAGAAGTAACATGAAAAACATTATTTCTAACGTTTTCCTTTTTGTTTTAAACCTGTAGAAGTAAGCTACTTTTAGCCAAAATTAATTTTAGCAGAATCAGCTAGTAAATAAACATGGAAAAACAAATTATCTAATTCAGGGCAAACCAAATACATCACGTCCGAAAATAAAAACTTGTAGATTTCTTTTCCACCGATATGCAAATTATAATGAATACCCAGACTACCATTTGGGCTAGTCTTGTAGGCTTACGCTTTTATCCGATTTTTATCCGACAACGTTAATTGAAATAGGTGTATACATTAAGCTCTGACCAAACGGAGGCACAATTGGACGCAAGTTTTGAAATATGAACTCGCGTACAGATCTTGTTTTTTTTTGCAAGTCGCAAAAATCAATTTCAATCAATTTCAATGCTCCTGCAATTCGGCAATCAAAGTAAACAACAAAACTTGCGTTGGGTGGCCTAACGGTGAAAACCTTGCGTCTACTTGCGCTCAAATGTGTCCCCGTTAAAATGAACGCACGCGTCATCGCAAGTCAACGCAAGTGCGCACAAGCCCTGGCAACTTGTATCTTCTTGCGTCTCCGTTTGGCCAGTGCTTTACTCTTTTTTCCTAAATGAAATTGATTTTTACAAATATGAACACGAACGTAGAATAATTTTTTCTTCAGGGTACTAAACAAACGTTGCATGTTGTTGTTGTTTTAATTTGTTTGTTGTTAGTGTTGTTGATATAATTGCCCAAGAACAGAACATGACCTGTTTTTGATTCTGTGTTTTTCAGTGAGACAAACAAACAAACAAACAAACAAACAAACAAACAAACAAACAAACGAACGAACGAACGAACGAACAGACAGACAGACAGACAGACAGACAAACTAACGGATTCTAGAATCATAACGCCCTCTACGAGGCAACGTGTAGCTAAAATACAGTCAACTCTCTCAAAGCGGACACCACTGTAAGGCGGACACCTCTCTAAGGCGGACATGATTGGCTGATCCCGATCGCGAATCAAGTTTCTCTTATTTTTCTGTAACGAAGCTCTCTATAAGGCGGACAGCTAGAGCTGGTCCCGAGAGTGTCCACCTTAGTGAGAGTTCACTGTACCATGACATAAATGCCCCTTACAACGCTGCAAAGCGAGTAATGTAAATCCAGCTTACCTACAACGACTTTGTAACGTTTTGGCGAGGCGTTTCTCACCACACAGTGTGCTGCGGTAACCACGTGCCTTGGTGAAATGAGAGACCCGCCACAAATATGATAGAGCTTTCCTCGCACCTTAACTCGTAACGATATCTGCCATGGCCAGGAATTCGGCGTGGCGTCTGTACCTCCAACTACACGGGTAGTAATTGGTCGCCTACCGCATGCAGCTATTGAAATAGAAACAAAAAAAAAAATTTTACTGAGAGATCATTGTTTCTTTTTGTCTCCATACTGCAGAACCCATGTCAGCGAGTCTTGAAAAAGTGCGAGCCATTTCGGTTAGCCTAAATAACGCTCTGGTTAGCCTACGTAGTGCTCTGGTTAGCGTAAGTTAGCTTAGGTAGCTTGCGGTTAGCCTTTATATTGGGGTTAGGGATTTATGTCTTACATGGCACGCCTGCTGGCTCGCACGGTTCGCTTTGCTTCGCTTGTGCACACTCATGTCAGCTATTATAAGTGCTAATTTTCGTCCATGGTAGGGTTCCTGATGTGTCTGAGTGAGTGAGAGAGAAAGTGAGTAAGGGATCGAGTGATTGATTGATAGACAGATTGGGTGTGTGGCTTTTGGTGAGTTGGTGAGTGAGTGAGAGCGAGCAAATGTATTGGAAATAGGGAGCAATGAGTTCTGCAATGAAGTCGAAATGTGTAGTTCGTTACGTTCTTCCTCTTGAGAATTCAGGAAAATAAAGATTTAAATAACGTGTTTTCATAGGTCACGTTCAATAATTCTGTCTCTGTTAGTGGGCACTTTGAGGAGGACAGAAACGGAGGCGAGTATAAATTTTTGTTATCCAGATCATGAAGTTTTTACCCAGAAACCTATTGTATTAAAGCCAACATTTCATGCATCGCGTTTTCCGATGTTTTTTTTTTAGGTGAGCTATTCTATCGAATCTGCCGGGTTTATTCCGTTGTCATTCTTCTCAAATCATATAGCAAACGTTTAGGGGGACCCGAACGAGAAAAATTGAGGTAAAAGACTTGGAATGTCGTTTTTCCTGTTTTTCCTTTTGAAGGGATATTTGTGTAACTCCTCCTTCTCCTCTTTGTGTAACTCTTCCTCCATTTGATATGTTCGAATTGTTTTAGTTGAATCTGATTAAAGTGGAACACAGTTTTTAGGGAACGAAATCTCACTACAAGAATTTACTAGTTGCTGCTGTCTTACCAAAACTCCTAGCTGACTGTTTTTGGTACCTAAAACGACATTTTTTTTCGCTCCGAAAAACAACAGGCATTAATATTCGCATATTGCGAAATTTGAAAAATTCCAAATCAGTCGAATACTCCAATTTTTCATCACACAGTGCGAATATCTGAGGCGATTAGAACAGGTATTCCATCGAAACGATCCACTGGGTGCCCTTATAAAGTATTTTATCGCAAATAAACTGGTTATGTTTTCTTTTTTATATTTTTAACTTCAGCAAAACATAGCTGGTACGCTACGCGCGCGGTGCCGCCCGATGCGGTGCCGCCCGGTTTCGTTTACCAATAATCATGATTATATATACTCACCACAGGATATCGTAATTTTGGACAATCTGATTGGTTACCTACTCAAGGCATATGAGGCAATGTACCATTACTACCTTATTTGGGAAGCCCGCTAATTACGATAAATATCCTATTTTTCCTCTGTTTTTTCCTTCTGTTCTTTCCCCAGTAATTTTTAATTGCAATATCCTGTGGTGAGTATATTATAAAACAATTATTCCACTCAATCTCGTCGTACATGAAACCCATAGTCAACTCGGCTACGCCTCGTTGGCTATGAGTTAATGTACGACTCGATTTCGTGGAATAATTGTTAATTATAAAATGACTCGAGATGAAAATATGTCGCTTTCCTAGCCGCAAAACAAGGGCGGATGGGCAGCTTGAAAAAAATTGCGACGGCTTACAAAAACCACGACTCCATTTCTGTAACGCTGACGAGATCAATTTTGGGTTGAATATCATATTTATTTAATACGAAATATTGGTCAATATAATCCCTCATAAATGCTCGACTTTTGATATTTATCTTGTGAGATTTCTTAAGGCTTACTGTTTGCAATTATAGATAGGAGATGGGGAAAATTTATCTAGCTTCCATAAATTTTGAATTTATGTAATTCAGTTTTCCATACCTTGATTTCCATGGGCGAACAACAACCCGTTGAGTAACATCAGCGCAAAAACCTCTGCGACGTACATCTTGAGCAGTCAGAAAGCTTTAAGTCAGTGAAGTGCTTTCAACAAACGGACTCATTGATGCTTCACGGCCCAACATGGAGTATTTACCTAAACATAGCTCGCACCTGCTTTCTGTGTTGTCCTGTTATGTCCTCAAACGGCTGCCTGCCTTTGCATTGCATGTGCAGATTTCCAAACACAACTGCGCTACTGGAGTAAACACTGCTGATGGCGAGTGTTCTAGTTGTCGTCCATTCCGCATTTTTTTCTCGTTAATTCCATACTGCACAAGCGTCTCTTAGCATATACAGCCATTACTGACATTTTAGAAGAGACGGCTGTATGATGTCCACGAAATAAACCAGCAGTCACCATATCCTGTTAGGTATTCCTCAGGGGTCCTCAGGGCTCCTCAGAGGTCCTCAGGGCATTAGATAAAGGTGAATTGCCATGCATCTCGTTTGGGTGACACACCTTGTTTTTTACAGCTGCAGTCTAATATTGTCATCCTGTTCGAAAGAAGCCCCTGTTTTTTAAAATCTGAAAATTAACATTTTTTTCAATCTAAAGCATATTTTGGTTTAAAAGTCCAGTACCAGAAAATATTTTCCTTGCGAGTAACAAGTCCATCCTTGCATTATCAATTGAATTATATAGAGGGTGGTAAAAAAGGGGGAGTCTAGATCATGTTTCACGGAAAATGAAATGGGTCAATTTCCATTACACAAAAAAAATAAAATACCCATTTCCCGCTTTCACGAAAAAAAGGGCCGATTTTTATTTTATTCACGCACAATTTTAACCTGTGACCAGGCGCTCCTCTCCCTTTCTGCGAAAAGGTCATCTGATCGCACCCCAGTACCCTTTCCCCCACAATGTTATTGCCATGTTTTATATAACTATCCGCCATTCCTCATTCTGCCGCCAGCAATAAGGTAATTGAGCTCTTTTTTTTTTTCAACCACCACGTTCCTCCATCCCAGACTTGTAATTACAGGGCCGTTAGCCGTTGTCCCTGGCCGATGGGCAGCAGGTCCTCGTACATGTTCAGGGAAGGGTTTCGGCCTTGAAAACTGTCGGATAAGTGCGGTGACTTACCGCGTTGTCTTTTGCCCAATTTCTTAAGTTGCCCAAGTTTTTATGAGCTTTTGATAATGGTAATCGGATTTCTTTTATTTTAAATCAAGGCTTTTCCGTTTGAAATGTTCGATATACGTCTAAAACATAGAAACTAATGATGCTATAGAACTAGTACGCCCGCTCGATTCTGCCGTGAGAAAAGCAAATTAAATGCTGCACAAAACAATTGAGGAGGCCTGGCCATTCTCACACCAAGTTATCAATCAACCACCAAAGCGTAAACAGCTGAAAAAAACAATTAACTTTTCCTACGACCATTTTTGCTAAGAATGTTCTGTTAAAACATTTGCAATTGATATCTTCAAGTTATTTTTTGCTAATGGTATATTTTCGTTTCATGAGACTTTGTTTAGTTTACAGGACGCTTTTTAAAAAAAGCCCCTTACAGAGGAAAACGAAGAAACAACTGATCAATGTGCTACGTCAGGTGTAAAGGTGATTTTTTATTGACATTTATGATTTCATTTATATTTAGGTTTAATCCTCCTTATATGACGCCAATGTAAACATTTGGCACCGATGGTAAACATCGTCACCAAGTTTAGTGCAGCTCGTCACGCTATCTTTTGCTTTTCTTCCCTGTATTATTTTTTATGAGCTCTAAACTAAAACACGTGAATGGAACATTAATTCAAAGATGGAATCTCGCTTACATAAACACAGATGATTTCTAAGCATTATTTTACCACTTGTTTCATACAAATGGACTTAACTTGAAAAACGTTAGACCGTCGTTTTCAAGTTAACGTTTTCGCAATCCGTTTCAATCTTGTCCAATTTTGACCATACCCGGTTCTTTGTAGCTTACTATAGTATTTGTTTTTGTGTGTTTTTTCTATGCTTTGAAACCAATATGTAGTTGTTTCAATATATTTTAAGACTAGTTTCATGTAACAGAATTGCCGAAAATAGCGTGACATAGCCCCCCAAAAAACATTATTTGATTCTTCTGAAATCTCCTAGATTTGACTATCTACTAAGTACTTTATGCCACACAGTGTCACATAAACTTGATCCACCTTCAGTACTGTATGGGAGAAAAATTATAAAACGAGATTTCATCGCACAACTGTTTTAAATTACACTAATACCAAAGTAAATTAGATACAGCTGATGCCTCTAAAATGGGCAACAGATTCATCTTAAAATGTTAATTTAAAAATTGGGATAAAAATGGCTTTTTGGTTAATTCTTTAAATAACAGATAAATTATTTATCTTGTTTCAGTAATTTCACCTTACAATGTCAATACAATGGATCCCTGCAAACCCGGATACCACAATCTGCTTGCCGTTATGTATTAATCCTTTGACTCAAAGATTCGTCAATTCGCCAACTATTGCAATTTTTACTTTAGCTCAGTGGTGAATGAAACTGAAACTCTGGTGTGTGACCATGCACCCAATGAAAGCTATTGAGCAGTACAAATGTACTTTCATGTGTTTATTATACTGTATAAGGTTGCTCTAACGTTTAAGTAAGTCTGTGGATGCAACCATAGTGTGTGACCATTCACATGAAAGCTATTGAGCAGTACTTTCATGTGGTAACTGTTTATTATGCTGTAACAAGGTGGTTCTAACTTTAAAGTCCTGTGGATGTAACCCTAGTGTGTGACCATTCACATGAAAGCTATTGAGTAGTACGTTCGTGTAGCTGGCTGAGCTAGGTTCTTAGGAAGATTGTTATAGAAACATTGTGGCGCCGGGCGATGTTCCCGTATGTACATTGACTGGTAAGGAGACTAAAGGCAATCGTCAACTGGGGATGCAATCTTCACATTACGCCAAAGACTTAGTAGTTTATTTTAAAGAACATTTCATTGGCTGAGCCGGGGAAGCTCTATTTAATTTGAATCAAAGTACAAAGTATTGAAATCAAAGGACAAAAGGGTGAAATTGAAGTTCAAAGGCTACTGAAAATCATTCGCTGATTTGCTAAAGAGAAACCGTGGACGAGAATTAGCCAAACACATGAAGGCTGTTTCCATGGTGATTGGTGGCCGTCTTCACGGTTGACAAAAAATCAAACTCCAGCTTTTTCAAAATGGCTGTGTTTTTTTAGTAAAGAAAGATTCAGAAAATCAGACGAAAATGTAATTGAGCAACTCAGAGTACAGGCCAAAAACCCTGCGAGCTCGTGTAATTTTGTTAGCCTTTGAACAAATTACCCGTGTTTATTTATCCCAAATTACACTCGAAATCATGCGATTACGTTGACTATCATTTTTCCAGTTGAAATCGAGTATTTTTTTTAAAGGGAGCTGCGAGACTGTATTACTGAAGCTTATATATCTGTCCGGATATTATGGACATGAGAATGAAACGCCAGTACTGAGCAAAAAAGTCATTGGGTTCGGACGAAGTATAATCAAAGACCGCTACAGTGGAGCATCTGGTACAGATTTTAAGACGTCAGGTCTGACATCATCATGGTGTGATTTGGTTTGAGAACCGGTCGGCACATCCCCACCAAGGAGTGCCCCACATGTACTATACTGTGACAGTGTTTCAAGTTTCTTCTGAGTCATCATCATTCGTCATCAGTACAGAAAGAAGTCCCTTTCCTTTACTTCTTTGCTATATGATGTGACCTGATGGGAATCTGGCATGTATCTTTTTTTCTTTCCATAACTCGCTCGTAGTTCGTCTGATATTTCCTTGAGCATGGCTGTAGTGTATTCCCTAATGAAATCAGCCATCTCGCTGTCTTCAGTTGGTTCTTGTTCCAAGATCTCTCTTGCTTCTGTAAAAGAGTCGTTGATTATGGCGATGAAAATGTTTATTAGGAAGACGGTCATGCTGAAGAAATAAATGAAGATGAAGAATGGCCCCAAGAAGCGGTCAATTGTCTCCAGTTCGTGATAATTGGTGCCTTTACCAAGGATCATCTCGAATATGTTCACCAATGACCTCGGGAATGTCGAAAACATGTACGCTGACGACCCAAATATCATGTGGCCCATCATGGCGAATCCCATCAGCACCACAATGAACACCATAGAGTACGACAACATAGGACCCTTGGACATGCTGATGCTTTTAGCCATGATGGAGATATGCTTGTTAAATTTCAGGATCCGGAGGAACTTCATTGTTGCGAGGAATATAACTAAGGCTAGCAAAAGCTCTCAATGTCAGTCCATAGTGACACATAGTCAAAGCTCATTCGTGCATATGGATTCGCGCGGACCTTCTCTATCAGTCTCCTGGTGTATTCCGACTTGAAGAAGAATATTACAATCGTTGAAATTGTGAAACAGATGAATGCCAGCTCTATGACATTCCATATGTCCTTAAAGTACCTACATCTCAATTGGCGCATTTCCCTTATTTGCGTAAATATCGAAAAAAGAAGTATTAAGACGATAAGTACGTTACAGCCAATGAAGATACCACTGCTGAGGCGAGTTGCCAGTGCCGATAAAACGAAATAGGCTCGATGCGGTAAGAAGGCGTTATGCCTCCAGTTGGCAGAGATTCGAACGAATAACGAGTGAATGCAAACAGATTGGTTGAGGGCTGGAATGTGATAAGTTCGAACAAAACAAGTCTCGTTCGTCTGTTGATCCAAATGTCTTCCTGGAGGTTAGAGATAACCTCCCGAGCCGTCCGTATGTCATATCCTAACTCAGCCACGAGTCCACCGCCCTTGTATGTGTTGGCGGGCCGTAACAAGCGGTAAAGTACCAAGGAGCTCGCATCTTGGAATTTCACGGTATGCTCACAAGCTATTGGTATCGTTGGATATGTCACATCACTGTTACTACTACTGCTACTGTTGCTACTACTGTTGCTAAAGTCACTGTTACTACTGCTGCTGCTGCTTTGGCTGGTTATGTACGAAGGCGACACGTCAATCAAATCTAAACTTTCTGAAGCGTCGTCAACATTATCATCTGTGTAGTCATGGTAACATCGAGGAAACCACCGTTTTAACTCAGGGAAGGTGGGCCAAGAATAACATGGCTCTAAGAAGAGAAAATAATTACTTTACCTCAGTTTGACAAATAAATATAACCCAAATATATAGGGCGATCTTTGATTACATTACCATCTTCAGCATAAATGATAAAGATACGATACGTTGACAGCGACTTAGCCTCTAGTAGTCGACTGTGAAATCTAGCGATACTTAATACGTAATGAGTATTGCAATATGTAATGAGTATGTATATCAAACTCGAGAGACAGTATATCATCCGATTTCCAACCTCGAGAATATAGTTGGAAATACAACGGGTAACGGGGTACTTCTGACGAAATTCTGATTGACTCAAACAAGAGAAGATGGAATTCCATATTTCCATATTTCCCTATACTGCAAGGTGGTTTGGTTTTTTGTTGTCTAAGTGGCTCTGGTAATAGTTGCATGCCGCAAACTAACCTGGTTTGACTCGGGTCTGCCGTAAGCGAGGAAGGCCTACAATAAATGATTTCTTGTTGGAAAAGAAATCCTTCTCTCTAAACTTCCTTCCATTGTACCATGTTGTAGAGTACAAGCTAGGAAGCATGTAGTTTTCACACCACCACCAAAATGTGTGCACATCTCGAACCTATGTAAAAATAAACTAAGGTTATGAAGGAAAACCGGAATAGCTGACTTAGTTAATATTTCTCTAACGTTAGGAAAATAAACTAGACACCGTATGTTCTAGAATAAAATTTGGCTGGTGACAGCGATTCTGGCATGCACATAAGCAAGTAACGAAGAATACTACGAAAAGAGGAAGAAATGACGCAATAGCTTAATTATTTTTTATTAGGCCACGTGGAGCATGCACATGCAAATAAGTTTCCCTCGACCCTCTTCTCAGCGCTAGCGGAAGTAACAAACTCTAGAAGAGTGGTTGAGGGACGGGACTAGGGTGGAGAGAGGTACTGTGAGAGTAAAGAGCCTTGCCCAAGAACACAACACAAGGACCCCGGCCAGCGCTCGAACCCGGACCGCGCGATTCCAACGCACTAGCAAAGCACTACCGTCAGTGTCTCCCATTGAAAGTAAAATACCAAGAGTTGTTAGAGCGGTTTTCAGTTGAGTGTCGTGAAACCAAGACAAAAGCAATTACAATGGCCAATCACAGCATACTAAAATAACACAATGAACCAATGAGAACTCAAGGCAAACTACACGTAACCGGCACCACGGCGCGGGAAAACGCGTGTGACCAATTCGCGATTAGTTTTGGATTTGCATCTGATTGGTTGAGAAGGTGGCGCGAGTTTTTTTAAACCAATCATAAAGCATGGATCATAGCAAAACCAAAGCAATTTAGTCATTACTTTTCACAGTCAATTGCTATAATCTCAAAAGTAACCACTCTGTTTATCGAATTTTACTGCACTTTACAAAAGCTCAAATAGTACTTAGTAAGAGACTTCTTGATCATGCAGTTAGTACCTTGTCAATTTTTGTGTTGAAGATGTCCTTGATATTCTCGCTCAACCAAAACCTATCACTGCTTCGACTTCCATAAGAAGCTACAGACAGAAGAAAAACGAAGACCAATTGTAATGCAACTTGAGAAAATATTTTCCACATTTTCACTTCATTGAGCTTTTTTTCTCTGGCTAATGCGACGGTCATCGGATCAGGGGGACTGTAAAGACTTGTCAATGTCTTAGGATTCTGCAGCTTGTCTTCCACGGGACTGACGCCTTCAACTTCACTGTCTGTCGTGTCTGAAATGTCAACACTACGTACTTCATCTCTGTTTTTCCTCCGGAGGCTTACGGAACACAAGAGACAATAAAGAAGCCACAATAATCACTTTAAGCGGCTGCAAGAAGAAGATGTCCTGCACCAGCGAAAAATGACTGATGTGATCCATTGGTTAGACTTGTCCTTGCCCCAGATCATGCTGTAGAACATCGTGAATGCCGCACCAGTCAAGGAGGTCAGTAAAGCCAACGTGTATGCTATGTAAATGAACCAATGAGGGAGTTTGAATTTCTTTGACATTGCTTTACTATTGTGCGTTTTTGGTCTAGTATGACGAAAAATGCCGATAATCAACACATTCACTGGCAATACGACCAGACTGCTTTGAATTCCTACCATCATCTCCACCCAGTTAAAGTTAATGGGTCCAAACTTAATTTGAAAACCTGCTTGCTGTGCGCCATGCTCATAGAACATCGCATTGGCAACCATGGAGGAAAACAGAAGCGATATGCAACAAGTTAGTCTTTGTACTCGAGTGAATGAACTGTTAGGTGGTCTCGTGTACACAGAAAACCATAAATGACCGTCCCCTATGTCCTTCGACGCTCTGGTATAAAACAGGTTTTGGAAGCCCGACATCTGTTTTTGGTCGGCGACAAAAAGCACTTTTTCAATCTGCCCGTCGTCCTTTTCGACAGCCAGCCAGCGGTTACAAATAAAGAACCATTTCCGATCTGTAGGCACGTGTCGAACAACAATCTGATGCAGGTTCCACGACGGGCTTGGACCCGAGTTATCATGCCACACTCTCACATAGTTCAATTGACCAAGGAAGCTCGGCAGCTTAGCCACAAAGGAGCTCACGCTGCCACGGGAAAACGGATTTTTATTTCCAGTGATGTCCACCAGAGGCAATATTTCGCTTTCGCCTTTCTCAGCGTTGATGAGTAAGGACACATTAGCGGTTGTTCCAGAGGAACCAAACATTCCTGTATACACGGCAATCTCGTAGGCATGACTACCAGTTTTCCTTGTCCGCACAGGAATAGACACAGACAGCTGCGGATAAAGAAATAGACCCATTTAGCTTTGTGTGTTTTAAATTATCCATTTCATAATAATAATAATTTAATAATTTAATAATTTATATAGCGCTATTTCTAAAGTTCACAGCGCTTAACAATATGTATAAGTTAAAATTAAATTAAGATGAACAGATAAATGGAACTAATTAATTACATAATAAAAAGCTAAAGTGATTAAAGTGAATAAGCAAGTTTGAATAAAAATGTTTTGAGATTCCTTTTAAAGGAATCAACGGAGGTGCTGAGCTTAACGTGTAAAGGAAGTGAATTCCAGAGCCTAGGCGCTGAGATTGAAAAAGCACGGCTACCGTAGGTTTTAAGATTGAAGGATGGTTCTATAAGTAGATGTTTAGTAGAAGAACGAAGGGAACGAACAGGTACATAGTGGTGTAACATACAGCGAATATACTCAGGGGCTAAGTTGTTAAGAGCCTTATAGGTAATGAGCGCGACCTTGAAGGCAATACGTTGTTCAACAGGCAACCAATGTAGTTCAATCAGAGTATCAGATATATGATCATACTTCCTCTTCATGGACATTAGTCTTGCGGCAGAATTAAGCACAAACTGGAGTTTTTTAAGCAAACATTTAGGTAGACCAACAAGTAGCGAATTACAGTAGTCAATCTTAGAGCTAACGAGGACATTAACAACAGTTTTTGTAGACTCAATGGAAAGAAACTTTCTGATACGAGAAATATTCCTAAGGTGATAAAAAGATGATTTACAAATAGCAGTGACTTGCTGATCAAAAGCCAGGGTGTCATCAAAAAGCACTCCAATATTTCTGGCACAGTTGGAAGGATAAATAAGGTCATCGCCGACTTGGACATAACAGAGTGGTGGCTGTGGACGCTGACGTGCCCGAAAAACTAGAAGCTCAGTTTTATCACTATAAGTTTCAGCCTGTTGGACAACATCCAGTTATTTACTGACCGCATACAATTCTCGATCATATCCTTTGTTAGTTCCAGCTGACCTTGGACAGAAGGCTTAAATGACAGGTAGAGCTGAGAGTCATCAGCATAAAGATGAAAACAGAGCCCATGATGTCTCATAATATCGCCAAGGGGTGACGTATATAGGGAATAGAGGATGGGGCCAAGTACAGAACCCTGTGGAACTCCCCACTGAAGAAAGTTCGAGCTAGAATTGGAGCCATCAATACTAACATATTAACATATTGCTGTCGACATAACCGTGATGGAGGTTTCTTAACTAGATTTTTACGATTTTATTTCCCCGTTCTCTCCTTTAAGTTTTTTTTTTCGATCGAGAAGATATATCAAATACTCGAGAGTGTTTCATCAGATTTCCAAACACCTCGAATTTCATAAATAATACCCCACTACGCGTTGTATTTTCACTGTCTTCTCGGTGTTGTATTTTCACTCTCTTCTCGGATGTTGTATTTTCACTCTCTTCTCGGATGAAACACTCTCTTCTGTGTATGTTTGATATAATTACATAATATCTGGAAAATTGTTCCTTTATCTCTTTATAGAAATCATTCATTCATACGACTATAATTAAATTTGAAAAAAATTGCCAGAGTAACATCAGTATATCATGTCATCGTCATAGCTGGAAATTCCACCTTCTCCTCTACAACAACAACAACAACAACAACAACGTCAACAACAACAACAACAACAATGTCAACAACGTCAACACCAACAATGGCAACAACAACAAAAACCACAACAACAACAACAACAACAACAACAACAACAACATTAAAACAACGACAACAAGAGCAAAATTTGTACCAAAAATAAAGAAAGAGTACAAAGACCCAAACCTCAACAGAGAGAGGTTGAGGTTTGGGTTGAGACCAAAGACGAGAAGGTGACTGACATTTCAAGCTGTCGACGTCAGAGACTGAACGACCTAAAGTAAGGTTTGTATTACCTGTTTTTTGTCTTTCCTATCTGCTCGTCTGGCAAGTATCACACCAATGACGTACAACAGGAAAACTATCCCTACAGCGATGATAACTCCGACATTTCCAGTCTTTCCAAGGCTTCCAAATCCAATGAAAACCTCTTCAAAGTCAATAGAGTTTGGTGAAGGAAATAGATCTCCTCCAAATGACGTCAGGTGGTTACATAAACACTGCAAGTTTTCATCAGTGGAGTTTGGACCAGGCTGGGAAAAGGTTCAAAATATAAAGTATGACGATCTGTTTCTCAATCAACTGCATGCTCACATAATAGGAACGAGGTAACGAAGGAACTTAGGAATGAACAAACGAAGGAACGAAAGAACGATTCAAGGAACGAAGGAACGAAGTAAGAAATAACGACATAACAAAGGAAGGGACGGAGTGCTCTAAATGAACTCACAATGTTAAGAAATATAACATTTATCCCAAGTCTACTAAAATCTGTCATTAATTTCCCTCAGTCGCGCGCTCAGTTTCTGCTTTTATCTCAGACGACGTGCGCTTGTCACGTCACGTACGAAGCCACAGGCAGCCCAAACTTTATGATATTGCGAAACAGCGTAAATATTAGAGTTTGTATAGGAATATATCTAACGTATTTAGGAGCTTGAAATACGAAAAATAAAAATAAATAAAAATGCCTTACGTTGCTTCCGCCGTTTTAAAGCCCACGCACTCACGTCCAAGCATTTTATTTTATTGTATCTCGTTTTCGTATTTCTAGCACCAAAGTAAGTACGTTCGTTATATTCCCATACATAGTCTTATATTTACACTATTTCGCAAGACAACGAGCTTAGCAAACCGGTGGTTTGTCGAACTGATGGCAAAAGGAAAACGAAATGCAATGGGGCGTGCATGGGTGACGTGACTGAGCGGCGTTCTCCATTGGGCGTGCGTGACGTGTCTCACATCAAGTCGACTTGAGCGCCGGAGATCTCGGTTGTTTTTAATCAGATTTCGTATCGTTAGCAACAAAATTGAGTCCCCTTGAAAAAACATAATGTTCTACCTTGCAGCCTGCTGTGCTCCATTCTTCTTTGAACTCATCCCAGTAAAGACACGTATAGAGCTTAACGTCAAATGAATACAGCAACGATGAATTAAAATCAAACTTAGGTTCTTCAATAAGTGCCAT
Source organism: Desmophyllum pertusum (assembly GCA_029204205.1). Lineage (NCBI taxonomy): Eukaryota > Metazoa > Cnidaria > Anthozoa > Scleractinia > Caryophylliidae > Desmophyllum > Desmophyllum pertusum. The sequence goes on along the minus strand of MU827783.1, from coordinate 1,876,787 downwards.
TTGCTCCCCTATTTTCGGAGGAGGAGGCTTTTCTTTGACAACGACGCAAAGTCTCTTGGCCTTTATTTCTAGATCCGAGTCGCTAGCGTTTGATGACAGCGAGCTTCGTTTACGGCGTCGGCGTCGGCGTCGATCATCATCATCACCATCATCATCATCATCATCATCATCATCATCATCGTCGTCATCATCATCGTCATCATCATGATCATCATAATCATTATTCTTAATCCAGTCCTTCCATTTCTTCACTCTGTATGAAACCCAATTTTCACACTTTACATATCCGAACCGTGTCAGCCACTTGCACTTTTTTAAAGTGACCGTCTTGTTCAAATAATAACTCCTGACATCAACAATGTATTTCTTAAGAAATTCTTTAACCTCTGTTTTTTTGGTCATGTTTTTTACCACCTTCCACCAATTTGGGAAGACACCACCAGATGGATCATCGTCGTCGTTTAGTTCCTCTGTATCCTGACGTCTATTCTCCGTGTCATTAACAAAGGGAGGTATATACAACTGCACACCAACGTACCACTTACCAGCCTTCCCAATTTTGTGGTCGAAGAAAATCCTGTAAGGATCATCAAGGCACTTTCCGTATAAGTCATAAAATAACTTACGAGGCGTCACAAGGATGTCCCGGCATTGTTCAAAGCGTTCAAATTGCAAAACATAACAAGATAATAAATTAACGGAGTTCTTGCAAAGCAAAGTATCATTTTCACACAAGGAAAAGTTGATAAAGTTTCTACAGGTCTCCGTCTGCATTGTCCAGTTAAACATTGTCCGATTAAACATTGTCCCGTTAAACATTGTCCCGTTAAACAAGAATGATATATCTGGAATCTCATCACAGCTGCAATTCATAAAGGTGAGGTCGTCATATTTGCAGATATCAGGACATTTGAAGTCCACCTCTTCTTCCCCATTCTCTGGCGGTGCAGGTTCTGGAACGGATTCATTTTTTGGCGGGCCGCAGCTCTTTGGTTCGCCAATCTTAGTAAAGTTTCATCATGATAAGGAACACTATCTGCTTCTAAACATTCCATAAATTCCGACACGATAGTACAGCTTTCATCTCCTGGAGGCAAACAAGAAGAAAAATCTGGCACGAGAAATTGGTAGTCAAAGTGCGTTGCATTTGGTCTTTTCCCGTGTCTCAGATAAACAACAAAACGTGTTTCATTTACCGGTTGAATTCGAATTGAAAACGCCGTGTCGTTATGGATGATCTGGAACCTATGATAAGCCATAGAGTCATTTTCCGGATTGATGAACTGGATGGGAGGACTCTGAGAAGTGTTTTTTCGTCCCGTTGGAATATTAATCTCAATATCTGAATGAGAATTCTGAACTGGTATCGGAATTCCATGTTCATCAGTGAAAGATAAGCTGATCACTGGAGTTTCTGCCTTATACGTATCATCCTTGCGCCATATGAACGGATCCAAATCTGAGAATTGCACCTGGAAGCAAACGGAAACTTGTAGTAAAAGATTTGGCTTCAAAAAGCTCATCAATGCATTGAAATTAACATTCTTAGTACTTGAAAAACTAAATAATTTGTTAGTAGACAAACAATCATGCACACAAACACAAAGAACCCATGAGCAATGGAACAAAAGAGAAATGGAACAAAAAGGGCGAGATGGAATGCTTTAGAAATAATGGAAAGATAACTGTATCGAACTTTAAATTACATTGTCTGGTTATACAATGGTCTCATGACTGTTCTAATCGATCTGCTAGATGTGGACACACCCCAAAACAACAAACAAATGCTTCCTGTCGAAAGGCAGGGGAAGAATGAACCGACGGAACCGATGAATAATTTAATTTAATTTAATTTTTTTAAATAATAATTTAATTATTACTATTATTATAATTTTGTTTTATTTTGCATATGTTTATCATACCATTGTATTTTGCGCGTTATCTTTACTAGTTAACCATTAACTTGTCATACGTATTTACAATTCAAGTTTTAGGAGTAGTTATTTTCTTTCATTATAGCTCTAGCCCTGAGGGAAGACTAGTTCTGCTAGTCGAAATATAGCCAATAAATTTGCCCTTTTGCCGTAGCCTTGCAAACAATTTATTTCAGTTAGGCCCCGTTTAGACCAGGTGTCTTAACATAGCTTTTTGTTGGTGCCCGAGCAAAAAGCTGGGCACCGTTACCGGGCACAGAAACTTATCTGAACAGGCTTTCATCAATGCCCTTACTTCTATTAAAAAGGTCGCCTACCAACATTGAGACCGCTTGTTTCAAATTCTAGGTGAGAATATTTTTAACTACAGTCCAGGTCATTGGGGTGTCTGAACAACGTCCATTTTAGTGCCTGGGCACGAACGGGGCCTAACACATCAAGTGAACTTGCTTGCACGTGTATTTCTGATCCGGCAAGAAACAACACGCTACCCAAGCTTTTTATTTCTACCTTGTGTAGTCCTCTGCATTCAAAAGTTTTAAATTTACACCCACAAACTCAGACCAAGACCACAGCGCTGACCGTGAGCAGTATTTATAAGCGAGACAGCCCACAATACAACACTGTTCGAAAAGAGCAGAGGAATTGACCTTGGCGTTACTGGCTTAACATGCCGTATTATGTTGTCACTTGGTGTACTTCTGTCTGTTTAGTTTTCACCTTCCCCTATTCGAATGATAAAATGAGTAAAGGCAAACAAAGACAGCAGTGGAACCTCGTCAATCCGACTGGGCCATCAAAATCTGGATGTATTAAAGGGGTGGCCTGATAAATGAGCTTTACTTTGAGCCAAACATAATAATAAAGTGAGTAGTATTATAAGGCGAAGTTCTATTAACTGTACCATCCACAAACCAGCTTATCAATGAATAAAAACTTAATCAGGAATTATGCAGTGTAAAGTGGTTTTCAATTGAGTGTCGAAAGTTATTCGGAATTTCATTGGAATTGCTTTACTACGCTATGTGATTGGTTTGAAATATTCGCTCCAATCAGAAGCAATACCAAAACCAATCGCGACTTGGTTACACGCGTTTTCCCGCGCTTGGCGCCAGTTACGTGTATTTGCTTCGAGTTCTCATTGGTTCGTTGTGTTGTTTACGCTTTGGGATAGGTCATTATAATTGCTTTGGTTTTAGTTTTACGACACTCAATCGAAAACCGCTCTAAATATTAATTAAACTTACATTTCGATCAAGATATGTTGACCCCGAGGCATTATTCATGATTGACAGGTCCGATGGAAGTGAAAATGAACCACCGTTGACTTGCATGTCCTGTGGCATAGCGTCACCCACTTGTTGTCTGTACAATTCCATGGTGAGATGTGAACTGTGAAAGACGGTCGGGCTCTCGCCGGGTAACAAACGTGAAAGGAAAAATTTTGCAATAGTGTCTGTCATGTTCAAGGCTTTTTTAGCCATGTTTTCAAGCTATCATGTTGAAAGGGAAATAAGGAAATCATATTAGAATCTGAACATTGTATTTAACAATTTATATTCGTCTGATGGCAGTCGTTTGCCCGGGGGGGGGGGGGGGGTTCTCCCTATAATGGACTATACGGGGAGGCTCCGCCCGAAAGGGGTTCTTTTTTAGGCTCGAGGTATATGAAAGGGTAGGGATTGCACGAGTTGAAGTATAGAAAAGGGTAGGGATTTCACGAATTGAAGTATAGAAAAGGGTAGGGAAAACTGTCATTTAAGTGTTTAAAAGGGCCTTTCAAAATATCTCGAACAGACGCACCTAACGGCTGATTCATCCAATATTTTAAGGGGCTATTCAAGCGAAAAGTTTAGTAAAAGTCGTAAAAGGGATGCAGTGTTTCAACTGTAGGTATGTGAAAGGGGTACCATTTTCTATTGAAGGTATATTAAAGGGTTACCTTTTCAGTCAAAAATGGTATATGAAAGGGTAAGGGTTTGGACCTCGGAGCGGAGCCTCCCCGTATAAAACTTTGTTCAGTACACCCTCACCCCCGGGGTCTTTTGCCACGTCAGAGTGTATATTTTAAGTGTTATTTCTACGTACACCCCTTGCGATCATTTTGCTTGACTTTTGTCGGGATTTATTGCCCTGTTGTACAATTTTACCCACCAAAATACGCCATGTACGCAGATTTCAGAGGAACAATAAAAGCCTTGATCTTTCTTTTCTTGACAGTGTTGTTTCACACACATAGTCATTTCGTCATTTCGCCGTTTCGCCATTTCGTGTTTTAAACACGCCCTGATCTTGTTATTTTGGTGGAAACGAGCTATTGGAAAATTCCGTTAATTTGGGGACGAAAAAGTGTTGAAGAAAATTTACATAATGATGTAATGTCCTTTGTATCTGTTATTTCCCAAAAAATCAAATTGTATTTAATTTGGGGTCGTTACTTTCAGAGGGTCCTAACTTTCGGAATTTACTTACTGCCTGCAGTGCAGACAGTTTTCTTGGTGGGTGAGGGATGGCTTATCTCGTTTAGAGTGTTTAGCTGCCATACCAAGCTTCCGATGTTTTCCTAATCCAATATAAACACTCGATGGAATATTCAGCGCTCGCTCGCACAAAATACGCCTGCACTGCAGGCTAGAATTAACTAAGAACCGTTATATTCTATCGCTACTTTCTGGGGGTCGTTACTTTGGGAAAGTGAATGTATTTGTATTACTCTAACCTCTGTAGCATTAGTTGTCTTGCTGGACTTCACTGCTCCACCTAGCACGCTACCAGTCACTAATATGATTTGTTTACCAGCATTTTCGATTGCATCTGTAGACGCTGTGTTGTTTCCCTCCATTGCCAAGATGGCCGACATGTCTTCACAGGCGCTTAACGACTGAAACTGAACGTAAAGTTTGATGTCAGAATACAAGGTCCACTGTGTGTCCATGTCAAACATAAAGTGCGAATTTTCTAATGAATGTCTTAGAAATCACAGTGACGAATAACATGAAACGGAAAAAACAAAAGTAACCAATCAAATACCAAAGCAACACAGACACCACTTGTACGTAAAGTGACGGTTAGGCTCGTGATTAAAAAAAATATATATAATGTTTTATCTAATTTAGCCAAATTTCTAGCAGTCAAATTACTATACCTGGAACCTCGAGCTCAGTTTTAGCAGTTAATAACGTTTTTTCTTTCATTTTGGCGATTTTCTTATAGTTTTGATTAATTTAGAAATCCAAGATGGCGGATCCACTAGCGGATTTTGAATTTGATGACGCCATTTCGTTATGATACGATGTCGTAATTGACACTGACCTGACCACCAATAAAATGATAGAGTTCGAAATTTACAGTATGTGCGCACGAAATAATGTGAATTAATTAAAAATGGTTACTGCTTTGGGCTCCTTGCTGCAGGTGAGTACTTACTCCAGATGTAGGCGTAATGTCCATCTCCTCCTTTGTGGCTTCCACCAACACACTTGCAATCTGGTTTACACTTTCCGTGTCATTCATCCTTAACTTTGTTACACTCTTAATAATATTCTCACGAAGCTGGTAAACAAACAGAAAGTGAATTTTTTTTTAATTAATTAAGAAGTAAGACGTTTTACAGTACGTTATAGTCTTTGTAACAGTTAATCGACAGGGTGTGTAATAGTTAATGGCGTGTATTCAGTTGTTATGGTCGCCATATGTTCTTTACATAGTACAGTGTACACTTGCTAGGATATACGTATCAATCAAATTCAAGTGTATTTGGAGGTAGCAAAAACACAGTCTTCCAATCGCAAAAACTAGATCCAACAAAACACAAAAAATCGCCAATCCGTAAAATTAAACTCCTGCAAAAACCTAGAGCCACACGGTACAGTTTGAGTAAAAATTGAAGCACACCGAAAATGACATAAATCTCTCTTGATGACTTATCAAACTGAAATCTAATTAGACACTAACGCTGGATTACATTAATTGTACTACGCTCTTTTTTATAAGAACGTCTAATTTGTGACGGAGGCTCCAGGATTGAACGTTCTTATTTTTTGGGCGATTTGAACCTGAGAACGTTCTTGAAATGTTCTTAAATTATTATTATTTTTTTTATAATTGCTATACCTGCATATAATTTGCTATTTTGAATGGAAAACAAGGGCACATTTTGATAAGGCGAAAAATACATTGTTCTTGTTAAGATATATTGTTATATGTATTCGACCATGTTGGATTCAGTTGGACTATGCCACTGCTGAGACCAAATTATTTACGGTATATGATATTTGCTTTAATTTACGCTGCTCATTGTATAAACGGGTGGGGTAAATTGTTCTTTACTAAATTAAAAAAAAAATCGCAGCGAATTTGATCGCCAGCGAAAATCTCCAGCGAATTTCGTCGCTGCGTGCTGTGGCACACTTGGTGATTTTTCCGGCGATTTTTCTGACGATTCGGTCCCGAGGAATCAAGGCATTCTCGGAAATCGCGAAATCCGCTCGGTTGAATAGTTGGCGAGTGACGATTTCAATTGCAGGAGCGGGCACAATTTTATCGCCGATATCTGACATGCCAGATATCGGAGATTTTCGGATAGCTGGTCGTGGCGATCAAAATCGCTAGCGAAATTCGCCGTCGCAGAAGCGGGAACACTTGGCGATTTTCGCCGATCGCCGCGACGTGCGACTATAAAATCGCTTAGTGTGTTGGGGGCTTAGGTTTTAGCCCTTTTTCAGCCTCAACGTTCTTATTAAAATGGTTCTTGTATAAAAAAGAGTACATGTGAAAGGAATGCGAGTTTACTTACAAGTGAGTTGTTGGTGGTTGTTGCGTTGTTTTCCCGGAGATTATCCACAGCACTCAACACACCGATACTCAGTTGTACAGCTACTTGGTTGTTCTCTCCATTTACTAAGTTATCGAGCTCGCTATTTTCACCAATCAGTGACGGTAACCGAGCGTCCAAATCAGTCGGTTCTGGTGGATATACCTGGAAAAATATAAAAACTAATCATTTTATAAAAATCATCAATCTTGAGCGTGTACCAGTTTGACCCAAGTGCAGCTTTACCTTTGTATTATATTATAATAAAGTATCAATGTAACACGCGCTCTGATTGGTTTAAACAGTGGCGCGCATGTGCTTTATGAGAGTACAAACCACGGAGCTCACAAATGCTCGCGCCATCCGCCGAGTTTGTTTTGAAAATAAAGGCAAATTTGTGAGGAAAATTATAGATTTTTTTATCATAAAACAAATGAAAAAGCCTCAACTGTGCTCTGTTTTGTTATAAAGCACTCAAAAAGCAGTAGGAAGAAACACTCGTGTTTCCCCTACACTTATTTCGTGCTCGCGCCGCTTCTGCGTGCTTTATAACAGAACAGAGCAACGTTGAGGCTTTTTTATTTGTTAACTTACAAAAATTGATACGTTGACTTTTGAAGATGCTTTGAGAGAGTCCATGATAAACACTTCCAACCGCAGATGATACCCATAATTCTTATCTCCCACTGGCAGACGTAACGTAATTGAATTATTCGGTGCCACTGCGAAAACAATATATGTTCCATCTAACTTAGGAATGTTCACTTGGTACATCAAAGGCAGATCATGATCGATCCAGTCATAACATTGTAGCTCAAACTCATCTAACACTGCTTGCCCAGTACTTTTGTCCATCTCACATGACCCCCCTTGTGGGGGTGTGTTAGTGCGGAAGTTGTAATAAGTATATCCCTCTCCGCCATGTTCTGTAAGTACCCTGAATTTGATTTGATAACGTTTCTTCAATTGCAGGAAGTTTGCTTTCAAGATAATCTCTGTAGAAGTAAAAGATGTCAGCAAGTGCTCATAGAATCCATCTTTTTCTTTCCAATCTCCTAAACAAATTGAAAAAAATGAAATAGAGACCATTAGGGCAGAGGGAAGGTAGATATCATTAATCCTCGGACGTACATCAATGCAAAGTCGTACCCCCACGGCCGTACAATGGGCGTCTTCGTTATTATAAGACATATGGAAATAATGATGCTTTTAGTAGATAGCCTGAGCTTGCCCTACACGATAACATAGTTATTTATTGGTTATGACGTAATATGACGACAAATGACGTCATTATAATTAAATCCATCATCTTGGATACGCCGTCTTTGATTTCACTATTTCCTATTGACGTCAGAAAAAAGGATATAGCGATACAAAATTATTCCAAAACAATATTAAAATGTACTAACACTGCAATTTTGCTAAAAAAAAAAAACTTGAAAAATTACCATTAAAAGGAATAATTATATTTTATAAACCTGCATGTCATTACGCAGTTACCATGAACTTCAAAACTGTAGACAGACAGTTTGCACCTCAAAATGACCGCGAGGGATGAACGAAGAGCTACTGAAAGTTTTAGCATCCCAGAGTAAATCATTTTGTTGCGACACAAGTTGCATGAAAAATATTAATTGCCTAGTGTAACACTCCCTGAAATGAACAAACCTTGCAATGGAAAGAAATGATGGTATATTTTAAGCTTGGTAGACTTGAACCTAGTTATATGGCCTTAGCTCCCACGAGTCTCCTGTAGCTCAGTGGTAGAGCGTCCGACCGGTATGCGGAAGGTCATAGGTTTGACTCCTGTTGGGGGAACTCGGAATTTTTTTCCGAGTAGCTTGTGTCACGGACAGAATAATATCGTTCTCATATCTTGCAATGTTTCCGTTGCATCAAGCGTTAAACAAAGTACAATCAAATTCTAGTTTTCGCAACGATTGCAATAACATCGCAGCGAAATTTGTATGCGTTGCCAATCTTAGAGCGTAATAAAGCAAAACCAAAGCAATTCCGGATTACTTTCGCACTCAATTGAAAACTGCTCAACATAGATGTTATTAGCCTGTTTAGTTAACTAGTAATACGTGACTCGCAGGCCCTCGCGAAGTTTTTGTTGCCTAGTAACGGGCACGCCTGCGATTTGATCTGCAAGGTTTCCAAGAATCGATGCAAGGTTTCTGAGAATCGCCGGACGAACGCCGTGTTTTTGCTATGCCACCGGATTTTGGTTTCGATTGGAGTTCGCTCGTCTCTCGATATCTGTAATAAATTGTAGCGCTCTTGTACTGTTTTCCCCACTTTTCCGTCCGAATGATCTGAAACCACCTCGCTTTTGTAGGTAAAATCTTCTTCGCAATATCGGATCGGCGAATTATTTTCAGACACAAGTCTTCGCGTCTACAATGAAAACTAAGCCATATGTTGATCGTACTTTGAGAAATGCCTGAGTCGTCTTTCCTTTTCCTGTTGTTGATAATGGATTTAATAAAGCCGGGTTTTTTTCACAAATGACCCGTATATAAATTTGTTCGATAAACAAACTTGGAGTAAAAATTGTTATTCTTCAGCAGCCGTTCCTGTTTCTACATTTACGTGTACAAAGATTACGTCGAAGTCAATGTTATTAAGCAAAGAAAAGGGGGTTAAAAAAGAACGGCCTGGATTTGAACCGAAAAAAAAAAAAAAAAAAAAAGAAGGACCATGTCGGATTTGAACTCACGCCCTCAATCCCGAAGATCAGATTTAAAAGTTAGCGCCTTAAGCCATTAGGCCACGAGCGCGCCGTGTGACGTCATGTCATCCCCCAACTCCACAAACAAACAATTAAATAAATAAATAAATAAATAAATAAATAAATAAATAAATAAATAAATAAATAAATATGACCGTAAAGGCCACACGAGAATTGCTCTCGCGTCAGCTCTTGGGGGACAGAATTATAAACCCCGCTACGCGAGGAATAAGTATCTACGAATCATACCTTCTGTGTCATCTTCTTCTTTATAGTACATAAACCATTTGTACGTCAGCAGTCTTCCACACCTTGGTCCTAGACAGTGCGTTCTCAGGCCAAGGCGTACGTTGATTAATGCATTGACCGGTAAACAATTCGAGAAACAGCTGTGGGAGAATTAGGAAGACAGAGATAGCAGTTTACCAAGCGTAAATAAACTGATATTAGAGAGATTAAGAATCACGTTTATTTTTCCCGCAAACGGCAAAAATCCAAATTTTGCCGTCTGCCGTTTGCCGTTTCTACGTCAAAGCAGGGCACTGGAATGGATGGGCGGTGAAACGACCACTGCGCTCTTGTGCGATGTTTGATGCGGAGTGAGACTGGGTTTGAGCGCCCTCGAGAGCGCTCGCGTTCAAAACATGTCGGCAAATGAAGTTCAATAGCTGATGCAGAAAAGGGATTGCTACAAGAGAACGGTACGGGATTTCCACTTAGTTTTTGTAGAATGAACATGTCAACATGTTGGTAAAGTTGTAAGCAATAAAGAACGGGTTCAATATGTAAAATCAACAACGATTTTATTTAAAATAAGTCGAGCTGCTTCGAAACGCGTTGCTTTTTTAGTGTGGGCGCAAAAGACAGACGTTGATTGCCTACGATCTAAACCAAACAAAACGGTAATTTTCGGCGTATGCATAGAGCAATCTTCGCTTTTTCATCGGTGTAAATTTCATTTTGTTGTTCTCTCATAATACGGTGAAATTGGTCATTTGACGTTGTTGTTTTGCAGACCAGACGGCTAAGAAATGTACCAATATGTAAAACGCAAGTGCAGAGCCATTGTACGAGAACGTCACAAAACAATAGGTGTAATTAGCAGTACAATGGCTTTGCACGCGTGCATTTTACAGTATTGGTACATTTCGTAGCCGTCCGGCCGGTCTGCAAAACAACAACGTCAAATGACCAATTTCACCTTATTTTGAGAGAACAAAGTTCTGTGCACTGACATCTAGAGCGTCTAACTCGAAAAGTTCAAAAAAGTTCAAAATGAAATTACACCGATGCAAAAGCGAAGGTGGCTCTATGTATACGCCGAAAATTACCGTTTTGTTTGGTTTAGATCGCACGCAATTAACGTCTGCCTTTTCGCGCCCACACTAAAAGAGCAACGCGTTTCGAAGCAGCTCGACTTATTTTAAATAAAATCGTTGTTGATTTTACATATTGAACCCGTTCTTTATTGCTTACAGCTTTACCAACATGTTGACATGTTCATTCTACAAAAACTAAGTGGAGATCCCGTACCGTTCTCTTGTGGCAATCCCTTTTCTGCATCAGCTATTGAACTTCATTTGCCGACATGTTTTGAACGCGAGCGCTCTCGAGGGCGCTCAAACCCAGTCTCACTCCGCATCAAACATCGCACAAGAGCGCAGTGGTCGTTTCACCGCCCATCCATTCCAGCGCCCTGGTCAAAGTGAGTAGTTTCGCGTTTATCGTGAACGTGTGAATTATTTTCGATTTTTCTGATGGATCGATTTTTTTAAAGATTGGAGAAAAAGTAAAGAGAATCGACTGCAAGCTGACGTTTGCCGTTTGTCGTTTTGTGTTGCTTAATAAATCTCTCTAATGTTGCCGTTTAATCAGTTCCATTATTTCCTACCCACTGCGCATGCCTACTTTCAGTTTCCATCATTTAAAAATTGTATGTGTTTCAGTTTCTTCAGGTAATGTAATGTATCAAATACGAGAGACAGTGTTTCATTCGATTTCCAAACACCAATAAGAGAGTTGAAAATACTACGCGTAAGGAGTAATAAGAAATCGGATGAAACACGTGTGTTTGATATATCTTCTAAATCGAAACAAAACTAAGGAGTGAACGGATAAATAAAAGACCAGCTTATTGTTAGGAAAAAATACTAAGGATACCTCTTAACTTAGGAGCCTGGCTTCGTGAATCCAGCCAGGTATCCAAAACCACCGTCACGGTTCTGATTTTTTCCTTTGTTTTAACTTGATGAATTATTAATGAATTTGAGAATTATTTTTCGTACATTTCCGTTTTACTTTCTCTCCCACTGCCCTCTTGTAATGCACTCAGAAGTTTTATGTTTATTTTATGTTGTGATGTCATTACCGTCGTTATATAAACAATAGCCTCCATTTGGCTTCAAAAATATGCTCGGATATTTGTCCTTGGACATTATCTGTTCCGAGAAGCGAACAGTTTTCCGAGAGCGAAGCTCGAGGAAAACTGTGAGCTTCGAGGAACAGATAATGTCCAAGGACAAATATCCGAGCATATTTTTGAAGCCAAATGGAGGCTATTGTAGTTATTATCCTTCAAATATTTTTTCACAAGGCCGCTCTCATCGGTTTGCCGTCGAAGATCTCGGCCAAGCTGTTAAACATAAAAATAATTATGTTGGCGTCCAAAAATGTTTCTAGTCTGTTCAAAACAGTCAGTTATATTAAACTTAGCAATTTATTTGAGACGAAAACTGAACTTGCAAACGTAAAACGTAAACTTTGAAAACTGGGGAATATCACTTGGGGAAAATCACACGGATATTCCCCAGTTTTGGCTGCGTCACGTGACGTGTTTAGACCAATCGCGCGCGAGAAAAATATTTGATGGATTATAAGTAGCTTTATTCGAACGACGCCACCTTGCCAACCATTGAGCTACTAACAGGAGACTCTTAGGCCTTAGAGCTTAGGCCATATAACTAGGTTCGAATGTGACAAACCGTACACTTCTAGGATTAGTTTTTTTGATATGTTAGATATGTGTAGAAAGAAACATTTGAACCTAGTTATATGGACTTAATACGGCCTAATCTCCCACGTGTCTTCTGTAGCTCACTGGTAGAGCGTCCGACCGGTGTGCGGTTCAAGGTCATAGGTTCGACCCCTGTTGGGAGAACTCGGATTTTTTTTTCCGAGTAGCTTGTGTCACTGATTGATAAACATCTTTTTCATATTATAATCTCAATTATTCCATACCTTATGTTAAACTTTGGTGGTGCCTTGGCGATGGTTATTTTTTGAGTATAGATATCAACTCGGTGCCTCTTTTGTACTATGAGAGCCATGTAATATGTATTACCCTGCACCATCAAGCTGTTGTTAAACGTTATAGTAACAGTGCTGTTGTCAAATAGTAATCTTCCAGGCCCGGTATCAAAGCAACCCCCAGTCAGCAAATCCGGGTCAACGTCATCCGGAAGTGACGTCGGCGCAGAGCCGTCTGGGTAAACCACTGGCAAAAAACTGGCATTGTACACATCCGGGTTTTCACCACTTTTGTAGCACACCCAAGTAAAATTCATGTCGGAATAGTGTCCTAGTGCAAAATAATAAAAAATAAGCCAACGGTCTGTAATAGACCCACACATACCCTATTAATAATAGCTGTCTAGTGACACTCAAATATAATTTTGGAACATATATTTGAATATTAGGGCATAGTTAATAGAACGAAATGGTTATGAAGCCCGGCAAAGTTCTTTGTTATATCTTTTTGTTCGCTTTTTTTGGCCTTGACCGTGCACAAAACCTGACAAAATACAATAGGTGTTTACGTGTGTTCAAGCAACTAACCAATAGAAACGTTTCGGTGACGTAATTCATGCATAGTGTATGAGCTCAAAACAAAAGATGTGCACGGTCATGGACCTTCCAACATAAATCTTGTCATCTTTGATTGCTCCTTTGAAGTTTGCCGGGCTTCATAACCATTTCCCTCTATTAACTATGATTAGGGTAAACAGATTCTCCGAAAATTGTCTTCCTTCCAATGTTTGCCCCCTGACAGACCACATGGCTAATTTGCATTACAATACGAAAACCATCATAGCGGCTATCCAAACTTCCCTTTGTTCCACGGATCACTGATTAAGAATGGGAAGTAATAAAGGATCATTGTTCAAGTAATTTGAAACAATTAACAAAAAGTAGATCCGAAGAAAACAGAGGCAGTAAAGAGAGGATACGATTGGGTGGGAGGGTGGGCAAAAACGAGCGGTTTTGTGGTTACTAGAAGTGCTATCCCCCTTTAAGTACAATGGTACTTCGTACTTTGCACTCACAATGCCCACACCACCACATTCCCCACCTCCACCCATCCAAACATCTACACTGTACTCAGCCTCCACTCAAATCCACGTCTTCCATCTTGATTGGATTTCGAGCGAAAGCAACCAAGGATAACACATTTCATAGCCTTTTATACTCTTGCATACTAATTTTAGGTGTGAACTCCTTGCCTGGCACGCTTTTTTATTCTTAATCAGTTCCCGTGGGACAATCGGACAGTTTGGATAGTTTACTATCGTGAATGAGGTCTATTGAACCTGCTGAAGTGAGCTTCTGTTTCCTGAAACGTCCGCTGAGATGATTGACGGCAGCGAAAAACACAGCCGTTGATTGAGCAGAGTGCGCATGTTATTGAACTGGAGCAGTAAACGAGATTTACCTTTCTGCGCGAAGACGTCAGGATCATACGTTTCCAAACCATCCATGATGATGTTACTTTTCTCAACGTATACTGCTTTGGAACCCTTACTTATATACACGTACAAAGGACCCGGGATGATCTTAAGAAATCCATAGTCAAAACCAACTTGGCGAGGATTTGCAGGATTGCCAACTCTGTACGTCACATAGTAAAAGCCGTAAGCAAAGGAGCGTGCTGACATTGTCCATGATGTTTGGTTGCTGACTATTAAATAATTACCAACTGTAGTGTTATCCTGAAAAGAGGAGATTTTATATACACTTTTAGAAAAGTAACCCATATATTTTTAAATATAAAATTTATATCTTTAGAAAAATAAGCCATAGATTTAATATACCTATTTAGAATAATATCCCACACATTTAATTTACATCTTTAGAAAAATAACCCATATATTTTGTATTTCGATTCAGACCTTCGTTTTTAGAGAGAAAAACAATTTGAAGGTTGATCAAATTTGTGATGGCCCGAACCACAGTTCCTACCATGAGTGGACAATGATGGGACGCCGTTATCACCTTTACCAGAATTACTGTTTTGCAACAAACAAACAACAAACAAACAAACAGACAGACAGACAGACAGACAGACAGACAGACAGACAGACAGACAGACAGACAGACAGACAGACAGACAGACAGACAAACAAACAAACGAACGAACGAACGAACGAACGAAACAAAGTCCAATGAACAAACAGATAATCAAACAAGGAAACAACTAACGGGCATTTTGAACTTATTTTAGCATTTTAACCAATTGCATGAGCCATCAACGGCGCGCCCAGGTCATGTTCTGCTACCGTTTTTTGGCCACGACTAAATGACTGGTTCGAGCCGTACATTCGGCCAAACCGGTAGAACGAAAGCTGGAGCAGATCGAGTGCTAGTTCGCTAAGGCTGTTCGCCTAAGGCAACATTTTTCAAGGCCAGCATTTGATTTCTTAGGTTGTCAGAAGAATCTCAGCTTGGTATGTTAAATTTTCTGTCAGTAGTTATTTTGATTATACAAATTTGATGAACGTGGGTTTTCTGAATGTCCAGATGCAAAACATTTTAGATGTCCATTTTAGCTGAGTTCAGTTGAATGAATTGATTTTAAACACTTATCGCAACAAGCTAAGTCGGTATCTTTTTTATAGATTTGTAGTGTGTGGTGTGACCGGCGCTTGAATGGTCCACTGCCTAAATTTGTCGTGTGTTTGAGCTTGTACGGGGAGTAATTGGATGATGGTTTATAATTTTATGTGTAGCTTGAGTTTCGTTGATATTTCGTCAGTACCTGCGATGCGAACAAGGAGAAGAGCAAGTGAACAGTTTATACGATCAGGCATCGTGTGACTTGCTTAAATTCTCCACTGATAGCCGTATTTTTACGAGCGAGCAAGAACGAGGTTAAATTTCAAGGCCCACTTTCAAGGTCAACTTATGTGAAATTTCCCGAAAACTGTGCTCTTTTTTTCAGCCAGCCAGCCAGCCAGCCAGCCAGCCAGCCAGCCAGCCAGCCAGCCAGCCAGCCGGCCAGCCAGCCAGCCAGCCAGCCAGCCAGCCAGCCAGCCAGCCAGCCAGTCAGCCAGCCAGTCAGCCAGCCAGCCAGCCAGCCAGCCAGCCAGCCAGCCAGCCAGCCAGCCAGCCAGTCAGCCAGCCAGTCAGCCAGCCAGCCAGCCAGCCAGCCAGCCAGCCAGCCAGCCAGCCAGCCAGCCAGCCAGCCAGCCAGCCAGCCAGCCAGCCAGCCAGCCAGCCAGCCAGCCAGCCAGCCAGCCAGCCAGCCAGCCAGCCAGCCAGCCAGCCAGCCAGCCAGCCAGCCAGCCAGCCAGCCAGTCAGCCAGCCAGTCAGCCAGCCAGCCAGCCAGCCAGCCAGCCAGCCAGCCAGCCAGCCAGCCAGCCAGCAGCCAGCCAGCCAGCCAGCCAGCCAGCCAGTCAGTCAGCCAGCCAGTCAGTCAGTCAGTCAGTCAGTCAGTCAGTCAGTCAGTCAGTCAGTCAGTCAGTCAGTCAGTCAGTCAGTCAGTCAGTCAGTCAGTCAGTCAAACACACACACAAACAAACACAAACAAACAAACAAACAAACAAGCAAAGCAGCTACAAACAAGAAACCAAATGATAAGGGTTACGTAAAGCTAACCGGGTTAAGAAGGGCGACCTTCCAGCTGTATTTCTTCTCTGGTGGACTTGAACAGTAGAAATATGCATATCCCGCAAAATAAGAACTACTCTGCTTCAAGTAAACAGATGGATTCCGAAAATCAGACGAGATGTCCATCATTGCACGAGCATAAGGATTTCCATAACACCGGCCTGCAATGATATAAAAAGTTACCAACAAACGAAACATGTACGTAAAACTCAAGCGTCGATGTTTCACTCTTTCGCGGCGGAAAGCTTTAATCTGCGTAAGCATTTACCCCTCGGGAAATAGCCAACTGACCGCTTAATTGCTGGTTTGCAACCATTCCCGAGAGATTTAAATGACAAAGACCCTGGCGGCCATGTTGGATGACAGGAACAATAAACTAATTAGAATTCTTTTGTTAATGGTCATCCAACATGGCGGCGATGACGTCAGTTGCAAACCAAGAATAGAGGTGTTCTAAAATTTTCAATTTAAAATTTAATGTTAAAATTTACCCACACAAGCCTCTTGCGCTGATTACATATAATATGTTCTTCAAGAGGGTCACGACTTTTTTTAATGTATACATGTTTCGGATGATCCTTCATCCATCTTCAGTACAAGTAACAGAACACGCTAGTGGGTGTGGTATAAATATAATAAAAATACAATGGTATGGAAAATATAGCTAATTACAACGTGGCAATAAATGTAGAACATGAAAGGAATATGATCATCGCAGTTGTGAATGCAATTTAAGCAATTGCAATTTTTAAGCCAGAAAAACATTCTGGCTTGAACGGGATTTGAACCCATGACCTCCGCGTTACTAGTGCGTTGCTCTACCAACTGAGCTATGAAGCCACACGTTGGGAGCAGGTCAATTGTGAGTTTATACACCCGTGATAGGAATGAATAATGTGATATCATGAATAGAACCTTTTGTGTTATTTTTTACCTTTCTTTCTCCATCGTACAGTTTGCATACAACACTTTTGTAAATATTTAGAAAAGCAAGAGTACAAATAAAGGATGATGTTGTTGTAGTTCATGTAATAGGACTACCTGCTGTCCAATTTGGAAATAATTGGATGAAAAAAATTCCGAGGCCTGCCAAAATTAGACGAGGCCGTAGGTCGAGTCCAATTTGGCAGTCCGAGGATTTTTTGAATTCAATTATTTTCAAATTGGACAAGCATGTATTGCTATTAGGTTTTAATATTGTATCAACGTGAAACTGTCCAAATTAATCATTAATTTGGACACTATCCAAATTAAGGATTAATTTGGACAGTTTGAAAAATTAACAAATAATCGTGCGCACGCTTGTATGGGATTTTGGGCTAGCGATATAATTACAGTGTAAACCGTACACCCTTTACCCGTACACCCGTACACCCGTACCATCGTACACCGTGCACCGTGCACCGTACACTTTACACCGTACATGGTACACCGTACACCGTACACCCGTACATCCGTACACCATACACGGTGCACTCGTAGACCCGTGCACCGCTTACACCGTACACCGTGCACTGTGCAGCGTACACCCGTACACCGTACACCCGCCGTACACCCGTACATGTATATCCACTGCCACAGCTAAACACTTGCGACATAATCTATTCGAGTGAATTACCCATTTTCGTCAAAGCATCTACCAAACAGGAAAACAAACCAATCCAAAGAACTTCTTCCTGGCTCAAGTACCAGCGAACACTTGTTCCATATATAAGTAGCATGTCTTCAATATTATCAAAACAATACTTTTTTAATCATTTATTTATTAATGTGCGAAATTTTTCTGCCAGTATAGTAATAATAGTAATGGACTATGTCCTGAGTCCTCACTGATATGTTTACTGAGTGTTCCCAAAAAACTAGCTATAGCCTAAGGAGTGCAAGCCACAATAACTATTTAATGCCCCGGCCGTCCCAACCGAGAATATCTCAAAAAGAGCTTCAGTTACAACAGCATACATATGGAATCATTTACCAACCGACGTAAAGAACACCCTCTCCTTGTACTCCTTTTTAAGCTGCAAACTGTAATTTCAATTAGTAAAACTCTGCTAGTACACTAATGCAAATGAGACAATCTGATTGGCTGAGCTACTCGTACACTATCAGCCATTAGTGTGCAGTGGCTGGAGGTCGTCTACAAAATTGCGGTTTCTTCTCGTTTCCCCGAAGTTTAGGAAGAAGATTTAGAGTTAATACTAGACAATTGTTATGATTTTACTAAAACAATTAGATTATTCGCTCTCAATTTCTATGATGTGATAGTTGATTTGGCCTACGGCCTCATGAACTATCACATCATAGAAATTGAGAGCGAATAATCTAATTGTTAATTAGTATAGTACAGATAGTATATATAGGATATAGTTGTAGTATAGTATAGATAGTATAGATATATAGGATATGTAGTTGTAGTATACATGTACTTTTTCTTTGCTTTTTACTGTTACACTTTTTGGCTTCTTGAAAAGCAGCCTATGATGAATTTGTATTTTTACCATGTTGAAATAAAGGTTATTATAGCTTGTGGTTTTTGTTTCTTACCGTTGTACTGACGAACGTCCACAACTTTGGCATAACTCACATTCAACTTTAAGCCAATCGTCCGATTAGCGATGTAGGTTATATCTTGGAAACTTGTAGGAAAGTGGTAATGTCCAATAATAAATTTGGGAGTTCTGAGACTGAAACATAAAGATAATTGATAAAATGATAGTCTGGCGCCACTTAAAATAAATGGTATTTCCCCAAATTTGTAGCCTAGTAATATAGCTGAGACTGGTAATATAAAGAGTAATATAAAGAGTTTATTCAGTGATCGTAAAAATGCCCAGCCGTATTACACAACTTTCCGCTGAATAAATTGTTTATTATACGACATAATATATTTTCTAAAATATAGGCTTTCAACACTGTTTTCCGTAGCGCGCGGTCAAGGGGACTAAGACCCGTGTAATACGGTCTCATATTTGCTGTCGTCTTTGTGCGTATTCGCACTCTAAAATGCTATGTCGTATAATAAAGCTGTGTACATTGCTAAATTTAGTAAAGTATTATAGTTTAACATATTGACATACATGTATGTACGCATCTGTTCTCTTAATGGTTTTCATATGTCGGGAAAATCCAAGGCCATCGGAGATTTTGTCATTTCCCGACCGTCCCAGACATCCCGGACTCAGGGAGACAATGGGAGACATCTACCTGGTCGTGTTTTCACAAGTCGGGAATTGCTGGGACGGTCGGGGAAGATTTAGATGGATTAGTCGGATTATTGTTCAAGATGCGCCATCCGGGACATAACTCCTTTAAGACCGGTCTGTTTGCTACAGAAGTGAACAAAATACACTGTCCATTCACCTAATCCAGGAGCATATCATCCCGGAGCCTCTATCTGTACTGATTAATGAAACAGCGTAGTTACACCTTCGGCTATTTTTAGAATATATTTAGAAATATTTTCGTGTACGTCCGCGGACAATAGCGATAATTCGTAGTAACAACATTCCGCCGTTTTTATAGTTTTATTCCAGGTCCTCTCGTCCATTCCTGGTTTTATATTTAATCTGAAACAATCTGAAACTTGAATGGCAACCTCGTCCTCGTGCTAGCAACGGGTGATTTTCGCGGCAAAAGTAATTCTAAAAATAGCTCAAGGTGTAACTACGCTGTGTCATAGGGCCAATAAGGGAGATGGAGGCTCCAAGGTGATATGCTCCTGCCTAGTCCCATTTCTTTTGCGTTTTTTACGTGGTGTAGATTTTTTAAACAGGAAAAACAACTAATCACACAAACAAATAAACATAAATAAAAATTGTTAGATATATAACACAGATCGAGAAAACTGTTATTTACCTGAAAAACTGAAGAGTCCCATTATTTATACCACATATTTTCTTCGCCTCTATCTCTTCTTTAAGCTGAAAGCGACGAATAAATAAACAAAATGATCAAATGATCATTTAGAAATGTAACCTTAAGAAATGGTAAGCTATAGACATGACTGGAATTAATATTATTTCATTTTGTGCCAGACATGGATCTAGTCTAGGTTGAAGGAAAAAAAACCCGATATTAACAACAACAAAGGATATGCGAATATTTTCTGAAACTGACAATCGAGTACGGGCAGTTAAATGTAGGTTCCAGTTGACTGTAATGCATGCAGTAGACTGGGTTCTAATAAACTGGGCAGATTCTACTCCACTCTGGTTCTATTCCACAGCACCCTACGCGAGTCAGCAACATTTTTATATACATTATTATTGCTCCAAGAAAGGGGTGAATTTCTCAGGATGAAAGCAAGATTTTTGTTAAAAAAAAATGTTTTTCTTCTTGCATCGAGTTAACTTAGAAATTTCTTAGGAAAAAATATTTTTCATTAGTTGCTTATAGTTTCTGCTTATTTGCAAGTTTGAAGAAGTGTTTGAAATGAAGATCTTTGTACATCTGACTGCATACAAGTAGGTGAAATATAAATCATCATATATGTTTCACCTTAAATCAGGGAAAACTTAGCCTGCGAACGCAGACGTATTTCCGGCTCTAGTTTCCCCGCCGAAAATTGCGTTCGCAGACTAGGGGAAACACGAAGGAACGAAGGAACGAAGGAACGAAGGAACGAAGGAACGAAGGAACGAAGGAACGAAGGAACGAAGGAACGAAGGAACGAAGGAACGAAGGAACGAAGGAACGAAGGAACGAAGGAACGAAGGAACGAAGGAACGAAGGAACGAAGGAACGAAGGAACGAAGGAACGAAGGAACGAAGGAACGAAGGAACGAACGAACGAAGGAACGAACGAACGAAGGAAACGAACGAACGAAGGAACGACGAACGAAGGAAACGTACGAAAACGAAGAAAGAAAGAACGAACGAAAGAAAGAACGAACGAACGAACGGAGTAGCGAAGAAAGAAACAAAGTCAAGAAAGAACGAAACAAAGAATGAATAAATTTGAATACATAGTATTGACAACGTACCCAAGATTGGATGATCCAATTGACATTTGTGGCCTCCAGTGAATTTTTATTGAAGAAGTCTCTGTATTGTGAGAAGGCAGTGCGTCTTATACGGATCAATAATATGACGTCGTATGCTGTTGTCAAATAAAAAATATAGATTGGACCTTTGAACGTCATCTGTACATTTTTACAGCCGTACGGCCAAATGTTATATATTTGTTAACCTTAGACCAAAATGCCCGGTCTGAATAGGGTTAATAGCCCAGTAACTGTTGTGTGCTTAGAATCCAGGCCTTCGAGCGGAAGTAAGGCTAGAGTTGACTTCGTTGTGATACAAACCTTCCTGTTTTTCAAATGTAAATTATTACGTTGTCATGTTAACCGGTTTTCTGATCTATATCAGCTTATGGTCAACCCAAACCTCGCTTTTATACAGAGGCTTGATAACACTTCACAGAACTGTAAAATAGTCTATTATATTATCTATTGGAATACCATCTACATGTAGTCTGTAAAGATTCATCATGGACGCATCACCGAATCCAGTACTGCAGTAAACCAAGTAATTGTAGCATCGACGGTAGCAGAACAGGTAACAGTAGTTGTAGCAATACTGGTTAGTGGTTCTTTCGTATCCATACACATTATAAGTCGCTGTAGAATCCCACGAAGACCGGCATTCTCCGCCATTGAATAATGCGAAGTTTTTGTAGCCACGGCCCACTGATGCCTTGGCGCACTTTTGTACTTTGTCAGGTCGAGAAACAAACGGCTCCATCAAAATAAGGTCTTGATTTTCAATGGATGGAATTGGAGGTATCCCCATGTTTGTCTTGTAACAGTAATGGTCCCTGTAGTAGTACACTGAAACAAACAACAAAAGGAAGGGAAAGTTTTACAATCAAAATACCTGAAACGTTCCGCTAGAATGATACAGTCAAACCTGTATTAAGCGGACACCCTTCATTAAATGAGCTACTTCATTAAATAGCGCATCTTTTAGCTCGTCGTTCGCAAATTCCCCGAAGGTGTTCGCTCAATACAGGTTTGACTTTTATGAATCCAGTGTTCGTAAAACCAGAGGAGACTCGGTGATTTTCAATATGAAACCCAATAAGGCGTCGATTAAACCGCAGCCTACTTTCCGATTAATATATTTTTTTTGTGGCTGAATATCTAAAATATTTTCATGTTCCAATTACCACTAAAACTTCAGCATTCATTACACTTACTCCATTTCACTGTTTGGGAAGGGAACTGGGCTGTTTTAAAACTACAGGAATGCCAGAATCCAAGAAAATCAGTTCAGTATCACGTGGTACGATCCTTGATTTGCATAAAATGATTCGTAGTTGCTGGCGAGCTCTGTCGCCAGCTATCACTTTCATGATGAAATTCCTTTATTTATAGAATAGGTTCTTGTGCATGACGCCTCGTTTAAACGAAACTCTTCTCAAACTCTGGCACGCGCATACTGTTTACACGTGGGTTCTCTTTTTATCTTTGTTGCTTTGTTGTTGGGGGTAAAATTAGCGCTAGCTAGTCTGATGTAAGCATGCATAAGGGATATTGCTGTCTTATTCGAAATTTGAAACGAATAATAAATCTTGCATATTATGCCATTTGCCTAAAAATTCAGCCCAACCCTCGTTTACATGGAATTCCTTTTAAAACTATCGGTATCTTCTACAGTCAAACCTCTCTAATACTGAAACCGAAGGGACAGACTGAAGGGCCCATAATTTAATTTGCACCAAATCTAAGGCACTTACAAGAAGAGACTTCCACTTTTGCAGAGCAGTTCCAGTCCTCTGCAGCACATGTCCGTCCATAAATGAGAAGAACCAACTGGATAGTGACCCCAAACTGTAGAGTCGCCATTCAGTGATGAAGCAACGGCATCAATCGACAACTATGTTTCAAAAATGAAAGAAGAAATACAACTTTTGCTATTCATTCTTTTATTAGCCAGCTTAGCCTGCTTAGCCTGCTTAGCTGGCGATTTTGTTGGCGCGGGATGGTAAAATATGCGAGTGGCGAAGCCATTTTGTCATCGTGCGCCAACAAAATCGCCAGCTAAAAGCAGCCTATTCATTTAGGAGGTATTAAAAAAAATACCCTTGCGACTGAAAACCAAATGTTTCGAAATTGTTCAAGGAGTTGGAAGGCAGAATAATAATATAACGTATTATATAGAACTTGTTTTTAAAGTGCCCATAACCTTTTATTTTTTATTTTCTCATCTGAATCTAAACATCTCTCAAGGAACTTCTGCGAAAATAATTGTGATTTTCACAAAACGAACAAAATGAATTTTATAAAACTTTCAAATTTGCCGCCATTTTGGCTCACCATTTGCCTTAGTCTCCTCTCGGTCCTTCTCGGTTCACAGAAGATCTTTGACGTGTGAGGAAGGAATCACGAGACTTTAGACAAATGAACTGTGACGTAGATCAAGGAACGCGTGACTTCAAAACAAAGGAAATGTGACGTAGATTAAGGAACATGTGAGCCCGTCGGCCTTCTTACAGCGGACGGATATACCAAACAAAAATAGGATTTGAAGATTTGAAATATTCATAAAAAAATTCGCGTTTTGTGCAAATTGCAAAAGTTTTAGCAGAAGTTCCTTGGGAGATTTTTAGATTGAGAAAAAAAAAATGTATGGGCACTTTAAGCGAACACCCTGTATTATTCTCTGACTTTGATTTTTGTCGTAGCTCGTTTTTAGAATGTGCACTAATCTCGTACCCAGATGTTCTCGCTCTACGAGGGTTGAGAAGATCTGGGTACGAGATTAATGCGCACCTGTCGCGTGTCGGATTTGACAGTTGAAGTGATTTTTGGGTTAATTTTTCAGGCTGTAATCTAAATAAAACGGCTGATATTAATTACTATTATTTTTGCATACAAATATCAGCAAATTGAAAAGGACTGAAAAGGGCTTCTACTGATAAAAGTCTACCGATTTTAATTTTTCGCTCTCAAGCAATCGCTCAGCCCCCCACGCACTGTTTGTTTCCGATGTTTGTTTTTCCAATACAATATTCTTTGGAAAAGCAGGTGAAATTTTGTCTTCATTGTATTCGTGCAGTTCTTTGTTAGTTTCTTATATGTTTGCAGACATGCACTAAATCATATATAATTTCTTCTCTTCGTTCTGATCTCAGTTGCGAGCGGAACGTAGAAAGTTAACTTAATCTAACTTCTTATTGCTGGTTTGCAACCATTCCCGAGAGATTCATGACAAAGACCCTGGCGGCCATGTTGGATGACAAACAATAAAAGCTAATTAGAAATATTTTGTTAAATGTATCGGTATACATCAATTTCACCAAAAACTGTGAATTTTAATTTTTTAATCACTGGTCGGAAGATTTTGTGCCCTTTCTAAAAGAAAAAAGTTTATACTTTTCGAAATGAAGGACGAAAATGATTTTAAATTCTAATTTCTGCGAGGTGAGCATAGGCAAGTTCACCGACCAACCTCCAAGTTTTTCTATTTAATCATGTGTTGTCGAGGAAGTCCGAAGCGAAAAGTTTCCAGTCCGCTTCTTCGTGTGTTCAAATAAGCCGAAACGTAAACAGGAAGACAGTTGTGACTAAAATTAGCATCAAGCGGATCGCGTTTTGTACCACAACAAAGGAATTCAAAGGGGATTAAAGAGTAAGAACTCCCCCACCCCAACCACCCCCCACCTTCCCCCCCCCGGGGATACTCGACAGACGCTCGGGTAGGGAGGTGCGGCCGGACCGCTCGAACCCCGACCCTGTTTGGGACACAAATCTCTGATTTTCCTACCCTGTTTAAAACATAATTCTGATTCTTGAGTCCACGTCTAAGACATTTAACCCAAAATCATACCCTGTCTATTAGAAACGAATCGAATAGTGATTGCAAATATATTTTAAGCTTTATGGGGTCACTGAGCCGGTTTAATGTATACGCTAATTACTGGTAACAAAATAGGCTTATAGTGAGGTTTCTATAAATTCATGCATATGCTTATCAACGGAGCATAAAAAAGATACCCCGTTTAAGACAAAAACAATATATAAAATAGATACCCCGTTCAAGACATAGAACCCTGTAAACCATACCCTATCGGGCCGCACGTCCTTGTAAAGGCAAAGTAAGGGAGTACCCCCCCGGAAGAAAACCAACGAGAAGGGCTTAATTTTTAATGTCAGTCTGTTTTGGCATAGTCTGAGGAGAGCGCTGCACGGGCCAAATAACGGCGGGGTAGGAGACTAGTTCTGGCACACAGCGTGCTATTTTTACCGCCACGATGTTGAATGAATGAATAACTTTATTTATGCGTCGAGCCATATAGCGTATGGGAAACCCTACGCTAATTGGGGACACCTAATTATATCTAATAAATTAAAATGTTGATCAAGATGTCCGTAAAACGAAGTTCAACTGTACTGTATGGACCAAACCATTTTGCTAGATGACTCATTTTGACTCATGTAATTGTACTGTCGAGCCACGCTTCATGACGGACAGCCGCAAAATACGGAGACGTTATTTAATGCCCCAATCCGGCATACAATAATGTATGTTAATTAACCCAAAATACGGAACACCTCTGTCACTTCCTGTGGTTCCTACAGTTTCTAAAAACTTCGAAAAGTCAAAAGCCAAAATACATATTTACATTAATGGAAACCTTAAAAATAATGGTCCAGTTTTGTAAAAAACTACTATATAAGCTAAGTGTACTGAAGCTATAAAATGAGTGCTATTATGAGTTGCCCATGCATGAGCTTTAGATACAATGTATCAGCATGAAAGATGCAGACAGACTTTTTCAAGTTCTGCCCTTGTCTTGAAAAAAATTCGATAAAAGCTAATTACGGTTTGCTCTCCCTTCGACAATTCATTCGATAGCTTCCTCTTCATGTTCTAGGCGCATTTCGTCTATGAGCGAAGGTACGTTTTCAGTTTAGCACTGTTTTGACCAAAAAATCCCCATGATAGTGCCCCTTTAACTGTTCATTGGAACTCGCTATCTGCTTGGTGTCCACGAGACATCGACGAATTGACTGGTGTATTACTAAGACAAAATTATTAATGTTGATTCACATATTTATACAGGTAAAACCAGTTTTAGCGATGCTGATTCTGTATCTAATGGTTGTTACGTGGAATTAACTTTCTTGCAGGTCGGTCGCTTTTAAATTGGCAAAGATTCGGTATCCCGATTGTGATCGAAGAAACCCGAATGTAACTGATTCGATTGGATTCCCAACAAAAAAATTCATTTAGGGATACTGATCCTACATCCTGAATAGCATATCGTGGATGATGTTAACTCAGAATAAAAATCAGTACTACTACACAGCCACACGAATGTGAACGGTTTCGGTTTCGGTATTAGCTAAGCTGTCAAAGTATGACTAGTCATTGGCAATCCGATTGCTATGTCATTGGCAATTCCGATTGCTAAAAGTAACAATTCGTTACTGACCTCAAAGTTGAAAAAGTTAGTTTAAAAATCAATTTAATCGCCTCCATTAACGTCCAGCTTTGCTTATTTCACTCAGATATGTTGCATTGCATTTGAAAACAACCTACAATTAAGTCTCTACGATGCGAAATTAAGTTGAACTAATTTTTTTTCAAATATATGTATTTTCGGACTTTAAAATATCTTGATTCATTGAAAATCTTACCTTCTTACGCCTTTTTCACAACGTCCACAAAGAATCGTTGATTTTATATCGATTGGACTGAAATCGTTTGATGTATCCGGCCCTACTTTCCTTAAAAAAAGAAACACTGACTTGTGATGCTTCTCATAACTCAGTACTGAGAATATTCTAGTTAAATCCCGCTAATAAACTATTTATAAAGCAGCAGCTGTAGTGTTTTATGTGATCTTGACTTCCGCTGTGATTCGTTGATTTGGAAACAGTTTTTCAATTTTGTCCGGCGAAACAATTATTGTTTTTTGAAGGGTTAAGGTTCTTGAAGCTAATTTTGTAAGAGTGTCAAAAGTCAAATTGATCAAAAATGCCCCCAAACAGGATTTTCTCTCGTATAACAGTGAAAAACATACGGTTTTTTTCTCGACAAAAACGTATTATTTATTAGCGTTTTTTAACACCTGCTTCGCGGCCAGACATGTTGAAAACAACCCCAACGAAATTCTTCTGCGATAACACTTGGCTGTATGTTTAGAGGCTTTACTTAAAATAACCTGAAATTCAATTATATTTTCTAAAAAGCAAAAACTTGACAGGAATTACTACATGTTAAAGCTGTCATAACGGAATAGTATTATATATTTTCCTTTTAATATTATATCAGTTAATTAACTAGAAAAAACATTGTAGGCGCAATGAGGTTTCATTAGGAACAATACCGGCAAAATCATTGAACATTAGAGACAATAGGTTTCCTGAGATATAAAAATACAATACACCTTATTCGATGGTTTATCTAATACGCGCCGCCCGCAGGGGCGTAGCGTCCATATATACGCCAATACGCACGGGCGTACAGCTGAAATCTGAACAAAAAATATTTATATTGCCTGAAGGCGTTTTATCATTAAATTGGCTGATTTGATATATTTTTCGTATTATACGTGATGCGACTTTATGTTAAACTTCCATTATCCCATTATTAATGGAAAGAAACACTGTGAATTGTGAATGTTAAAAAAACGCGTCACGTAACCCCCCCACTCCCCCTCAGTGTCATTGAAGGAGAGGTTACCACGCCGTAAGGCTTCAGAAACCAATTTACCTCTGAACTGAGATTAGGAATAATATTCCTATATGAATATGTAAGTTAATGCATTTGAAGCCAGTCCTGGGCCTTAATGAGATTACTGATTGAAGATTATTAGTAAGTTTAATTCTATAATGGAAAGCACTATTTCCGAGACCCTAGATTTCAAAATACGACGCGCAGCGGAGTAGTTTTGACGAAATTCGAGGTGTTTGGAAATCGGATGAAACACTCTCTCGAGCGTTTGGTATACCTATATATTCTCAATCGAAACGAAACTAAGTAGTAAAAGGATACTTAAAATCGTAAACTGAATCGATGCTAATTACGACCCAACTATCCAGACCTTTGTCAAGGTTATGATGCGATTTCATTTGTGTTAACTTGATGAATTATTTTAAAATGCGTTTGAAAAAGCATTTTAAATGCAAGTCTTTCGTTTCACAGTAAATTAAAGTTTAGGGTTTTCGCCATTAGTGTTACACTCGACTCAATTGCAACGCCAGTACAAGGTAATAAATCATATGTTTCATATATTTCTCTTAGGTCCCAGTGCAAAACTATGCACTTTGGCATGAAGCTATAGGAGACGTGGGTCTCCTATAGTTGATGACTTAGGCAGTTATTATTTTTTTCAAAAATTGGTTTGGACAACAGAGGATGATCTAAGAGAAGGATTCCCCTTGGCCTATGATGATTTTTGAAATATATTTATTTAATAGTTTCCAGCCATGTTGTGGAAGTTATTTTTATTCTAATTCCTTCTGGTTCAGACCCATTAAAGGGACACTGTCCCGGCGTATTTTCTCAAAACTGTTATAAATGCACGAAATGGTCCCTAAATCTATAAAATAAGAGCTTAATAAACTAACTAAATGATAAAAAGCAATTTCTTCAAGAAATTCCATACTGCAACAGAATTTTGGCAAAATTTCAAAGATTTCCGAGCCAAACTTGAAACTTTGAAAAACTGACTTCCTGTCATTTTTTCAAAAAAATCCATTTCAATCCTCGCTGTCGTTAGTCATCCTAACTGCCTAATGGGTTCCTTTCATTTGTCGAGTGCTATTCTACAGAATCAGACCATTATTGTTCAACTTCCTATGATCTAGATATGTTTCTGAGCTTCCAAAAATCATGCTAAAATGAGGAAAGTGTCCCTTTAAAATTTAGCCAAACATGATCAACTTCGGCGAAGTTGAACATTTTTGGCTACATTTTTCTCAAGATTTAGCTCATTTTAAAAGATGAAATAAATTGCAGTTTAAAAAGTGACTGTAACTGACAAAGTTTTATCGTTTTGTTTAATACATGGGAAAACTTGACATGTTTTACTTTCTTCTTTCTTCGACGAATTCGACAATTATGTCGTTTTAGGTCCTTTTAGTTATCTCGGTTCCTTGTTTGATTTCGCTGCATTATTATTTATTTATACTTTCAGTGTATGGAATAAAGTCTATTAAAAAAAAAAAAATAAAAAAAAAATATATTTAATTCCTTTCCATGGCCAGACGAAAAAAAAAAAAAAAAAACGAACCTGAATGAATGAATGAATGTGTGCTTGATATTCATGCAGGTGTGTGAAACACCGATTTCGCAAGAAATATTACATAGTTTTTCTCCTTGATAACTCTGACAGAATTGTGCCCTAATGAGGTTTATCTTCGTGACGAGGTAAAAGAAAGTCTGCGAGGAGGCTATTTTCACCTGTAAGTGGTACCAATTCTAAAGCAAAAATGTAGCTCCTATCCTGCATGTATTTCATTCCGGCTTGATACTCTACCAGAATGACTCTAACAATGGTCATTTTCATTTTTTAACACCCTAAGCGGTACCAAACTGTTAATTTATAAGGTACGACGAACACCCTCGTCACTTTTATATGGGATCCCAACTGGAATAAAAGGCTGAGTGGGCGCTAACCTGAGATATGTAGATTAGCATCCCATCCAGTGGGCATACAACTAGCCGCTTCGTGCTACCAGAAATGTAGTCATGAAGGGGCGACAATGATTGGTGTCAGGTTTGGTAATGTAATTAAATATATTTATCGTAATTTTGCTGTATCCCTCTTCGATTCGTTAACCTTTTCAGATAATGAAGCTTTAAATGTCAAATATTTGATTTTAAAAATATTGTATAAAAGTACGAAATTTTTAAGTCATTTTTGCGAAGTGCAAAGTCACCTTCAAACTGAAGAAAGCTTCAAAATAACAGTTTACTAAGGTAGAAAAACACCAAAGAGGTGATAATAAACCAAACAGGAACAAGGATGGTTGAGGATGGAGAAGATTAAGACGGATTGCGATTGGCGAACTTGAAACTTTTTTCAAGATGCGCCAACCGTGACGTAGCTCCTTTAATCGTGATCGTCATCTATCTTATATTTCCCCCTTAATTTAAGTTTTCAGTTTATCTTTTCGGGCCCTGGAAGGCAATATGGTAGACATCGATGTATTTGTGCAGTCGGATAAAAAAGAAAAAAAGTCCAATTGTGTTATCGTGAAAATCGGCTCCCGAATTTCCCCCAAAATTCGCAACGTTTATGGAGCTATGACGAACGAAATCAATAACCTGTATGATTATCGTGGAAAAATCGCCGGCATTTTAAATAGAAAAACAATTATCGTGTAGCCTTAGAAGCTGCTGGAAACTTGCCCACGGTAGTAATAGAACATGGAGAATATCACGTCTGGGGTAATCAATGTGTGTGCTGTACATTTTAATTTACCTTGCTTCAGAAATTAACATTGAGAAATTGTCGCCGAGCCTCCCGGTCATCATTGTGGCTTTTTACATATATAACGCGATTATTATTTTCTTTTCTGTTCTCTTCTTTTTTTTAAGCCCAAAATAAAATAAATCATGTAGAGCACCGAAGAAATCTGAGAGATTGCTGACGAGGCAAAAGAAAGTCTGCGAGGAGGCTAAGGTGAAAATGAATCTGAGGCACACCCACAAAGTGAGATTCTAATACCTTTTAGGGGTTCCGACGATATCACTCTATATATAGACTATATTGGAGTCCCCCCGGGCTGCCTCAACGATTCGCTTCTATCCATTTATACACGACGAATGGAGATGGGTGCTACTAGATTAAGCTGTCTTGCCACCAGAGAATAGCAGGTAGAAAAAAACCAAAACCACGCACGCTGCTGTGCTGCATTTTGTTATAACAACGCATTTTAATTTTGTAAGAAATGAAAACTACGCATTTTAAAATAATCGTCGGTCCAACGCTACGTTACCAACGCTTGACGAAAACCGTATCTCATGTAACTTATGCTTTGTATCCGATATTTATTATGCTGATTTTAAAAGTTTAGTCCAGCTGGAATTGACAAGCTCCTTCGAAATACAAGGCAACAATACTAAATAGGCTAAGCTTAAATTTGTGCTGTAAATCTTTTTCCGACTTCCTCTGTCTCGCCGAACAAACCGCCCTGAACAACACTTTCGAAATAGCTCGTTATTTACCATATAAAGTGAAACTTTTATCGTCCACCATTTCTGTAGTATCCAAAAGCTCTAAATATCTTGAAGATTTACATTCAGTATCAACAGTTTGTATTTTTAATCTCCGTGATAGCTTTTATCTTTCACCAGGCTGCGTCACTATTGTGTAATCCAAAAAGTCCATTTAGCGAAGTTCTGCTTGCAACCGCTCATCGCTAAGTTTTACTTAGTTAACTTGCACCTGTTGATTTTCCGTTGATTAAACGAGAACATTTCACTTTACTTACAGACATGTTTCCGGTGTAACGATAGGTATAGTTGGATATATATAGTCGTTGAAATTCACGTTAAAACGGCAAAACGATCTACGGTAACGTACAGAGAAGGATGATGTCATTTCAGTAAAACAAAATAACAAATCTTCAATCGACTTCTGCACTACTTTGGAATATCACGTACTACGGTACAGTACAGAGCATTATTCTTGTGTCTAGGAAAATAACATTTGGCGAATAGAACTGAAGTTGAGGAAGCAAAATTATATTAGTTGTTGGAGCTAGTATTACGTAAGTACAGTTCGTGGTCCATCTTTAGTTCTTCGAATACGATTTGGCGAAGATAAATTTCAGTTATTATGTCAGAATATTACATAAGTACAATTCGTGACACTTTTTTTTTAGTTTTTGGAAAGTATGAGTTGGTGAAGAGATATTTCAGTTAGCAAAATGTTATATTACTGAAGTACAAAAAAGTCATGACACTTTTTTAAAAGGTTCTTGTAAATTTTTAAAAAATTTCAATTAGCAAAGTGGTATTGGATGTTGGAGTATTACATAAGTACAATTTATGACAATTTTTTAAATTACGTTCTCAGAAAGTAGAGAAAGTTGTTAGCGGTATTGGTTTTTGAAAAAATGTATTTATTATTTCTGGATTTAGCCCATACGCTCCTAGAGTCAAATCGTATGCCAATCATTGCGCTTTTAAGTCTATGGATAAAACTCTCACTCTAGTTGTTTATTATGCTGTACAAGGTGGTTCTAACGTTTAAGTATGTTGATGAAACCCTAGTGTGTGACCATTCAAATGAAAGCTGTTAAGCAGTACTTTCACGTACGTACGTACTTTCATTTGGTGCTTGTTGCTTTTCAAAATGTTGCAAAATGGATTTTGTTTTCCTCATTTTCCAACTTGGCATTCGTGGTAGTTAAAGGATAGTTTGCACGGAAAATTGCTGTTATTAACCAACATTCCAAGTTAATTTTTTCTCCGGTAACCATTTGTCGACTAATACTTTAGGCTTAGTCGTCAGTGGAAATTTGGAGTTACCAAAATATGTTAGCATAAAAAAATAATCATTAATAATCACCTAACAAATAAGTGACCATTTGGCTCTTCTTCCTTGTGGTCGCCTGGCGGGCGACTCTTTTTCAAACTTTCCAAACCTTGTAGTCTCCGTGATGTCTAAAATGGGCCCAACGTAGAGGGTTTAGTACTGGCAAAAACAGTGAAACCATTAACGTTTACATTTGTGACCAATTCCTTTGTAGATCATACATTTTGGGAAAATACAAGGTATTTTGTTTATGACGATTACAATGTTCATGTTATGGGATCATCTAGAAATATTGGCGCCTCGTTTATTTGGGCACTTGAAATGGACTACTCAGTATCGGTTTCACGGGATTTCAGCGGGAGTCAGTTGGCTGTTCTCTAATTTATTCATGCAGGTTTGCAATATTTTGTGAGTGACATTTTGTAGTTTAGATATGAATCATTATGATCACGTGCTTCTAGGTATATTTTTCGGCCTTTACAAAATAACAAAAAAACCCTGGAAAACGAAGATAGGGAAGATCTGTGAGATTTGTGAAAGATTTTATTTTCTATTTATATCTTATGGATCGATTTCTTTTAAACTTCTTCCCTTATACTGATACCAAACGGAACAGCCAATGAAAATTATCTCGAAAGAATCCCCAGCTGCTCAAATTTCTCCTACTATTGTTTGCAAAGATACTGATTAGAATAGTCAACAAAACATATATTCTGTACTCGTTGAAAATTAAAATTACCCTAGCCTTGTAAAACAGTTAATATTACAGTTTTTCGTAGGATCAACACGAACTTCAATTATATTTAAGCTGTTTAGGTTACTTCGCAGAAAAAATAAATACAAAAATATAACTAGCTTGTGAGATGAGGAGATACATTTTCCATGCAAGATGCAGCTGATATCTAGTAATTTCCTGTATCATCGTTTTGTTTAGCTTTCCTTTGACAGAAACAGCCTTGATAACAGCTACCGTGACAGAAAACACTCTTTAAAATACGATCTTAATCATACGAATTTTCTTCCACAATATTGAGCTAGATCGAGTTAATTTAGTCGCCTGCAGCTGAATGAGATTGCAGTCAGTTAAACGAACGAAACTGATCCGGATCATGCACTTCAACACCCGATTACCACGCTTTTAGTCAGTTGGTCTTTAATTCCTTGTTCATGTACACTGAGCTAGAAAACTAGCCGTGTTATATATATATATATCACGCAAATATCTTTTAGCGCAATAAATTGTTTTCACCCAAGTTTAATTAAAACCGAATTGAAAAATAATAAGGAATTTGAATATGTCTCGCTTGAAAATCTATTTAATATAAATTTTGATCAGGACTGTTGATTTTGTAGGTCTTCAAGCTAAAAATGGATTCATTTTCCTGCAGAATTCGAAAGCGGTGTCAGTAGTTTTGGAATTGGTTCTCGAGGCTGGTTATTTTTGTTATGTTGCTTCATCGTTTGTGATCGAATCAGAGAGCCATTCTCTGAAATCGCAGTTGTAACGCTTGAGAACAAACCTTTAAGTTAATTGTGCCAACCACTTACTACAGCCCGAGGGTATCCTAGTTTCTGATATGGGGTCCACAGATGAAATTAAAGCAAGCTCCAAAATACAATCTTCGAATCACAATATGAATTATTTATCATTCATTCTGTTCAACCTTCGTTCGAGGAATCCGCGAAAAGTGAGAAATAATTGCAACACGTAAATTGCACGTTATGGTTTTTAAGGCTTAAAAAAGTTTCACTTAGATGATATATTTGTTTGCATCAAAGTGAACGCGATAAAATATTGGCTCAGTAAAAAACTCATTTAGTATCAACTTCCGCAATGGTTATGGTGCACGTAGAAAGCAAATTATCTTTCACGTAAACGTTAAAAAGGCGGTACTATCGTATTGTTCCTACCAATCATAGATACTGAAATAAAGAGAACTGAACTCATTGTTCCAGTTCACCCTTTGCCGTGAGTTCGCGTTAAATGTGCAAAGCGGGGCATCATTTCATAGATTGACAGACAGAAGGCTATTCGCGTGCACGAAAGGTAAACATAACTATATTAAGTGCAAATCTTACAACACTGTTTTTTTCCCCTCCAATTGCAAACACGTCACTACTGACAAAAGTGTTTTCGCAAGCTTAAAGGAGCTACGTCACGGATGGCGCATCTTGAAAAAATTGGCCAATTTTTCCAAGTTCGTCGTTCGCAATCCGTCTTAATCTTCTCCATCCTTGTTCCTGTTTGGTTTCTTATTACCTCTAGCTTTGGTGTTTTTCTACCTTAGTAAATTGTTATTTTGAGGCTTTCTTCAATTTGAAGGTGATTTTGCACTTCGAAAAAAATTACTAAAAATATCGTAGTTCTTTTAATTGATAGAAGTGAAATAGAAGTTGTTCTATCCTAGCTTGTTTACTATAAAATAAAGGAAATGTTGTTGCAACATTTGTTTCCTGCAGCGACTAAAAGAAGGAAAGAAAATGAATTAAAATTAACTGATTTTTATTTTGGAATTGAATGACAAAAGAACTCTCGATGTGTGGCAAATCGATCTAAAAATCAAAAACGAATTCGAAATCAATAAAAAAACCTTTCGTTTTCAAAGCAATACTCAATAAATTCATTAACTGTAGGTTTTCCTCTGTTTACATTTAGAAATAAAAGTACTTTAACCCTCTTAACATCAAGTTATTTTAAACTCGTTTTTTTTTATGTTAAACATCAGTCACAAAGGCGGATATCTAAAGGATGACATTTCAGATTTCTTCGGTGCTCTAAACGATTTATTGTTTTTTTGGGGCTTAAAAAGAACAGAAGAAGAGAAGAGAACAGAAAAGAAAAGAATAATCGCGTTATATATATAAAAAACCCCACAATGATGACCGGGAGGCTCGGCGACAATTTCTCAATGTTCATTTCTGAAGCAAGGTAAATTAAAATGTACGAAAGCTGCCGGAAGTGGTTGAAAATCAACATCTTCAGGCCAAATTATACGGAGGCAAGTGTAATCAATCCATCTGAAAATTGATCAAAGTGGAACGGAAGAATTAAAGCCAGTGACATACTAGCAAAGGAACCTTGCCTTCCCAATGACACAACAATCAATTGTTTTATGGTGACTTAGGAATATGAAATTCTAAGTCTGCTCAGTGAACCCGTGGCATATAATCTACAGTTACGTTGGACGGTAGTGTCTGTTTTTGAAGTGAAAGATTTTAAAGCCATTATTTAACCTTGGTGCCGTTTAGCAAGGAAGTCTTCGCGTACGTCCGCCCCGTCACGTCCTCGTTTACGTCAAAATACGTTTTTTTCCTCTACAAATTCTGTCGGTGGAAAAAGCTCGATTCTTGTGAAGACAAAGTGAATAGCCAGAACTCGCCACGAATTAATTACGGTGGATCATAAGAACGATAGCATGTGATTGATCGCTTCGCAATTCACGAGCGACTTATAAGGTAGGTGGACATTATGAAACTGACTAGGCGCGAGAGAGGGCTCCTCGTTTTAGCCAGCTGGCATTTGAAACGCATTTAGTCGGGAAGAAATGTTTTAAACATGTTATGGCGAGTGGTTTAAGTTCACCATCATTCAAAACCTAGTACCCTTTTGCCGGATGCTGACAAAACCAAAGAAAATGATAGAGAAGGAAAAACGTTAATTTAATTCGATTTTACTATTTTAAATAAAAAAAACGCTCAAGTTCGCATGCAAAGTACAACCTTAACATTAATTTTACTTTTTAAGGATACTCAGGTGATGTACTCAAGTCACCAAATCACTAATTCATTTACATTTACATGGCCTCCTCTGTGAATTCAAATGAGCCATTTTCTATATTTTCATAACTCGTCGCTAACTGATAAAGTATTTCAAATGAGCACTATTTCTATATTTTTCACAACTGGTCGGCGCTAATAATAAGGTATTTAGAGTACGTTAAGAAATCCTTATAATACTAGTTTAAGTAAACCGAATTTAATGAACGACGATTGTTCCGAAGACATCATTGGTAAATAACTAGTTTGAGCAGCCAAGGAAAATTAATCAACTGCTGGAAACTCGGTTCGATTTATGATTTTCTTTTTATTAATGCCAAATTTTAATACACAGATTTGAATGGCAGACCTAAACTAATAATCTTTCTATAAATACTTGCACTACTGTACAACTTTGAAGACTGCCGAATTGTTTGCTCACACTGACCAGGGATAGATAATACAATTATATTTCATTTTCTTACAGTGAAAGCTAAGCATTTTCCAACAATGAAACTCTAAGAAATAGTCTGGCGATGGGTTATTAAACTCTCAGTGAATTAGTTATTTACCGACAGCTAACTTAAATTTGAAACGTGCTTCCAAGTAATAAAACGAAAATCAGGAGACAAAAAAAAAACATAAATTATGTTTACAATGCCTTACTTTTTACAAGTGTCCTCTCATAATATTAAAATTTGTTTGACGGACATGCCTCCTTGCAAAGTTGAACACGATCAAATGGAAACTTGTCACATCGTAATTATCAACAAAAGTTTGTCAGGTGCCTAAGCTAACGCACGTCGCACTGTAAAATACCCACATTACGGCATCACTTTTAAATTACACAATTCCACGTTTTGGCTGTTGATATCTTTCCTATTTTGTGGCTTTCTACGAGAAATAAAAGAGAGTAAAATTATTTATTAAACATATGGTTAACGGAATGATCATTATGATCATATGGTGGTATTTAGACAAAACAATCGGGAAAAACGAGAAACCATTTTTTCCTAATACGCTCTCTGATATTAATTTAAAGGAGCTACGTCACGGATGGCGCATCTTGAAAAACAAGAACCCCTGAAGGGATTACAAGCGGCCGATTTCCCGGGGGGGGGGGGGGGGGGCACTCCTTTATTTCGTTATATAGGAACGTGCAGCTGGACAGGGTATGGTTTTTGAGCATTTTGGTCTGGAACAGGGTATACCAAAAGGCATTTTGGGTATCAGAGTATCAGTTTCCCAGGAGTTGGCATGAAGATCGGTAATTGATACTCTGGCATAGGGTAGATGAAGTAGTCAGACGAAAAGAAACGCGTAGGAGTGTTAAAAAAGCTTTACAACTACAACTCGCAGTGCTGCTTAGTAGTTTAGCCTTTTGGGTTAGAAAGAAAATCGTTAAGAATCGTCCGGAATAGGGTATCTTTTTTTCAACATTTAGGGCCTGTTTACATGGAGGGAGGGTGACCCGGGAACCCGGGTCACCCTCCCTCCATGTAAACAGGCCCTTAGTCTGGAACAGGTTCGCAAAATTAGGGTTGTTATAGCCCAGCGGCACACCCCCACCCAAATTTTTTGGGAGAACCCCCCCGGGCCAATTTCACCTTGAGGGGAGAAAGAACAATGCACCCCTCCACCCCCTCGGTCAGTTTACTCTGAGGTTCTCCCGCCAAATCTAAGAGTCAACTTCGAACCTGCGTGACGAAAAACGTGACTGGGTGATGCAATATTTTGGCTAGCGTAAGTTTGAGCTTAGGTCAAGTTTACTGTGTAGAAAAACTTTAGCTAATGTCAATTGCATCATAATCAACAAGGGCACAGATGTGTTTTCGCTCAACGTGAAAATAAATTGTGAATGACATATATGCTGTGGAATTGTGTAAGAAAAACTGTTATGTTTTTGGGACCGAGTTTTATCGTTCGTTTAATGAGGTAGGGCTAGCGACATGAAAAAAACCGTCCATTTCTTGAAGCGGCTCGATGCCCATATAGGGCATCGGCCGCTTAATAAATTGAACAAAAAATGATTGATTAGTTAAAATACAACTCAAATACGTGGCAGTTGATAAAACAGTTGTTTTTATCAATGATTATTTTGATAGCTCACTTCCGATTCAAACAACAAAAGGGAACTTTGTGACAAGCTCAAGAAAGATCACAGACAGATAGTAATCTTGATTTCTATGATTCAACAAAGTTTATGTCGTGTGTGGTGCTTTTTGAATTCGTTTCCATCCATATGTAAAGACTGAGATCAGGAAGCTACCGTATGTAAACATTTTCAATATTTTCCACAGGCAGTAGAGGATCAAAATTGGACTTTTTCGAGTTTCGATTTATATGCTTTATACGATGACCTTTGTGAGTCGATCTATTCGGCTTTATACACGGTGTATTGCGTTACTACATTATTCGATCATTAAGTGCCCGCTGGGACGACAAAGAGAAAACAATAACAAGATCGAATAACGCAGTAACGCAATTCGACTCCTCTGCTCCCTGTGTCATTTCAAGTCATCAAGTTTCATTTCTGCTAAAGTAAGAAAGACGACTTTTTGTTTGTTATCCAACTACATTCTGAAACTCTGCATCAGCACATACATGATCAGCTTCACAGATTAGTATTAAAAAGAATCACTGTTCTTATGAACACATTTTTAATTTCTCAACGGCAAGTATTTGAATTATTCATCTCTTGTAGGAAAAGACGATTAATAAGCTTATTCCTGACTTCATAGGTTAACTTTAAGATGCTCAGCTTCACAGATTAGTATCAAAAATAATCACTTTTCTTATGCACACATTTTTGATTTCTAGACAGAAAGTATTTGAATTATTCATCTCTTGTAGGAAAAGTGTGAATGTTAAAACCTTTCACAACAAACGATTAATAAGCTTATTCCAGACTTCATAGGTTAACTTTAAGATTACTGTGTAGAAACTGAAATATATATCAAAATGCCATCAACTAATGACAAATAGTCATTTGAAAACATACCTTAATTTATCTTAATACCACTAATCCAAGGACACTAATCACGTTTACAAAAACATATACCACGGGGTATCGTAACTGCGATCAGGAAGAGAAATCCCAATGCGGATTGCTTCATGCTCATAGCACAATACCTCTATTGCATCATCTTTACATGACCAGAGATTGCGTCATGTCAACCGTAGGATCGAATAACGAGAAAAGGTCACAAAACAAAATTTAGCACATTAGCAACAACACCACTGTTCACTGCTATGGGACATTTGTCTTTGCTTTTTCCAATGCGATTACTGTAATAAACTAAATACATCTACGCACTTACACGACACTACAGAAAGAATGTGGAAGATAAATTCTCTACTGGCTAATTTTAGACCGAGATGCGATAAGATCATGTCAACCGTGAAGAGGACTAAGGCTAGCGACACGAAAAAAAAGTGCATTTCTTGAAGCGGCCGCTGCGCATGGGCCGCTTAAAAATTGGCCAATTTTTTCAAGTTCGCCGATCGCTTTCCGACTTAATCTTCTCCATCCTTAACCATCCTTAACCATCCTTGCTCCTGTTTGGTTTCTTATTACCTCTTTGATGTTTTATTTTACCTTAGTAAACTATTATTTTGAGGCTTTCTTCAATGTGAAGGTGATTTTGCACCTCGTAAAAATGACTTAAAATATCGTGACATAGCTCCTTTAATTAAAAGGGAATGAAGAAGTAATTTTTATTGCCGATCGAACCAACAACAACAAAAAACTTTCCTCGTCTATACAACAATCAGAAGTGAAGACCTATATGACATATATAGTATACATATTACATAAAAAAACTGATGAATGAAGAAGTTGAAAAAGATGCATGGGAAAATATATCATAGAGTATAACTATATCTTGATAAAAAACGATTTACAATTCTTGTTTACTATGATCAACTTAAAAAACGAAGAGTAAAACATAACGTCTTCGGTACTCTGTCGACACACTGCAAAACTAAAAAAAATACTGTAAAAATACAGCCGCAATATATATTTCACTATTACAAGCCTCTTCAGTTGTATTGGATTTTCATGATCAACTAAAAGCGGTACATATTCTTGTATTTAATATAATATATATTATATAATATGTTATTTTTTTCATAAGGAGACGTTGCTAATTTTTGGCGTGTTGGGATATACATTGGGATATATTAGTTTTTTGATTGTATATTATCTGATAAGATAGCTAGACGGATGACGTTCACATTAACTTCATCAATTCCAATGAATTTATCCCAAAGGTGAAATAATTACTTAATAATGCATGGTCACACGTTATTTTCTTACTCCAGTTAAATTATTATCTGACAGTTTCACATGTCCAAAACTTCTATTAATATAAATATATATTTTCGTTCTATCGTTCAAAGGATACCAGCCTTGAGCTACCCTGTTTAAATAAATATTTTCTTTACTTTACCATAATGTATGTTTGTATAGCACGAATGACGTAAGAGCATTGCTTATTCGAGTAAGATAAACTACGTCATGTAATGGAAAAAGCCATTTGGGGATAAACGATTGACATCACACACGTATACAGGGGTAATTAAGTATATAGTTTTGTTACTTATAATGTCACCTCATCTAACTTCACCGGTACCGTCACTCTTCGTGCTCTGTTGCACGTACATAAGGCCTTCACGCTTTTCCGCCATCTAACTTTGTCTGTCGCTAGTTGTCGGACCACGGCTTCCTGCCAGCTGCATCTCTCTCCATCTCCACTGTTCGTCGCCGAGCTTTATTTTCCCGTCGGGCTTCCATGTCAGAGCAGTGACACAGTGGCGTTGTCTGGGCATCCTACTGAAGCACGTGCCCCAGCCATCTCCATCTTCTTTTCTTTACACCAATGCTGATTCCTTCAGAGTTCGTTTCTCATTTATTTCCTCGATTGTGACGATGTAAGGTCAGTTACTTATATTGTACAACAAAAATAAAACAATTGATAATGCTTTTCCACGGTTTTTTAGGTCATTTTGGTCGTGGAGCAAAACGAGACAAAAACCACAACTCCGCTGGAGTTTTTAAGATTTTCAAAATTTACTGATAGCAATTAATTATGAAAAACGTTCGTTCCTTGTGCTACGGAATCATGTTTTTAGAATATAATCTATATCTCGAACTCAAATTGCTATGGAACTTGAAAAGCTAAAAGATGATAAAAGCTTGGACTGGAATAATTAATTCGGCTCAACCGAACTTCATCAGCCACAATATATTGAGAATGTTAAGAAAGGGGCTAAGATGGTGTCATTATTGGTAGTATTCTAGTATTCTTGTTACGGAAAGGTAGACCACGATAGGCGATGATTCGTGTGTTGGTAACTCATTTCTATTTTTATTTCTAAGTAAATTACATATGTTCATTGCAAGGATTTGTATGATATGGCTTTAATTTTTAGGGGATGCAAAGGGCATCCCTAGTTATTTTCACGATGCGTGTGTATTTCCAATGGGAGTACCAAATTGGCTGTTGACCAATCAGGACGGCAGATATTGGCTTGGGAGTTCTGAAAACCAGTTTCGAAGAGACATAATTACCACAAACAGGTTTTGTTGTTTTTGGCGCAGATGGAAATATATGTCGAAATTTATTTTCAGGAGTAAGAAAAAATTGCTCGTTCTTTTGTTGCCGTTTCTTTGCACTTCCTACCAAGAAAGGCTACTAAGATGTATTTCTCTTCTACCAAAGACAATCAATGATATATTATGAAGTCGCGTGAATTTGTTTATGGTGTCTGATCTGTGCGGTGAGTACCTAAACGTCCACTTTGATTAGTGGTTAAATTAACCAGAATCTCTTTATTTTCATGTAGCATGTATTCGGCTAGGGCAAATAAATACAGCGGCGCGCTGTATTCGATCAGTCGCTCCTGCCAAGCCGGTGATAAAGGAAAAAAAGTTAAAAAAACTATTTTGTAAAACAAGTGTAATATTTTTTTTCAATACTTTTTCTTATTTACTAGTAATTAGTTGCGCAATCGAATGCTTTTTACCACCTCGCGAGCAAGGAGAGCCCAAAACGCTAAGATGGAAAATACCGAATTATAATTAGGTTTATTCAGCAGAGGTAAATTAGCGAATTCATATTAGAAGACGGGAAACTCGTCTCAGACGAAATTCCGTCTGACAAAATTCCGTCTAAATGAATTTTAATGAGGACGGTAAAAATTAGACGGATAAATGACTTAGAGCCGTCGGAGACTAGTACGCATGCCGATTTTTAAGGTTTGTAAAATTTTTGTAGGTAAATACAACTCCCATGGTATATATGAAAAAATGTTACATTGAAGGTTGTTAGTTAAGATTAATCAGCATGTCCAGCAAAACCTCATTGGGTCTATGGAGAAATAACGGTTACTTTGACAACGAAACTAACGGTTACCTCCCCCCTCAAGGAAAATCCGTCACTAATGGCATCCCCATTTGTTGCTACTTTTCAAGCAACAAATCTACTTGCTATATATATTATATCCTGGTCTGTTACCTTTGTGTAGACAATGACCACATGTCAAATACCTGTGAACAACATAATATTTTATGTGTTGTTGTTCATATTGGATTCAAATTAAGAATTGGCGAAATTATAATAATTCAAAATGTCACACATTTATTGTAATCTGCTCTAAGAATAAGTGCTGTCAAAGTCTCCAATTTATTGACATGAAACTTTCCAAAAGTTATCGATATTTGTAGAAATTCTTCGAATATCAATTAATAAGCCATCAACAATTATTATTTAAGCTAACCTTTCCCAGACCTTCCACGGCTTAACATAGGAATAGTACCACAACTGTGATAAATTGATTCTTATTCTTATAATATATAATAAGACATTATTATAAGATATATATTAGCTCTTATTATATTTTGCTCTTATATTACTAAAGGAAAGTATATAACTGATATTAATAATGCTTTTAGAACTTCATCTAATTCATTTTTTAGTTTCATTCGCGTATCATATTTCTCATGTAAACGCGCACGTCGTGGTCTGTTCAACCTTCAAACGTATTAACGCAGTATAGTAATGCAAAACTAGTATTACGTTTAAAAAATTTTATTAATATTTTAGCGTGATTTTTTTTTCAAGTTCGGGAAGCCCGAATCGAACAGTTTCTCAAGCTTTTAATAGCTCTACTGTGACAGTCTCTAATAGAACACCAGATATATGTTGAGTTAACTTAGCTGGGCCCTGGGAACAAATTAATTTACTTCCGGTTCTCTTAGTATTCCCAGGACCCCTCGGTCGGCACCTCGTGCTTTCAGTTTCGTAGTTCGAAAGAATACGGAGTTACGCAGTTCATTTTCTATTTGTACGTGTTTCAGTCGCCCTTGGAACCATCCATGCAAGTTTTCGTTCCTCTTGCATCGTTTATTATCTTTGTATCGTTTCGTCTACCTTTCCTTTCCTTTAAGTCGTCATTTTTCTGTATTATTTTCTTTCGTACAGTTTTCACCAAGTTGAATAAATACCCATATGTTTGAGTGCTGTTCAATGGTTGACACTGCGCTGCGAACGCGACAGTGAAAAATGGATGTGGTAGTAGTCCATCCCTCTTGGAGTCAAAGGAGTTTTAGGAGCCTTACAAGCTTGAGATTGTGAAGTAATCAGCGACTTTTACGGAGTTTATCGATGGCAGTACAAGCGAGCCCGCCATTCATCGTGTCAGCGAATGTAGACCCAAAAGAAGTCACGCAATCAGAACTCGGAGCTCCCGAAAAACGTCAAAGACAGCATTCTAGAAAAGCTCTTCAAAGTGCCATTCAGAATACAACAGCAGAACTGTCGAGGCAAGCTAAAGCACTCCGAAACGCCGCCGATAATGTTTACACGGCCATACAGGAGAGATCTACTGTCGTCGACGAGTCAACATTACTGGTACCTACACGAAAATACAAAGAAATCCTCAACGACCTAGAAGGCCTGTACGCCCAAGACAAATGGGGAGACGCATTGGATGAGGCAGAAACAATCCGACAATTTAACCAAAACAATTTAGAATACGCCCACGCCGCGTTAAACAGAGCAAGAGCAGTACATTTTCATGAACCGGAAGAAGAAGATCGTGTGTCACGCAAGTCTCGAGGCTCGTCACGCTCATCCA
Source organism: Desmophyllum pertusum (assembly GCA_029204205.1). Lineage (NCBI taxonomy): Eukaryota > Metazoa > Cnidaria > Anthozoa > Scleractinia > Caryophylliidae > Desmophyllum > Desmophyllum pertusum. Next base: position 1,832,030 of record MU827783.1, on the reverse strand, counting down.
CTAGTTCAGCAAGAACAAAAGCGCTAGCAGAAGCTGCAGCCGCCAAAAAACAAGCCGAGTATGATCGAATCATAGCAGAAAAGGAACATGAAAGGAGACAGCGTGAAGCAGAAGAAGAACGACACCGTGAGCAACGTCGTGCCACGTACGATCGAGACATAGCATTATTAGCCGCTGAAAAACTGGCAGCCATAGCCGATGCCAAACTCACCGCCATTGAGGAGTCCATGGAAGAAGAAAAATCTTATGTCCCCTCCAGAGAAGGTGTGTCCGAAAACGCAAAACACAGAACTCAACAATGGGTCGACGCCCAAGACAACACTAAATCTGTTGACCAGAGACAAGATGTTACACCAGCAGAAGTAAAAGAAACGTGTAGTCCAAACCTGGAGACAAAATTGGACGGAGATACAACAGTACCGATTGGTTTCCCGACGCCATTACACAGCGTACCCCAAGGGAGATCCGTGTTCAGCCATAACACATCATCTCCACAAACGACCAAGATCCAAAGAGATGTTGAGTGTATAGAGACAATTATAGCAACAAACAAACAGTTGACATCCAGCTTAGCAAGACAGAGCTTACCTAAGTGTCACCCAGATGCATTTGGTGGAGACGCAACATTATTCCACCCCTGGAAGAGCGCATTCAAGGCGATGTTACGAGATGCTGACATATCCCCCGACCAAGAGATAAACTATCTCCGTCAGTACACGAAGGGAGATGCACAGAAGTTAGTGGACAGTTACCGCAAGAGACAGTATAGGGAACCCGCCTCCCTACTACAGGAAGTTTGGGCCGAGCTCGAGAAACGATTTGGAAACTCAGCGGTCATCACCAACACCCTCCTGAAGAAACTGAGTGAAGCAGCAAAGTTTGGCGAGAAAGAAAGGGAGAAACTGCAGGTTTTCGCCGACATTTGTGCTGATGTGGACAGCCAACTCGACATCCTACCAGGTCTTGCCTGCTTAAATTACCCTAACACCATTATGCCTATCGTTGAGAAGTTACCTTACTTTTTACGATCGAAATGGGAAAAGCAAGTTGCCGAGTACGCCGAGAGTAATCACGATGCCTATCCAGGTTTTCGCAACTTTGTTATTATTATGCAAAAACAAGCCACACTGAAGAATCACCCAAACGTCCTCGCAGGCGGAGTCCCAACGTCAAAGGAAATCAAACCTAAAGAACCACTGGACAATCAATCAAAGCTGAGACCAGATGCAAGGGTCTTCCTTTCGGACGCTAGAACCACACTCGGAGACACTAACAGTGGCCCCAACAAGGAGAAACACTGTCTGTTTCATGACACAAGGGGCCACGACCTAGCAAACTGTAAAGGCTTTGAACGTAAAACCCTGGGAGCCAAAACGGAGTGGTTAATGTTTGCTGGGCTTTGCTTTCGCTGTCTATCGCCAGAGCACCAAGCCAGGGACTGTAACGCAGCCGTCATTTGTGACAAGTGTGGAAGCAATCTCCACAGTACATTACTACACATGGAGAAAAGGAGACCCCCAACCGAAGACAATGGCGAGGAGCTGGAGACAAAATGCACTGCAATCTGTCACACAAGGAGTGGAGGGCTATCATGCAGTAAGATTGTTCTCGTAGACGTCTTCCAGGAGAAACAGCCGGACCTTGTCTTCAGAGTGTATGCTATTGTCGACGATCAAAGTAACGCCTCCATGGTTTCACCCAACTTAGCCGACAAGCTAGGAGCAAACGGTCCAAGAGAGAAGTTCTTTTGTCCACCTGTAGTGCTGAAAAGGAATCAAAGTACGGCCGTCGCGTCTCGGTCTTGTAGTGAGGTCTATAGAAGGAGAACAGTCCCAGTTACCCACATTGGTAGAATGTAATCACATCCCTCGCGACAAAGGCGAGATCCCAACCCCGGAGATCGCCAGGGAGTTCCCTCATCTGAAGGAGATAGCAGACCAAATTCCACCACTAGACCCCAACGCGAACATTGAAATCCTTATCGGTCGTGATGCACCGGAGTTGTTGAAGGTCAGAGCATCCAGAAATGGTCCAAAGGGAGCCCCGTGGGCCCAGAAGCTCAACCTTGGGTGGACAGTGTTAGGCCAAGTATGCCTAGACAGAGTTGGAGGACCCGTTCACATTTCGGTTCACAGAACGGCGGTCAATGTTCCAGAACCAGACTGGTCCTGTTGTGACCATGACAGTCGAGAACCTATCAGTAACCGTGACAATTCGTCAAATTACGAGATACGACCTTGCCCCAATCGTTTCGTGATCAAGGAAAAGTATGCAGGAAGGGAGCAAATTGCACCTGATGTTTACCGCACAACTGCCAATTTAATAGTCAAGGTGAAGGAGTACAAGGCAGCAGGCGAAAACCACGCACTCAGAAGCCAGTCAAATTTAAAGCACGAACGGTTTCCAAGTCATCCCTCATTAGCAGAGATAGCGCAAGCAGAATTGGTCACGATTAGGACCGTCCAGAACGAGTGTTTCGCGAAGAAAATGGAATCGTTAAAAGGAGTAGAGGACACGGAGGACCGACATCACGGCCGACAGAAGAAAAACGCATTGAAGAAGTCAAACCTATATCGCTTAGACCCGTTCGTGGATAACAAAGGAGTACTTAGAGTAGGCGGTCGTCTCCGCCGGTCCAACCTCAGCATCACGGAGAAACACCCAGTCATTCTCCCAAAGGGACATCACTTGTCTCAACTCATTGTCCATCACCAACATGAGAAAGTGCATCATCAAGGCCGACAGATTACTCATGGAGCGGTACGCACCGCTGGTTTCTGGATTGTTGGTGGCCACGGAGTAGTGTCGAAGGTCATCAGTTCCTGCGTCACCTGCAAAAAGCTCAGAGGACCAAGCCTCGCGCAACACATGGCTGACCTACCCACTGACAGAACCGAAACCCCATCGCCTTTCACCAACGTTGGATGTGACGTGTTTGGACCGTGGACCATCCAAACACGAAGACTCAGAGGAGGCGCCGTCAATTCGAAACGCTGGGGACTGGTTTTTACATGTTTGAATAGTAGAGCAATCCACATTGAAGTCCTAGAGTCAATGGACACAAGCACATTCATCTGTGCGCTTCGCCGATTTCTCTCAATCCGCGGACCAATCGCTAGGATAAGGGTGATCGTGGCACAAATTTCGTCGGGGCTAAATCCGAATTGGAGCAAGCACTCAAAGATATGGACGAGGGAACGCTGAAGACCTACCTCACTGATCAGGGCTGTGACTGGTCCTTTAACCCACCGCATGCATCCCACTTCGGAGGTGTCTGGGAGCGACAGATCGGGACTATCCGTCGAGTGTTAGACGCCATGCTTCTAGAACTAGGAAAACCTCAGCTCACTCATGAACTGCTGGTCACACTCCTGGCCGAAGTTTCCGCCATAGTAAAACGCTCGCCCCATCTCTACCGTCCCATCTGATGTTGAGGACCCACAGCCCCTGTCACCTTCTATGTTACTTACCTTAAAGTCTCGTCCACTTCTCCCACCTCCGGGAAACTTCGTCCCACAAGACCTCTATGCCCGTCGTCACTGGAAAAGAGTACAATACCTTGCAGATCAGTTTTGGGTCCGTTGGCGACGGGAGTACCTTCAGTCTTTGCAAAAGAGGCCAAAGTGGAACAAACGGGAGCGCAACCTAGCCGTGGGTGATATTGTCATTGTCAGAGATAAGGAAGCACACCGCAAACGATTGGCAAACGGCAAGGTCCTGGAAGCCATTGTCAGCGACGATGGAGAAGTCAGGAAAAACAAACGTGTAAAGATGGAGTTCGCAAGACATACCTACGCCCGAGCAGTGAACTGGTCCATATCGTGCAGTCACAGGACCGTGTTGATGCTGATTAGAAGTATAGAAGAGCAAGGACGTCGTAGTCCTTGGGCGAGGAGTGTGACAGTCTCTAATAGAACACCAGATATATGTTGAGTTAACTTAGCTGGGCCCTGGGAACAAATTAATTTACTTCCGGTTCTCTTAGTATTCCCAGGACCCCTCGGTCGGCACCTCGTGCTTTCAGTTTCGTAGTTCGAAAGAATACGGAGTTACGCAGTTCATTTTCTATTTGTACGTGTTTCAGTCGCCCTTGGAACCATCCATGTAAGTTTTCGTTCCTCTTGCATCGTTTATTATCTTTGTATCGTTTCGTCTACCTTTCCTTCCTTTAAGTCGTCATTTTTCTGTATTATTTTCTTTCGTACAGTTTTCACCAAGTTGAATAAATACCCATATGTTTTGAGTGCTGTTCAATGGTTGACACTGCGCTGCGAACGCGACATCTACATTAAGGGAAACAGTCATATTAGGTTCGCGTAAAGTTATTCGTGGAGTATAGTTGGACTGACATTTTTTATCTTTAAGAAATATATATTTTTAATTTTCTGAGGATTTATTTCTACTCCGAACTTTCTCATGTGCTTGAGGACACTAATTACATGTAAACGCAGTTGTTTCAACATTGGAATAAAGTTTCGTTTCTATAAAACAACGCAATTAATTAATTAACTTGTATTACTTTGGAAGTGTGTATTTTTGGAGTTGACAAAATTATTCAGGGTGATTTTTTTAAATAAATGCCTCACTTAACATAAAAATAAACTATATGTAACATTATCTTTATCTTCAATTCGTGACGATCAGTTCATATGTTCGCCATTTTTGTTTTGATTTGTCTTGCTTTTACAATATAATATGTTTGACCAAGCGGGGGTACTCAGGTTCAACAGTGATGAGGAGGTGAGAATTATTTTAAATTGGGGTTTGCAATCGTTATTTTAGGATTTTTTGCCCAGTTTTGGGTAGTGAGACTCTGATATGTATTGTTTTTTTTAAAGGGGCAGTGTCACGGGATTTTGACCTTTTTTGGTCAAAACTGTGCTTCAGTACCTTTTTATTTACAAAATAATTCTAGAACACCAAGAAAAATAAATCAACCAAATTCTTGAAAGAGGAACAAATTATGGTCTGTTCTAGTGCATTTTGGAAACGAAAATGCGAGAAATTGAAAGAATGTTAGCCTAACATTTTTCAAATTGCGATCCATTCCGACCCAGTTTCTATAGCCAGAGACACTTATTGACAGTTTTAGTACACTAGGATGGTAATTTATAACAAAATTTGACCATTATTTTTAGCTTTCTGTTAATACAAAAACGTTTTTTGGTTTTTAAAATGACATCAAATCCCCGTGATACTGCCCCTTTAAGAAGGGAGGGGAGTTTCAAGGGCTTAAAAGCTGTAACAGATTATACGATGAATAAACAAACGGGGAAAAACATGTTATGCGGTATTTGTGTTAAAATTTCAACACTTTCTGGGTATTAATTTTTTGGATATGATATTTACATTGGATATTTACGTGGGATATTACATTGTGAATTATTCAAAGGTTGCAGACTGGCAACCGAAAGCTCATATTTTTAAATTTTTAACCAGAGAACGATTTTTTAAATTTTTACAATGTCTTATCCTGGTTGCTCATCCATTTTTAATTGTAAATTATGTTTTTACAGTCGAGCCATCCTTTCGTTTGTGAGCTGCAAGAAACGAAACAGAACCAGCAAAACCAAGGTAAATTGTACCTAAAATCGAATATTGACATACTGAATGAAATGTCCTTACATTTAGAAATCGCTATATAAACAAAATATAATGTAGATGAATGTCAACTTATTATTTTCCATGTGTAATTTTAATGTAAACATGATATGGGAGACGTAGTTCGTTGTGTTCTGCAAGAGCTCTTTTTCCGAAAGAGCGTTTGTAAGGACCGTTAAGAGCAGTTAAGTTTACTTAACTTCCTTCTCGCATTTGAAGGAACGTTTAAAAGGCCATATTTACAAGAAAGTAGGGCTATATTTATCCCTAGCTCTTGGGACATACAAGCACAAGATTACAAGCACAATCCCATAGCTAGGAACAACTCAGGCGCCACGCTTTAGTTAACCTGGTGAACAAACTCACAACGGAAAATTATGTTTGCGCCAAAACAGATTTTCGCTTTATATATGTAGTTTACTCCAATGAAAATAATATTTCAATTTCTTAGCTCACTAAAAATATGAGGACACAATTGTTTCACTTACATGTAGTTTGGAACGCGTTTGACAACATAATTCTTGTATCATGAATTTTAGCGACAGTTAGGGTGGCTAACAAAACGAAATTTCGTCCCAAAAGCAGATAGTCGAAAAATATTTCATTCCAAAGCAAAATTAAAATAGATTTTGAATGAAGAGGATGTTTTCTGGTCAGTATTCGTTAATTTTGTCGTATTTTTCATATTGTACGTACTTTTCGCCTGGGATGTCTACTAGAACGTTCGGTAATCGAACTCAATCGAACACCAATCGTTCGGTTGGGTTCGGCATTCGAACATAATCGAACTAACAAGAGAATATTGTCAATCGAACACAATCGAGCCATAATCCAACGTTCAATTACCTGCTTACAGTGACATATTTTATATTTTGGGGGCGTTTTCTGTTAATCCGTTATAATAAAATGAAAGGTTGATTATTCCTGCGAATCTGATTGGTTCGATAATCGAACGCAGACAAAATTAAATGTTCGATTGAGTTGGATTGGTTTTCAGTTCGATTTTGTTCGATTCGACACCCCGGGTTCTCGTAGCCAAAATAAAGTTGTCCCGTATGGGCGAGTGCAGGTAATAATTTAGCGACTTTCCCCCCTGAAGAGAATTTTAATTTTCGCACGTGTAATTAACAAAACAAATCTGACAGTCAATGTTCCACAGTTAGGTACAGGTGTTGCATCGCGCGCGCGCGATGCAACACCTGTCCCTTCATTCACAACACTGTCAACATCTCAGGTCCAAAACGCTCAATCAAAATCACCGATCGTTTTGACTGCACATCCACTAATGTAATCTACTGCATAACTTGCACTCTGTGCAAAATGCTTTACATTGGAGAGACAGGAAGAAGACTAGGAGATCGCTTCCGCGAACATTGAGAGACGTTAAAAACAACGATAGAGATGCCTCTAAACCTGTGTCTAAACATTTTAATCTTCCCGGTCATTCTTTTGAAAACATGACTGTTTGCGGTATTTCCCTTCATCAAGGCAACACTGAAAGTCGTAAAACTTCAGAACACAAATTTATCTTCAAATCGGCACCTTGGCTCCCCATGGGATCAACGAACGCTTCTCGTTTAACTAACTAATTTATTCATGCATTCTCCGTTGCCATGCTTCCTCCAATCACGGAACTCCTTATACTCTAGTATATAAACACACACAACCCACAATCCTCCACTTTGCTCCGACGAAGGGCTAACGCTCGAAACGTGAGCTTTTAGAAATTCGCTACGGCGGTTAAACACAGTGTTTCACTTGCCCGCCGACGCAGCACCACAGTTTCATTAGAAACTAATCACTTTGTCCATTTAAATTAAAGTGTTCAGGCTTTCTTGATTCACAAAGTAAACGTGTAGCTTCTCATTGCTGTGATTGATGTTTTTATAGTTTTGGAAAACAGGTCAAGTTAGCACCGAATACTTAAATTAGCGATCTTAATTACACGCAGACGCAAAATTCGCTACTGAATTAAGTTGTCACTAAAAAAATAGCAGCCTAAAGCTTCATTGTAGGGTGCCTTCCGGAGATCTTTCATATGCGCGTTATAAAGGTAATAAAATGCAAAATCCGAATATATTATTATTATTGCTTTGTTAATCGCGCACAAGCCTTCTAACTCAAAATGGGCAAGGTTTGCTTTGCTGGGCATTAGCGTTAGCGCGTCAGTCAGCGAAACTGACAAACTGCAATCAGCACATTATGGACTAGAAATGTGTGTCGGGCTTTAACAATATCCCCAGAGGAGATTGATCACTGCTCGCAAAGTATCCTGTTCATAAACTGTACATGTTGCATGCCTCATTTATCACTGGCGCTCGAGTCGTGCGGATCTCAGCTTGCTGACCAGGCGGTGTTTTTTCTGGGTAAGTTTCCCCTTTAATTCAAATCTCACAATCCTTTTCTCCGCTCTGCTTTTAGAATCTATAAATCAGGTTTTGGTATGGAAACTCTTACTATTGGTTTCTGAGAAAATCAACTGCTTTGAAGTATTGGTCAAGTTTAATCAATATCCGACAAATCTATATACGCCAAAAAAATCATTTGAATAGAGATAATTAAAGCGAAAACAAACCTCGAGTCAGTTGGGCAAGAAAACACCGTTTTCTATATGTAGTTTTCACACAAAGCGGGTGTCAATGAAATCATTTTGCCGTCCATTTTGTCGGCCCCCTAAAGAGCGTCGCGACAAAACAGTCTTTTCATTTCGCTGAAAAGGTTTATTCCCCGATTGCTTTTTTCGCAGGGTCAAATCAATAAGTTTGAGATTGTACCAAAACGTGTTCCTTATTATGGTTTGTTATGGCTGACACTCTCGATGAGCAGTTGTCTCTTCTTTCCAGATGGATATCAAGAGAAGGGTCTTCTCCATCAATGCAATCATCTTGAAACTCGTATATGCTTGCTTCCCCAGTAGCTCCTAGTCGTCTGTCGTAGGAACATGGCAAAGGCTCCTAGATTAAAAAGACCCAACGCACAGTTGATATTACGCAAATTTCCGAATAATTACCTGCATTTTTAAAATATACGATGTAGATTAGAGTGTAAACAGCCAGGAAAACGAGTGCGAGTACGAGAGCTAGCGTATTACACTCCTATTTATTAAGTCACTCTCACCAAGCGTTAAGAAAACACTGTTAAAATTAACTGACCCGAATTTTTGAAAATAGTAAAACCCGGGACAAACGAGGATTAGAGCTGAGTTGTTGAGAGTTCAAACTCTCACTATCATTTGGCCTGAAACTCTTATGCGCTCTCAGCGACTCTTATGCGGTCTCAGAGACTCTCATAAGGTCTCAGAGACTCTCATAAGGTCTCAGAGACTCTTATGCGGTCTCAGCGACTCTTATGCGGTCTCAGCGACTCTCATGCGGTCTCAGCGACTCTTATGCGCTCTCAGCGACTCTCATGCGATCTCAGCGACTCTTATGCGCTCTCAGCGACTCTTATGTGGTCTCAGAGACTCTCATGCGGTCTCAGCGACTCTTATGCGGTCTCAGCGACTCTCATGCGGTCTCAGCGACTCTTATGCGCTCTCAGCGACTCTCATGCGATCTCAGCGACTCTTATGCGCTCTCAGCGACTCTCATGCGGTCTCAGAGACTCTCATGTGGTCTCATCTCGACTCATCGAATTTGAACCTACTCGAATGTTTCCTGAGAGTCATTGACGTCTCTCGCTGTTCGTTTGGCCCGAGGTGATATTAGTCGATGAGAGTTGAAGAAAACTCTCATGAGAGACAACTCCCATCAACTTTCACCCTCGTTTGGCCCGGGCATAATGTTGTAAACTAAAACGTTGTTAGCACGATTGGCGTTAAATGGAAGGCGTATTGAGTCGCTGGATAGTCTCGTCAATTAGCAGGAGACAAAATGGCTGGCATGTTTTTTTTACTGTTATTAAAAGCGTGCCGCTGGTTCGTATTTAATTTTCTCGAGCGCCATGTGTGAGATTTGACATTTTTTCTTGACTTTCTTGACAAGTAGGACAGCTCGACTGTTGTATATTATTGTGCAGTTAAATCACTTCTAGAATGATTGATCTGATTCCGGATTTCAGGCGTAAATATCATCTACGTGCACTGACAGCCGTGAGATGCCTCCGTTATGTCTGGCAAACCAGTGACTCAATCAATCAATGGTTTTGTCTCTCTTCGTTGTGACAATTTCCTTTTGAAATATTTCCATAGCTATAATGTCGCACAAAGCTGGATTGTTTGATATACGAGATGCTGTTCATCAGGAACATGAAAGCCAAAACTTAACACGCAGTCGGATTCCATTCGCGCCAAACTCTTTACATAACAATTGAATACTTGCTGAACATCTCTAAATTCCATTAATTTTCACACAATTTTTCTTATATATAATTAATTCTATATAATTTATGTATTTTGAACTTGAAAATGATGACATGGAGTCATCGAAACGTCGTTCGACTTTAATATCGCTGATTTTCATTCTAAAATTTTTGACTAAACCTTATGTTATTAGAAACATAATAATTAAAACTATAACAATTATTTCCTCAGAAATCATTTGTGTTCCTTATATATTAATTTGTAACTGTTTTGATTTCTTTGAACAGGAAATAGACAGAAAGTGGATCAAATCAAATCAATTAATCCTCAAAGACAATAATATTCCGAAGCGCACGAGACTGCAAACTATAGAAAGAGTCTCTTTGTCTTCATTGAACTTGAAGAAATCTTCTTGGCACGCTTCAATTAACAACGCGATCGTACTTCTAGCAGTAGTGACATTACATAAAGCAAGAATTAACATGTCAAACTGGTCAGTACATGCAAACAGTTCCCATAACGACACCGACACGCATTCTGGTACAGTCGAAGTGGTAAGGGTTCTTCAGCTGTTGTTCTACTCTGTTATAATAGCTGTCGGTTCAGTTGGAAACGCCTTGATCTGCCTCGCAATCCTTAGCCGCAAGAAGAGAAAAATCAGCGAGTATTTCATTCTAAACCTAGCGATAACTGACTTATCGACTAGCATTGTTAGCATCCCACTCGACATCATAGAGCGATTAGCTGGGTACTGGCCGTACGGCTCGTTTCTGTGCAAGGTAGTTTACCCTCTTCAGACCATCCTCATGTCCGTGTCTGTGGCAACACTACTGGCGATGAGCCTTGAAAGACACAGAGCTATAATGCACCCGCTGAAGCCCCGGATGAAGGGAAGCAAGCCTATGATTATGATTTGCGCTATCTGGGTGGGCAGCACGCTGCTTGTGTCTCCATATATTTACGTACTAGGCTTTGAAGCAGGGAGCTGTGTGGAGGATTGGCCAGGAACTGGGTACGTCAAGGCCTACACCATGTCAGTTTTTATTGTACTCTACATTTGCCCGCTTTTTGGCATAACTATCGCTTATGTCAGAATCGGGAGAAAACTTTACCAGGACATCAAGACCCTCAAGGTCGTTATGGCCGACTCTGAAGGAGGTCTGACTGGAAAGCAAATGCTCAAAACTCGTGCTCACCGTAATGTCCGCATCGTTAAGATCTTTGTTACAGCAGTGCTTGCGTTTGCAGTGTGTATGCTGCCGAATCACGCGATGTGGCTTTGGAACGATTACGGCAGTGGGCACAGCTCCAAGTACTTCACTGATCTTTTAGTTTTTACAAATATCTTGGTTTATGCCAACAGCTGTGTCAATCCATTCATATTCGGCACTCTACAGACCCGCTGTACCAGCTGTAAAGATATACTCAAAGGTTCTCAAGATAGAGATGAGAACAGCGGACAACGTAGACTGTTCTCCATGCGTGTATCATTTTCAAGCTCATCCAAACTAAGGACGTTTATTCGTGGAACTCTGAGAAGTCCTCGTTCAAGCGGCAGAAGTATTTCAAACCGCAAGGGAACTCTCGTTTCTACAAGAGCAATGTTCAGAGAAGTTCAGAGGCTTGATTATAACACGGATGCAGAGAGCAATGTTTGAAATACAGCTGACGATTTATAACCCCTTTTCATGCATCCCAGGAGTCCCCAATTAATTAGCTCAAAATTAGAATACAATCATTTTGAAAAATATAGAGACACATACAGCACAACATGAAAGTACTGCTCAATAGCTTTTATTTGAATGGCCACACATTAGGGTTTCATCAACCGACGTAACAGTTCGAACTACCTCCTTGTACAGTATATAGTAAACAGCACCACATGAAAGTACATTGTACATTCAAAAGCTTTCATTTGAATTGTTACACGCTACGATTTTCTCACTTTAGCTCTCGATTTGGAGTACTAATGTACTTTCATTTCAATTCTTAGACGTTATCCCGGAAATAGTGACATTTAGTGCAAAATTTACCTGAAAAATTTAAGGATGTGTTGTGTTCACCACCCATTTAACTTAAATAATATCAGATAGAGCTAAAATAATCCATTCCTTCCTCGTATTGAAGTACGTTTACTGAGACTCTAGAAACGTATCGATATCCAGGTAAAAAGTTAAACAGTTTTCTTAGAGACAGACGTTTGTGAGCCACGGACGGCAACCGGAAGGCGAATGCTCTTGTTTTTGGCGCGCTTTCACCCCACCAATGAGTTGGAAAGCCTCGTCTTAGTATTTACAACTTGACGTTACGGACTAAAAGTCCATAATACGCGCCAAAGAAGACTCGACTTCGAGTTACCGTCCGAGGCTCTAAAACGTCTGTGCTTAAGCTCTCGCAGAGACGCAGACCTCTTGTTTTAGTCATAAAGAGCGATAGCTAAATACAAAACAACGTATTCGGCATAACAATTGTACACACGAAGTTTGCGTTGAGTGCCAGTCTCGTTTTGCGGTTGCGATGGTTCCATTGTCCATCCTCCTTTGCGATATGTATTATGATATTAATTCACGTATTATTTAAAAAAGTAAGCACAGTTGATGTGGAAGACGATGATAAAAGTTCAATAATATTAAAGGTTTTAGAACGTTAGACCATTTTGTTGTGATTTATATATAAATTAATATATATAACTATTGGGTACTTTTCTGAAATCTTGTGATACGTGCTTGCTTTACATAACTCTATCGGTGGCATAGTTAGTCTGCTCCGGGCAGGCTCTCAGTTAGGGGGATGGAGCGAACGCGAAATAAAAGGCGCGGGAACTGGGGACAGCCCGTCTTTTAGTTTTCCTTCGTTTTTTCCAGACGTTTGTCGACGTTTGCAAGAATAGCCATCGAATCACTTGTGACGCTTGTTACGTCATCTTTTATGTTACCAGATTATCTTGATATGTTCTCTACACAGAAAGGATTGTCATTTGATAGTTTTTGACACATCTCTTTGGTTTCGATGTTAATTATAAGTCTATAATAGTAGCGACCACAATCGTTATCACACAACGCCGAATGATTACGCCAGAGTACGTAAACAAGGTGACATTCACGGTTTGTTTAAATTATATCTGACGTCATATATAGCCTGTTCCAGGCGTTCGGTTAATGGAGAGCGGCGCGAAGTTGCGAGTGCAGAAAGGAGAAGGGACTCGGGCGAGGGGACGAGAGAAATTCTGTGTTCCTTTTTACTCGTGGGTGGTTAATGAACGAGTATGGCTGTTGGGGACAAATATGGCAATTTTCACTCGATCGGTCGATCTATCGCTTTAAACATGATCAATTTATGCATTAAAAGGTATACTAGTAATACGTGACTCGCAGGTCCTCGCGGTATGGAAATTAACTATTTTCGGGTTGCGAGGGTGATAGAAAAAGTTATAAATCAAACACAACTCTTGCCACTCCCTGAGATCATAATCTTTCGCATGTACCGCACCGTCAGTCAACGTCCACTTGGTAAACGTAATCACTACAGTTCGAGATAACGGGATTTAATATAGACCATGGGAATTCCGACAAACTTTGTTCGAAATAGCTGGGCAGTTTGAGATAGCCAATAGTAAATGACTCACAAACAGTAAGCAAAAAGTTCACGAAGGTCAGTTACCAAGCAAAACCAAGGGAAATGTGTAAGTTCGAGATAGCGGGGGATTCAAGATAGCGGCGGCGGTGTACTCTAATAACACAAAACGATTCAATTTATCCTTTATGGAAGCAACCCAGAAGATCTCGGAACTATTCAAGACCAATTCGGAACCATTATTCTGACATTTTACAAATGCCACTATCGCAGAGTTCATATATAAATCATAGCATATTGGAATATTCTTAATTTAATATGCAATTGTTTTGTCTATCCGTGTTCCATGCAGGTGGTAGGTTGTAGTAGTATTTGGAAATAATACCGCATTATTCCAAATACTACGTACAACTCATGCTATTATTTGTTTATAATACAAGGCAAATATCCTACCCGAGTACACGACGATCGTAGCTTCACAGATGTCATTGGAGCTTCGTTTTGAAACGTTTAAGCAATGGAATGCTTTGTTCAGCTTAGTCATACCACACAAAAGTGTTTTGCTTTCAATATTCGTAGGTTTTTGGACACTGACAGATAATCTGGCTGAAATGCCCACTTTAGTCCACACGCTAAACAAAAGAAAAGTCCGCCATTTTTTTTTTTCTTAGAGTCAATTGTCACACTTGCCATATTTGGAAGAGAGTGGTATTTCAAGACTTGAACTACCACTCTCTTCCAAATATGGCAAGTCAAGAGTGGTATTTGAGATAAATTCAGCTCGTTTTGACCAATCAGCGTTCAGAAATTTCTCAGCCTGTATTATAAAGGCTGTGATTAATCCACTTAGTTTAACGCAGTCGAGAAAGCACTGATATTGACATAGTTACTGATACCGACATTTCTGTCTAATTCAGTATCAAAATCCACACCATAGAGTACAAATAACACGAAAAACAAGTGCATTTGTTTTATAGCTGCGAATTTGCCATTGGTTGATTCATGGTCACATGACAGCAAAGTAGAAAATTACTTTTCTTCCAATTAATTGGATAATAAATCTCTTATTATACATTTTAATTAACGTTTAGTATCACTGTATATTTTATTTTCACTCCTCATTTTCATTTTGATTCGCCTTACGGGCTTGCGAAAATACCACAAGATTCATGGTGAAATACAGTGATATGTTAGGAGAAATATTTTCGCGGGAGAACGATTCTAACAATAGCCGAAGGTTTAACTGCGCTGTTGTCATGCTCCGGGGTGATATGCTCCTTTATTATACGACATAGCATTTTAGAGTGCGAATACGCACAAAGACGAGAGCAAATATGAGACCGTATTACATGGGTCTTAGTCCCCATGACCGCGCGCTACGGAAAACACTGTTGAAAGCCTATATTTTAGGAAATATATTATGTCGTATAATAAACAATTTATTCAGCGGAAAGTTGTGTAATACGGCTGGGCATTTTTACGAGTCAGTGTTAATTTTTCTCGCCTAAAGGCTCGAAAAAATAAAAACAGACTCGTAAAAATACCCAGCCGTATTACACAACTTTCCGCTGAATAACCTCTATATATGTTTAATAAGATATAATAATAATTCAGTATTACAATGTTGGACGGACAAAAAGCATCATAATTAGTTGGTGTTAGTTATTAATAGTAATAATAAGCAACGTTACAAAAAACTAAGAATGGCTTTTAAAGGAGCTACGTCACGGAAAGTGCATTCAAGGAATCATAGCCAAACTTTATGACTTTTCCTAAAAATTATCTGGGAACATTTTGGTGTGTCAATTTTTTGATCACGTGACTTGATGTTTCCATGACAACCAAGTTATGACAAGCCATTTTAGCCAAATTTGGTATTTTCATGAGATTTCCGTTTTCTACGAATAGTTTCCTCCAAAATTTTTCCAATTTTGGCATCCTTATATTGTTTTCGATGTTTTCAAATCAAATTTTGTGATTTTGTGTGTGAAAAACCCTCGGACCCTCCTATCAAAAAATCCTGGATCCGTCTCTGCATTTCCACTATAATTATAATCATGCTTTACAATAAAAAATCGCGTTTACCCTGTTATACGGGGGCAAACCCATAAGATTAGGATATATTTATTGAAATACATTTCTTTTAGTCAGGTAAAAGTTTACTTTATAGTAATATATAAGTGATCTACAGAGCAAGTTAAATGCTGTCGAATAAAACTAAACTTTAAACCAAGTTGAAGGTGGAATAGTTGACCTTTTCGGCCAGTGGTGAGGCACACCCATGCCTTTATTTATAATTTAAACACGAACCACTAATACATCATTTATTATTAAAAAGGTAAAGCCATTAGTCCAAATCTACGTGAATAAAATCTCGAGGTGGGACACATCTCGAAGTTTGTCAGGTCTGGGAGACAACAAGTCTGCCTAAATTAATCTAGAAGTTTCTTAATAATTATTCACATAAATAAATACCATAAAATGCAACTAACAAGGAGGGAACTCACAGAAGACTTTACTCGGAAGATCACATGACTCTATTAGTGAAGGAATAAATAATTTTCATGCGTTAGGCGCTTGTCCTGCATGCGTGTAATAATAACTGCTTTCACAATAAATACGTTTCATTATTCATATATCATTTATCAGATCAACAAATATCATTGATACAGTCATCTTAAATTGGCAATTTCTACAATCATAATTTTATGTTTATTTTTATTTAAACCCCAAAACATATGCAGTTAACAGATAATCCAATTTTAACTAATAAATCTTTGCCAGATGTCCTGTATTGATCGTATTTCTTAATTGATGCGTGAAAATCCGTTTTTTCCTTCACGGCCCTGATCTTCCTGGTGCAGACGCATTCGGAGCAAGCAACACACGAACTCGCCGAGTATTCTGAGGTACAAACAATTTTAATTAATATATATATGCGTTATAGTTTCTTACTTTTAGTAGCTTGTCAGTGTAGAGGACTCCACCATAAAAAAGCGAAAGGCCGCGTATAAGTATCAATTTAGAAACAAAACTTCGCGAAGCTTAAAGGGATTGTTTCACGGTTCGGCGCATGTGCCGGCTTATCAACTTTATCCGTTTAAAAAACCCACTCACATATACTCTTCGATACTTCAGTAATCACATACTATAATTAATCCAAGAAAAACGACGAATGACCAAAATTCACAAACAAAATTCAACGGGTTACAGCGAGAATGTCGACATTGAA
Organism: Desmophyllum pertusum; assembly: GCA_029204205.1. NCBI lineage: Eukaryota > Metazoa > Cnidaria > Anthozoa > Scleractinia > Caryophylliidae > Desmophyllum > Desmophyllum pertusum. Next base: position 1,815,324 of record MU827783.1, on the reverse strand, counting down.
TATCAGAATAAATTACCAGAATAAAACCTTCGGGCCAACACTTTATTCTGGTATTTTATTCTGGTTTTCAATGTCGACATTTTCGGTGTAATCCGTTGAAATGTTTTGTGAATTTTGTATCGAGTATCGAGAAGTACATGTGAGTGGGGTTTTTTAAACGGATAAAGTTGATAAGCCTAAACATGCGCGCGCCGAACCGTGAAACACTCCCTTTAATTGTTACTATCTTCCAAGAAATATTTCGTACGCGAATGGCTTTAGAGAGGCATACGCCACACAAGCGTAGATCAATCCTTCTAAAGCTTATGACGTGAGAATCTCCACTGACAAAACATTGTAAAAACGTCTAAATCAATTCAACGGAAATAAATGTGCGCCCACTCCTAAATTAAAAAAATAGCGGCAATTTAATGACACAGATGCCTATTTCTGGCCGTTTTATCGACAGATTGCAGTTAAACTGTCAAAAACTTCGTTTTCAACATGGAAACTTACACATTTCCTTCTATTTTGAGATATTTATTTTGTGGCATTGGCAAATTTTTACAAAGAAAGAGAATGACAAAACGTGCCTGGCAAAATACATTGTATGGTTGCCAGAAAAACCGTCATCAAGTTCCGCGAGCAGTGAAATGTCATACAGAATATATTGTTTCCAGATAAATTTCAGACAAAATCGAAAGGTTTTGTGCCTTTAAGGTGATTCCTCAGAAATAAAAGTTGTCGAATGATTTTTTTTAAACTTTCCCTGAATGTTCCCTACCAACCACTGTTTCGAAAAATGCAATAAAAAAGATAGGTCACCGTGCTCCCAAAAGAGATATGATGGACCAATGTTACCCCATTTATGCCTGTGCTGGTACTAATCACGCGCGTAGTTATTTCATCGGTTCACGTAACATTTCGCGGTAGCTAGAAGCAAAGTTTAAAGTAATACTTGAAAAAAACTTGATAAGTTCAAAATCTCGACCACATGGAACAATTTAATATATAATTTGTGTAAAAAATCACACAAATTCAAACGGCATCGACTCAAAACGTTCCTCGCATCGATTTTTTCAAGGTCATAACTTGCACCAACGAGTAACGGTTTTGTGCACGCTTTCAGCGATATCTTTTTTTTCTTTCCGAAAATGTTTTTATTTTATTTTTTTAACTTAAAGAGGATAATTTGAACATCAAAATTATGCAATAAAAAAATATAGGTCACCGTGCTCGTTTACGAGAAAAACGTTTATTGACCTCCCTGGCGAGCATAGCCATAAAGAAAAAGCCGCCATGTTTTTAATGTGCGCGCGCTAATTACGCGCGAAATTATGCGCAGTAAGGATGCGCAGTGCAATACTGAGGAACCACCTTAAAGGGGCACTATCATGAACATCACATCAAAAAGTCAAAAACCAAAAGACATATTTACGTCAATCGAAACCTAAAAATAATGGTCCAGTTTTGTTAAAAATTACTATATTAGCGTACTGAAGCTATAAAAGGAGTGCTGTCATGAGTTACCCATGCAGGAGCCTTTGATCTCAATTGAAAAAGTCGGGCAGACCTTTTCAAACTCTGCCATTGTTTCTGGGAAAAATCGCTAAACTGAACTTAATTACGGTTAGCTCTACCTTCAGCAATTCACTTGATATCTTCCTTTTGATGTTCTGGGCATTTCATGTACGAGCGAAGGTACCGAGTCATAGTATTAGCGCCGTTTTGACCAAAAATCAGCAAAATACCCGTGATAGTGCCCTTTAATTTTGCAATTAAAAAAAGAGCTGTAGCTATAAACTACTAACTTACGTGGGGGCCTCTCCCCACACGGTCTGATTAGAGTTAAATTAACTTATCAGTGAATATCTTATCTTTTAAAAAGGAGAAATATTTCGAGTATCAGGAATTCTACGACCTATAATCAATTTGATGTAAAGAACCAAAGGAAATATTGCCCAATGCAGTCATATCGAAATGTTTTTATTATCAATTTCCTTCCTGTGTCTGAAAAGTGACACTTTTGGCGACGCTGCAGGAAATAGGAGACCTCTGCGAGCGGCTATGTGATTACATTTCGGTGTAATTATTCGAAATCGATGGAAAACCTTAAGTCAGAGACATCTGCGAGAGTTTTTTTGCCGCAATAGCGCGAGAATATTAGTAAAACAACATCATCGAGAAGAATAGCAGACATCATTTAAGCTCCTTCCACACGAGCAAGTTTTCCTTGACAAGTTTTCACTTTAAACGTGCAATCAGACTCCATCCGCGCTAAGTTATTTGCATAACTTAAAGACTCCAAAAAAATGCCAATTATTTTCACTAATTTATATTCACGTTTCAACTAAAAATTTTCACTCTTCCCTTGATAATGATGATAGAATCATCGAAACGTCGGACAGCAATAATTTTTGTATTTCTAAGTTTTCACTTGACAATTGTTCCTTGCTCGTGTGGAAAGGGAACAAGGACACTTGTCAAGGAAAAAATTGCCAAATTTCCCTTTCCACACGAGCAAGGAAAAATTGTCAAGTGAAAACTTGTCAAGGAAAACTGGCTCGTGTAGAAGGGGCTTTAAGCACGCCGCCGGGCTATAATATTTTACATTTTTACATCACGTATAAAACACACGTTATAATCAGTCTTATTTTACCAACCGAAGTTTTGTTGTTATCTATTTTTTGATATATTGCTCGAGAATCTTGATTACCCACGAAAACTGATATCAGTATAGTATGGCTAAAACATAATCTAACATTACAGAAAAAAAACTGAACCTTAATTTTGCAATACTTACATTACATTACAGTTTACTGTAAGTCTGCCAAGTAATTTCCTATTAATTATGATTATGTATAAATACGTAATTTAATTATTACCATTTCAATAAATATTACTTCACGAAGCAGCAACGGAGACAGACATATTTTTCCAAATATTGCCAAACATTAGCAACCACACACTTTTTTTGTAAGAATCTTTTTTATTATAACTATCGAGGCTGAGATTGGCGAAATTTTAAGAATATGCTAAGAATATACCCAAGGCTGAGATTTAGTTAATAATTTTTTTTGCGTGTTGATAAAAACTGATAATACAATAAAAGTCACATTATGTTTCATTTAAAAGTTCGGTAAATATGTACCGTGTATACTTCTTCCTTTTTCTTAAATCAAAACGAGTTAACAAAACGATAAAAACGTCAACAGCTCACGTCGTATTATTTTACTGAAATACTATACTCTGGATCACGTTGTAGTCAAATAATTTATTAAGAATATTTTCAGCCTAAAATCGGAAGAAAAATAAGAATATTAAGGCTATGCGGAAAATATACATTCTAACAAAAAGGGTCGGTACGTGATGAGTGTACATCGGTGGTTCTTTGCTCAAGGCGTATCCATTAGCGAATATTTTCGAAGTTAATTATATTACTGATATTTTTTCAATCGTTCACATTATTGATAACTTTTATTGTATGACTGAGAAAATTACTTCAATCCTTAATCACTCGCACACGATTACCAATACCGTATTTCCGTATTCGAGGGGGGTGTGTGGGTGGGGCGCTTATTCGAGGGAGGGCGCTAACGAGAGCGTGGGCGGTACGGTACTAATACATCAATATAAATTTCAATCAGGACGCGCATACCCTTCAGACGTCTTGTGCATGTCGGTGCCCTTAGTGACCACTGAAACATCGCGTTTTCTTGCCTTCTAAGGTAAGTAGTATACCCAAGCGATAACATAATTTTTACTCGTCCTTTTCTTGTTACACATTTTATTATAAGCAGTTTGCATCAGATAAACGGTGACTACCATTTGTATATTATTTAATATACTTGTTAACTTCCACAATTGGATTTGTGGTTTGCAAACATTTTTATTTTGTCATGCTGTTTTCACCTTATGTACGTTCATTGATACAATAGCATCAACGGGTTATTGCATCTTCATTTCATCTATCAGTTCAGTTTCAGTTTTTTATTATTATACACTGTTTGTCAAAAAGAGAAAATACAGAAATACAGTACAATCAAAATACATGAAGAAAAAGAAGATAAAATCAAAATTGTTACAGAATATGTGCACAGTGACCAAAGTAGCTTTCGCTTTCGAGTTGGCCACTGTCATGTAGAGGTTAATTGGCGACAGGTTGTCGCCATTACTCGTTTTATGTGGAAACCCAGCCCAAGTTGTTAACTGTGCCTGACGATGACCGGCGGCTGAGGCACAATATTTCCGAAACAGCCGTCTGTGGCTGCGCTTAACGGAGGCGTTATATGGATGAAGTCGCGAAATTTGGTGAAGAGTTTGCCATGTTTAAATGCTGAATAAGCCAAAATTGGTGGATCTCTTACTCAGAAAATTTTCAGCAAACTTCGGAAATTTTCGGAAAAGTTCATAAAATATCCAGAAACGTTGATCTTCGCAGGACTTTCGAAGAAAATTCGGAAAATCTTCAGATAACTTCGGAAAATCGTCAACAAAATCGAGTTGGAAATGCAATCCGGAAGAAAAATGTTTTATCTCCGCACACCATGTATTATGTAATTAGAAATAATGAAGAAGCCTGGAGAAAAAAATCAACAGGATTCGCCGGAACGTAATAGCCTATGAATACAGGCTCCTCGGTGGTGGGGAATAGGGCGAAAGAAAAGACGCGAGCGACGGGAGACGAGGAGAGATGAGATCTCCCTTCGGTCGCTCGCAATATGATATCTTATTTTCTCTTCGCTCGCGATTAGCAGCCTGGTCACAGGCTACCGGAACCCATAACAATTGCGATTTCGGTGCAAACGCCCACTGCCGTTATATTTTAGTCCTTGGTTTATTATTTGCACGGAAAGGCATTCACAAAACATTGAGGTTATTTATATATTAGTATTTAACTCTCGAGCATTTAGGTAATTTTCTAGTAAACTTCCTAATAAAATTATTCAATTTTCTGCCTTGAATGTCATTTTGCTGAGTGTCAAACATTAGCCGTTTATGATTATCAATTTTTATAATTTTTTTTATAAATTTTCTTAAATGAAGATAAGCTATCAAACCCCGAAAATGCATTGAAATTAAAACAACGTCAAAACCAATGATTTGTTTCCAAGGAAGGAAGTGTGGAACGAGGGAGGGAATGAACGAACGAACGAACAAAAGCGCCAACCAGCCAACCAACCAACCAACCAACCAACCAACCAACCAACCAACCAACCAGCGAACAAACCAACCGACCGACCGACCGACCGACCGACCAAGGAAGAGATGAACGCAGTGAAAAACACGAAGTTCTGTTACCAATTGATCATAAATTCGAGGACAAAATAGACAAAGCGAAGCTTTTACAACAAAAACTGATAATCTATGTGAAGTAATTTGATGAAAAAGAGTTATTTTTGTTGCGTTCCGGTATTGTTTTGGTTGTTGGTGGGGCTCTATTAACATAGTGGTTATCATCCAATCATAGTAAACGGTCGTGATCGGCAATATGTAAATTAACTCAAGCAAAGCCAGACAAACTGGTAAACACATGTTCAAGTATAGATAAAATGATCGCAAAGGAGGCAAAAGTGAATTAAAATATATGAATGTTTGTTGACTAAAATGCTTTTAAGTTAGATTAAAGCGATTTATTGTGGATAAAAGCAAAGGTATCTGTTTCTGTGTTTAATCGCAATGTTAATATCGTGGAGAAATTTTGGCCAATGAGAACGCTTGGATGTGCAAACAGTGCCGATATTCTCCCCCTTTATGTCTGGTCTGCTGCTCCTGTCTGCTGCATTCAGGGGAAGGAGTTTTGACGCAGTGAAGCTGTTAATACTTTTTGATGATCAAGTTGGTATTACGTTTCCAGTAAGTTATGAGATGAATTTTAACAGGGTAATATGTGAAATGCTCGGGCAATGTGTAATGCGGACAACATTATGGTGTATGTTTAGGATAATTCGTAGCTTGTCTCACGTATTTTGTACTAAATTAATAAATTTAGTGCAGTCATGTTTATAAGGAAGTGCTGCCTCGGAGGAAAATCCGTAAATATGGACTAATTGTATTTACTTTTAGCGTTATTATACTCCAAAAAAGATGCGGAAGTTGACTAAATTTCGTTTACAAGATGTGGTGTTCTTGGGAATTTAGTGTTAGTATAATGTTATTTGTTATTAGGTAGCTTAACTATACTCGTCAATTTGGTGAAAACATATAGTGTACTTACTGTATAACCATTTTTATGCCGATAGAGGGAGTTAATGCGAGGGCGATCAGTCCTTTATACACTGGTACGAACAGTTATGATTGACTGTTATGTGATATGATAAGCCACCATCGGATGAACAAATATGCGCCAAGACTACAATAGGTCATTGCATTGATCACATCAACAACATTATGCCTCGACATAATGTTTTTTTAAATAGATATCAGTTAATTGTGGTTTGCTTATAACCCAAATTATGCGCGGGTGCTTTGGGAATAAACCCCAATAAAGTATTCGTTTTAGCGGCCTATCAGATTTCGAAAATAAAAGTGAAATTCGAGTTTTTCTTTTTCGAACAAAATAGAGGTAAGATATATCCCTTGATAGGAATCTTTCATTTCCCACGCAGCTGAAGCAATACACTATTTTATCAAATGTATTTCCTCACTTAACAATTGTGAAATGCATTAGCAGATATTACTTAGAATAAGGTTTTTATCCACTAATAATGCATTATTGTACTTATCGTATTTTGTGTCTTGATATAAAATTTTGGTAAAACCCTTTCCAAATATATATTTCAAAACAATTAATAATGGCCATTTGTTTATTATTCCAAATAGCTTAAATTCTTACTTTTCAAAAGTTGTGTTTTGTAACCCTACCCTTTTATTTGCATTCAATAACAGAGCAACTCACTTTGGACAAACTCAAAGCCATCGAAATAAGCTTTTTTTAAACACTGATTATTTAACGTTTACCGAAAATGTGCACTCGTATTCCTCATTCCAAATTTAAATTCAATTAAAAATTGGAGCCCATCACAAGATAGTCTCCTACGCAGCCGTTATTTGTGTCGTCACGCAACGCTTCTCCCCACTAACGGCTGCTCAAACCTGGACCACATGCCTTTGCAGATTTAAGCCAATCACAGTTGCAGTGCCATTTTCGGAACTCGTTCGCGCCAAAATACACCAATCATAGATTGTGTCTTATCATGACCTTAGCGTCGGAAACGTCAAACGCACGCTAGTATGCCGCCTTTTGAATTTGACGCACACCAGACATCAAAATAAAACACGGTTTTACTGAAGAAAAAATGTATTATATGAAAGAATAATGTCGAAAAAACTTCACTATAATTACAACAGACATCCTAGTTCAAGAATTGGATCGATCAAGCAAGTTTTCGGCAAACGGCAACAGTCACATTTTTGCCGATAGGTGTCAAAGCTACTGCGGTCAAAACAAAAGGAAAGGAATGTGATCCAGGTTTGAGCAGCCGTTAGTGGGGAGAAGCGTTGCGCGACGACACAAATAACGGCTGCGTAGGAGACTAATCACAAGAAAGATCGCATTAAAATCAGTCAGTTTACCAAGTTTGGGGTTGTTTCGTTATATTACAACCACGTAGGCTTTCAAAAATCAGAAACAAAATTAAAGAATGTATGGAATTTTGGTGACATTTGACAGCTCACAGCTACTATCCAATGTTAGTAGTAGGATAACCAAAGTTGATAAATTTACTAATTTCCATGTAATCTTTCTGGTGTATACGTCGTAACATCAATGCGGACCACTGAGGGAGCATACCACTTCACTTATCGAGGAAGAAAAAGTCATTTATATGAAACTTTACTTGAAACTTAACTTGATTCACTGTGGTGGTTACTTGGAGTAGCAACAACAAACGTTTGAGGGTGTCAAAACTGTAATGACGAGGCTTGTTTCCTTTCAGTTTGTTTTCTGCGGCTTCAGTTTTCAGGAACGCGCGCGAGCAGGTCGATTTTCAATCGATCGACTGTCGCTTGGCTACGCCTCAAGCAACTCTAATACACTTCTCTCATATAAACTCTTGATAGACGACCTAGAACTGAGCCAAAACAAGCTTTATTGGATGGGATATCGGTAAACTGTGACCTCACTAAACAGACATCTGCGAAAGCATCAAATTAAACAAAAGCCAAGAGCGAGAATTCCTACAGAAACTTTGTCAGTTACTTGGCTTTTGCGGACATTAAAACCGACTAAATGGTGAAAAGTTGGAATTTAACAGAATAACCATTGCTTAACAAAATACATACTCGCTAAAGCAAAATTATAGATGACTAACACGCGGGCTAAAACGCTCGTCGGAGTACTAAGTGTAGGTGACAAGTGGTAATTGTGAAGAACAGCTCCCCTCCACCGACTGTCGGTCAACTGTTGACCGACAGTTAACCGACAAATTACCGACAGATGGCCGACAGCTGACCGACAGGTCACCGACAGTCGGTCAACACAGATGGCCGACAGCTGACCGACAGGTCACCGACAGTCGGTAAACACAGATGACCGACAGCTAACCGACAGTAAAATGTACTATGAAAACTAAAACATGGCGCTTACATGACTGAAATAAACTTGCCGAAAGACTAGTACAAAGCTTGCATCGTATCTCGGACTCAAACGTTATCTTTTAATACTTACATATCATCCATCAATCATCGAAAAGACCACAATCTTGCTAACATCTCCACTGTTTTAAACTTAACTTAGCTTAATTTCACAAAAACGACGAGCAACTTTGAGCACGTTTCGAATCGCCCTATATTCATAGCGAGCCCTTATGGTATGGTATGTCATGTAAATCAACATAATGTTTCCCGTCACCCTAACGTTGTTATTTATTTACAGATTGCAGTGCTACTTCCAGCTTTGTTTATTAGGTCAATTTCCCCTGCCATTTTATCGGAATAAAATAAAATGTACGCAATCCTAAAAATTGTGTCTTCTTAATTGATTTGTTTACGCAATAATTGGTTTTGCGCGTGCTGCATTTAACTAATTAAATTGACCGCTCTACATATGTTGGTTCAAGACTTTATTTCATTTGGTGGCTCCTAAAGGAGCCGTTTGTTGTTACTAAGCGAACTTAGTTCAGAGGGTAGAACTCAGCAATGCCAGCTAATATGTTGTCGAAGTGATCGCCTGGATGAAGTTTCCGCCAGTTGAACTCATCCAGGTATCCTGGGATTTTGCTTTTGAGAGTCCCGTTCATCGCCTTCAGCTTCCTCTTCACCTGACTCCATAGTCCCTCGATCGTGTTCGTGTGGGCTCCCGTGTGTGGATCAATGAAGTTCTTCGAATGGTTCACCATGAGATGGATGTAACCGACGTTGTTTAAGTTGAAGTAAGGCGAAAACTTGTCAGAAATAATCAGGGTTCCAGGTTCTACGAAGTGCTGTATCAGTCCGGTTACCAGGGTTTCTCTTGTTCGGTTAGGTACTCGGAAGGTGAGAGCCCTGCCACTGTCTCTTTCAACCATGCCGAAAACCCAGGTGCCTATTGAAGTTTGACGACCGCTTTTACGAGTAGAACTGTTGTTAACGTTCTTCCTCAAAAACGGCTCCTTTAGGAGCCACCAAGTTTGCAAAAGTCAATGACCAACAATAAAAATGATATTAAACACTGTAAGAAATAAGAAAAAAAAAAAAATGATTAAATATCTGCATGCTTTTTAGAGAGGGATTGGGGCAAAGTTAAAAATTCCAAAATGGCGGACGGGGCGCGATCGTTGGAAAATAAAGAAAATCTCCGAGGATTTATGCTGGAACTAAAAAGAACAGTGAGGTTATATAATTTAACTTATTTTTTCCTGACAATATTTGATAAATCTCATAGTATTTTTACAATTTCTATCCAAAAACGTACCGACAACGTACCGACAGATTACCAACAGATTACCGACAGATTACCAACAGGTTACCGACAGTCGGCCGTCTGTCGGCCGACAGATGGTTTACACCGTGGAAAAAACTGTCGGCCGACAGTTGGCCGACTGTTGGCCGACTGTTGGCCGACTGTTGGCCAACTGTTGGTCGGCCGACTGTTGACCAACAGTTGGCCGACTGTTGGCCGACAGTTGACCGACAGTCGGTGGAGGGGAGCTGTTCTTCACAATTACCGACTGACTGCTTCAGTGCAAAGCGGTCCTTGAGCTTTCTTTTCGGCTCTTCGTTCGCTTTGACCTCCTTTTCACATTTGGTTGTCCATTCCAAGTCTCCAAGTGGTTCATCTGCGAAGATTTCTTCCTCATTGCCGCTTGAAGTATTGATTGCGGTAAGCAAAACATATGTGATCACGCGTTCTCGATTCCTGCTCGATTTCTACTTCAGAAATGAAGTTTATTTCGGAATAATTCGAATCGAAACTTAACTTTGACAATGAAGATGAAGAACGCACAATTTCGAAACAAAATTCTTCAGTTTAAAGCCCAAAAGACATATAAATGATCCCTGTTATGTTCAATTATCCCAAACAAATACAGAGAAATGACAGAGACTCTATATTGTGCAGACTCCAGAATCCCTATACGCGGTCGTGCAACACATCGAACTTGACTTCAGCAGAGCATAGAAAATCGAGGATTCAACCGAATCCAAACTTTTTTTCGCAGAAATGCTTCGAATTACATGTAAATTTATTTAAGCGAAGAACAGTTACGAATATTCTTATTATTTTGGCGATTTCAGCCTGAAAACGTTCTTAACATGTTCTTAAGTTACATGGTATAGATTTCACAAAAAAAGATTCAAACGTGACCATGAAAATGTATTTACACTTTATGTGATAGAAATTCATGTTATAATTGTGCATTCAAGTATTTTGAGCTGATTTGAACTACTTATTCACTGAGATATTTGAAATGTTACATTTTGTCCAGATTTGCTTGCTTTGCATAGCTTGCTCGCAGGCTACTATTTTTAGTAAGGCAGTCTTGTCTGAGTTAACACTGAAGTATATTAGTTTGTTTGCTTGAGCTCGCACTCCGTTATCATCTCGATCTACACTGATCTCTGAAGGTAAGTTCCTTGAAGTTATACTCGTTTTAGTGATCGCATTTCCTTTCTTAATCGTGTATTCTAGGTTTTGATTAGTTCGTTGATAAATTTAAAACAGGCTACACCTCCTTTGCTATTCATTAATTGAAAGCCGACACGGCTATACACAAAGGATCCATTTGTACCAGTCTGCCTTGCGCGCTTGGTCAATTCATGCAGTCACGTAAAAGTTAAAATCCCGTATATTCCGTTACTTTTCCCCTTACGATTCTCGCATCCCGACCCCTTAAAAACACGAAATCCCGCTCCCGCTCGTAATTGAAATTCCCGCTTCCCTCTCCTGTTTTTAGCTCGCATCCCGAATATCACCACAAAAATAAGCCAAATCCCGCATCCCGCCAAACCTATTGGGGACCCTGACGCAAGGGTTTTATCCATAGACTCAAAAGGTATTGACTCAAGGTTTGACTCTGGAAGTGAAAGGGTTAACATAATTGTACTTGGTCACTAATGCGAGTTGTAATGAAGGAGACAGATAGTCTGAATATTAATTAAAATGGAATTACTAGGATTCAACTTGTTATGGGTACACGAAATAACAAAGCAAGATCTTGGTCAGCTAAAACTGAATGAGTCAGCTAGGATTATAAGGAAAGTGCAAGGCAAACACTTGGAACAGAGAAATAAAAGTCCTGGGCACCATAGACCAGGGGAAGTGGCTTGATGCTCAGTTGAAGCACCTGCATAAGCAGTAAATTGATAGCAATCCCATTAATAAGACAATTTTTATAGCACTGGATCCACTAATTGTCCACAGCACTTTCAATAAAAAAGGAAAAAAATATAGTTTAGATTCTAAAAATTAAAAAGCTTATTTAGATAAGATGTCTCTTAGAAAATAATAACCTGCAGATTATACAATAATCATGTCATATTAGTATAGAGGGAGGATTAATATTTTCAAATCCACTTTCAATTCACACTGAAAATAAACAGGGGTGGGGGAGGGGGTCGACAGAGTGCATCTTATTAATATTTTTATCCCTGAAAGGAGGGGCATCTCTTGTATTGAAGGTATGAGTTGAAAACATGATCAGTAGAGGTTATTTTGAAAATATCGTCCTCTCCATTTGCTATTTCGTGCGTGTACGTGTTTGTTTTTAACTACTCACATATCTAAGTCTGTCGGACAAGCGGTTTTACTGAAGCCTTGAAACCTCCTGTCATACGAACAATCTCTCTTCAAACTGTTCTATCTTCATGCAAGAGTGAAAGAGTTTACTGTGAGATCTTAACCTAAGAGAAAACTCGCATCTTGTTCCAAGAGAAACGAACACAGTGAATGTATTTGAAAACAAACCCAACATGTTGTCTTCATTCATAAAACCTGAATGTAGTTAAGTTATTTAAAATAATATGCCCCTTTGATTTTTTATTTGTGTATTTAAGAGCCGTTGTCAGTAACTTTTAAGAATCCGGCGACAGAAGCAAAAAACATTTTTATTTTTTATTTGCCTCAAAAGACCCTTTTAGTAAACCATTTTCGAAAATAATATTCAAAAGTTCCAGCGAGTTTTTAATTTGGCGAAAAATAGGAAAGTTCGAAATCGGTGGAAATTATGCAAATTAGGCACGTTTAGACCGGTTATTCGGTGCATTTTCAAAACGCTCGTACAAGACAACGGTAACTTGTCTTGGATTCATTTTTACATAATTTATTGTTCACCCCTTGGAGTAGCTTTCCAACTATATTTCATCTCCATCTAAGCTTTCTTTCCTCTCTATCCACCCGCGTAAAGAATACAATATTTGCTATTCCGTTTGTACGCTAAATTTTTCCATATTTCAGAAGACCATAACATCGGGGGTATACGTATATCCAGGAAATAAAATAGCTCTTTCGAACGGGCAACTCTTCTTGTTTTTCATGTAAAAATATTTACTTTGGCCCTTGAAAAGCGAGCGCGCTAGACGAAAATATATGGCGTGCACTTTGACATAGTTCGCCATTTTCTTTCTTGCACTCCTATTCAAATCACACATACTATTTGGACAAAACTCAACGTTTTTGGTATCTACTCCTGTTTTAATTCATTTAAACATATACACTTTAACTAAAGCACTCCCTACCTTTATTTAAAAGTCACCAAACGACCATTTTACTTGAAGTTTTTGAGTTTATTTTTCGCGAGTTCTAAATAAACAAATCGCTTACATGAACAATGGGCGATGAAAGATCCTTTCTTCTGTCGACATGTTTTGATCTGTTTTCGTAGCCTGAAATTGCTCTGTCGCCTATATTCTACTTTTTCAATTTATCATACTGCCATAACTTTAGAGCAAATAAAGTATAAATGTTGCTGTAAATACGTGAACTTTATAATTAATAGAAATAAATATTCGACAGTTCCCGGCGCACGAAAATTACTCGCTTGTATTGTGAACGGCGTGCATACGGTGTGTAGCTTTTATAGATTTAAATCACCACTGTCGCTGGAATTAAAATAGCTTGATTTTGCAGTCCACCAGTTCAAATACATTTGCAAATCGAGCTTAGCTTTGATTTATGTTTGTAAAGATTGTTGAAGCTATAATACTGGCAGCTGGACTCATTCAATTAGAACTGATTAGAATAACTTTATAACCCACTGAGAAATCTCGAGTCTAGATATAGAGAAATGTACTTACTCGTGTGCAGTCCATGTGTTTGAAGTAGATTATATCAGAAGACATCAGAGTCAGGCAAAGCAATCCTGAGTGAGGGCCAGTTACAACCGTTTCCACGACGCAAGTAACGCATATTGCGTGACAAACTGAAACTGCGATACACAAGCGCGGAAAAAAGGCCGGGAAAATAACTATACCGATACTTGCGCATGAAATGACAGTTTGTAGAATTTTTTGTAAAATCAGTGTAACAAATATATATAAATTTCAGATTATAATCGATAGAATAAAACGAAAATTACGATAGTTTCATTTATGATTTATATGCATGGCCGTATCGGAAGTTGTGGCAACTATGATCCACCCTGTGAAAAGTTTTAACAGCACGTGCGGTGAGCTTTCGAAAGTAAAGTAGAATAAAGCTGAACAAGTAAAATAAAGCCTTGTCGGTCAAACCAAACGTCCTAATTAAAAGTCAACAAACCACATTTCGCATCGCGTAATCTTCCTTTTCAGTAACCGACTTCGCGCGTTATTACTCTGCTAGTAGATGCCTCTTCTAAGGCCCAATTTATACGTCGCATTTCAGTCGCGTCGATGCAATACACCATGGAAGTAATGTGTTTTACTTTGCCATTTAGTGTTGGAATTGGTCTGATTTAAGGCGATTTCACTGAGATTTCTGGGAGTTTTTATTTCGACGCGGTTAAAAAAATAATAGGGTGTACGATGAAAAAAGAGAAAGGGCCACGCCTGCATTCCCAATTACAATACGCTTAGCTTTTCCCACACGCTTCCTTTTTCTTTTACCCCAGCCTCCGCTTGATGTTTTCTTATCGAAGCGCGAAATAATGATTCACAGGACGAAAGAAGCCTCTGCAGAGGAGAGAGATTGCTAGCGGTCCCTTTCAGAATAGTCAAGTGGCCGAGTTTATCCGGCGCGCGAGCGAATGTCACGCGATGAAGAGAAGAGGCATCTACTAGCAGAGTAATAAAGCGCGAAGTCGGTTACTAAAAAGGAAGATTACGCGATGCGAAATGTGGTTTGTTGACTTTTAATTAGGACGTTTGGTTTGACCGACAAGGCTTTATTTTACTTGTTCAGCTTTGTTCTACTTTAGTTTCGAAAGCTCACCGCACGTGCTGTTAAAACTTTGCACAAGGTGGATCATAGTTGCCACAACTTCAATACGGCCATACATATAAATCATCAATGAAACTATCGTAATTTTCGTTTTAGTCTATCGATTATAATCTGAAATTTATATATATTTGTTACATTTTACAAAAAAATCTACAAACTGTCATTTCATGCACAAGTATCGGTATAGTTATTTTCCCGGCCTTTTTCCGCGCTAGTGTATCGCAGTTTCAGTTTGTCACGCAATATGCGTTACTTGCGTCGTGGAAACGGTTGTAACTGGCCCTTACTCAGGATTGCTTTGCCTGACTCTGATGTCTTCTGATATAATCTACTTCAAACACATGGACTGCACACGAGTAAGTACATTTCTCTATATCTAGACTCGAGATTTCTCAGTGGGTTATAAAGTTATTCTAATCAGTTCTAATTGAATGAGTCCAGCTGCCAGTATTATAGCTTCAACAATCTTTACAAACATAAATCAAAGCTAAGCTCGATTTGCAAATGTATTTGAACTGGTGGACTGCAAAATCAAGCTATTTTAATTCCAGCGACAGTGGTGATTTAAATCTATAAAAGCTACACACCGTATGCACGCCGTTCACAATACAAGCGAGTAATTTTCGTGCGCCGGGAACTGTCGAATATTTATTTCTATTAATTATAAAGTTCACGTATTTACAGCAACATTTATACTTTATTTGCTCTAAAGTTATGGCAGTATGATAAATTGAAAAAGTAGAATATAGGCGACAGAGCAATTTCAGGCTACGAAAACAGATCAAAACATGTCGACAGAAGAAAGGATCTTTCATCGCCCATTGTTCATGTAAGCGATTTGTTTATTTAGAACTCGCGAAAAATAAACTCAAAAACTTCAAGTAAAATGGTCGTTTGGTGACTTTTAAATAAAGGTAGGGAGTGCTTTAGTTAAAGTGTATATGTTTAAATGAATTAAAACAGGAGTAGATACCAAAAGCGTTGAGTTTTGTCCAAATAGTATGTGTGATTTGAATAGGAGTGCAAGAAAGAAAATGGCGAACTCTGTCAAAGTGCACGCCATATATTTTCGTCTAGCGCGCTCGCTTTACACGGGTCAAAGTAAATATTTTTGCATGAAAAACAAGAAGAGTTGCCCGTTCGAAAGAGCTATTTTATTTCCTGGATATACGTATACCCCCGATGTTATGATCTTCTGAAATATGGAAAAATTTAGCGTACAAACGGAATAGCAAATATTGTATTCTTTACGCGGGTGGATAGAGAGGAAAGAAAGTTTAGATGGAGATGAAATATAGTTGGAAAGCTACTCCAAGGGATGAACAACAAATTATGTAAAAATGAATCCAAGACAAGTTACCGTTGTATTGTACGAGCGTTTTGAAAATGCACCGAATAACCGGTCTAAACGTACCAAATTTGCATAATTTCCACCGATTTCGAACTTTCCTATTTTTCGCCAAATTAAAAACTCGCTGGAACTTTTGAATATTATTTTCGAAAATGGTTTACTAAAAGGGTCTTTTGAGGCAAATTAAAAAATAAAAATGTTTTTTGCTTCTGTCGCCGGATTCTTAAAAGTTACTGACAACGGCTCTTAATAGCCCCAGCTCTAAGTACAATCCTGTCTCTAAATTGACATCAAGACGATAAATTCTGCCTATAGATGTAAACTAATCAAATATAATTACCATAGTAAAATAAAAAGCAATTACAGTATGCGCATCATGTACGATATTTTTCAAACAGCTGCCCAAGACCAAAAAAAATTGCGCTTTCCTTAAATCTTCAAAGGTAAGTACATCATGATTCTTATTCTATGGCTTACACACAATATTACATCGTAGTAAGATGGTAATTTTCCGAGTTTGTATCATAAAATCACAAATATCAATTGTATATATATATGTTATTCGCCGGCCGGGAGGTCCGTATAGGGAAAAACTGTGCCCGAGGTCTCGAGTACGGCACGAGGCCGCTGCGGCCGAGGGCCGTACTCGAGACCGAGGGCACAGTTTTTCCCTATACGGACCGACCAAGGCCGGTGAATAACGTGTTTATTTTTTTCCTACTTGGTTCTGTATAAATGCTAGAAATCTTGAAATCTCGTATTGAAAAATCTTTTTTCACGCGCGCGCGTATTATCGCAAGGTCGCTATAAAACTACCGAATAAATAAAATTTAATCCAAATAACAAGAAACTCCGATGATAAATTTTTACACCAAAATATGTAATTACAGAAAGCTATACGTAGCTGTGAAGAACAGACGATGGAGACTCAAACGGAATTTCACTGACTAAAAGCAGCTGAAATGAGAAGCTATTTCAAATTTAACCAACAAAAACCATTCAAAGTCGCAACCGGCGGCAAATTTTAGGACAATCTTCAATACTCTTGAAAGCATTTTTAGAGCAAAGCTGTTTCCTCAGTTTTCACCAATTTCATTTCTCATGTTAATCTAATTTTTACCATTCAAATTATGGCAATTCATAATTTTCATTTTATGCGAAACCTTGACAAACTGTAAACTTGCTTTCAGTTTCGTTCAACGTACGGCACAACTGATTTAAGTTTTATAAGCTTACGTGCCGAGGATTATTTTCTGGACTACCGGTAATCACTAAGTTCTTTCTTGAATGAAACTTAACGGAAGGTATGTTTAGGAAAAAAGAGAAACGAAAAGCAAATGATTAAAACTAAGGAAATGAGTCTAAACACGGAGATTTATAATTCAAAAAATACAGAGCGCGAGCGGTGAAACTGATTTCCAAAAACAACAACAAACTCAAATTATGTCGGTTAAAATCAAATGAAAACTCGCCTTTTTGAAGAAATGCAAGTTCTTTAATTCCACTGCGTAGTTCTCCATTCACTTGACAACGGTAAGAGAGCAATATAATGAGAAACGGCAGTATAAAAAGCTTCTTCGCATCGACCTTCGTCCTTCGCACGTTGCTGAAATTAAAATGTTAGCGCATGCCTACGCTACGATTCCGCGGGTCTCCGACGGGTTCACTGGCAATTTTTCCCGCTCCCGAGACAAATTTTGGCTTGATTAATATGTTTTTGTGGGTCTTACAGTATTAAACGCATTCTGGCAGTTTTACAAAGCTAAGCAAAATTTTCTACCCGAGTAAATTGCGCAGTGGTCGGAGCGGTCCGTAACTCGGGGTCCGTACTGCAGGATACGGACCGCTGAATCGCGCGCTCTTAGCCAATCAAATTCAAGGATTTGGATACGGACCGCTAAAAAAAAAAAAATCCATTTACGTTATACATTATATTGTATTGTACATTATATTGTTAAAACAAATACTGCTAATAGTAGAAAGAAATAAGTGATTTTTAAGCATTTATCCTGCCGTCTTTTTACCTCGACGAAACGTTGTTTGACCTGGTTCGGGTCAAAATTAAATACATTTATTTTTAGGGAGAGTTTTGGTTAGATACCATTTTATCATTATTGTTGTAAATAAATCAGCCAGTTTTATTATTCTATATATATATATCACTGTATTTCCTACTGAGTGTCAGAAATGCGCCATATAAGAACTTAGGTATTATTATTATTATATAGAACATTACTTACAATGGGATTTATTAATTTGTGGAAAATCTTCGTACTTTAATTATAATTTACTTGTTTTTTTTTTTATCGGCAAATGCATTGATGTTCTTGGAAAAGGACTCCTAACTGATCGCGATCGAAAATAATTAAAAAAAATGGAAAACGTTTAAAATGCACTAGCTAAAATGTTAAGAAGTAAACGTTTAAATTTTAGCCAGTGTCAACTTTTACTTCTTATTTAAAATGGAAAACCATTATTTGAAACCAGAATCCTTCAAGTCTAAAAAAATCCTCCTCTACCTTCGTCGTTTCGCGAACCTGAAAGAAAAAAAGAAGATCCGGGATGAAGATAGAATGGTTTGAGCCAAGCGCTAGTGATTAAGACTTTGAAGCTAAGAAGAACTAACGTGCCTTTGAATAATTTTCCTCTCTATGATATGATCGAAGGTCGGTCTCTCGTAAATAGTTTCTAGAAGAACCCAGTTTGCCATATGCTCAGTCTACATGGACTGACTGATCCTGAGTTAATACGTTTGCCATGGCCAGTTTACCATATGCTCAGTCTCCACGGAATGACTGAGCGGCCTAAGTTGATACGTTTGCCATGGCCAGTTTACCATATGCTCAGTCTCCACGGAATGACTGATCCTGAGTTAATACGTTTGCCATGGCTACTCACTTTTTCGGTCGGCTTATAATGATTGCTAATGTCTTAAGCGTGGTTTTAATTTTAATTTTACCCCCTTTGAATATCACTGTGTGCAGAAAAAGGAATTTCGTTGACGGGAATTTCGGCTGCGAAATTTCGCAGAAAATTAAATTGTAGTTATTCTAGGTTTGTGGATTCAAATGATAATTATCAAACTCCAAAATGTTTGTATTAGTTTAAATTGT
Source organism: Desmophyllum pertusum (assembly GCA_029204205.1). Taxonomy (NCBI): domain Eukaryota; kingdom Metazoa; phylum Cnidaria; class Anthozoa; order Scleractinia; family Caryophylliidae; genus Desmophyllum; species Desmophyllum pertusum. Next base: position 1,796,048 of record MU827783.1, on the reverse strand, counting down.
TTGTTACTTAGAGTCTTTTCGTAGCTTACGTTTTTGTCGCCATCTATTTATGGTTTAACCATGATCATTTGTTATATACAGTCGAAGCTCTCGTAAGCGGACAGCTCTACATGCACTTACGGTCGCCTTTGACAAAACCCTTTTTGAACATCATACAAACTCTATATTTACACGCATTCCCGTAAGCGGCCGCGGAAACTTTTGAGTTTCGTTTTTTGATTTTTCTGTTGTTTCTATGCTCCCGTAAGCGGACACCCCAAAGGAACGATCCTATTAGCAAGGCCTTGCTGCCATATGACCCCGATGACATTTATAAACACGAGACTGTTAATATGCATACGTTGCACTAAGAATAATATACAGTTTTTTCCCAATCGGCATTACATAAGACAATAAAACAAAAAATAATTTCATACTGTTTAGTGTGAGCGGTACAAGCTCTTGCAAGCGGCCACTTATCCCCGCTTATACTGCTAGTGGCCGCTTACGAGAATGGTTTCCGTATGCGGCCAGCTCCAGTCCAGTTGCGGACACTTTTTTGCTTCCCGAGGGTGTCCGATTACGGGAACTTCGACTGAAACTTTATACTTCTTAGTGTGGTCTCAAAATTTACCCACCCCCCATTTCTTAAATACGATAAAAAATACCCCCCATCAAGTGCATCTTCCAGATTTTTAACCCCCCCCCCCCCCCCCCTAGCCTCTAAAATGGCCAAAATCAGCTTGAGATCTGTACAAACTGCAGAACACTTATTTTGCATGAAGTCAAATTTATCAAAATTGCCTTTGTGCAAACAAATATTAATTTGCGACATGTTTGTTTATTAAAATAGCGCCTTTCAAATTATTTCGGGTTAAAAGTTTGGTGATTCAGTGCTCGACTACTCCTCTTGTCCTTACGATAAAACAGTTGGTGGCATTCTATTGTAATATCTTATTCCAATATGAGTGGTATATTTTTCCGCGAGAAACTCTAATCATAGTCTGCGGCTTCCAGTATATACTGACATAAATGAATTAAAGAAAGGGAATGAATGCATTTGTAACTGACAGCATTTTTTCCATTAACCTCGTGTAGTCAATAGCTGTATTAAAGTTATTTAAGTTTATTCTCGTCTTCTGCTTAGGCCATCCCCATAAAATGCTTTGTTTCCCATCGCCCGACCGACCCAATTTGTTTCATTGTCTGCGCCTTTTCTCGGGTGTTTCCAAGTTTAATATGCTTTGTTTACATCTTGAAGTCACTCTGACATCTAAATCAGTGATATCGGCTCGTTGCAAAATGGTGGTCATTGGAAGATATAATCAAGGCTCGCTTGGAATTATTTATGTATAATTTGTCAATATTTCGTTTCTCGGCTTTGCTATTTTTTTTATTTTTTTTTTATTTTTTTTTACCGACCGACTGACCCACTTTCACGAGAGAGGGGCGATGGGAAACAAAACATTTTATGGGGATGGCCTTATTTCATGTTTGCTTTTAAATAACCCTGGTCGCAACACCCCGCTACACTTTTCAATGTTGAGTTGTCTCTATAGTTGTCTCATCATCGGCCGCGAACAACATTGAATAGGGAGATTGGGTAAACATTCTGCCTATTGTTTCAACAAATGTCGCGAGGATTATAGTTAGTGCAAACCTGTCAGAATGGTTATTTTATAGACCACAATGCGTTTTTGAAGGCCATCACTTACAGGAGAAAGGTCGCCCGCTGTGTAATTTGATTTAACGAAGCTTAATCCTTAATTGCTTTTTTGTTTGCTGTTTTTTACTACTTTCTTGTTAATACATTGACATAAAACACAATTAAAACAGCGCCCACTTAAGGAAGATTGACGTTTTCTTTAAAAGGCCTCTACACTGAATACGGAAAACATTGCGTTTATAATTTCGTGCATTCAAAGGTAAGTAAGTATATATTTTATCATTGCTTAAGCTAGCGTCATATTTTATCACATTCAGGTCATTTGCAGAGTTTGCATCAGAAAATCTAACCTGAAACCACGACAAGGTGACTGACGTCTCATGGCTTCAGATCATATCGAAAATCATAACATCGACTATGAATACTGTACGTTATAAAATTTGAGGTTTGTTCCTTTTAGGTTATTTGGGTTTTCAACTTAGAATTGACGAAGCCAACTCAGTTTCAAACCTGATTCTCCGGCCCAATTTTCATAATTATGATTTGTAATTTTGTTTGAAATTTTCTCATTTGTATTCAAGTCATTACCAGTTTCTGAACACAATGATAGGCGTGCTTTTAATTTGTAACTGGCTTTCAGTAATGTTATCGATCAATATGTTTTGCCAGGTGCACAGGTGAATGCTCCTGATGTATTATTATCATCGTTTTAAGACGGTTTCCGCTCAACGTTCGAGCCAATAAGTGCAAAAAAAAGGTACCAAAAAAATACTCATAGCACGGTAACATTTTGAATACAGTTAAGAAGAAATTATCGATAAATCAGCTCCCAAGCTGACCCTGCGAGAGAAGTCATTACATATTTTAATTAAAAAGACGCTAAATGTCAGTTCAAAACAAAATGGCGTGCGTTTTATTAATTTTTTACGAGGTTTGACATTAATTTTCTCGAGAATGCTTGAGAATTTAATTGCGGGGTCACTTGGAGAAGTGAATTAAAGTGACATGTTTCAAATAGTATTCAAAATGTTACCTTGCTATGAGTAGTTTTTTAGTAATTAATTTTGCACTTATTGCTCGAATGTTGAGCGGAATCCGTCTTAATGTTTAGCTTTTAGTCCACGCAAAGCGCAGTCGATTATTTTCATGAAATTTGTGCTAAATAAATGCTAATTATTAATATTGATTGACACCATATTACCATATTCAATTTACTTCTACTGTCTTAACCCTATCATGTTGGGGTCGGGGTCGGGGGGGGAGGGGGGGGGGGCAGAAAGTGCTCGCTCTGATTTCATTTAAAGCAGTTATGGCTAAGCTTTGTGAATTTTCCTGAAAGGTTTCTGAGATGATTTTGTTTGTCAATTGTTTGATCACACCCCCATGCATGACTTGACGTTTCCATAGCAACCGAGTTTTGACGGGTAGTTTTAAACCGAATTTGGTGTTTTTCAACTTAATTCTCATTTTTCATGAGATTCTCACTTTTTATTAGTAGTTTTTTCTTCCAGTTTTGCATCCTTATAGTTTTTTTTCGATACTTTCAAATCAAACTTGGAGATTTCTGACATTTCAGAAAAATCTTAAAATCCAAAATGGCGTGTTTTTAATGTATGACGTCGTTTTGGCGTGATATGACGGCATGATTGACACATGGCTGTCACTAAAATAAACATTTTTGATGCTTTATACCCCTTTATACCCTATATTGCGGGGTAGTTCTATGGAATAGTTTACCGGTGGAGCTGGGGGTGGCATCATCAGCAGTTTTCGGTCTCGCTGCAGCAGCTTCCTTTCTAAAAACTAAATCAGTTCACACGGCATTCATGTAAAGTAGGGTGTAGATATTTTAATTATTTGTAGTATTAGCGATTTTATGTATTTAGTAAGTAGTCTTTTTCGTATTTTCTCAACGATGGCTCTAGAATGGTATAGTATACCTTTCGCTAAATCTGGGGTGTTACTGCAACGGCAAATAACGTACCTGGAAGGCGTTTCTACACACTTTTCGAATGTGTATCGCATCTTCCTGAAGGAAATGAGTGGACGCGAAGGATCCAAGGCTCCTGAGTTGACGTCACTAGCCGCTGGTCCCATTCCCCTCAAAAACGCGGCGTGAACAAAAATGGCGGCGTTTTTGCTGACTTTGCCGGGCACAGAAAATCGAGGATTCAACCAAATCCAAACATTTATTCGCAGTAAAGTTTCAAATAACAAGTAAATTTTTTAAACGAATAAACATTTTTGGGGTTAGTTGTAGTAATAAGTAGTAAGTATTGTATCCTGATGAATTTTTTACCGTCTATAAATAAGGTTATAAATAAACCAGTATTAAATAAATTTTCATAGCGTGAATACTTTTCGAAATACATGTTATGTACCTCAAAGGAAACATTACCTATGTACCCTTCAAATTAATATACACTAAATTCGATTTGAAACGAAATTGCGTCTTTATAATGACGGCTAGTTGGGAGAAAATATATTCCGTTTCTTCAACCGCTTTTCACGTAAGATGTTTTTGAACAGCCACTTTTTCGGGTGCAAATTGGATTATTTTCCCATTTCACTGCTGTTTGCAGGCTCTTTAGAAAACTTCATTGGTACCTTTTTCTGAATCGCTTTTATTTCCATAAGCAATTTACCGGCAAAAAAAGTCCGACCTTCTTCGAAACCAAAAATGCTTTCACGTTCAAGTATTCGGGCAGAACACTTCGCGTACACTGTATATTTCAATCAATAACTGATCTTAATTTCCTTTTGATTTGTCCAAAAATGTTTGAATCGCAATACAAAATTAAATTCGATTTTGAGACGACATCATGGCTTTATAATGACGGCGTTGGGAGAAAATGTATTCTTGGGCCCCGTCACAGAGTATATTTTCTCCCAACCCGGTATTTACAAAGCCATAATGTGGTCTCACAAAATTGAATTAAGTATTTACAAGTTTAAATTTTGCATTGATGAGTTCGAGAACTTGAAAGACACACAGAGGGGAATGTTTGTCCCAGGCATCTTTAAAGTCCCTTCGATTCGTGTGAACTACCTATTTTAATTTCGTCAGAAAATGTAGTCGTAGTGACCAAGATATATTTTTCTGTTTTGTTTATAGAATTAACATGGAATATATCATCGAACTGTGTTTTACCATAGCTTATGTCATAATAATGGTCGTGGCTTTGACTGGCAACACGCTGTTGATCTACATCGTGTGGAAAATAAAAGAAACAAGAGTTACAACAAGTTTCTTGTTCGTTAACATGGCGGTGGCTGATTTGTTGGTTACAATATTTCAGATGCCTGTATCCATAGTTCACTTCTATGTCTATGAGATGTCTGATTGGGTGGGCCACCTAACCTGTGGGTTTATCTATTACGTTCTGTACGTCTCGACGACAGCCTCGATTTTCTGCCTTGCTGTAATGGCATTTGATCGATACTTTGCTGTTGTTCATCCTATGACCCAGGACATTTGGTTCAGAAAATCAAAAATCATTGCGCCAATAGTTTGGATTTCATCTATGGCTTTGATGTCAGTCGCACCGATTGCCTTCAAGAGCATTAATGGCAAGTGCTTCGTTACAGATGCTGCTATGCCGTATTTACCGTTTTGGACTTATCTGCTTCTAATCAACTACCTGGTACCACTCGCTATCATCTCCATCCTGTACACCATAGTGGCTCGAACTCTATGGTTCCAGCAAATGCCTGGACATTTAACAAGTCGAGACGAACAAAGACGGCTAATCCTCAAGAAAAAAGTCGTCCGAACGCTCGTCATTGTTGTGGTGTGTTTGCAATCTGCTGGGGTCCTGTGCACGTGTTTAATATGGACGCAGCTATAAAAATGGCGGTAACATGGCACCCTGTACTAATTTACTTCTGCTACTGGTTAAGTCAGGCTAACAGTGCCATAAATCCATGGTTGTACATCGGTCTGAACAGCAAAATGAAGGCGGCTTTCACCAACATGATCCGGTGCCGCCGTGAAGGAAATATGCGGCAAGGAACAACACATGATGGTTCTACTGGAGAACCATGGACACCAAACTGTAAATAACACTTTAATTGTGGAAAGACATGATGGCGAATTTTAAGTTTGGTAGAAATATGAGAAATATTAAGACGGATTCCGCTCAACGTTCGAGCAATAAGTGCAAAAATTAATTACTAAAAAACTACTCATAGCAAGGTAACATTTTGAATACTATTTGAAACATATCACTTTAATTCACTTCTCCAAGTGACCCCGCAATTAAATTCTCAAGCATTCTCGAGAAAATTAATGTCAAACCTCGTAAAAAATTATAAAAACGCACGCCATTTTGTTTTGAACTGACATGAAGCGTCTTTTTAATGAAAATATGTAATGACTTCTCTCGCGGGGTCAGCTTGGGAGCTAATTTATCGATAATTTCTTCTTAACTGTATTCAAAATGTTACGTGCTATGAGTATTTTTTTGGTAACTTAATTTGTTGCACTTATTGCTCGAACGTTGAGCGGAATCCGTCTTAATCAGTCAGTGACACAAGCAGTACTCGAAAAAAAAAATCCGGATCGGAGTCGAACCTATGATTCAAACCTATCTCGCACATATCGACAAAATTAATCGGAAGGTCATAGGTTCGACTCCTGTTTTCCCGAGTAGCTTGCGTCACTGACTTACTATAATATATTTCTCAACACTTTAATTTGTTGTTAACACTTTAGTAAACTTCGTCATAGTTCAGTACTACATTATAACACTGCTATCGTAAATCGCACATCTGATTGGTTGAATTAAGATCAATCCATTCCAAATTATATCGACAACTGAACAATTACAAATTGTATCGCTGCTGCTGCCAAAAAATCACGCTTTCAGGCCGTACGTTTCATCACTCGCGGCTGTGCCAGAAAGTCATTTAAATACAATCTAAAACCGAGAAAGTGGATATCATGGATCATTGTTGAAAAGTTCAATTCACGCCAGAATGAACAAAAGAAGAATGGACAGAGAAAACACGATAAGAAGTCTCACCTCGCAAAGGATCATCTTCAAAGCATAAGCACGCACAACACAATATCATTTGGAAAGATCAAGCCGTGGGACGTGAAAAGTTTGTTAATAACAATCCTCAGGGGCACCCAACTAGCTAGGAAATTGAACTTCAAAATACCTGGAATGTCGTTGTGCTATTTCCCCATATCATTTAGGGCTTTTTTAAGATATATTTGTGTAAACTAACACAAATACATGTTCGGATTCGTTAGCTGGATTTTAAGGGACATATTTTTTTGGAACGAAATCTTACTTCCCAAATTTACAAGCTGCGCGCTGTAGTCTTTCCGAAAATCAGAGCTGATCTTTTATTTTGATCCCTTTATCTCTCCCAAAAAAAAAAAAAATTCGCATATACGACATTTCACTAATCACCACTAAAGTCACTAAAGGTCTTTGTTCTCAAAATTTTAGGGATTAATTGTGAGCACATCGGACCACTTGTCGTGGAAATGACGTGTACTAAAACGATTCGTCCTGCAGTACAATCTACTAGAAGCTGTTACACTAACTCAGAACGAACACCTCTTAATCTGTCCACCGATGCCAACTAAAACAAGCCAGATACTCGATTTTAGGACCAAGACGCCTCAGTTTGAAAGACGCGTGCTTCGAATATTAACATGACTTGTGTTGTAGCTGTCAACATTGTCATCAGTGCCAAAACCCGAGGCCCGCTTAATTAAAATGATTCCATCAAATATAAGTCAATATTCAAACACATCGCTAACTGAAAGATTCAGCGAAATAATCGCGCAAAATGTTAAACGTTAGAACCGTTAGGAATCGAAGAAACCGCTAACTAGAATTATTATACATTCAACTCACGATCTATTTTCTGATTGGCCGAAAGTGTACAGTGAATTTTCGAAATCAGCGCCTTTCAGTTTGAAAGCATCTGCGTCATCTACTTACAGATTAGCGAGAGGATCACGGGTAATAACTTGCAGAATATGGGCAATAATCATGTCAAGGACACTCAAGGTGGTGCATTATTTCCAAGGGTAATCGTGTCAAGTTCGCGCGCTTTGCGTTGCTTGCCGCTAAGTAACATCGGTGGCAGAAGCGTTATTCTTTATCGTTGAATGTATAATAAAACAATTATTAGATTCGGTTTTTGTGATATCCAGAATAATCAAGGTCTCGGTAAGAGTTATCAGCCTCAGCCTTCGGTTCGGCTGATAAAGCTTACCTCGACCTTGATTATTCTGGATATCACAAAAACCTCATCCAATAGTTGTTTAATAGCCGCTAAGTACTCGCTAAATTTATTTTACAACAGTGCACCGTTTAGCAATTTATGAAATCAAAAACACTGCAAAATCGAACATAAAATAAAAAAAATGTCCAGACTAAGATGTAAGTAATCCTTTAAAATAATTCAAGTAGTCTATAGTTTGAATGATTCGAAATATATAATATATCGTGCAAAACTTTATGAACAGGAGAAACCGGCCGCTTGCGCTATAGCTTGAATATAAACGGCTATACACTCGCTAAATTTGTACTTATTACACAACATAAACCATCAGATAAGCAATCGAAGACAATCGGACATCTCCAACTTGAAACATTCGAGAAAAACTCAAGCAAAATGCTTTACGAATCAAAGAAACAACCAACTCTGATAGCCGTAACGTTTTTTTTTTACAAAAGCTTTCAGAACGCGTCATCTCAGTAAAAGCTCCGAGGAAGCGGAAAACCGGTTGAAGCCCAGAGAGAGATGAAAATTTAAAAGGCGAACGACCGATAGTTTAGCCAAACTGTTTATACATTAGAAAGTTATATTCAAGCAAAAGGGCTTCCATCACCTCGAGCGCTTGGGCACGCCGCCTGAAAGCTCTGAGGGAGAGGAAAGCCTTACAAAGTAAACGACCTAGTTTAGTCAAACGGTTTATACATTGGAAAACTATATTCAAGCAAAAAGGGCTTGCATCACCTCAAGAGCTTGGGTGTGCCGCCTGAAAGCTCTGAGAGAGAGGAAAGCCTTACAAAGTAAACGACCTAGTTTAGTCAAACGGGTTTATACATTGGAAAACTATATTCAAGCAAAAAGGCTTGCATCACCTCAAGAGCTTGGGTGTGCCGCCGGAAAGCTCTGAGGGATGTAATTAGCAGTTCTCGGGGCCTTAGTTTAGTCAAACGGTTTATACATTGGAAAACTATATTCAAGCAAAAGGGCTTGCATCACCTCAAGAGCTTGGGTGTGCCGCCTGAAAGCTCTGAGAGAGAGGAAAGCCTTACAAAGTAAACGACCTAGTTTAGTCAAACGGTTTATACATTGGAAAACTATATTCGAGCAAAAAGGGCTTGCATCACCTCAAGAGCTTGGGTGCGCCGCCTGAAAGCTCTGAGGGAGAGGAAAGCCTTACAAAGTAAACGACCTAGTTTAGTCAAACGGTTTATACATTGGAAAACTATATTCAAGCGAAAGGGCTTCCATCACCTCAAGAGCTGCGCCGCCTGAAAGCTCTGAGGGAGAGGAAAGCCTTACAAAGTAAACGACTTTGTTTAGTCAAACGGTTTATACATTAGAAAACTATATATTCAAGCGAAAGGGCTTCCATCACCTAAAGAGCTTGGGCGCGCCGCCTGAAAGCTCTGAGGGAGAGAGAAGCCTTACAAAGTAAACGACCTAGTTTAGTCAAACTGTTTATACATTGGAAAAATATATTCAAGCGAAAGGACTTCCATCACCGGACCTCAAGAGCTTGGCGCGCCGCCTGAAAGCTTTGAGGGAGAGGACAGCCTTACAAAGTAAACGAGCTAGCTTAGTAAAACGGTTAATAAATTAGAAAACTATATTCAATTGCAAGCGAAAGGGCTTGCATCACTTCAAGAGCTTGGGTGCGCCGCCTGAAAGTTCTGATGGAGAGGAAAGCCTTACAAAGTAAACGAGCTAGTTTAGTCAAACGGTTTATACATTGGAAAACTATATTCAAGCGAATAGGCTTCCATCACCTCAAGAGCTTGGGTGTGCCGCCTGAAAGCTCTGAGGGAGAGGAAAGCCTTACAAAGTAAACGACCTAGTTTAGTCAAATGGTTTATACATTAGAAAACACATTCAAGTGAAAGGGCGTCCATCACTTCAAGAGCTTGGGCGCGCCGCCTGAAAGCACTGAGTAAGATATGACTGTTCGTTTCCATATTTCTATACTCAAATTCTTCCAGTTTAACTTAACTTAGACTATACCTAAGTAAATTATTTTCGATCTCTTTTTACCAGGGGGGTGGGGGGGGGGGGGGGATAGAGACAGGGCCTGGGACCGAGAACCATGCTCTTCCAACTTGCAAAGCGATCAATTTCGTTTTGGTCAGCGGTGTTTTCTTAAGGCTTATTTTCGCGCGCAAAATTCCTTAAAAAATTAATTAACGTTCCTATAAACTATTTCGAGATTATTCCAACACGTTCAATTTGTCCAATGTGGCCGAACTTTCCAGGAGCTGAATTCGTGAGTTCAAGTCCAGGACAGAAAAAGGAAAATTAACCTTCGCGTGTTGACGTTCTCCATAATACCGTGAATTTGGACATTTGATTTTTTTTTGTTTTGCATACGAAGGCAAAGAAATGTCGTGGTTGCATCTTAAAAACGAAAAACTTGAGGAAGAAGTTTAACTGGTTTAAAGGATCACAAAGTGAAAAAATACAATAATCATTCATACGTCAGTACGCACTTCCATCGCCTCATCGGCCGCCATGTTTTTCTAGCTTTTTTTCTGGCCTTACACAACTTCTACGCACGTGCAGATTCATGAATCCGCTGGCTAAAGTTGTGATGATTGCTTTGCAAGTTGTGAGAGCATGGTTTGGATTCGATTTAACAGAATGTATGGGAAGTAGCTACCCCCCCCCCCCCCCCTGCTTTTTACAATCAATTTTGTCGATTGCCTTAAATATTTTAAAACAATTGAACATGTAGGCCTCGAGTTTAGCGCGGTATGACGTCATAATCGACATGATTGGCTACCACTAAAATAAACATATTTTGATGCTTTACCCACCGTTTAGGATACAGAGCATTTTCTGTCTCACCATCCAACAGTCCCACCAATTTCAAACCAAGCCCATTGCAAATAGGATTAAGACGAAAAACATCAATTTAGTTAACAAATGAAGAAGCCAAAGCCATGTATTATAAAACACGATGGGAATTTGAGAACACGAGAGAAATTTAGAATTTCTATATTTCTCAAGTGTTCTCAAATAACCGGAAATATGGTTTTTAACCAATCAGAGCGCGCGCAGCTTCCAGTCTATATTTCAAAGCTGTATAATGAGGTTAATTGTTACTCACTCAGGTTATTCATAGTAATTAATAGAAGGCTGTGATGGTTATGAAGGCCGGCAAACTTAAAAAGAAGCAAACAAATAGGCCTGTTGGAAGGTCACCACCGTGCACAATCTTTGTTTTGCGCTCATATACAATGATGGTTGAATCACGTTACCGACGCGTTTCCATTGGTTACAGTTAATCGGGAATAACTCAAAACTTATTGTGTTTTGTGCACGATCAAGGCCAAAAAAAGAGAACAAAAACATAGAGCAAAGACATTTGCTGGGCTTCATATATAACCATTTCTCTTGATCAACTTCGGTTGTTGTATTGAGCTTACGTAAGCTGCAGACATAAATAACTAAGGGGAGGCGCAAGGCAAAAACAGCCTGCACGTACGTATGCTTTATAGACCTTATTCATAAATGTGGTGGATTAATTATTCTTTATAATCATGCTAAACAGCCTCCCTAGCCTCATTTTAGAGTAAAAAATATTTTGAATTTTGCACATACTAACGAGGCTAGGGGGCTTATTAGCATGAATATAAAAGAATAATTAATCGGCCGCCATTTATGAATAAGGTCTATATTACTTCCGTTATCTAATTGACTGACGTCAGACCCCAGATCGTTCAGTATAGGGCCTATGGGGCAGTCAGAATATAATTTTAGGCATAGGATAGTTTGTGATTTCCCATTCAAATGCTTTAAATTTGAATGAGCTAAAAACAAATATATCAATATACCGTATATTTTTCAGTGCTTGTTAATGTGATACCATCAATTATTTGAAAACCTAGTCAAACAAGAAGGTAGCCATTTGTGAATGAGGTCGGTCTATGGGACTTGGAATCTGAGAACAACCAGAGGGCGTAAAAAATATCCGATATTTTTGTGGCGATTTGACCATTTTATGGACTTTATTGAGCATCGAGCGAGGAGCATTGAAAATTGCTTTCTGGACAGCCTAAATAAATGTATTAAGGTGACGCAGGACCCTTGCCATGAATAAATTCATAAGCTTAATTTCTGGGGTGGGTGTTGTCTTCTAAACCTTCAAATCTCCGAATTTTGAAGTCGATTCTGCTAAAACTTAATAGGGATATTGGCGGATGATGGAACTATATCATGATTGTGGTTTTTCTGGCAGATCGCGCTGTACGGTGATACTTTAAGCTTCTAAAGTTAGAATGCGGACATGCAATTTTGTGTCCAAGCTTTCAACTTGAGAAGCGTTCTAAATTAAATGTTTGTATTACCTAGTGGTAGATAATAACCTCTTTTGTGATGTGACAGAAGCAGATTTTTGCAATTTCAAGACTCGTTGAAAGTTGTTAGCATCTAAGGGAGTAAAAATGTGAAAATTAGACTTTGAAACGTTCGATCTTCTTTTTGAAAGGCTTTTTTGAAATTCCGCTTTTGTCACATCACAATACAATGTACTAAGTTTACCTTCCTCGAGTATCAATTCCGGAAATTCTATATCCGCGACGAAAGCTTGGACACAAAGTTGTAGTTTTTCCCGTCTCCGAAGATCACACGAGTCAATAATATATTCAACAACGACGCCTTTAGAGCTGTGAATCTAATTATGATAATTTGCCGTATTCCAGTGCACGTGCCGTAAAAATAAGTACAATAACGCGGTAATTAACCGCGTACTTTTCAAGGGTGAGTGAAGATTTCGAGAGTTTTGTAGTGCACAGAGAAAGGCAAGGCCTGATACATACCATCGCTAGTATATAAAAAAAACAAGTGGATAAATTATTTTTCGCAATTTTCAGCATGCAAGTTCTTAAATTTGTTATATATTTCATTCAATTTCGCGGACTCTTTATTTTTCGTATTCAGTCAACGCTATTCAAAGAAACCAGACAACAGTCAACAGTCATAAATAACTTTATTTTGTATCGGAACAACAACATATTTCTTGAACACCATGGCAAGAACGCGCCACGTGTGCCGAACGCTGTTGATTTACATTGCAATTTCTGTGCACTGAAATGCTTTAATCCAAACAAACTGAACCACCGTAAATACACATGTACACCTTTTTACGTTTCAACTAGTGGCGATGGATTACGGTTTGATAATTTTGAATTACCTGTAAAAAATACCGTTTTTCCAGTTGAAACAACGAGCTCTCGAAATAGTATTTTTCGAGAGTGAAATGCACAACAAGCTCGTACCTGAATATTTCAATCGCACGTGTAATTCAGTACTAATACGCCGAAAACAGCATTTATTGAATACATTATTAAGAACGTAAAAAAAATATCCTCATAAATATTTCGCGTATTGTCGGCATCAGTCGTTATGGTTCGTGCATACTCTTTAAATAAATACATGCATAATGAGAGCAAGGGTCCTGCGTCTCCTTAACAGATGGACAAAATCGCAAAAAACGATAGCTCACCGAAATCGCTTCAAACCGACCTTAGAGCAGGAAACAACGAATAAGAAAAAACGAAGAAACAGGGTAAGTCAGTTTTATTTACAGTGTTCGAATTTATACATAACCGTTGCGTTCCCATACGAACACTTATAATAAATCGAGTCTTTGCAACACGATACAGTTATAAGCAAGAGTCACGTTCGTGTTCTCATTGACCGAGAGCATACAGTTAATTAACGATGGTGTAGAAATGTGACGGCACATCTACAGATAATAGGATTTATATACATGCAGTTACGCGTCATATCTACATTTATGCATGCATATGTTGTGCACGCAACAACCCGCAAAAGAAAAACGACGTTTACTCCCAAGTCCGTGAAGCAAAGTTGAAGCACTCGACTTATATAATTAGTAACCATGCCTTCAATGTGTAGTAAAGTGACGTCACTGTAGGAATTCTCGTAAGATTCCTACCACCGACACCACCATATATGTGCGCAGAAAGAAGAATAATAATTATGTTACCCTTTTTGACGATTTAGTGTTTTAAATGTATTATAAAACAAGTATTACATTGGATTTGTTTTGGAAAGATAGCAAATTATTAGGCTTGGTTTGTGTTATCCGACTCTGTTTGTGTTATCGGCTTGGGCAGATCAAATATGTGTCAAATTAGATAAGACAATTAACAATTATTCCACGAAATCGAGTCGTACATTAACTCATAGCCAACGAGGCGTACGCCGAGTTGGCTATGAGTTCATGTACGACTCGATTTCGTGGAATAATTGTTTTTATAATATACTCACCACAGGATATTGTAATTAAAATTACTGGGGAAAGAACGGAAGGAACAGACAGAGGAAAAATGAGATATTTATTATTTTGAAAAACAACTTTGCATGTGTGCACGTGCCCCAAACTCGTAATTATCGGGCTTCCCAAATAACGTAGTAATAGTACATTGCCTCATATGCCTCGAGTAGGGAACCAATCAGATTGTCAAAAATTGCAATATCCTATGGTGAGTATATTATAAACATATATATTTTAGAAGGCATATTTATAAATTCATAAAAAGGGTCTTACAGGCAAATCTATATATTAAAAAAAGATCTAAAGAACGCTTTAGCGTTCTTTAGATCTTCACGCTCTTCGCATGCAGTCTAACGGACTGATCTCTCGTAAGCGGACCGTAGTGTATAGTACCCATGTAGCTACATACAAACACTACATTTTTAACCTCCCATAAGCGGACACTTCTCTTAAGGGGACACTTTTTCTGGCCCCAAGGGTAATTTAAGTCCATATTTCGAGCCACTAATACATTAAAAAAAGAACCGCTTTCCCCAGTACCTTGAGTGGGTGTTGAATGATGACCCAACAAAACGAATAATAATGCGATGACTTTGAATACTCAGCCATTTGCACTGCAATATCTGGATACCAGGGCTGTGAAGCCCTGGGCCCGGCTAATAAAATATTAAAAGTACTAATTTCATTGGATTTACAAACGAACCTCGGCTACACCAAGAAATAAGTATTACTAATTTTCCTCCTACCCTCCCCGTTACCCTACACGATGGTGGGGGTGAGAGATGCGGGGAGGAGGGTGGGGGTGGGGGTTAGCGGGTTAGGGATTAATCTCTCAAACACCTCGTGCACGTGCGTGATGTTAATTGAGTTGAATTCAAAATATATTTGAATTTTTCACCATATATGTACGTAACGCCTTCTCAATTACTTTTCTCTTAGGTTGTATCCAAGTTTTTGGGTATGAAGAAAGTTATATCGTGCATGCAAACATATTGATGTGTTGACGATCAATAATCATACATTGCTCATTCAGTGTCATGCTGTGCTACTCAATTATGGCCAACAGGTCTCCTTCAATAGAATGCAGGCATACCAACATTTTTTCTGTGTCATAAACATACAAGTTGGAGTGTGAATCTTGTGTAAGTGCTGCATCATAAAAGCAGCGCCAGATTTTTCCAACTTGTGCAGGTTTTCTATCAAAAAGCGTTCTTGAAGTTGTTCCACATTGAGCGCTGGAGTATCAGCTTTGACAGTAAGCATCTCTTTTAGCTTGTAATGTAGTCACTGAAAACGATAATTGAATACGGTTAGTTGTATATGACACTGTCGGTATCACAGATGGAAACTCGATTTACTCCTCCGTTTTTGAGGAACCTATTTAACATGATATGAACTAGCCTGTTTCATTCGCCCCCTCTCTCCAATCCCCACGCCTATTATTCACTCGCCATTATTCGCGCTACGGGCGTCTTTTCGCGTCGCTCCCCCACTATCCGAACGTCTGGAACAGGCTAGGTATGAACGTAGAGACTGAGATTGGCCAACATGTTAATTACTTATTAATAATATACCCAGGCGTAGATTTAGATAAGAACATCTGAAGTTTTCTATTTGGCGCGACGTCTTTGAGCTCAGCTCCGAACTAAGCCGCGCAAACATGCCATATGTAACTGGCATAGAACACAATGCTCTTTGATAGGTTCCCTGGTCTCCTCCGTAGTAATTTACTGGAATACTGTATCATATACTTAAAAGCGGTTTTCAATTTAGTATATAAAGTAATCCGGAATCGCTTTGGGTCTACTTTTCTATACGCACTGTGATTGGTTAAAAAAAACATCCGCCACCTCCTCAACCAATCAGATGCATAACCAAAACTAATCGTGGCTTGGCCATACGCGTTTTCCCGCGCTTGGCACCAGTTTCGTCTATTTGCTTTGAGTTCCCATTGGTTCATGGTGTTGTTTACGTTCGCTGTGATTTGTCATCGTGATTTCTTGACAAGTATCCTGGACATTTTGTTACTTTTACATTGTGAATGAACAGCAAGTTTTCCTTAACAAGTTTCCTTTCGCAAGTTTTTTTGCTCATGTAAACTAATAAGGACGCTCCATTGACAAGTTTTTCTTTGAAACCACAATAATCTTTGTTAAAAATATTTGTTCATAAATAAAGTACAAAATAAATTAATGCCGAGTTTTAAAATGGGTGTTTATATTTGGTACAGATACGGCTGAACTTTTAGCCCAATTTCCTCGTTTAATATCAGATTGAATATTGAACGAAGCCGTTTAAAAATCTCGCAGCAGCCTTTTACCAGCCTTCGCCTCGTATCTTTAAAACTGATAAAACCCTGCTTGCTCTAGCCTGCGTAGCTGGCGGTCTTGTTGGCGCGCGATGCAAAATTCGTAAGCGGCGAAGCCGCGACAGCGAGCGGCAACGTCGCGAGAGTCGTCTTTCGACGCTCTCCGCCCCAGACTCTCGTGGCGTTGCCGCTCGCTGTCGCGGCTTTGCCGCTAACGAATTTTGCATCGCGCGCCAACAAGACCGCCAGCTACGCAGGCTATGCTTGCTCGTTTTTTAAACTATACTACAAAAAACTGTTACGCCATTTTTTGAACAAAACTTTCTATACTGTGTTGTACACAAGAGCAAATAAAACTAATCATATGAAAACTTGAGTGTAATAAGCCAGGGGCACCCAACGGATGGTTTCGGTGGAATATCTCTTCGGAGGCCTGTTAAATCGCCTCAGATATTCGGTTAGGAAACTGTCATCTCGAACTTTCTTAATATGGGAAAATTAATGCCTTTTGTTTTCGGAGAGATTATGTCATTTGTGGTACAAAAAATAATCAGCTAAGATTTTCGGAAATTCAAAAGCAGCTCATAAATTCGAGTAGTTAGATTTCAATCCCTAAAATGTTCTGAAGTTTGAAAGTTCAGCTAACATTTCCGAACAGATACATTTTTCTTAGCGTTTAAAAATAAGCCATTAGTTAAACTGTACAAAAAGCACAATTATAACGTAACAACGACGTTCTGACACCGCGGGAAAATTTTGTCGTTGGGTGCCCCTGATAAGCTCTAGTTCTATTACCGTTGGAGGACTGTGGATAGCATATATATAATTCAACCAATCAAATCCATTCATTTGCTAACGTAACAACGCTACAGCAATAATATTTCAGACTTACCAGCCAGCGAACACGATGAGGGAGTGATGACTGCAATATTTCCAAAAATATTGTTCTTAAAGTTGTACCAAGCGACTGCATCTCCAGTCCATAATCCACAGCCTTTGGCCATCTGCTCTATCACTGTCTCGGACACTACAAAGCTCCATACATTCAATCGGCTCATCCTTCCGTAAAACGCCTGGCTAGCGCTGAACCAGCCTCCTTTAAACAGAACCATGCAAAGATAGATGATAAATAATGTTTTGGTATTTTAAGGTGATTCCTTAGTATTGCATTGCGCATCCTTACTGCGCATGATTTCACACGTAATTAGCGCGCGTGCATAAATAAAATGGCGGCTTTCCTTTACGCTAAGCTCGCCAGAGAGATAAATCGTCATTATCTCGTAAACGAGTACGGTGACCTATCGATTTTTTCTCTTATTTTGAGTCTAGCAATCACCTTCTTTCTATAAAATAAATATAGACTAATTTCTATTGCAGAATAATAAATAATCACTGGAAACGTGAACTTAGCTAATAAAAACGTTTCTGGAAGCTGATATTATAAGGAATTATGGGATATATACAAGGTACGCCTGCTCCTAAACGAATACCGGGACCCCCCTTTTTATTTCAAAATTTAAGTTCCCATAAGATAAACAACCAATAGGCAAAATTTGAATGAAAATCTATTGTAAGTTATATTTCGATGGAATGACCTTAAGCACTCTACAGTCGAATGTATCTATTTCCACACGCTGAAACGTGTCGGAGAGGCGGTGGCCTAATGGTAAGCGCGTTGGACTACGGATCGAGCGGTCGGGTTCGAGCTCTGGCCGGAGTCATTGTGTTGTGTTCTTGGGCAAGGCACTCCGGCAAGACACTCCGCAAGCTCCGGCATTGTAAGCCAGTTTGGCCCCGAACGCGGCTTTACCTTATACCATACACTGAAAAACAAATTATAGCGTTGTCGATATATTTTTGGCACAAAGTGTAGTAAATATTATTATTGGTTCATTTTTATTGGTTCATTTCTTTCGCCTGCAGAACAAGTAAGTTGGGTTCCTGGTAATGTGTATATGACTATAGTCACGGCGTTCAGTCGTCAAAATTCCCCGCTGAGAAGACACAAACATGGCTCAGTTAGCAACAAAGGGAAGTCAACTCTAGTTTACGGGAAACGATTCCTTCGCCTGGTTCTCATATGCTTCCGGAATGCTTGCGATTTTGTCGCCGGTACTGCGTAGGATGCCCTTATAATAATAATAAAACCTTTATTTGAGTGTCTGACTGGAATAGCAGTTAAAACCATTAAATGGGGACACTGTGTATACATTACTACTAATTATTGCTAAAATACTCGTCTAAAAAACTATGTTGGCTACAGAAACTAATTATTGGCTACAAAAACTAATTATACTAATTATTATACAAAAACCAATTATGCAATTATATAAAATTATTTACAATATATAAAAATCTTTGTAGGGACATTAAAATTATTTACAATATATAAATATATTTGTAGGGACTTAGGCATTACATAGAATGCAGTTAGTGCATTTACTGTCTGTCATTCTTGAGGCAAGGTCCACTCTCCGTATATTATTCTTGAAGGCAGATATAGTAGAAAGTCCCCTGATATGTTGTGGTACAGTGGCCCATATTTTGGGTCCCATATATCGGAGTGAATGTCTACCGAAAGTTACAGTGTTAAATCTCGGTAAAATATAATCATTTCGATGACATTGCTGGGGATCCGGAGGCATATGGGAACCTGAGACTTTATTCCCGGGAAAAATGTCCTTTGCCTTACCTTTGTTGTAAGGGTTGCCTTACAACAAATGATTTGGACTTGGACATAATATTAAAAGTTACAAACTGATCAGCTGCAGTACCGTAAGAATCAGTTTCTTGGCCAAGAATAAACTTTCCATTGCCTTTGATAGTCTGACCAGTTTGGAAGTCAGTTATACAACCCAACTTCTTTCCCTCAGTAAACCAACACGTCTGTCCATTGGAGCTTTTCCATGTCAAGCAAAGATGATGCCAGGCACTATCGTGTAACGCACTTGACAAAACGTAATATCTAAATTATCAAATAAAGTAATTAATGAATTTTATTAAGCTTCATTATTAAATTATTAATTAATTTTATTAAGCTTCGCGCTCTCTCCTCGCGCTTCGCGCTCGCCGAACTCCCCTCCTCCCTCCCATTTCTACGCCTGCCACGCAGGCTAACGGCCAATTGGAGTATGAATATTGAGAAATATTCGAGACTGATAAAAATGCCTACTTACTGCCAGGCAGCGCTGTTGACACTAAAGTACAGATTCAAGTTTCCAGGATAATAACCCATTGAAATGTCTTCGTAGCCGGACCTTGTACTGTAGGAGAAAAAATGGTGCTCATTTAGGTTATATGACATCCTTATCCATAAACAGACAGTGAACACAGTTAGTGACGGCATGGAATTGTACTCAGCATAATTAGCTGTGGACTTGGCTGGAAAGACCAGATCAAAGTCACTCTCTTGAGCTGAAAAACAAAACAATCAAAATAGAGTCGTTCAGTGTAGATTATTTGCAGGTGTTGGTGCAGACAGATGATTACTCTAATGTGGAGTAGCTGGAAATCGCAATTGGCCAGCTCCAGTAGTTTTACAGCCTGTTCAAGACTTTCGTATAGTGGGAACAAGCGAAAATGAAACGCACGAGGACTCACCCCAGTCCTTCCTCGTCTTTACCTCTACGCTCGCCCGCTTTTACCCACGAACTGAGAGCCTGGAGTTCCCGTCCGTTTTACTAGCGTAGAGCTTGGAAGAGTCTAGTGGGATGTAGAGCGTTTGCACCAAAATTGGAAAGGTCAGGGCTTAGAATTCCGTTGGAGACTGATTTTGTTCAGGCTTTATTTTCAATGTATAGCTGCGAAGATCACATGATGTCTGACATGATGTGGCTACAGATCCGTCCCTGTATGGGTCTCAAAACTCTTCAAAATGCTACTTAGTCCCTTGCAACCCCTGCTATAATATTACGAGGTCATGCCGATATGTTACCAGGACAAATGTACATACAGTCGAAGCTCTCTGAGCGGACGCTCTTGTAAGCGGACGGTTCTAGTTATGACCTTGAAAAAAAAAAAACCCGTTTGAAATCTAGCTAATGGCTGGAAATGCATGCATCAAAAATGCCACGCGTTGTGAAATTTATCGGACTCTGCCGGCGAATGACCTTTTGAAAAGCATCGAGACTGTTATACAAAGGTTAACCTCCGGTATAAAACTCGTCATGGTATAACGTAATAAAATCAATGGCTTCAAGTTACACTCTTCTTTCTGCCTAAGCTTAACTGAGGGATCCCCCCTCTCACTTATTTCTCGAAATCAAGTGAAACCATCTTCCCAAACAAATCATCCGACCGTCCCCCCTCCCCCCAATTGCAATGCAATTCAAAAACGTTCATTTTCCCGTTTTGGAACTTTAGTCTGGAACAATATCACACCTACCCTGAGAGACAAACCTAAGTCAATTTTCCGAAAAACAATTCGCAACCATATGTTTGATATACTCTCAGCTCAGGACGACTATGTTGAAGTCAACTCCCTCATATATAGCCTTAAATCTCTTTCTTAATTTTGTTTGATTAGTTTTGTTTTGTTTTGTTAGTTTGTTAGTTAGTTTTCCTTTCTCTTCTCTACTTTATACAGAAACAAAATTACTACTTTAATTTCTTTGTTCTACGCCATTATATAAATTGATAATTTTCTTCTTGTTATTTATTACTAAAACCCTACTGTTAGCTACCCTTATTATAATTTGTTTTTCGTCACCTCCCGCCTCGAATAGCCCTGCTAATTTGCGGGAGGTGAAAATCTATGTACTTTAACCAAAGAGTTAATAAAGCTTGTTGTTGTTTGTTGTTTTGTTGTTAATGTATCACTTTAGTACACTGTCTCACCTGTAAGCTGCATGTTGGCGACGTCTTGAACTATCACGTTCCCAGTTATTGCAGTACGCATGTCTTTCCAAGACATCACGTCTCCATTCTCAGCACCAGGGCTCCTCAATAACGCCACGATCGCCGAATCACCTAGCACTGTACTCCACATGTTCATTTTGGCGAACTTTCCACGATAGCTAAAATTAGGGTGGTGGTCTCCTCCAAGTGATCTTTGATGCTGCCCAATGCGCATTATTCCTCCACCAGGAATGGTCACATTGACCTTATATCCCGAACCGGCGTATTCTAAGACTCCGTCCAAGAATAACTGAGTTTTGCCGTCTGCATTATTCCACGTGATACACATGTGATGCCAAATGTCGCCGACGATTGGTGGTTGTAAATACAGAATCCTGTTGAGACTTAATCATCGAATGACTAGTTTAGACTATGTGTGTGTGACCGTGTGTGTGAGACAGACCGCAGACAGACAGACAGACAGACATACAGACAGAGATACAGACAGGTAGACAGACAGACAGACAGGCAGGAATATAGCTTTATTTCAATAAGGTTGTTCCATAAGTTACAGACGTGTTTACATGAAAGCCGTATATATAAAAATACTATTGAATCAATTATAAACACGATAAGATTATAAATTAAATGTAGTAGAGACTTCAATATGGCGGCGGTTTCCCGTTTTCTGAAGTTTGTCACGGAGTCATCACGTTTTGCTCGGTGGTGATATTTTTCAACTATGTTCCCGATTAGTGGGCCTTATTACTAGGCACGCTAGAAGACACGACACATTAATAAAGGAATTATTATTGTTATAAATGCGCGAAACTGTTATTTAGTAATAATATAATCAGAAAAAAATAATCGTTAGAATAAAAGTACTATTTTAAGATAATCGACAGTTTGCTTTTCTGATGGCAGCTTCCTCTTTAGAATTGATTTAGACTT
Organism: Desmophyllum pertusum; assembly: GCA_029204205.1. Taxonomy (NCBI): domain Eukaryota; kingdom Metazoa; phylum Cnidaria; class Anthozoa; order Scleractinia; family Caryophylliidae; genus Desmophyllum; species Desmophyllum pertusum. Next base: position 1,773,773 of record MU827783.1, on the reverse strand, counting down.
TGAAGCCCCAATTTCATAGGGGAGGGAGTTCCAATGATTCGCTCCTCTGTAAGAGAATGACCCTTTGTAAAATTTTGTTTTGGGTTTATGGTTTATTGCAACCTTAAGCCCGTGAGAGGTCTAGACAGACAGACAGACAGACAGACAGACAGACAGACAGACGGACGGACATCAGACGAGCCTATATGCTCTTCTACCCTGTAAAATAGCACTCATTACCTCGAATCCATGATGCGTAAATTAATAGCTGCAGCAGAAGAACCGAGAGCAAGTGTGAGTGATTTAACCTGTTCTGTTGTTGCGTAGGAGATGATGCCCGTGGAAAGAAGACCATCATAACCTTGCTTCATCCAAAACGAAAGGGTAAACTTCTTTAGAGTCGGTAGGGTCGCTGTTTCGACGTAGCTGGAAACATTCCGCGAAGGGAAATCGAAGATATATCCACTTGCTGCGACTACAAACAAAAGGGCGGGAAGAAAAAATTAATGAAGAGTGGGAACTGCACCTCGCCTAAGTACAGGCCACCTTTTTTCTACTGTTTTAGCCTTACCAACACAGTTTACGTCCACTGATCGATCAAATGCATGCAATTTAAATTACGGTAAACTTGTGGCCTGCTGTTGGGCAGGTTAAACGCATTCTACTAGATAAAAATTTATTAAGGGTCATTCTGTTCTAATAAATAAATAAATACATAAATACATAAATACATAAATACATAAATACATAAATACATAAATACATAAATACATAAATACATAAATACATAAATACATAAATAAATAAATAAATAAATAAATAAATAAATGTATATATAGATAGATAAATAAATAATTAAATACATACGTATATACATAAATGAATAAAATAAATAAATAAATAAATGAATCAATCAATCAATGAATCAATCAATGAATCCACGAATCAACGAATCAACGAATCAACGAATCAACGAATCAACGAATCAACGAATCAACGAATCAACGAATCAACGAATCAACGAATCAACGAATCAATTGTGAATACTGTAAATCGAAAGCAAATTTTGTAAATTGAACATAAACTTGATAAAAATCCTAACAGGTGGGAGGCTAACTAATGGCTATTTACAAAGCAAGGCCGGGGAGTTGAACTTGTGTGAAGGACTCATAATGTTATCATCGACTATGCGTACAATTTACTTGCAGCTGTTAGGAAGCTTTACTTACCGTGAGAAAACACAACTTTGTGGTGAAATTAGCTCAGGGTTCCCGTGAATGCCATGTCGGAACATTCGCCAGTCGATCACATTCCCCAACTCTTGACTGCACGACTTTGCCTTCTCCTTAATCTCACTATTCGCCATTTTTGTGTCCCAGATGTTAAAAGATCCAATCTTTCCTGTGAATGACTCCTTCAATATAAATCCTCCGCCATAAATTTCCTGTGCCTGGCCAACAACTACTTTTCCAGGACTAAGGCTGAGAGTTTGACTCCAGGCGCTCCCGTGAGCTCTCAGGGCTCCGTCAACGAGTACATCCCAGCGTCCTCCTACATTCTCCCAGCTCACGCAGATATGGTGCCATAAGTTGTCATTAACAGGAACCATATCAAGCGACCTGACAACAAAATAAATTGTGGATAATTAATTGTAAAGCAAATAACTGAATTGTTGAGACAACAGCTTGCTAGTGGGAGCTGGAGGCGCGGTGGTCTGATGGTTAGCCCGTTGGACTCCGGGTCGAGAGGTCTGGGTTCATTGTGTTGTGTTCTTGGGGAATATACGTTACTCTCACAGTGCCTCTCTCCACCCAGGATCGAGTAAATGGGTTCAGCGAATTACTGGGAAATCTGCCGGGGAAAAAATGCTGGGGTATCACCTAGCGATACTCCAAGGACCAAAATTGAACGGGCGAACGTAAAACGGACATTTTGAAACACTGTTGACGTCCTCGGACACTCCCCTGGTTTGTATACATCACGTGACGTTTTTAGATCAATCGCGCGCAAGAAAAAAAAAACATTTGATGGATTATCCTTAAAAACAACCAACCCTATTGTTTTCAACTTTTGTCATACATATAGCCTACGACATGGAGTGCAATTTAACATGTAGGGACACCCAACGAGGGAATTGAAGCTTGGTATGTCGTTTGGCGGCCTTGTAAAGGGATATTTGTGTAAAAATTAGGAAACGAAATTATATTACTCGAATGGACGAGCTAGCAGTTGTTGTTTTTAACGACATTTTATCTCTCCGAAAACAACAGGCATGATTATTTTCCCATATTAGAAAAAATCGAGATGACATTTCATTGAAGAGAGCCCCAATTTTTAATCACAATTTAATTAGCATATTTTAAAAGAGGATAGTCCTTAAGGCTATAGTAAAAAAGCGAACCCTACCTGGTATCGTTTATCAATATCAGGTGACATCTGTCCATTTCTTCACTACATCTGAGCGCCAAATTCCTTACACTCTCGGGTGTCATATGAGAAAAGAAGGTCGCCCAACCGGAAGAAATACGTTTCATCCAGAAGCACAAAGTAAACTGTTGTAATACTTCGTTAATTTCACTCTCGATGTAGTCTGTTGTGCTCTCATTTGAGAACAGAACTTCGTAATCTTGGGCAGTACCTAAGGTAATTAAGACGAAATCCATTAGAAAATCGAGTAATATTTCTGGCCAGTGGACAAAAATCCTGTACTACGACGCCATAAGCGTTCACGCTTGAACTAGACATTCGTGAGCCATACCTTAACGGTATTCACCAAATAATATAACTCCACAATCCTTAAATTGCTTTCTTCCTTGAATTTCCTCCCGTGAATGGGTTGAGTCATGAGAGGTGGCAGCCATGTTTTTTGTTAAACATGGCTGCCACCTCTCATGACTCAACCAATTCACCGGAGCAAACTCAAGGCGGAAAGCAATTTAAGGATTTTGGAGTTATATTATTTGGTGAATACCGTTAAGGTATGGCTCATGAATGTCTAGTTTAAGCGTGAAAGCTTATGGCGTCATAGTACAGGATTTTTGTCCACTGGCCAGAAATATTACTCGATTTTCTAATGGATTTCGTCTTAATAGGCGAGAATTAATTTAAGGTTGTCATAGAAAAAAAACTCTAAAAAATAAAATTAAAATTACCTGTACCTTATGTCCCTTCAAACATTCATGTTAACCCTTTTACACTGTGTGTTGGCGGTGCCTACACTGATTTGGATTTTCTGAAATCTAAGATGGCGGATTTTTGGTGGTTTTCTGACGTCATGGAAAATCATTTTTTTTTTACGGATGGAAGTATTCGAATAAATTCTGACATTCCACTGCGCACTATTGGTTGAGTGTATTATAGAGCAGTTTTCGTTCGTTTTCTATCAGTATTATTCTACGCTTTTGCAATACTGTAATAATTTATGGTCATATAATTAAAGCTTATTGTTGTTGTTGTTGAGTGTCGAAAGTAATCGCGGAATTGCTTTGATTTTGCTGTACTGCGATCTAATTGCTTAAAAAAATTAAACTCGTGCCACCTACTCAACCAATCAGATACAAAACCAAAACTAATCACAATCTAGTCACACGCGTTTTCCCGCGTTTGGCTTCCCTCCCAGGCACACGAACGAAGTATGAAAAAAAGCCAGGCAGAATAGGGTTAACTAAACAACAGGCCCATCTGTTATTTTCGCCTACTTACTGGTCCAGTTCTGACATTTATCTCCCATTCTCCCGTCAATACAAACACACTTGTAACTAGTCTCTTCTATGCACGAATCCTCGCACGTTCCATTATTCATACAAGGTGATGAAAGACATCCACTGGGCACCTGGTATAAAATGAATAATATTAATAATGCTCCACGACATTTAGCTTAATAGAGATAATTAAATAAAATGAATATATGATAAATGGGAATTTCATTGGAAATGCTTTTCTCTTTCGCTGTTTCCAGATCGAATTGGAATTTTTGTGAAGCGGAGGAAACTGGAGTACCCGGCGAAACGCCCTGTAGCACATGGAGCTTCTGCAGGTGTCCTCCACTACTGCCAGTCCTTTGGCTGCAGCTGGAGACACCATCATCTGGTCAGGACGCCAGGAATGTGGATTGCTCTCTGATCATGGACAAATAAGTTTTATGGGCATCATAGGACATGACCCAATAAGTTAGACTCTTGAATGAGTGGCATCTCGTATTCGCTTGAGGTCCGGCCGTTACTGGGGACAAAATGGCGGCCAGTTTGACGACCCGTCCTTAGTAACGGTCCCACAAGCGACTGCGAGATGCGACTCGCCTCAGATTGCTTCTTGTTTCTAAATTTGGCAAATGAGACTACGTTCCTTCAAAGAAGTATGTTCAAGAGTCTAACTTATTGGGCCATGTCCTATACAACCCATCAATGCCCATAAAGCTTCTTTGTCCATAATCAGAGAACAACCAACCGGCATTCCTGGCGTCCTGACCAGATGATGGTGTCTCCAGCTGTGGCCAGAGTGAATTTCCAGACCCTATCCGTGGTGTTGTCTGGACTCTTGGTAGACAGGATCTGCAGTTGTAGATCAATGGTCTTGTTTGCCAATGGTCTATACATTCTATGAGTCAGTCTAGAATATAGCTTGCTTTGGTGTAAGGAGATCAGCTATCGGGTTGGTGATATCTGGTTTGGTTTCAACCCCATTCTAGCTCATACCCAGTTGCCTGGTCTACGGTACTCTCTTCTCTGAAGTAGAAAATAATGTAGAACACAAGACAAGACAAGAAACCAAGACACCGACCGCCATTGTGGTTTTATCAATAGACTGAGATATTCCGAAGTTGACATCAACCTTGAGTTGGACAGAAAAGGGGTTATTTCTGAAGAGATTGTACAGTGAAACCCCGATTTAACGATCGTCGATTTAACGAAGTCCCCGATTTAACGCACACATTTATTCAGCCCGGCCAGAATTACAATAAAATGTATGGAAAAGAACCCGATATAACGAACACAATCTAGAATCCCGATATAACGAATAAATGTCATCACGCCACAGAAGATGAATAATCGACTACAGTAAAATATTTTAATTATCTAAGAAAGTTGTCAGCAGTCCATTACAGTCATACATGTTGCTAAAAATAGTACTGTCGTGGCCTAACATTACGGCAAATTAATTATTAACTATACCCCGATTTAACGAAGTCTTTGGTCAGTTTTCAACAAATTAGTTATATCGGTGTTCTCGATTTAACGAAATTCCGATTTAACGAACCAATTTCCCCAGTCCCTGGCACTTCGTTAAATCGGGGTTCCACTGTACTGAGATTTTCGTGCCCAGAGCATGGCTTTAGAATCCTCGGTTATCTGTGATCAACCGCTGATGACCGGGAACCTTAAGATTCAGGATGCAATAATCGAGTTATGCATGATTAAGAGTCCATTTACAAAAATATATGTATACAGTAGAACCCCGCTAACTCGAACTCGGTTAACTCGAACTCCCCGCTATCTCGAACTCACTCCCCGCTATCTCCCCTTGCCCTTGTTTTTCAGTCATTTACTACAGTGGAACCTCGATATAACGATACTCGATATAACGATGTTCCCGGTATAACGATCATTAGTCTAATTTACTAAGGTGAATATATAAATAATCCGACTAGCTGATTGGTCGAAAGATTCGGCATCTGACGCTATATTCACCGCGCTAGGCGGTGAATATAGGTTTCAAGGCGTGGTTGCTAAGCTAAGCCACATTTATTGTTCTGGCAAGTAAAGATGGCGACTTGTTTTGAACGAAATTTTCGTTATTCTAAAGACATCACTCAAGACCAGGATATTCAAAGCATTGGGAATTTAGGTAAATGACTACCAAGACGTTTGGACGGAAAACCTTTTCAAGAAATGATTTTAACGCATTTAAAACTCGTCAAAAACAAAGGTTGTTGCGTGGCGAACAAGGGCGGCCCACGGTGTTTGTGTCGGATGGAGTGACTGAAATTTGCTTCTCTTCAGACCTAAAGCTGCTTATTTTAGGAAGATAACTACTGCTGCTCATGAAATCAGCAACGATTAAACAAAGGTACCTGGTGAGTGTCTTTTTCGTAGTGTTCTTTTGTGTATTTTACTGCTTAATTTGATATGTAAACGATGTAACTCGGTGTAACTACGGTAATATGGCGAGCACTTGCATGTGTTGTTGTTCATGTTTCAGCTCGTAATTTGTAGTTCTTTATATTTACCTTAGTAAATTAGACTAAAACAATTATTCGCCTCAGGCTCAGTGAATATTGGTGAATATTTACCTCGACTTCGTCTCGGTAAATATTCACCAATATTCACAGCCTGAGGCGAATAATTGTTAAACATTTGACAGCCCGGCAAATGTTACAGAAAATGTATGGAGAAAACTCCCGATATAACGATTCTCGATATAACGATATTCCCGATATAACGATCACAATATGGCAGCCCAAACGTAAAATTGACCCCGATATAACGATAAAATCAATCATCACGCGATGAAAAAGGAGGCTTAACACTTGAAAAGATATGGCAATACTCCCGGGCAATACTTTTCCTTTATAATTTAGTTCTCATTGCATAAGGACTGTAACGTGTCTGTCAACAGCTTGTTACGATAGGGATTTATACAGTACATGACAAATCAATTATTAACAATACCCCGATATAACGATATTTTTGGCTCTTTTCCCGAAAAATCGTTATATCGGGAATTCGTTATTACGATTTCCCGATATAACGATCTAATTTGGTCAGTCCCTTGGCACATCGTTATATCGAGGTTCCACTGTATCGGTTAACTCGAACCCCCTCTATCTCGGGAGTTCGAGTTAGCGGGGTTCTACTGTAGCTACAATAGTACGAAACATCACGACTCCTTACGTTTCTTCCAGTTCCGTAGTAGGAGTATCCAGCTTTGCCTTTCAAATTAGATGGCTTAGATTCTTTACATTCACTGTTCAGTTCACATACATGAAGTACCATGTCTCCTTCTTCGTAGTTGTACGAAACACACCGCTGATCACTAAGACAGTCGAACGCACAGTCCATGCGCGAGGGGACCTGGGACTTTGAGATCACATGACCAGCCAGAACAGAACCTATGCATAGAGAAACAAAGAAGGCCGGTCAGATGAAGTAAGCTCTTTGGACCGGAGCCGCGTTAATCTACCCCCAGCTATTTAAGATACCAGGTCCGAGCGTTTATGATATCAGTAAGATTATCGATTCAGAAGTTTGTTGCAAAGGATTAAAAATCGGATAATTATGTATTTTTTGTATTATTGAAAAACTAATCCATGATAAAAGGAGCATTCTGATTGGTTCCCAGAGGGGTCCGAATTTTGCAATATGGAAAAATGACCCGCTAACGAATTGATTTTCTTAGAATTCCTTTTATGAAATATTGAACAAAAGGAAACTGTTTTCTGGGGCCGGTTGTTCGAAGAATGGATAACGCTATCCACGGCCCCGGTTAAAACGCTATCCAGTGGATAGCGTGGTTTGTTTTGTCAAACACTTATCCGAATTATCCACTGTACAGCGATTTATCCGGTGGATAGCGTCATCCGGCCAACCGTTGAACAACTGGGGCCTGGCCTTGGTTGTTCAAAGGGTGGATAACGCTATCCAGCGGATAAATCGCTATCCAGTGGATAGCGTAGCTTGTTTCGTTAACACTTATCCACTGGATAGTGATTTATCCGGTGGATAGCGTTATCCACCCTTTGAACAACTGGGGCCTGAAAGTGGCCTGGAAAATGCAAGTTTATGCTAAACTTTGGCACACCCGTTTGCCGAGAATGGAAACCGATGCATCAATTATAATTTATCAGCAAATTTTTAAAAGGGTCATTGTAATAAAAATGTGTTGTTTTGTTTGGCAAATTGATGGGCCTTGCCTTCGGCTCGGTCCATAATTTTGAAAAAAAATATAATAAATAAAATATAATTAACTCGATCAATGCCTGTTTCCTCAATATGGACCTCACGCCGGCTAGTTCAACAACATCTATATCAGAGCGAAGGTTTATTGACGAGTTCCCTGACAGAAGCCTTGCAATTGTTTACGATCTATTGAAACATATTTTTGTTAAACAATATAGTGAAAATGATGATATCTATCACCTGTAAGTTCCGCTTGATGAAAATTAGTTAAAACACAGCGGGACTAAGGGATTCAACCGTTGAAAACCGAAACATTATTTTTATTTACACACAACTCTTTAACAAATTTTCCCTGCTAGCACTCCTTTTCCGTTATTTTGAGGCGGGAAGAAATAACGGAAAAGGAGAATCTGCTAGCAGAGAATATGAAATTGAACGTTGGCTAACTTTAGCTTGATCAAACTAATTTATCATTTTTCACATAAAACAAGAGAAGTTAAATGCTAGGTATTGAATTCAGTTTGCCACATTTTGAAAGAATCTCGTTGGTATAGTGAGGTATTAATTTAACCGCACTTAACAAATGAGTCTTGCAAACAAATTACTGAATTAGTTAGTGGTGAGGTTGTAGTGGTATACCAGTATAAAGTTAAAAAATCGACCCAATCTACCCAACATTAGATGGAACACTACAGAAGAGAACATAATGCCCTAGATAGAGGATAAATGAAAGATATTGTAAACTTTCAACTTGATATCTATTTAGTTATCTCCAGAATACAAAATATCCATGATTTCAGCGTAAAATACCGTATACTCACTAAAAAACCTATATACTGTTGGCTCGAGTACCAGCCGCTGTTCAATTCGGGAAAATGAGCCCAAGCTAAGCGGCGTAAATCGCCTACCTATACAGTCGAACCTCCACTAACGGCCACCTCTCTATAACGGCTATCTCTACACAACGCCGGCCAGGATTTGTCGTCCCAACCGTACATCGATACATACACTTACTCGAATTGAAACCTCCCTACAATGGCCATCTCTCTACAACGGCCAGTTATTTCAGTCAGTATTATATATATCCAATATCCCTGGCCGACATTGATACTTGCTTAGTAGAGAACAATTTGTATTCTAATGTTATTTTCTTTTAGGTTGCTTGAGATTAAAATGCATACCTTTGATATGAGTGTCAAATCTCCCAATCCTACTGGATCTGCTTCGCTGCAGAGAGAATTCTGCCAGTGCAAATGACACTTGAATAAGTAATATCCCAGCTACTCCTTTCGTAATTATCGCCTGTAACACGACTGTCATGATCGTTCCTGTGGCTAAGCGTTCATTTTCTGCATTAATTTCGACAGTACGTTCCGCGCTCAGCCAGTCGAGAGTGATTCAGTTATGATAGTCTCAGTTTAATTGCGATTCGCTTGTCAGCTAAAGTGACTTGAGACAATTAATTGAGCTCATCGATCTATTGTGGAGAGAACTGTTGGTTTGAGAAAAACAACACGAATTATTAATGACTTCATTTGTCATGTAATACAACCATCGCAGCGGTAGACTTCTTAAAGAGAATAACCTGCAATTGACGGGACATTTTGTTGATTGATAATGGTAATAGGACTGAATGGAGTCCAATTCAGTCTGTAATCATACGAGTGATTACATGTGTTACCGAACAGATTTAAGATGTTCTTGAACAGCGTGACGGAGGAAAGATGATTCCAAAATGCGGTTGAACTTGCTTTAATGTGAACTCAACGAGTACAATTCTTAAGTGTTGGTGTACAGTTCTTACATCATTGAGCTTAGCTCTATACACATCGAGCTCCGTTCTCAACTAAAACTAAAACTCAATTCAACTCTATTCAACTGACTTGCTGTTAACAAGTGCTTCTATTTATGCCTAAATTACATATTCGTAAATAACTACCGTTAACACTAAAGATAAACAACTTCGTTTAGGTCTTATGAGGTAGTTTCAGCTGCTAGTGGTCTCAGAAATAAAAGAATCTTAAATGAGGCTAGTTATGTTTACTTGTGCAAAATTCTGTATTCCAAGAAATAACTCGACTAAGGAATTCTTAAAGAGTAAAGTAAACAGACCTATAATACGATGTCAACTTTTCCTAAGTTGCCATCAAGAGAAAGTTAAGTCTAGAATGAGGAAGGCATTGATTTTAGGCCTTAAGTTCACGAATCGAGAACAAAGAACTTAGAAGGTGTTGAAAACATGGAGGGAAGCTAGGTTTTAATAATATACATAAAGTATATTAGTATGCGAGCTTTCCTCAATATGTGCGAGTATTTCACAGTCTAAAATAAATAGTTCGTTATACTTTTATTGAAAAGGAAATTGCTTATTTAGAAAGCTTGCCATCTTACGCAAATTGCTTAATAAAAGAAATCACTTGTTTAGAAAACTTCGACAGCTGAAACTCACTCTGTAATTAAGAACGATAGCTATGAAATTACAATTTGATATTTTGATTCAAAAGAACTATAAATTAAAGTTCGACGTTTTATATTATTTTAAACCCATCACCTGGAACGTAAGATTTATTTCTTATCTTAAATACCCAAAACTACTAAACATAATATTAACCCAAAATATGCTCTTACATATTATTCCCCTTTTTAAGTAAGTCGCCTCCTGGCGACTAAAATAATCGAAAATATACGTTAAATATGGTAGTTAAAGGAAAATCTAAATAGCAAGAAAACTTAAATAGATAAATAATAAATAATAATAAGTCATTGAAGTTAGTTAAGATAGTAAACGTAATTAATGTAGCAAAGTTCATTGTCTACAAAGTTCAAGCAAGAAGGTCAGTGTTCTTGATAATGCAGTGAAGATTCTTCAGAATAGTCCCAGTAATCATAGTTGTTGCACATTTGAAAACAGTAATGATGGTTGTAGTACACTTGAAATCTCTGAATTGTGAGAATTGTTCCATTGCTGTGGCTATAATCAGTTGATCTTTCAACTTGAAGTTGACAACTTGAATAATCAGCTGTAAAACAATGCGTTGAGATGCACATGCGGTGTAATCAAAAGCAAGAATGAGATGCTTGTTGGATCAGCTTGAAGGTGTTTGTTTGCAACCGTTCTTGATATCCTGCATAGTTGTATTTCATCAACTTGGCATAACAATAACTGTCCATATGAATAGCTTGCAATTGCAAGGAAATACTGAGATTCCATAGAATGTGTCCAGAGTTGACTTGTATGTATATAGGAGGAGTGCGCTTGATGAATCTTTGTAATGTTCGACTTGTTTTGTTGAGATGGTGTGAGTATAGGCAGGTCAAGTTGTATGGGGAAAAAAACCAAGCCAGGTTAAAGTTAACTATCTAATTTGGTGCTAACTACCTTGGTGAAAATAATGTCAAAAGAGAAAAATAACAAAAAAAAAAATACATGTGCTGCTCTGCAGTCACTGATCATGATGTTCATTCTCAACCAGTTTGGATTATGATGAATGCAGACGTTCTCAAAAGTTCTCGCTTTTTTTTAATTTTAAAATTCGTAATTCAGATGTGAATTATTTCATACTTTCGAGCAAGGAAACTTCTTAGAATCATTAAAACATGTTTGTTGAGTCCAAACTGCGATATGCGCATTTAAACTTTATCAGGTGGTTTTCGTTTTCTGCATATCTTGTAAGTGTAGGGTGGTGGCAACCCCTGTGTAATTGCCGGATAATTCGGTTGAGAATTGAGCAGTTGATCGCCGTTAATGAGTGCATTTTGGCCACTCATTAACTGGATCGCTGATGTCTCATTAAAGACAGGTGGATGTTTTGTCAAAAGTGGAGTTTCTCTCCACGAATTTGACTTAAAACTGCTGGAAGTTGCATCGATATCAATAGAACATGCGAGGTTTTCATCCAAATTAGAGCAATTGCTTGTTGTTTGTGTAAACTGTATTGAATCTTGAAGTGAAATAAACTGTTCCTGTTTGACTTTGTGATCAAAACAACCATTTGAGCTTGTAGGCGCAGCTAAGTCATGCTGGTTTGCGGTCGTTTCGTTAGTGGAAAACTTGTTGCTATCAGCAGTTTCAAAACAAACAATTGAAATTTGTGCAGTATTATCAAGTTGTTTGTCACTGGATTCTATTGGCTCAATGTGAGTCCACTCTTCATCATCGTTAGTCAACTGATTAAGACAGTTTGTGGTGTTATTGATGTGACCTGGAAGAGTTTCGTCTGTGATTTGTTCATTATTTGTCATGGTAAACAGCTTAAAGATTTTCTCCTTCCATTTTGAATATTGGGATTGCAACGTCCTGGTTTGGCTTTGCTTATTTTGTGTCTTACGATAATTGTTCACAATTTCATCCTGTCCTAGTTCGATTGTTTTTAGTTTTACGGTTTCCATTTTAATTTCTTTACAAGAAGCAATTGGTTCCTCGAGAAAAATGGAGTATGCTCAATAATAACGTCATTATGCTGTGGTTCTACAGTTGTAACGTTTAGTTCAATAACTTCCTGTACAGTAAAAAACATGTTCACTAGCGACGTTAACTTCTGGTTTTCCAACGAGTGTAGGTTCTACTATGGTAATATTTGTTGGAAATTCATGTTCTTCAGAAATAGTACTAACGTCATATGCGATTTGGTTCTGCCGTATATTTCGTTTGAAATCGGCGTCAATAGATTTAGCTTCCATTCTGGTTTCAAGAGCAGAGACAATTGATTCCTTAGTGTTTTCGTTTAACAAAGTATGTACTAGTTGTTTTGGCAATTCAAGACAATTGTCCTTGCTTTCCTGTGTTTCAACGGTGAGGTTTTCCAAGAGATTTATCTATGATTTCATGGACTTCAGAACAAGTCCGCTTCCCTGAACAAAATGACTCAGAGGGTACTATTTCATTATTAGAAAAATCTATAAGTGGGGCTATATCTTCTGTGATATGTGAAGTGATTTGTGGAACATTCTTGGAAAATGTTGAAACATTGAAAATGGAATTGTCATCGATTGCTTCATTACTAGGTGAAAGTTTGTTGGAAAACATGTGATCATTGAAATCAATGTCTTTTAAATCTGGATGTACAAGTTGTGGCATGCAAATTTGCTCACTGTTTACTTTGAAAGTTGTTAAATCTATTAATTGACCAACTGGAACATGGTGACTATTACTATTGTCGCTATAAGACTAGGCTCGATTACCAGCCGCTGTTCGGGAAAAGGAGCCCACGCTCATCCCCCGAAGGCACGGCTGGAGTCGTGAGCTTGGCATTGTTAATTTCCACCAATGAGAAACGTGCCTGCACGAATCGAGCAGGCATAAATTATCTTTCACGGATGCAAAGCAGTTGTTTGGGCCGGCGTTCGATCGTCTTCAAGAGACATTTAGCCTTGAAACTCTCGAAGATATATGCAATAGGAATCGTTAATGTCAATTAATGGGCATGATGTCTTTGTAATTCAACCGACAGGATGGATTTTTCATCCGCACCAAGGAAATACATCACGGAAAGTTCGCACTAAGCCGGGGAGCGAAGCCACTACAACCGCACAAGGCAACTAATGAGATCCATTTGGACATTCTACATGTACTATACAATTCATAAAACAGTCGGTAAACTTGTGTGATGAATTTTATCTGGGATTTGATGTAAAATCGTGTGGTGCCAGAACGCGACGTCTCTGGCGAAATTGCATCAAAACATTGTTTCTTGTCACGCACTCGTCATGTTACATCTTGTAATATTTTTCATCCCGGGTTTTCAGTCATATAGCTTCACAATAAAGGCGAGAAATCAACATCCTTCGCGGAATATTTCTGATCAGATCCTTTTCTTTCGAAAATATAAGAGATAATAGAAAATAAATGAATGTCACGAGCCGGAGTAGCGTTACATAAATTACTTTTTTTTGATTACGTCACAGACACGGCTGTTCGCTCACGCGTCCAGCCGTTTCTTCTCGGGAGGAACAAGACCGGACTCGAGATAGCGGCGGAAATCGAGCCTACTATAAGACTGGATGTGAAAAGCATGCTTCCTAATGTCGATATTACTAGTATTTCTAGTTATTTCCGTGTCCTGTTCGGTTCGTGCGAAACTAATATTTGCGGGATACATGGTAACTTTCTGAGATTCAGTAACTGAAGTGTTCTCTATAATTTCGCTACTAGGCGTTTCATGACTGTTTATAGTCGCATTTTGAGATGTCTTCATTATTCTCTTGTCGAGTTTTATATTCGTCCGCGATTAAAAGTTGTTTACGCGAGTATTGAACAGAATTGTCATCTAGTGTAGAAACTAGGATATCTTTTTCAGCATTGAAAGAAGCTATGCTTTGAGGAACATTTATAGTATTTATTTCTAAACTATTCGAAGTGGAATTGTTGTGACCAGTACTCTGAATTTCATCAGCAAAATGAACTTGTCGTTGGTTAGGATTAGGTGTTTAAAGTCTCATGTAATCAGGAGTAGCCAACGGACCCGCTCCACAAAATATCCGCTCTGCAGGGTGATCTTAAGCTGGCTGGCAAATGGAATGGATAGAAATTTTGCTGGGAGTTTACTTAATACTGATTGAAATTTTGCTGGGAGTTAATAATTACCGAAAATTTGCTGGAATTTGTATATCTAGCGATGCTGGATTGCGGACAAAACTTTTTTTTAGACAGCTTATAGCCTGTGACTGGCCTGGCTGTCATTTCCAGCCGGCTCTCCAAGAAAATACCGAACGATCGTTAATGATTGAAACATATTTTTTATACAACTATGCTAGCCTCCTGAAGGCTCGTAACGCAATCGCTACAAGAGTGTTGACAGACAATGTACCAGTCCCTCCGTGCGTAATATGAGGACACCGCTCTGGCCTTTGGCGTATCGACCTTTATACAGCGCAGTGGTTGTGCGAGCAGTTTGATCTGTTTGATCGCGGAATGTTGACCTGGTTGGCTTTTTCGTCGTTTTACACTTTGCTTAGTGGTGTGGTTTTTCGGTTCTTTTGGTAAGATGTCCTAATTCTCATTTTCCCAGCTCTGTTTTGCTGTTGTTTTTTAAGCTTAAGAGGGCTTGCAGTAACTCATATTTTACCTTTTACTTTCTTCACAGGAAATCGCTTTTCTTGTTGGTGTCCTGGGCGGAAAAGTCGTTCCTGTCGTTCCAAGTTACCGAAGGTGAGTCTTCGATATTACAGCCTAAATGTAAGCTATTGTAGCCTGATTTCAGTGACAAACAATATTCAGCTGCCTATCTAGCATTGCAACACTCGCAATCGCGTCGAAAATAATAAGTTTTAGCTTCGATAAATGTTCTCGTATTGACAAGAGATGAATGAATTCGAACGTCGTTTGATTTCCGATGTTACCGATGTAACAAGTATCAGCTGAAGTATGTCCAGGAACTGTTGGCCCATCAGCGCTTGCAATGAATTTGAATTTGACTAAGTAATGTATATAGTGAACATTCATTTGCTTTTATTTATCACTGGTCAATGTGCGCGTTTATATAATAATCATATAATTTCTCCCACATTGCTTTTTTAATGCGCCCGCTTTGTCGAATGTTTGACCAGTGTTTGACTGCTATTATGGGGTTAACTTTTTCTGTCCGCTTGATTTCACGCAGATTCACCATTTATATCTTATAGCGTAGCTCGTTACAAGTTACTTTGTTTTTAACAGTCCAGATACAGTTTTGTGTACTGTTATCTTAACGCTCATGCTAAGAAACTCATTCGCTTTCGCAAAAATCATATTAATTATACCCCCTTTGAAAAAGTCTGAAGCGTGCATGACGCGTTTATTTCATAAATGACTTCGCTAAAACGTTGAAAGACCGTTTTACAAAACCCTCGAGGAAATAGCAGACCTCCGCGCGCAGGCTATAGTCTTTGAGCAGCAAGAACGAGAATGAAAATCACAAGGCAGAAACTTTCTCATTTTATTTGTCAGAAAGGGGGCTACTCGTGAGAGTCCCTCCCCATAGATGTTATTGTAAGAGATTTGGAGTTTGAAAAATCGTAGAAGGGGACTAAACTTTTTTTGTCGTTAATTAGGAACGTTTACGGTTTTGGCCAAAACGGGCCGCTCAAAGCCACCACCGAGTTAGCCTGCAAGAGCAGACGTAATTTTCCGGCTCGAGTTCCTTCGCCGAAAATTAGCGTCTGCGAAACCGAGCTGGTGAGATGATTTCCGTGACGTAAATTCTTGTTAACCAATCACAATTCACTTTGCATATCCGAAGAAGTACCACGCGCGAATCGTGCGTGGAGCTCACGCTAACACGTGGAAAAAAGATGGCGGAAGATGTGGAGAGCGCATTGAGGAAAGTTTCCGTTGTGTTCGGCTTCGATAAGCTCAATAAGCATCAAGAGGATGCCTTGAGATTTATAGTTGAAAAGAAGGGCGATATATTTGTGAATCTTCCAACTGGATTTGGAAAGTCTGTAGTATTTCAAGCTTGCCTGTGTATTCGTGTATCGAGCCGAATTCTAAGAACATTGTTATTGTTGTCTCACCGCTGATAAACCTCATGAAGGACCAGGTCAGCCTCTTATAACTACGCTTTAGATCAGCGACTATGGTCAAAGGAATTGAAAGTGGAAATTAATTACGGGTCAAAGAGCTACAGTAACCTGCGAGGGCATCCGTTGTTTTCAACTCTTGTTTTACCTGCTGATGGATAATGTCCTCTACAGTTGAAGAAATCTGCAGGTAGCTTTCTTGAAATCATTATAGTGTTTATACAATTTGATTTGATTTGTCAAAACCGTATACACTCACTGTCTCATACAGGCTAAGTTAAGCTTATATTGACTTTTTGCATTTTCGACTGAAACCTTGTTTTTGAGACCCCAAAATACCAATATCAACATTTCAATTCTCTTCAGTGGTCTCCATACATTTCGTACGTTACTTATTGGGAGATGTTGTTTAAACATCAGGACAGGTTTTCCTCAGTGATCATTTTCTTTATTCTCATGACCTGTATGATCGTGCACATTCCAGGGGAAAATTAGGTGCTGATATAAAGGTGTTTGATCATGCATATTGCAAGGAAAAATTAGGTGCTGCTCAGCTGTGATAAGGTAGGCTTTCTTGGCCTGACTGAGTCAAATCATTTTTTGCTTTTGCCAGATTTTCGCAACTCTTGCATGTGACCCACAGGAGCCCCAAGTTCACATTGTGAGCTATGCCGTATTGCATTAGCAGTAATGGCTAAAAATATAAGGTTTTGTGGGAGGGTTTTTCAAGTGGATTTTAAGATAGGATTATGGTAAAGTTCTCATTCAATAAAATTGCCTTACCTTATTATTATGACGTGTGGTTTTACTGACTTTCTGGGGGGGGGGGGGGGATACTTCGAATTTAAAGTGACAGGGTGGTGCATAAGAAAATGGGGACATAAATTAAAACCTAAAAAATTCCCTAGGGCTTGAAGCGAAACCTTAAAAAATCCCCCAAACCCAAAATTAAACCCCCCAAAATCCATCAATTTTCAAACCTTAAAAATACCCAGAAGGGATTACCGTATTTCCACGAATAATAGCCATCCCCCGATTAATTGCCCCCCTTGAATAATCACCCTCCTTTGTTGAAAATGTTTCAAATAATCGCCCACCTCAAATAATCACCCCCTCCAACTCTCCCACCCCTTTCTTTCATTCCTAGCCTTCCCAGTCAAGTTAAAAGTTTACACGTTGGATAGGAAACAAGCTTTGATTCAATTGTTACAACAGGAAAACACAGGTTTCATAACAGTTTTTAATATAATCGCCCCCGGCTATTATTCGAGGCAATGTCAGTAATTTGATAATGACAAACAACAGTACAAATTGAGTTTTTGTGTTTCTTTGTTTGTTTATGCATACTACATGTATCTGCAAATTATAAACGTTCCGAGATCTAGTGGCAACCTCATTCGCAGGATCTCAAGAGAGACCCTGGGAATGAGGTTGATCTAGTAGTTACGAGCTGTGATCAGTGTAATGCAACCCGTTCAAATGGTCCATGTTGCTTCTTTCCAAGAGTGTTCTTGCTTTGTATCTTAGATCTAAATCAGTATGACTCTGAATGTAATCATTGGCATATTTTTTTTAATGATTCACAAGAAAAATTAACTCTGTATTCACAAGCTTAAGGGCTGAAGGCATTTTGTTGTATTACAAGGCAATGACAATATATCATGCCTACAATATGAAGTGAAAACAGTTATTAAAAGTGTGTGTATCAAAAAAATTGCCTTGGAAACACTTTCAATTCTGACAACTTTATATCATTGTATTAAATAGATTTTGGAGTGAATAAATGACGGAGAAAGCAGTTACTAGAACTTGCCAAGTAGAAAAAACCAGTAAAAGCTGTGGTTGTTGGCAAGGTAGACAAACTTCACTTCTATGTCAGCAGTTAATCATTCATTCAGGGAAAAACATGTCCATGGAGCTAGATGAGCTGGTCAAAAAGCTAGCAGAGTGGTGTTTACAGGTATCAAGAAGGGTGCAGTTTAATACAGACATTTCAAAGGATTTCAAAGAGATGCACTGGTGGATTTGGATATGTCCAAGTGTTAAGTGTACAAGTGGATAAATTATCACAAGAACAAAATTTTCATCAGGTGTCTAGATATGGCTAATATAAGTTTTGGGCATGTATATACCCAGCTGACAGTATTTTTTTACTGTATATATGGTTAAAATATTCAATGCTTTTTGTAGTCAAAAGTAAACAATGGAATTGTTAGTGTCTATTAAACATTGTCTAAATGTGTTCCATGGGTTATGTAGGTAAAACCACTCTATACAAACAGACATAAAAATAGAATGAATTTTCTGGTTGAGAATTTTTAAAAGTAAACAGTGATTCGCATAAACAAGAAGAATTTTGTCCCAGCCTGAAAAAATTAGGGCTTCGATCCTTCAGGCTGCAAATTAAGCTTATGTAAATCTGTAACTAAGCAAATAGTAGAGAATCGGAGAAAAGACACACTTGATGAGTCATTTCTTATAAACATTTCCAGAGCTATATTTTATGGCCTTCTCGAGATCTTGATGTAAACACAACTGACAACAGTTGAAGATGTACTTCACAAGTTCACTCAATAATCCAACCTTTAAGTGCAACAAAGGGTAGAAAACGAAATATAAAATGCTACATAGGCTTACACGATTTGAAGGGAAAACAGTTGCTTCGCCCACACGTTATTCAACTCGCCCACACTGTCCATTGTTCGTGCAAAATATAAACAGGTCTTTGCTTTCCTATATTTCGGTCGAGACATTTACTCAAAAGGCTGTTCAAAATCCACTGAGAGCCATAACAGATTCCACGAGTAAACAGTCAACAACGTCCGCCATCTTTGATGTCTCGTTCGCGCGTGTACGCGAGTATCAGATTCTATCGGCTAATTTTATTGGTCAACTACAAAACAAAGGTTTGACGTCACGGAAATCGTTTCCCAGCTCGGTTTCGCAGACGCTAATTTTCGGCGAAGGAACTCGAGCCGGAAAATTACGTCTGCTCTCGCAGGCTACCACCGAGTTAGACGATTTAATTAACGTGGAAATGCAGCGATGCAGGGTATTTATAATTATAGCAATAGCCTTGAGACAAAAAGTTTTATTAATGATAGTTGCTATGGTACTCTTTCTTTTTTTCAACTGAATGCATGCACTATTTCCGGGACTATTTAAGTGCCGGTATGTTCAAACCTCGCCTGGAAATTCGTACTGAAGCAATGCAATCCGTTGATGAATCACTGCCGGATGAATGCTATTCTCGGTGTTCACTGTCACGCCATAAATAAAAAAAATCGAAACCGTTCAATGAATGAAGTCAAGGAATTGACATGTCATAGATAATGAATAAATAAGGAATCAGTCCAAGTCACAGGTCTGTGCGGTATTCCGTACTCGAGTTATTTGTCAAAATGTTCCACACAAATTTATAGAGCTCAGTATGGAAACGCCACTGTTGGAGTCCCTCTGAGGGCTCCAACATGGGCCGCCGGAAATAGGAAAAAACATCTGGAGTTCACTTTTGCCAGAAAGGAGGTTTGTTTTCTCTTGTGAACTTTCGAATATTAAGATAAATATTTATCCTTAAACTTAAATTGTTTAGAATGCTGAAAATCACCCGAAGAGTCATGTTTTAGATACGGAACAGCTCTGTCACGGTCGTCCTGCTGATGTCACGTACGATGAAAGCTCGGAAATTTAAACCGTTCTATTTTCAAAAGGAAGCATGAGATCGAGCTAAGAAATTGTGAAAAGATATATATCTAGGTAATCTTTCCTTGAATGAAGGTAAAAATTCTGTAGGCCTCGCGGTTTTGAATTTTAGAATTTGATGACGTCACGTGAAAACCAAGAATTGTTTGTTTTCGTTGGCTCACAACAGGAAATGTGTTTAGAGGACATGCCAGTTAATCTTTCTTTCTCGACTTGCCTTTTCGCTTTGCTGTCTTTAATTTTAAATTTTTTCCGGTTCCCGACTTGTTCTCCAATTAAGTGTTACTTGTGCCGTGTCAAGAGTCAAGACGAAGACGGATGATTGCTAAGCGAAATAGGAACTTGCAAGACGTGCGTGGTCATCGCCATGCGCCAAGAAATGAATTCTGATTTATGGATTATTTCTGGTTAATACAAAATCATAAAAGCAAACAAGCATGGAAGCAAGAAAGCGTGAAACGTTTATGAACAAGAAGATTGTCCGGCATATGAAATAAACAATCGGCCGGAATAATTGTTTCTTGCATGTCATCGATGAGAATGCGGAAAGTGAAATACAATGTAACATGCCACCGCAAGCGGATATATCTGTCATCCTGACCTCGGTTAACCGACCTAAACCATTACAAATTCTACCTCGCGTAGTATCAGATGATGTTTACTCACAAAAAAAAATTACCTGGCCAGGGCCCGGCCGCGGCACTAGGCGAATTTTTGTTTCTTTTGCAAAAATATCTGTCATCAGTTCCGTTTCACAAGTGAGAACGGCGATTTTTTTCCTACCAAAAATTTTGTCAAGCCTTACCAAACTTAAAAGGCGCCGTCGTCTTGCACAGCACCAGAGCAGGACAAAATTTTGTCAAGCGTCAAAACTGACAGATTCGTCAATTCACACACATTTTCAAGCTTACAGCGATGATTATTCGGCACGGTCCGATCGGGTACAAGTATCGCGTTTAAAAAGTGACAGTGACAGTCGGGAAAAAGCGTCAAGAAACAAGTCGTTTAAAATTTCAGTCCGAGAAGAAGAAATATCAAATCAGTTTGTGTATCATACCACGAAGGCAGGAGAGTAAAAACTTTAGAAAGTACTGGTTTTAAAAGATTGTCGAGGAGTTGAATGCAAAATTTCACAGCAACAACAGAGTTGTTCGGTTCCTACGTGATTTATATGTTGTGGTTCGCGAATAATTTGACATGATCTTTGGTTTTCAAGCCGAGTACGCGTTTATCAAAATGAAAATTTGGCGGAGACAAAATTTGTAGTATATTTTGGTAGCGCCAAACAAATTTTGTTAGTGCGCGTTTTATATATAATTTTGCCACTGCTCTTTTCAATGCGCCCGCGTCGTACATTACTGTACATGTATTCACTTTTTAAAACATGACTTCGTCGAATGTTTGACTACTATTGAGAGGTTGAATTTTTTTTCTGTCCGCATGATTTTACGTCTAATATATGTTTTTTAACAGTCTAGAAATGCTATCTTTGACACAAAAGTTAAACTGCATGCGCTCATGCTATTTTTTAAAAAAGAAAATTTTTCCCTTTCGCAATTTGATACCTCCTTTGAAAGGGCGTGCATGATTTCTCGTTTATTTCATTAAGTAAATGCATTTTACAAAACCCTCGAGGAAATAGCATGAAATAGCAGACGTAAACGCAGGCTAATTCTTTGAGCAGCAAGATGGAAAATGAAAATCGCAAGGGACCAATCAGGTGAACTTCACGCACCCAGAAAACTGTCTCGTGTTAGTTGTCAGTTTGAAATGAGGCATGCCGGAAATAAAAAAAATTGAGAGCTCAAAATGTACGAATTTTAAAATGCAGGATCTTTTTTAAAATAGCAATTTGAGCCAAAAACGTTTATTAATGATAGTTGCTATGGTACTCTTTCTTTTTTTTTTCAAACTGACTGCACTATTTCAATTCAGTGCCGGTATTTGTTCAAAACCGGCGCGCACACGGAAATTCGAGGTATATATCCGTCGTCAATGAATGCTCTTGTTTGTTTCAGTTGGCATTTCACATCAGGAAAATGTGTTTAGAGGACATATGCCAATTCATTTTAGAATTCCTTGCCTTTTCGCTTGCTGCTTTTTAATTTTAATGTTTTCCCTGGTCGCGACCGGCTCTCTAATTTGTAAAGGTTACTTAGACTATCAATGAAAGAGACTGTACTACAACTTGTTCAAAGCTAGGTAACTTGCGACAAATTTGCATTTATATTCTCCGTACTTCCGGAAATCAAATCTTAAGATCTTTGTGTCACAAGAGACCGAAACCAAAAACGGAAAAAACCCTTTTATTTCTATTGTTCAAGCTAGGGTAGCGCTTGTGTTTTACGAAGCTAGTTCGACGAAACATTTTTTTTTTAAATCTAGGTTCCTGTAGTTCCTGGTGCTTTTCATTCAACCACGAATGACTTGATTCTCTTCCTTGCGAATGCCGCCCGTCGAGTGTTTTTGACAGCCCTTTCGAGATTCCACTGCTATGTGTATTTATTTGCTTCAAAAGAAAGGCGCTTTTTGACGTAAGTTTTAGCTATAGATTACTGAAAATCAAACTGTCGTGCTTCTTAAAGGACTAACGGGAGACAATTTCCAAGCTTTGAAATTGACAAAAGGAAATACATGTTTCATAAATTCTTGTCCGCGCAATTTCGTTTCGCCATTCTTTCCGAGTTGAGGTGTTTCGCTGGCAAACTATCCTGCGAATACAGCCACCTCTCAGTTACCTCTCATTCGATCTCATCCCGGGATCTCACAGGATCTCATCTGTCTCATCGTACGCGCTCCAGGCCGCTGGCAAACATACCGTATTCCCGTTAAAAATGAAATGAAACCTTCAAAGATAAAATCGTTATGAAGTGCCTAGACTATCAAGCATTTTTTTTTTGAAGGAGGACAAACAGCTAATAAAGGAGGATCTGATAACAAGATGAAGTTGGAGTAGAATTTTGGTCTCCGTTTGCGCGGTATTCGTTTTCCACACTACTAGGGACCCGCTGGGTTTGTGGTTGAATAGTGCGGTCACGTACGATGAAAACGTTTCACATTAATTCGATCAAGGTCAATATCACTATTAAATATTCCAGGCATAAACTAAAGCACAACTGAAAAGGTAGAAATTAACTCAACAAGTTAAATTAATTAATTCACAAGAAGTTTTCTTCGACAGCTCTTCGACTTTATAAGCAGTCGCGCGTGAGTCACAAAAATAGTTTTTTGAAACCGCGAAATGGAACCATCGGTGCGTGGAGCGCTTAAAAAAGCCCTTGTCCACGGACGTCTGGGATAGATAGTAAGCTGTTTTTCCAACAATTTCAAGAAACATTTGCCCTATATTACTGGGACTATAATTATTGTCAATAAAATATTGTAAGCAACCGAGCGTGTCTTGTAATTTAATTTTTTTCCGTTGTTCAAATTATACCAGGAATTATAGGGAATTATATCATTCTGACAGCTTGACAAACATGTGCAGCGAATGTGAAATAAACAAAAAGGACCGAGCGGAAGAGAGAAAGACACCCCACTTCCGCTGGCTCTACTATAGAGAGGGCAGTTGGGCTTTGACTTCAGAGTTTCGTGTGTTGTGTTGTACGCGTGAAAAGCGCAGTAAAGTTATTTGGCTTGCAATAGCTGTTAGTGGGGTGCCGCGGCGAAGCCTCAGAGCTTTTACAGTGTAACTTGGAATGAAAGTATCAACAAACGGTACGTTTAGAAAATCTGTAGCCTTCTCCGAGGCGGATGAATTGAATTGATCTTGATTGACTCAGCTTATGATGGAAAATGATAGTCGCTGGGACTTTCGTCTTTCAAACCCTACAATTCTTGTTTTTTTGGCGGCAAATATGCCATCTCTGCTTTTTAGGAATTCAACAAAAACTGATCACTTCACAAAGCAAGGAAACAAACGCAGCAAGTGGTAGAGTTGATTGACCCCGTTAATATTATGGTGAACTTTTTATTAAAATATATTTTCTGAGAGGCCCGCTGATATATTGATGGCAGCAAAACACACAGCCGTTGATTGAGTAGACAGTTCACAGTCCCTCTATTTTTTGCGCTGAAATCGTCGCGCCGTCACGATCGATCGTGGAGCCGCCATCTTGGATTATTTGGCGAGAGGAAATCTGGGGAGAGGACAAAACTCCCTGGGTACGGGATTGATTGAGCATAGCAGAGTTCGCTATAAAAGTTCGCAATAAAAGTAAGAAAATTCAAATTTCGTGTCACGCTTTAAAAAACCAGACTGTATTCAATACTATAAAATTCCTCGCGTCCGACGTAACTTTGCCAAAAGAACCCCCACAAACGATGAAAAGCTGAATTAGCAAAGGGAAGGAAATTTAAAAAACACATGAAAAATAATTTATTTTAAATAACTCTTGGCATTACCTAATATGGTAAAACATCCGGAAATTTGTTAACAAGTTGCGAGAACGTGCATGTGAACTGGTGAAGTCAGACAGGGCACAGGAAATAATGGGCGGTAAAACGCGCACATGGCTCTTGGGAGATGTTTGATGCGGAGCGAGACTCAGTGACCAACTCTAGCTACGACCGCTTTTTCGAAATCCCGAGGTGGTCGCTTACGAGAGCTTCGACTGTATGCTCCCATGCATGTATTTGTCTCAGATTGTTGTGTCTGTTCTGACCAAGAATCTGTTATAGTCAAAAAGTTTGCGGGTCTTTTGATCTGAATTTTCTTGCCGTAGAACACCATATGCATTCCTTTCACTGCCAATCACCCAACCCCCTCCAAGACCTCCAATACACTGGTGCAGTAAAACGTTTCGCTTTAGATCTGGATTTAACGAAATATTAAATACTTAAAAACATGTGTATATATCTGTCATTTTATACAGCTTTGTTGCGATCCAGATTAAGTGGTTTGAAGAGAACCGTAACAACTGACGACACCAATTATCCACGCATCGTCGACTGCTGCAACGGTGATGACCAGCTTGAAGCGGGACTGCGCTGGTTGACTACTGAAACAAGACACCCCTCTACTGCGAAACTTTGCAAATTATTGCGGTATTTGCCTACTGACAAGACTTGACATTTGCTGCGAAACTTTGCAATTAAGTTTGTGAAACTTTTGCAAGTGATTGTCTACTGACAAGACTTGACCTTAAACTTTGTAATTAACTTTGAAACTTTTGCGTGTGATTGTCTACTGACAAGACTTGACATTTGCCGCGAAACTTTGCAATTAAGTTTGTGAAACTTTTGCAAGTGATTGTCTACTGACAAGACTTGACCTTTGCTGCGAAACTTTGCAATTAAGTTTGTGAAACTTTTGCAAGTGATTGTCTACTGACAAGACTTGACCTTAAACTTTGTAATTAACTTTGAAACTTTTGCGTGTGATTGTCTACTGACAAGACTTGACATTTGCTGCGAAACTTTGCAATTAAGTTTGTGAAACTTTTGCAAGCGATTGTCTACTGACAAGACTCGACCTTTGCTGCGAAACTTTGCAATTAAGTTTGTGAAACTTTTGCAAGCGATTGTCTACTGACAAGACTTGACATTTGCTGCGAAACTTTGCAATTAAGTTTGTGAAACTTTTGCAAGTGATTGTCTACTGACAAGACTTGACCTTAAACTTTGTAATTAACTTTGAAACTTTTGCGTGTGATTGTCTACTGACAAGACTTGACATTTGCCGCGAAACTTTGCAATTAAGTTTGTGAAACTTTTGCAAGCGATTGTCTACTGACAAGACTTGACATTTGCTGCGAAACTTTGCAATTAAGTTTGTGAAACTTTTGCAAGTGATTGTCTACTGACAAGACTTGACCTTTGCTGCGAAACTTTGCAATTAAGTTTGTGAAACTTTTGCAAGTGATTGTCTACTGACAAGACTTGACCTTAAACTTTGTAATTAACTTTGAAACTTTTGCGTGTGATTGTCTACTGACAAGACTTGACATTTGCTGCGAAACTTTGCAATTAAGTTTGTGAAACTTTTGCAAGCGATTGTCTACTGACAAGACTCGACATTTGCTGCGAAACTTTGCAATTAAGTTTGTGAAACTTTTGCAAGTGATTGTCTACTGACAAGACTTGACCTTAAACTTTGTAATTAACTTTGAAACTTTTGCGTGTGATTGTCTACTGACAAGACTTGACATTTGCCGCGAAACTTTGCAATTAAGTTTGTGAAACTTTTGCAAGTGATTGTCCACTGACAAGACTTGACATTTGCTGCGAAACTTTGCAATTAAGTTTGTGAAACTTTTGCAAGTGATTGTCTACTGACAAGACTCGACCTTTGCTGCGAAACTTTGCAATTAAGGTTGTGAAACTTTTGCGTGTGATTGTCTACTGACAAGACTTGACCTTTGACTGACAAGACTTGACCTTAAACTTTGTAATTAACTTTGTGAAACTTTTGCGTGTGATTGTCTAATGACAAGACTCGACATTTGCTGCGAAACTTTGCAATTAACTTTGTGAAACTACTGGAATGACCTTTTTATTATTTCGTTCGTTCGTTCTTCATTCATTTTTTTTTCAGATTCGTTCGGTGGCGTTACGGATACTTAAATGCAGTATTGTTTGAGGTAAGTTGCTAGTAAATGTCAAGGTGCCTTTGCTTTATTTTCAAAGTTGTGTTCACTGGTTTTTCATCTATATCCGTATTGTGTTGTGTTTTCTTCTAGGTGACTTGGAGACAACTACACCCTTTGCTGCTTGCTTGACATTGCCAAGTGTCTCGCTAAGGAGTAATTAATCTCTGTTAGCCATGGCTTAAATTAATGGGCCGGCGAACGTCAACAGCCACATCTCAAGGTATAATTAGGAAAAGATTACTGACTAATTTCATGCATGTGATACATTATACTCCCTCGCTCACTATCTCTATTCTCATTGACTGAGAGTATACAGCTAATTCACGCTGGCATGGAATTGACGCGTCATAACTACAGACGCTAGGATTTATCAGGGCGCTTATACATATAAGTGCCCTGGATTTATTATGTAATTACGCGTCATGCCTACAGACACTAGGATTTATGTATGTAATTACGCGTCATGCCTACAGACACTAGGATTTATGTATGTAATTACGCGTCATGCCTACAGACACTAGGATTTATGTATGTAATTACGCGTCATGCCTACAGACACTAGGATTTATTATGTAATTACGCGTCATGCCTACAGACATGTTCATTGACGTCATGCACGTGTCCCACGCGTTGTTCACTCCATTAACCCCCTAAGCCTGGTTTTCACAAGCGACGCAAGCACAAGCGCAAGCAACATACGCAGACGCAGTAACAAGTTGATCATCAGTGCCTTTTGTTTACGACAAATTAACACGTCACTGCGTCTGCGTATGTTGCTTGCGCTTGTGTTTGTGTCGCTAGTGAAAACCAGACTTGAGCGCCGGCAGCGAAAACGAAATTAACAATCCGTGAAGGAAAAAGCTATAAAACGCTGCAAAGTTAAGCCCGAAACGATGATTTAGTTTTTTAAATGAATAGTAAAACAATATTTCAGAAGTTATAAAGCTTTAAAACTCTTAAAGCTTTATAACTTCCGAAATATTGTACATTTCATCAAACGCATGCTACAAGTTGTCGATATTGACGTTCTTCGGCAAATTATGAAGTAATAATTTGAAAACGATCAAATCCTTCCGAGTTTTTAGACATTTTTCATTTTGGTCACATGACACACCAAATATGGGCATGGTTCGAAATATTAAAAGGGAACGTGAATTGAACAAACACTGCAACGTTTGATGCCCACTGGAGTCCAGGAACCAAAGTTATGGAGGTTTAGAGATTTCCTTAGCCACAGTTTTGTGGTTCCTTGTAGTTTAGGTTCTCCCTCCTCAATGTGATGAATTTTTCGCTAAATTAAACCTTCATGGTTGAACAGATTTTTTAACATATTCAACTGAAAGTTAGAATGCACTGAACAGAGCGGTCGAGAAATTAGCGAGAGTGGCGATCAGAACCGCGTTATGCAAGAGCAAACCTTTTGTCAAGCAAGCTACCACGAAGCGACAATTCGACATTTTGATGGAAAACGTTCGCCAGTTATCAGTCATTTTGTAGCTGCACATTACGCCTACATTACGCTTTTTTTCTCTTCCCGCTTGACGATCTATTTTTGTTTTAGCTCGACGATATATGAGGGAAACCAGGACATCTTTTTTTAAACATTTATAGCATGAAGGCACTCCATTCCGATGCCGATGAACTGCCCGATTAGAACCTGGCATTAGAACCTCAACGTGCCGACCATCATCATCAACGAAAGACTGTGCCTTATTTGAATCACCGTGTACCCACCACCATCATCAACGAATCTTAATGTGCTATCCATCAAGACATTTACTGCAACATCAATGAAAGACTGTGGCTAAAACTGGCATTTGAATCTCACTGTGCCAACCATGATTATTTGTTTAGTTAAAGACTGTGCCTTTCCGAATGTTACTGGCAAATTTTTCAGAATGTCCGTTGCAAGATTTAAGAATGTACGTACTATTCTTCTATTGAATCCAGTAAGATGGCTGGCATCGCATCTTAATCTCCAAAGAGACCTTTCATTCCTTATAATTTGTAATTTGTAATTGCTTTATCATCTACAAACCAAATAGAGAATTTTATTCAAGCGTGAAAAGTTGATTGTTTTTAACTATAAGAGTTGTCGGTGTTGCAAGTATAGCTTTTTAAATAACAATACTATTTAGTATTTTGGAAAAAACTAAATAAATGTAGTTTTTTTGTGTATAATTTGTACTGTAAAATTCATTTAAAAAAATCATTTTTGAAAACAGGAAAAAGACATGTTATGGACATTAAAAGCTGAAAAGAAAACTGAGTTGTGGCAATTTAAGGCCATGCACTCAAAAGGCATACTATTCAGCGACATATTTTTACAAGAAACGATTAGTACTGCAATAATGAAGTATTCTAAGTATACACTTTCACTGGTGGGTTGAGCTTCCAGCATCATGAGGTAAGTAAAACTTATAGCTAATTTTCAATTATATTATTGATATAAGTAAGTGGGAAAATGAGCAACATTTCCAAAATAATTGCCTGTAGGTCTTTGTTTCGGTTGCAGGCTTTTTTGGTTTTGCTGGGAATAATATAAAAACCAAACATATCTCCTGGCTGGCGAAAAAGCGTTATAAAATTTGCTGGGAAAAAAACGATTAGGAATTCCTCCCTGGCTGGGAAAAACCATTGCCAAAACGGATGCTGGCTGGTAACTACTAGTGTCGATTTATTGCTAGCTGGCTCTGAAGAGCGGATATATTTTTCCCACGGTAGCTAAATATTAACTGGAAATGTCTTTGCGGTTGCCCAGAAATCATTTGGGCCAAGAAAACTTCAATTCTGAAAAAATTGTCGTTGGGTACTCCTGTGTAATCTGCTATGTTCTGAATTTACTAACGCTGGTTGTTGAGATTGTCGCTTTTCCGCCTGTTCTCTTTCTTTGCGTTTGCGTTCGGCCATTTGTGTGGATCTTACGGCGCGAAATTTCGGCGCGCCATCAGTTATTACTTCATTAGCGCTTATAGCGGGTCTGTTCGGGACAACAGACTCGTGCGTTAGAGTTTCAGCGTGGCTTTCTAGCGATGTTGTATCTTGTGAATTGGTATGTGTTAAAGTATCATCTACAGTGGTATTAGAACATATGTCTAATGAATGATTCTGATAAATGGTATCCTGCTCGTTGCTAAAAGAATCATGAGTTAATTCGATCTCACTAACGTCCCGATCAAGGGAGATCGAATTTAGTTTAAGCTGGCTGGTTAGAAGGGTTCGAAAACTCGTTGTTGAAAACCCCCCAAAGGTGTAGACTAGTTGCATTATATCTGGCGTTATAAGGTCTGTTTGGCGGTGGAATTCTAGGATCCCTGTTTCGTTGATCGAATTGCCGTTTTCGACATACATCAATAATGTGACCAGTTCTTTTACAATAATTGCAAATTGGTTGGCCCTGAAAAGATCGCCTAGGCCGGTAATCTGTTCCGTTAGTTTCCTGGTTCCTAGCTCTACGCATAGTTAATAGAGGGAAATGGTTATGAAGCCCGGCAAACTTCAAAGGAGCAAACAAAGAGGCCAAGATTTATGTTGGAAGTTCCATGACCGTGCACATATTTTGTTTTGAGCTCATACACTATGCATGAATTACGTAATCGCAACGTTTCTATTGGTTAGTTGCTTGAACACACGTAACCACCTATTGTATTTTGTCAGGTTTTGTGCACGGTCAACCCCCAAATAGCGAACAAAAACATATAACAAAGAACTTTGGCCAGGCTTCATAACCATTTCCCTCTATTAACTATGCTCTACGCAATTCTTGGCGAATTTGTTCAGAAACGATCTGAGCTATTTCGTCCCTCCCAAGGGGTTTATCACGCTTAAACTGCGAATCCGAGTTGTTATTAAATTGTGGCGAGTTATAAGCAGCTACGCTCGGCGTTGTAGCGAAAGCAGAGGATTGCAGTTGAGCGAGTGCAGCTAGAATTTCCTCGGATCTGTCCGTGACCTTAGGACTGGGCAGCGACTCTCTGAGCCTGCCCTGGACTTCAGCCTCCGAAAAAGAACTTGGCTGTTGTAAGATGACATAGTTTTTTTATGTCCGGTTTCAACCCCTGAATGAAATAGTTCAAACATTCCGCTGGTGGTAAATCTATTCGCTGCGATAGTCGACGGATTACAGCGGCAAATTCCGCAACAGTCTCCGTAGAGAGCTGTTTTCTAGCGCTTAATTGCTGTCGTAAATCCCATATATCAGATGAACTATGAAATTGTTTAACAAGTGCCTCAGAAAGTTGAAGAAAAGTGAACTCAGCTAAATTCGGAAGCATGTTTACCCAAGCGCTCGCGTTCCCTGTCAACAAAAGCGGTAAAAGTTCTGCTTTGCGCGCGTTTGAGAACTTATAAAAGTTAGCCGCCCTATTGAACTGCGCTATAAACAATTTTACATCGTCATTCGCATTCCCCGAAAACTTTGGCATTGTTACTGTTTGAGCGCCTGAAAATGTCGGAGTAAGATGTGATTTCTCTAACGATTTCGTCAAAGCATTCATGTTTGCGTGCCATTGTTCGGCGAACATCTTACTCTGGTCTGAAAGTAATTTTGCGAGATCCTCGTTACTCATTGCCATAGCGTCAGAAACAACTAATTCTGGATTATTTGAATTAAAGCTATCGGAAAGAAAAGACGAAGGGATTTCTAGTTCTCTGCTTTGATCAAATTGTGTCGTGCTAATGCCAGAAAATAAATTCGGTGTTGGCAAAGACAATTGAAAGTTTGACGGTAAATTAGCGTGTGCGGCTTTGTCACACGATCCGTCGCAAAATTTCTTCGATTTGGTTTGGTTGGTTTTGTGGTTGATTTCCCAGCAATTTCGCTTTGCTTCTCGTCAACAGTTTGGCGTTGTTGTGAAATTAATCATGAAAAGCGCATGCGATATTACTAGTTGAATGCATCAAAATCTGGTTTGTAACTCTCTTAAGACAATAGATGTATATAAACTGCTTTGTTTATAGGGCGCGTGGCCCAGGGAAAACCCATAAGCGGAGATTGAACATCATAGATCGTAAAATAGAAAACTTAAAATCAATTGGAACAGAAAACGTTTGCTGCTCGACAACAGTGCTTATCGCGATAGCGCGATTTGCTAAGCGTTGTCGCTACGTATGTTAGAATTAGTGGCTTGGTTTTACCCGTTAACTCAACGCTCACACAGTTCATCAGCATAACTTGATGTACTCACGATTTGAAGGATGCTTGCTTGCGGCGGAAAGTCACGAAGGTCTTGAACCACGGATTACTCTCACCAGAATCTGTTACCGAACAGATTTAAGATGTTCTTGAACAGCGTGACGGAGGAAAGATGATTCCAAAATGCGGTTGAACTTGCTTTAATGTGAACTCAACGAGTACAATTCTTAAGTGTTGGTGTACAGTTCTTACATCATTGAGCTTAGCTCTATACACATCGAGCTCCGTTCTCAACTAAAACTAAAACTCAATTCAACTCTATTCAACTGACTTGCTGTTAACAAGTGCTTCTATTTATGCCTAAATTACATATTCGTAAATAACTACTGTTAACACTAAAGATAAACAACTTCGTTTAGGTCTTATGAGGTAGTTTCAGCTGCTAGTGGTCTCAGAAATAAAAGAATCTTAAATGAGGCTAGTTATGTTTACTTGTGCAAAATTCTGTATTCCAAGAAATAACTCGACTAAGGAATTCTTAAAGAGTAAAGTAAACAGACCTATAATACGATGTCAACTTTTCCTAAGTTGCCATCAAGAGAAAGTTAAGTCTAGAATGAGGAAGGCATTGATTTTAGGCCTTAAGTTCACGAATCGAGAACAAAGAACTTAGAAGGTGTTGAAAACATGGAGGGAAGCTAGGTTTTAATAATATACATAAAGTATATTAGTATGCGAGCTTTCCTCAATATGTGCGAGTATTTCACAGTCTAAAATAAATAGTTCGTTATACTTTTATTGAAAAGGAAATTGCTTATTTAGAAAGCTTGCCATCTTACGCAAATTGCTTAATAAAAGAAATCACTTGTTTAGAAAACTTCGACAGCTGAAACTCACTCTGTAATTAAGAAACGATAGCTATGAAATTACAATTTGATATTTTGATTCAAAAGAACTATAAATTAAAGTTCGACGTTTTATATTATTTTAAACCCATCACCTGGAACGTAAGATTTATTTCTTATCTTAAATACCCAAAAACTACTAACATAATATTAACCCAAAATATGCTCTTACACATGTACTAAAATGGGACAACCGCGCAGCGAGAGTCTGATTGTTAATCACGAGTATGATTACAGACAGAATTGGACGACAAGAAGTTCTGCTACCAATTAATCATAACTATAACAAGTACATTTGTTGCTTGAAAAGTAGCAACAAATAGGGATGCCGTTAGTGACGGCGTTTCCTTGAAGGAAGAGGTTAGCTGTCAATTAGTAACCTTCTTTCTTCATGGGTCCAATGACGATTAGCTGGGCATGTTTTTTTTTAACAAAAACGAAGTAACAAATGACATAGCATTTGATACTTTGAGGTTATTATTCCGGTATGGGTCTTCCCTCTTCGAGGAAAGTGTAAATCTGAGTTGGTTTGCTGGCAAAAAGTACAAATGTATGGAGATTAGGCAGTTTATTATTCATTGATTTATGTCCGATCTCTGATGACTATAAATTAGGAACCAAACCGAAGGTTATTTGTATAAATTGAATAAATTCATTTCTGTGAGTACTGGTAGATACTAATGGAATGATTGGACCTCTTTGTTTGGTTGGTTTGGGTGTGTGTGTCTAAGCGGAGAAGAGGGACTTTTTACATTACTGTATTACACATTTTAAGCCACCAAATCTTTATATTATATGATATGAAAGAATGATTCTCTACATATATTATTTTTATTCCAT
Organism: Desmophyllum pertusum; assembly: GCA_029204205.1. NCBI lineage: Eukaryota > Metazoa > Cnidaria > Anthozoa > Scleractinia > Caryophylliidae > Desmophyllum > Desmophyllum pertusum. The sequence goes on along the minus strand of MU827783.1, from coordinate 1,740,232 downwards.
ATCATTATAAACAGTAAAAGATACAACATCTTGTGTGCTGGTGAAGAGGACACAAATACTTGGGATGGTTTTCACAGGAATCATTCCGTTTTCTAGAGTGGAAAATAATAATATTGTTCAAATGGTATACAAATTTATTGCATTATAAAATTATTAAAATCAAGAGAGGATGATCTAAAATACATATTTAAAAAAAATGCTGCCCGTTTAATTCCTGAAATATATTAAAATCAGCTTCATACATTTTATACCAAGCTGAATAAAAAAAGCAAAACAATTGAAGAATCGCCGCCCTATATCACCCTCTCCGGTTTAAATATTGCGTGACATAACGTGACGAAGACCTGTGTTTTTTTTAGCTGTTTGTTTCGTTGTTTTTGTTCCTATTTTTATGGCTGCACCTTAAAGAAAAAGTTTCTTCATTGTAATTTTGCTTCAATGTAGCATTTTTCATATTATGGGAGTTGTACAAAAAAAATTACAAAAACGTAAATATCGGCCTGCGTAACCAACTATAACTGTATGAAAACCAACTGAGTTCTTTAAATATCTGTATATTTTACAAGACAAAATGACTTACCATTTTCACATTAAATAAATATTTGTGTATAAAAGGTTATGTTTCTTCGCTAAAATTACCATTGGCCACAGACAGACTTACTTTTTGATAACTCTTGATAATTACCTCTGCTGAATAAACCTAATTATGTACGTATGTTTCCGTCCTAATAGCGTTTTGGGCTGTCCTTGCTCGCGAGATGATACGATGTAATGATTGCACAATTATTACAGAAAAGTCTACACAAAATATATTATTCTTGTTTCACTGAATTAACGGGTTTTTAACTTTTTTATTTTTTTACCGGCTTAGACAGAAGTGAATGAATATACAGCGCGCCGCTGTATTTTCAGTTCCCTCAAAAGATAATAAATATTCCCTCAAAAGAAAATAAAGAGATGCTGGTTAGTGTACGCTCAATAATTTAAAACATTGTACGAAGGGATGTGAAATAGCCACTAATCTGACCAATCAAAGCGAACGTTTTGGTACTCATCATAGACACAATAAATAAGCAAATTTATAGCTAAAATTCACTTTCATGACAAAGTCTTTTATAGAAGAAAAATACACATTTAGTTAGTAACCTTGCTTGAAAAGAAGTGCAAAGAAAAGGCAACAAAAAATTACGTAAGTTTTTTTATACCTACCTGCAAATAAAAGCCCCAGCAAATATTTCGACAAATTCCATGAGCGAAGGTTTGTAAACAACACGGGCTTCTTTCTTTTAAAAACTGTTTTGTGATAATGTCCCAAAACGTCTCTCCAGATTTTCGAAACTGGTTTTCAGAACTCCCAAGGGACCGATATCCGCCGTCCTAATTGGTCAACAGCCAATTTGGTTACTCCCATGGGAAATACACACGCATCGTGAAAATAACGAGGGATGCCCTTGGCATCCCTAAAAAATAGGCCCGCGAGGCGTGCTCATGGCTACTGCATTTTTTACTCAGAGAATGCGCATACATGTAGCCCATGAGCCGATTAAACGAAATGGGTTAGGGACTCTCACGATTTCAATCAGTAAGTTATATTTTTCTCTACCCAGCAGTCATGAATCCACATCATCCCTTTATAACATGTATACTAGACATACTAGATATAAACATTTCCACGCCAATGGCTTTCGTTAACTCTCACCAGACCTCTCAATTGATAATATAGGTCAAGACTTCGTTCTCCGAGTTGTCGCCGTTGAGGATAGTGCAGCAACTTTGTTGGTTTTGTTATTTTTTTCTTTGGTGTATTGCATTTGATAACCCTAGCCCTAAGGCAACATCTCTTGCTTTGGCTAACCACACTAAAATAATCAGGCCCGTAGGGCGAGGGATGCGACAGGTGCGTCCGTGGACCGATGGCTGAAAATAAAGTGAATGAAAAGCTCTAATTCGCTAACTGGTGTAGTCTGGAAATGAAGCCTGAATCAACGAAGATAACATCGAAGGTCCGCCATTTGTAGATTTGCTGGGTGACATATTAAATTTTGGACCAGATCTTGAGATTCTATAAGCTGAATTTAACGTTAACGATAAATTCGACCTAAAACCCTCATACGGAATTTTAATCCCCAGGCTCTATCAAAATGAGAGAAGACTGGGTACCCCAATAATGAACTGCAAAAGGGCTCAGCATGTGTGTGTCAATATTGGATAAAATGGACGCGAACAGAGCCAGAGGTCACAGAAGAGCGAAATAGAAAGGCCGCAGCAAAATCCTGTCAATCGATAGATACATTTGTCCGTAAATTGTAAATTACATGTCACATAAAGTTTCTTGCAATTGTTTGTCATTAATCCATTTTGAATTTAAAAAGTGCAAGAAATTTTTATGTTTATACGTTTGCTTTTTGCTGCCTGGTTTCATATCAAAACGCACGAAATGCGAAATACAGTCGAACCTCTCCACAACGGCCACCTTGGGGACATAGGTAAGTGGCCGTTGTAGAGAGGTGGCCGTTATGGGGAGGTAGGGGTGTAATATGACACCATTTGTTTTTTTTGGGGGGGGACAACATTTTTATTTAAAAATGCTTATTATAGCATATGAATACGTAACACAATCAAAATGTATCAATAAAACAGAAACCAAAATGATGTTCAGAACAGGAATGTTAACAAAACAAAGCTAGTAAAGTACAGTGAGTACATCAGTTTGTACATCGTTTACTTTCTCTTTCGTGAAATTAAGTTGTCAAGGGTTGTTTTGCTTGAGTGAGTGGCTGCGAGGTTCTATTTTAATGTGACTTACTGTGCCACCAGGCATTTTTTTTTTTCAATTTCGCAATGCAATTTAAACACAGAGCCTTATCAGCTGTACTCGATTTACGACTGAAATAAAAATACAGTACTGTACAGTACTGCTGTAAAAGCGTAAAAAAAATGGAAAATAGAAAAAAATGGGGGCCTTGTACTTTCTAGTATTGTGTGATTCTTCCATCAGTGGCTAAACACGTGCCGCAATATAAGATACTGTATTGCCCGACGATGCGTGGTACAGATGAAGTTGCGTGACCTTTTATTACTGTACGCCAAAAAAGATAGGGTTTTAATGGCCGTTGCCGTTGTGGAGAGGTGGCCGTTGTAGAGAGAGGTTAAAACAAGAGTGAATGTATGGACTGTCCGCCGGGACAAAAGAAAGTGGCCGTTGTGGAGATGTGGCCGTTGTGGAGAGGTGGCCGTTAGTAGAGGTTCGACTGTATCAAAAAATTCCCGGCGGTACCCCCCTACAAACTCGGGAGGCACTCGAAAGTTAGTACGCGCAAGGAAAAGGAGACATCTGCACGCAGGCTATCCCCTCCCCTTTCGCACTTATTACGGACAGTTTTGTTTGTCCCGACGAAAAGCTCATATATTTTATCTTACATTACAACGGTCACTTTTCCGCTCTCATACAAAGTTAACCTCGCTTATCTGTGCACTGTATATTGTCATGACATGTTTGACAACTGTCTTGCTCACTGTGCTGCGTGGCAGGCGTAACACAAAAGTTTCACTTCCTTGGTCTTTTACTGCAGTCATTAGACGTTGCTTAATACGGACAATTGTTCGTGTCCGTCTTATCCGGGTTCCACTGTACATACGAGGCGTTTCAATCACAGTCAAAACAAAGGGATTTGACTTCACGAAACTGAAAAAAAAACCTGCCAAAAAACCCCCTGCAAACTGTCAAAGCTATTTGCCTTTTATCTCTGTAATTGTGTAATAACCCGACCAATTACACGCCGCGAAATTATTGACATATTATAAATAGACGACGAATTATTACACAAGAATCCATCAAAGAACAGTTCTCATCTTGACTCTGCTCATATCCTAGCTAACTGAACTGGGTAATTACAGTACACTGCACGATTCACGTTTAACGTAACAAATTTATTAGGTCACTTTTAGCAACACTCTGCTCTCGTAAACTAGCTCGCCGACTTGTCAGTTGCGGACAACAAACTCTGTTCAGTTTATTTACCTTCATGTCATTTTGATCAGTACATCTAACAAGACTTAAAACCCAAGGCTAATTTGAATACAATCACCCACTGTTTTCTTAAACAACGGAAACTGTGCTCAAATGAGATGATCTTATCTTTCGTCTACAAACCAAGCAGATATAAAGTTCGTCTTTAAATTTTAGAAGATATTTTTTCATATTAAAATCATTCCTCGTTTCGAAAAAAAATTTAACACACTTAACAATAGTAGATCTAAAATCCATTTTCTAATATCATTTTGTCACGATGTCCAACGTCAGACTCCCGAAAGCGCGGTGAATTAAGACAAAATCCATTAGAACATCGAGTAATATTTCTGGCCAGTGGACAAAAAATCCTGTACTACGACGCCATAAGCTTTCACGCTTAAACTAAACATTCATGAGCCATACCTTAACGGTATTCACCAAATAATATAACTCCACAATCCTTAAATTGCTTTCCGCCTTGAGTTTTCCTCCCGTGAATTGGTTGAGTCATGAGAGGTGGCAGCCATGTTTACAAAAATATGGCTGCCACCTCTCATGACTCAACCCATTCACGGGAGGAAACTCAAGGCGGAAAGCAATTTAAGATTGTGGAGTTATATTATTTGGTGAATACCGTTAAGGTATGGCTCATGAATGTCTAGTTTAAGCGTGAAAGCTTATGGCGTCGTAGTACAGGATTTTTGTCCACTGGCCAGAAATATACTCGAGTTTCTAATGGATTTCGTCTTAATTTTCTGCAATCCAGCACGCGGCTTTGATCTTTGTCACAACAGCATTCGCAGCATTCATGCTGACATAACAAAATTCTCAAATCACTCATCACTCATACTCTTCTGATTGTCGTCATACTGTAATATCTTTGTTTACACAGCAGCATTCGCGCTGAAATAACAGAATCTAAAAATTAATTATATAATTCACTGTAAAACTCGCGCCGTGATTGGTTTAGAACTGTTATCTATTAGAGTACAGACGCACGAATGACGTCACGAAGCGGGAAAACGCGCGGGCGCCTGCCTGCTCCAACAAATCCTTCGCTCAAAACAGAGAAATATTTTCGTCAAACTGGAAATATTCCGTAGGAAATTCAATGTTGTTCTATTGATACGAATTTTAAATCGGCTGTTCAAGCTTGGCTAGAACTTGGAGGAAAATATGATGGTCCTTTAGCTCATAATTTGTGAACAGAATCCGATAAATTTAGCGGGATTAAGCTTATCGTTCGCCGTTTATAAGCGACTTGCAACGGGATTTGGACTGGAATAATTCAGATTGTTTTTTCCTCATATCAGGACGGAATAGAGGTTAGTCTCTAAATATTTGCTTTTCGAAACATTTGCTGAGTTGAGCTGTAGTTTATTTTAAGCCGTTTAGTTTTCACAAAGTTTTATTTGAGTGCATGAAAACACTGTGGCCTAAACTCGATGTTTGTTGACATAATTTTTATCGGCTTATTTAGCGTACATTCAAGTGAAAATCCGAAGCGAATATCTCCAAAATTATATAAAACAAATAGATTCCATGTTGCCGTGGGTCTGTTCAGTAATAGATCACAGAAGACGTCAAAATGTGGTAAGAACATCAGTGACCAACGAGCCGCTGCGGCGAACCACAACATATCAATCACGTAGAAACCGAAAACCTCTGTTGTTGCTGTGAAATTTTGCATTCAACTCCTCGACAATCTTTTAAAAACCAGTACTTTCTAAAGTTTTTACTCTCCTGCCTTCGTGGTATGATACACAAACTGATTAACTAGATATTTCTTCTTCTCGGACTGAAATTTTAAACGACTTGCATGTTTCTTGCCGCTTTTCCCGACTGTCACTGTCACTTTTTAGCGCAAACTTGTACCCGATCGGACGTGCACTGTTCACTGCTTGTAAAGCAAATTGTGCTACTCAAACATCAGTATAGGTGCTGCTAGCAAGGTTAAAATTTTGGACCGGTACAAGTTGTACGGACCGAGGCAAGCGAATAATCATCGCTGTAACCTTGAGATTAATGTGTGTGAATTGACGAATCTGTCAGTTTTGACGCTTGACAAAATTTTGTCCTGCTCTGGGGCAGGATGACGGCGCCTTTGAAGTTTGGTAAGGCTTGACAAAATTTTGGTAGGAAAAAAATCGCCGTTCGCACTTGTGAAACGGAACTGATGACAGATATTTTTGCAAAACAAACAAAAATTCGCCTAGTGCGGCCGGGCCCTAATCAAACAAATGAATTGTACGAAGGACTCTAAAAGACCGGCGGTTACTCAAACAAAAGCTTCAACAATGTGACTCAATCAAACGCGACCCTGTTCGTGCAGTTGTCAAAGAAATACACCTACGTAAATAAAAACATTTAAAAACAAAACGTGTCTTTCATATTTATTTTTGCAACGCAATTTCTCTCCATATAGCTCACTAAAGATGCCAATCTTCTTTTTAAGCAGTGCACTTGACACCACTGTCAATGAAGCGAAACAATCGAACAATGCCATATCATGTTCAGTTATTCAAAGAATTGTTACAAAAATAAAAGTGAATGAAAAAGCTCTAATTCGCTAACTGGTGTAGTCTGGAAATGAAGCCTGAATCAACGAAGATAACATCGAAGGTCCGCCATTTGTAGATTTGCTGGGTGACATATTAAATTTTGGACCAGATCTTGAGATTCTATAAGCTGAATTTAACGTTAACGATAAATTTCGACCTAAAACCCTCATACGGAATTTTAATCCCCAGGCTCTATCAAAATGAGAGAAGACTGGGTTACCCAATAATGAACTGCAAAAGGGCTCAGCATGTGTGTCAATATGGCTTATTGTACTTTTGCGAAACGAAACGAAACGAAACGAAACGAATTGAAAAATCTGTACTTTGCGAATTGAAAAATCTGTACTTTGCGAATTGAGAATCTGTACTTTGCGAATTGAGAATCTGTACTTTGCGAATTGAAAATCTGTACTTTGCGAATTGAAAATCTGTACTTTGCGAATTGAAAAATCTGTACTTTGCGAATTGAAAATCTGTACTTTGCGAATTGAAAAATGCTATTGCTGGTATATAAAATTAAGTCTATTTACTCTAAGATGGCACTTCTTTTCAATTCTTGGCTTTCACGTGACGTCATCAAAATTCTAAAATCCAGAATCGCAAGGCCCCTGAGTTTTTATCCCTCACTGGCTATTAGACGTCCTTAATACATATCTTGTTGAAGGTTTTTAGCTCGATAGCATTCGCCGTCTTTAAGATAGAGCATTTTGAATTTCGGAGTTTCACGCCACACGAGATCAAAGATGGCCGCCAGAAGGCCGTCACGTATACTTAAAAAATACTTCATCTTGTGATTTTTAACAATCTGAACAGTTTGAGATTTGCGAGAAGTGTTTATCTGAATGTTTACTCGTTCATGATGGTGATCTGACCGCTTTTTGTAAGCAGAAGTGAATGCCAGATGTGCTCTCTAAATTTGCGTGAAACATTTTGATGGATAACTCGAGTACGGAATACCGTACAGACCTGAGACTTGGACAAGTAGTTTATATAGTAGTTTTCTAAAACCTGTAATATTCTTGATTTTTTTGACTCAATAGTTTTGGATTTATTTTTTCGCGGCGTGACAGTGAAAACCACCTATAATCTCTTCAAAATATTTTAATTAACTTTCAATTGAAAACAATTAACGATCAATATTATTGTCAAACAAATTTAAGATTTATATATATATTAATATGCATTTGTAAGCATTTCATAACAAATTTAATCAGAATATACCCTAACAGGCCTTAAAACTGGAACTAACTTTAAAGTCTTCTAAAAGCTCTTATTAACAGGCCCTAAAAACTGGAACTAACTGTTAAGTCTATTAACAGGCCCTAAAACTGGAACTAACTGTAGTCTTCAGTAAAATACAAGGATTTCGATTGAAAGGAGTTGGATCTTCTTCTCAAATCTTAGGCTGTTCACAGCCTCTCTATTTTCTCAACGCAAACCTGGAGAAAGAACGCGAGAAAACCAACCTCGCGCCCCCCCCACCCCTCGCTTTTCGCTTTCGCGCTGGCGTCCAGTTCCTCTGGCGATTCTCTTTTGCGTGTTCAACGATGGAAGACAAATACAAAAAAATAAGTCTACTATACGGAAATCTTCGACAATCTTGGGAAAATTTCATGCTCGGTGTATTAATCAATTCAACAATGAGAACGGGGAGGGGCCATAGGAACGATACTAGGATAAAACGATTGCCAATTATAATAATTTTCAAAAATCTCAGCCATAAAAATAAATTTTTTAAATTAATAACATGCATGGGAACAAAAAGCTTCGGTGAGTGGTGTTTGTGTGAGTGTTTGTTTGTGGGGTGAGGGGTGGTGGAGGTGGGGTGGGGGGTCAGGGGGTAGCTTTTCGAATCGAAATCCTTGTATTTTACTGAACGATATATAACATGAAAAACAAATTGTGATCGTATGTTACTCCTATGTATTCGTATGTTACTTGTATGTTAAAAAAAATGTGGTCGTATGTTACTCGTATGTATTCGTATGTTACTTGTATGTTACTCGTATGTATCTGTATGTACCCGTATGTCACTCGTATGTATCCGTATGTACTCGTATGTATCCGTATGTTAGTCGTATGTTACTCGTATGTTACTCGTAGTACTCGTGTGGTGTTATAGTCATGATCCTCTCAAGTGCCATTTCCGGAATTTTTGACATCATTTCTGAGAGATCTTTATTCTTTTCACAAACATTTTGGTGCTTTTCTTTACTTTTGTTACACTCAGATCGCTAAAAAGTACTAAAGATTAGCTAAGATTAGCAAATTTTCTCTTGTTTTCAGACTTTCATAATAAATCGGGAGAATCTGGAAAAAAATCGGGAGAGCGGGAGACAACGCATCAAAAAGGGAGACTCCCGATCAAATCGGAGGGTTGGAATCTCTGCGAGAGGCAAATAACGAAGTTGAACGAAGAACTGGTAAAGTGAAGGCTCGGAGAACCTCTCGCCAACAAACGATTTTTATTATTTATTTCCTTTTATATTTCAGGATTTCTCATTTCGCAAAGTACAGATTCTCAATTCGCAAAGTACAGATTCTCATTTCGCAAAGTACAGATTTCTCAATTCGCAAAGTACAGATTTTCAATTCGCAAAGTACAGATTTCTCAATTCGCAAAGTGCAGATTTTTCAATTCGCCAAAGTACAGATTTCTCAATTCGCAAAGTACAGATTTCTCAATTCGCAAAGTGCAGATTCGCAAAGTACAAATTCGCAAAGTACAATAAGCCTGTCAATATTGGATAAAATGGACCGAACAGAGCCAGAGGTCACAGAAGAGCGAAATAGAAAGGCCGCAGCAAAATCCTGTCAATCGATAGATACATTTGTCCGTAAATTGTAAATTACATGTCACATAAAGTTTCTTGCAATTGTTTGTCATTAATCCATTTTGATTTAAAAAGTGCAAGAAATTTTTATGTTTATACGTTTGCTTTTTGCTGCCTGGTTTCATATCAAAACGCACGAAATGCGAAATACAGTCGAACCTCTCCACAACGGCCACCTTGGGGACAGAGGTAAGTGGCCGTTGTAGAGAGGTGGCCGTTATGGGGAGGTAGGGGTGTAATATGACACCATTTGTTTTTTTGGGGGGGACAACATTTTTATTTAAAATGCTTATTATAGCATATGAATACGTACACAATCAAAATGTATCAATAAAACAGAAACCAAAATGATGTTCAGAACAGGAATGTTAACAAAACAAAGCTAGTAAAGTACAGTGAGTACATCAGTTTGTACATCGTTTACTTTCTCTTTCGTGAAATTAAGTTGTCAAGGGTTGTTTGCTTGAGTGAGTGGCTGCGAGGTTCTATTTTAATGTGACTTACTGTGTCACCAGGCATTTTTTTTTTTTCAATTTCGCAATGCAATTTAAACACAGAGCCTTATCAGCTGTACTCGATTTACGACTGAAATAAAAATACAGTACTGTAAAAGCGTAAACAAAATGGAAAATAGAAAAAAATGGGGGCCTTGTACTTTCTAGTATTGTGTGATTCTTCCATCAGTGGCTAAACACGTGCCGCAATATAAGATACTGTATTGCCCGACGATGCGTGGTACAGATGAAGTTGCGTGACCTTTTATTACTGTACGCCAAAGTTTCAAGTTTCAAGTTTCAAGTTTATTTGCCCCATGATTGATAGTTACAGTAGTGTAAGTCATAGTTATGATAAGGGAGCAGGAGCTCTCAACAAACCCTACTGGGCTTACAAGGAGAGCCCCTGTTACATCATGTTTTTACCTACTTTACAATAACATGGCTATTAGTTAACTATTCATTACCTAAATCATATTTCAATACATATGTATATATATATTTTAATTTTTGCTAAATACATTTTTTTTCAAGAAGATTATTTACAGAGAAGATATTCTTTGATTTTTTTCTTAAAGATATATATTGACTTAGACATTTTTATATCTGGTGGAAGGTTATTCCAGGTTTGACTTCCTCTATATTTTATTGAATGTTTCTTATAATTTGTTCGTACGTAGTCTACATGAATCTTTGTCGAAGATCTGGTATTATGGCTGTGCAAATCCCTATTAAGGGAAAAAAACTTGTCAAAAGCCATTGGCAGCATTTTGTTGAAGTAACGAAACATGAATAAAGCAGTTTTCTCTCTATTTATTTCATCAATTGGAAGAATTGATAATTTTTGAAAAGAGGGAGGGTGTGATCTCTATAGTCGGAAAATGTTATTATTCTTATAATTTTCTTCTGCAGTTTTCTTATTGTTTCCAGTCTCGATTGATATGTATTTGCCCAGATGACATTTCCATAATGGAGATATGGATAAACTAATGCATAATAAAGCGTTCTTAATACTTTTAGTGACACATAATGCCGAGCTTTACAAAGAATTCCAGTTGTTTTTGAAATTTTGTGTTGAATATAATCAATGTGTTGTTTCCATGTTAACTTGGAGTCTATGTTTATACCCAAGAACTTTGTAGAATCCACTTGTTTTATCTCTTTGTCGTTGATTTTTATTTTAAGTGGCTCTTCAGTTTTCTTATTTTTTGTTTTAAAAAGTATAACTTGGGTCTTTTTTATGTTTAAAGTAAGTTTATTTGCTTCTAACCATTTTGATACCTTTTTTAGTTCGTCGTTTAATGTATGGTTGAGTACTTTGATATTAGTATCCGAGAAAAATACATTAGTATCATCTGCAAAAAGAATAAACGATAATATTTCCGAGCATTTGTGGATGTCATTCATGTAAATTAAAAAAAGATAGGGTTTTAATGGCCGTTGCCGTTGTGGAGAGGTGGCCGTTGTAGAGAGGTTAAAACAAGAGTGAATGTATGGACTGTCCGCCGGGACAAAAGAAAGTGGCCGTTGTGGAGATGTGGCCGTTGTGGAGAGGTGGCCGTTAGTAGAGGTTCGACTGTATCAAAAATTTCCCGGCGGTACCCCCCTACAAACTCGGGAGGCACTCGAAAGTTAGTACGCGCAAGGAAAAGGAGACATCTGCACGCAGGCTATCCCCTCCCCTTTCGCACTTATTACGGACAGTTTTGTTTGTCCCGACGAAAAGCTCATATATTTTATCTTACATTACAACGGTCACTTTTCCGCTCTCATACAAAGTTAACCTCGCTTATCTGTGCACTGTATATTGTCATGACATGTTTGACAACTGTCTTGCTCACTGTGCTGCGTGGCAGGCGTAACACAAAAGTTTCACTTCCTTGGTCTTTTACTGCAGTCATTAGACGTTGCTTAATACGGACAATTGTTCGTGTCCGTCTTATCCGGGTTCCACTGTACATACGAGGCGTTTCAATCACAGTCAAAACAAAGGGATTTGACTTCACGAAACTGAAAAAAAAACCTGCCAAAAAACCCCTGCAAACTGTCAAAGCTATTTGCCTTTATCTCTGTAATTGTGTAATAACCCGACCAATTACACGCCGCGAAATTATTGACATATTATAAATAGACGACGAATTATTACACAAGAATCCATCAAAGAACAGTTCTCATCTTGACTCTGCTCATATCCTAGCTAACTGAACTGGGTAATTACAGTACACTGCACGATTCACGTTTAACGTAACAAATTTATTAGGTCACTTTTAGCAACACTCTGCTCTCGTAAACTAGCTCGCCGACTTGTCAGTTGCGGACAACAAACTCTGTTCAGTTTATTTACCTTCATGTCATTTTGATCAGTACATCTAACAAGACTTAAAACCCAAGCTAATTTGAATACAATCACCCACTGTTTTCTTAAACAACGGAAACTGTGCTCAAATGAGATGATCTTATCTTTCGTCTACAAACCAAGCAGATATAAAGTTCGTCTTTAATTTTAGAAGATATTTTCATATTAAAATCATTCCTCGTTTCGAAAAAAATTTAACACACTTAACAATAGTAGATCTAAAATCCATTTTCTAATATCATTTTGTCACGATGTCCAACGTCAGACTCCCGAAAGCGCGGTGAATTAATTTTCTGCAATCCAGCACGCGGCTTTGATCTTTGTCACAACAGCATTCGCAGCATTCATGCTGACATAACAAAATTCTCAAATCACTCATCACTCATACTCTTCTGATTGTCGTCATACTGTAATATCTTTGTTTACACAGCAGCATTCGCGCTGACATAACAGAATCTAAAAATAATTATATAATTCACTGTGTAAAACTCGCGCCGTGATTGGTTTAGAACTGTTATCTATTAGAGTACAGACGCACGAATGACGTCACGAAGCGGGAAAACGCGCGGGCGCCCTGCCTGCTCCAACAAATCCTTCGCTCAAAACAGAGAAATATTTTCGTCAAACTGGAAATATTCCGTAGGAAATTCAATGTTGTTCTATTGATACGAATTTTAAATCGGCTGTTCAAGCTTGGCTAGAACTTGGAGGAAAATATGATGGTCCTTTAGCTCATAATTTGTGAACAGAATCCGATAAATTTAGCGGGATTAAGCTTATCGTTCGCCGTTTATAAGCGACTTGCAACGGGATTTGGACTGGAATAATTCAGATTGTTTTTTCCTCATATCAGGACGGAATAGAGGTTAGTCTCTAAATATTTGCTTTTCGAAACATTTGCTGAGTTGAGCTGTAGTTTATTTTAAGCCGTTTAGTTTTCACAAAGTTTTATTTGAGTGCATGAAAACACTGTGGCCTAAACTCGATGTTTGTTGACATAATTTTTATCGGCTTATTTAGCGTACATTCAAGTGAAAATCCGAAGCGAATATCTCCAAAATTATATAAAACAAATAGATTCCATGTTGCCGTGGGTCTGTTCAGTAATAGATCACAGAAGACGTCAAAATGTGGTAAGAACATCAGTGACCAACGAGCCGCTGCGGCGAACCACAACATATCAATCACGTAGAAACCGAAAACCTCTGTTGTTGCTGTGAAATTTTGCATTCAACTCCTCGACAATCTTTTAAAACCAGTACTTTCTAAAGTTTTTACTCTCCTGCCTTCGTGGTATGATACACAAACTGATTAACTAGATATTTCTTCTTCTCGGACTGAAATTTTAAACGACTTGCATGTTTCTTGCCGCTTTTCCCGACTGTCACTGTCACTTTTTAGCGCAAACTTGTACCCGATCGGACGTGCACTGTTCACTGCTTGTAAAGCAAATTGTGCTACTCAAACATCAGTATAGGTGCTGCTAGCAGGTAAAATTTTGGACCGGTACAAGTTGTACGGACCGAGGCAAGCGAATAATCATCGCTGTAACCTTGAGATTAATGTGTGTGAATTGACGAATCTGTCAGTTTTGACGCTTGACAAAATGTTGTCCTGCTCTGGGGCAGGATGACGGCGCCTTTGAAGTTTGGTAAGGCTTGACAAAATTTTGGTAGGAAAAAAATCGCCGTTCGCACTTGTGAAACGGAACTGATGACAGATATTTTTGCAAAACAAACAAAAATTCGCCTAGTGCGGCCGGGCCCTAATCAAACAAATGAATTGTACGAAGGACTCTAAAAGACCGGCGGTTACTCAACAAAAGCTTCAACAATGTGACTCAATCAAACGCGACCCTGTTCGTGCAGTTGTCAAAGAAATACACCTACGTAAATAAAAACATTTAAAAACAAACGTGTCTTTCATATTTATTTTGCAACGCAATTTCTCTCCATATAGCTCACTAAAGATGCCAATCTTCTTTTAAGCATTGCACTTGACACCACTGTCAATGAAGCGAAACAATCGAACAATGCCATATCATGTTCAGTTATTCAAAGAATTGTTACAAAAAAGTCTTACGAACAAAAAAGTCTTACGAAGGAATGTTAAGAATGCTTCGACGACGACAATAATGGGCACTTGCGCAAGCGCAGTACCCATAAAAATTAAAGGACGAAATTTAAACAAAACAAAGCAAAGTCAGCTAACAATTTATACATCGTCTCTATGACAAAATGCGAGGATAATATAGTTTATTTTGAAAATGTTTGGGAATACACTGTTAAATATATCCGCCACAAGAAGGAACCCCGTCAACAGTTCAGCGCATTTCCACTTTTGGAAATGTTTTGATTCGCCGACAAAAACAAACAATTATCCAATCAGAGCGCGAATTTGGAGTCACGTGGTGCGAAGTCTTTCATATGAAATTTCGTGATTGCGCGAATCTAATTGCGCGTATTGCGATGCAATAGTTCTCAGATTTGAATGAAACAATCCAACAATATATTTACGTTTATTACTGGCCGGGATTAGCTGCTTGCAGAACGAGAAACATGGCTTTGATATCTTTGATATCAAGTCGTGACGAGCGCTTGTCCTTCTCGCCGCGCGCTCTATGTTCAAAACAGATCGAGCCGTCTTGGTTTGGTTCAAGTGAAGACAATCTATTTACGCTTTCAATCCTTTCGTGTTTTACTGGCCCGGATTAACAGCTTGCACAAAGAGAAACATGGCTTCGATATCCTTAGTCAGCAATGAGTTGCGACTACTTGTAGTTCTTGTATTTTATATTCTGGCCGCGCGCTATGTTCAAAATAGTATTGGTTTATAAATATAAAAGCGAACAACTCACAACTGGCGTGCTGCAACAAATTATCGCAACAATACATGCATCGATCGAGTATTAAATTCTAACATGACCTTCTAACATTTGCAGAAAGAGAAACATGGCTATGATATATTTTAGCCTGGAATATAAAGCTGGGAGGAGCGCCTTCTCGTTGCGCTCTATGTTCAAAACATGATTTTGATTTGATTTGAAAACAGAAGAACAGATCGAGCCGTCTTGGTTCTGTTTACACTTACACGTATTACTGTCCGGGATTAACTGCTTGCAGAAATAGAAACATGGCTTCGATATCCTATATGTTTATAAATCGTTCTGACGTCCATGGAAGAAATACACGTAATTGTAACGATCTTCAGATCCCTAATTGCAGAACTGCTACTGCACAACAGTGTTTTTCATACAGAGGTACAAAGTTATGGAACGCTCTTCCAGCCGAGTTCAAAGACAAAAAGTCCGTCAAAGTTTTCAAAAACTCTCTCAAGAGATCATTACTGGAACGTTGGCAGAAAGATGAGATCAAATAGTTTCTTATATTAATTTAGCATTATTAGTTTCCTTTAGCCAGGAATGAGTTGCGACTAGCTCTTGTATTTCTCTTCTGGTCGCGCGCTATGTTCAAATAGAGGTTAATAATCGGCTGTTTATATATCACTGAATACCTTGAACGAACAACTGACGCGCTGCAACAAATTATACACGCATATCCCAATTCCCAAGCCTAGCCTGTGAACACTCGAAGGCTCTATTCTACGTGAACATCCTCCACATAATACAACATGCTCGTTAGAAACACACCTGAAGCAACTGAGTAGGTCAGAAGACAGAATTTAATATAGAATATTAAATGTATGTCACAACAGTTGGAGCCGTGTAGGCTGTACAATAACAAGGAAAACCAGCGCTCACTTGGCGGGTGTAGAAACGCCTGATCTCATTCAAAATATGAGAGATGTATTAAAGTGAGTCTTCATTGTCATGTTGCAGCCTCGTTGGCCCGTGTTCAGTATCACTGCGCGCAGAAGCTTTCAAAAGCAAAGGTCAGATCAGGTCAGCCTGCGAGTAGAGTCCTCTTCGATCTCAAATGTCACAAATCACCCGGACAAATCAGCTTAAAGCTTATCAGCACAAATACATTCAAAGGTGGCAGCCATTCATGGATTTCTTACTTTCATTTTCCTGATTTTGTGAAGCTCGAAATCGAGAAGTGTTTTCTTGCACTTGTGAAAAATCCAAACTGAGTGGATTTCTTCCTCGAATTAAAAGCCTTGCACTCTGCCTCAAACAAAGAAACCAAACATCTTGTTATGTCACTATAGTACATATCCGTCCAGCACATAATCTGCAGCGATCGTAAATATAACTACGATGTGTATCCATCACATCACCGACCTGAAACGAAGGAAAAGACGCCCACGATTAGTTACAACCCGGTTACAAGCAGTATTATTTTGCCGCAGAGGATTGCTCCCCGTAAAAATGGATGGTTACGTTAATAAGGTTGAATCTATACTTTCCGTATCTAGCTACTACGATTATCAGTTGAGTAAGGCGCGCGGGAAGTTTGGTGACAATGTTTTCACGTTAACCCTATTGGGCTTTTTTTTTCGTTCCTGAGCCTGGGGGGGGGGGGGGGGGGGGGGGGCAGACAGTGCCCCCCCCCCCCCCCCCTATGTATCTCGAAAAGTATTGACGCTATGGAAATGAAACTTACATAGACTGTTCACAGTCCCTCTATTTTTTGCGCTGAAATCGTCGCGCTGTAACTATCGATCGTGGAGCCGCCATCTTGGATTATTTGGCGAGCCAAATCTGGGGAGAGGACCCGCCCCCCGTACCCAGGGGAGTTTTGTCCTCTCCCCAGATTTCGCTCGCCAAATAATCCAAGATGGCGGCTCCACGATCGATAGTGACAGCACGACGATTTCAGCGCAAAAAATAGAGGGACTGTGAACAGTCTAAAACTTACATGGTGTGTAAAGCATCCGAAAATCTTTATTTTAGTGGCAGTCACGTGTCAATTATGACGTCATACACGCCACAATGACGTCATACGTTAAAAAAATCCGCCATCTTGGATCCTAAATCTTGGATTTCTAAATTGTTCAGAAATGTCAGAAAATCTCCAAATTTGCTTTGAAAAAATCAAGAAAAATATAAAGATGCTAAAACGGGAAAGATTTTGGAAGGATTTCATCATAAAAAGCAAAAATTTTATGAAAACTGAAAATTAAGCTAAAAAATCAACAAATTTGGGTAAAACGATATGTATCTCGAAAAGTATTTGTGCTATAAAAATGAAACTTATGTGGTGAATAAAGCATTCAAACATGTTTATTTTAGTGGCAATTACGAATCAATTATGATATAATATCACGCCGAAATAACGTCATACCTTAAACCTGTCCGCCATCTTGGATCCGCCATCTTGGATTTTTCAATTGTTCAGAAATGTCAGAAAATCACCAAATTTGATTTGAATAAATCGAAAACAATATAAGGATGCAAAAATTGCAAAGATTTTGGAAACAAACTCTTCGTAAAAAGCGAAAATCTCATGAAACGGACATTTAAATTGAAAATACCAAATTTGGCTAAAACGGCCTGTCAAAACTTGGTTGCCATGGAAACATCAAGTCACGTGATCAAAAAATTGGCACACCAAATGTTCCCAGATAATTTTTAGGAAAAGTCATAAAGTTTGGCTATGATTGCTTGAATGCTCTTTAAGTACGATAAATTTGAAGTCAGCGCGGGCACTTTCTGCCCCTCCCCCCCCCCCCCCCCCCACCCCCCCCCGAGGCAGAATAGGGTTAAGATAGATAGATAGATAGATAGATAGTTTATTAGTGATACTATTGCAGCTTGATGGCTGAATTGTGTAAAAACTAAAAACTAAAATTAGGAAATATATTGATCGATCGTAAAACTAGAAAGGCTCCTTAATTAACTACAATTTACTATATAAAAACTGTTCTTAAGTCTGTTCGTCTTGCATATCGGAATATTAAAATTGCGCTTACTTCTAAGGTTGACATCACTCTAATCTCGTTCAGGTAATAAGGCGTGCAGTTTATGGTTCTTATCAGCGGATATTTCATTGAAAAGTTTGACCGTTAGGGAATCTCTGCGGTCACAGAGAGGAGCTAGGTTACTAGCTGCTAAGGCTTCAGAATAGCTAATAAAAGGGAAGATTATTCTAAGTGCCCGCTTCTGCAGTTTCTCTAAATCGTCCGATAGGTAACTGGGGAGCCCATTGTGGAACACGGGGCAGGCGTATTCTGTTATGGGGCGGATGCATGTGATGTAAAATGTCAACAGTTCCTTTGTTGCTACGTGTGCCCTCTTCAACTGCCTTAGGAAGTAGAGCCTTGATGAAACTTTCCGTATAATTTCCGAAACATGTACATTCCATTTAAGATTGTGAGAAATGTTCAGACCTAGCAGTTTGACGTTAGGAACAACCCTCTATAGGTTTCCCGTTCACGGAAACTGGGGTAAAGCTGGGGTCACACTTGGCGAAAGATATTCGTAGCTCTTTACATTTCGCTTCGTTTAATTGGAACTTGTGCTGGAGCGACTTCGTGATGAGTTCCGTAACAGCGTCCTGGATGTTGCTTTTTTCTTTCTTGTGAACAGGCTCAGCTATTGTAGTATCATCTACATATTTCCATAAGTCGGTGTTTGTGACTCCTATGTCATCGATCATAAGCACTAAGAGCCATGGCCCTAATTTAGTTCCTTGTGGGACGCCGGCTGGGATCTCTATCCATTCGGATAGGCAGTCACGATCTAGTTTGACTCTCTACCTTCGGCATTTTAAAAAGTCAATGATCCAGCGCGCGATTCCTTGTGGAAGTTCTAATTTCACTAGTTTCTGAGCCAAGATAGTGTGGTCAATTAAATCAAAGGCTTTCCTATAATCGAAAAGAACGACTCTAACAGTCGACCCGTTCCCGTCTGTGTGTTTGATCCACTCGTGCATCATGCTGATCAGCGCATGCGTCGTAGATGACTTGGGGACACACCCAAATTGGTTGGCACCGATTTTCTTCAACATTGCCGGCTTAACGTACTCCTCGACCACAAACTCCTCTGTGACCTTGGATAATATTGGCGTGAGTGAGATAGGGCGTAGGTGTTTGTTCACATCTTTTACTGGCTTTTGTTTTGGAATGGGAACTATATCTGCCTGTTTCCAAGAAGGTGGTAGACAACCCTCGCGGTACGAGCAGTTTAGGATATCCATGACAGGAACCGTTAGTAGGTCTGTAGGTCTTAAAACTACGTTGTTGCCATGAGCAACTGGCTATGTTTCTAATGGTAACCCAGACTTTCTGTCTGTTACTGACGCCGATGGTAACAAAGCGTCATCGACACGCAGGTTACCATGGGAAACTAAGTCAGTTGCTCATGGTAACAACGTAGTTTTAACCTGTAAACCTTGAGTGTTTACCATTTACATGGAAAAACCGGTTGGTTCACGGTTTGTGCAAATGGTAAGCAAAACTCCCGAATGGGAAATTCCGTTCGAGATTGGCGTGTACCATTTGCGCAATTCATTCCAACTGACAGAGAGAGAGTCTGGTAACTAGATTCAAGATGGTGGCAGAGGTAAATCAATCTTCAATCAATCTTTATTTCACTTTCACCATAAATTACAAGTAACAATAAACAAAATCATATTAGGTGTAAAATGACTGGAGTCCAAAGGAAGTATAGCTTGTGGTCGCTTGTGGTATGGACCCCACAAATAATACAAAACTTATAAAATGGTGGTCGAGTGATGGGAAATTACTTTTCGATTATGAGTACGACAGAGAGATCCACAACAACTGCAGCTTTCATGAAGAGAGATCTTAATAGGATTGTCGGTTTTCATGAGGTTGTGGTGCCGTATTTAGTTGATGAGTTCAGATTCCACTTTCGAATGACCAAAAATATAATTATACTGTCGAAGTACTTACGCAAGAGTTGGCAGCTTAAGGTGCAATTCCTACAGGAAATCGATTTGGGGGAAACCGATTCCACTACAGAAGCAGATTTTGGCTTTTCTTTGAATTACATGTCGAACATGGAAGTACATATAATGCAGTATAAATGCAGCCACGCCAGAAGCCATGTTGTTGACATTGAGAAACGCGAGCTGAGTGGCCACGCTTACGGATCAAAACTGGCGCAGGGCCTGGAACTGGTAGCTAAGAGCAAATGGTACACAAATTTCCATTCGGAAATTCTGGTTGGGAATTTTGGACTACCTCTGAAGACGTTCCATTTATTTCGGAAATTTTCCGGTCGGGCAAACCAAAATAACCTTACCATTTACATTCCAACCGAAATTTCCGGATTTTTTTGGTAAATGGTAAACACTCCTTGTCTCCAAACTTCCATCGCGCATTACGTAGAAGCCTGCTTGCTTAGTTCGCTGCTCTCTTTCTTTATTTTCGAACGCGGGCTTCAATAAACAAGTTGCCGGCTCCTAATAGGAGTGTTCACTGTTTATCAACATTACGTCACATTTGTTTTGTTATTCAAATTTGCCAACCTTTAAACAAAATAACTCTATGTTTCAACAGCCAATAGTTCTCTGGTTGGCACATTAATAACAATAGGTGACGTAACGAGAAACATCGCTATAATCCTCTTGGATTATTAAGACTATTTTACATATTAAACAAATAGTTTTATATCTGGAAAATTTGAATAACAAAACACATTTTACGTAATGTTTGTAAACAGTGAACACTCCTATTGTAATACAAAAATATGTTGTAGCAATTTATAATATCGAATGTCATGTCAAACTTTGGGTCTTCGAAACTCAGAAGTGTCACGTTGTGTCATTCTATAAATTCAGTGTAAGCAGTACGATAATAAGCAAAACTGTTTACAATAAAAAAAAAATCGAAACCGTTCAATGAATGAAGTCAAGGAATTGACATGTCATAGATAATAAATAAGGAATCAGTCGAAGTCTCAGGTCGGTGCGGTATTCCGTACTCGAGTTATTTGTTAAAATGTTCCACACAAATTTATAGAGCCAAGAGAGGATGATCTAAGAGCACATCCCCGTGCAACCTCGTTCCCAGGGTCTCTCATCTTCCCGCCCCCTGGAGCGAGAGAAGAGACGGCTCTCTTCTCTCGCTCCAGGGGGCGGGAAGACGAGAGACCCTGGGAACGAGGTCGATCCCAATGCCCCAAGATAGTTGCGCCATGCTGTGAAAGTTATTTTAGTTCTCGTCTCCATGCATGGTCGCGCGGCCAACGATCAGAGGATCAGATGTCATTGCGAATATTTTTCTCGCCGTCGCGTTGTCGTCCATCTACTGAAATCGTAAATCGAAATTTAAAGATGTGATCGCGTTTCTCAGTGTGTTTACATCAGAACAGCAAAGCCGCCAAATCTTAAATTTCATTACGTCATTACAATTGACCAATCAGGTATCTTCCTTAAAATAGCCGCGCAGTATGACCACGCGCTAAAATCAGATTGAAAAAAATTATCATTGGAAGAGGCCCATGCATGTATGGGGGATGTGTTCTCTTAGATCATCCTCTCTTGATAGAGCTCAGTATGGAGAGGCCATGTTGGTGACCCTCTGAGGGACACCAACATGGCGGCCGGAAATAGGAAAAAACATCTGGAGTTCACTTTTGCCAGAAAGGAGGTTTGTTTTCTCTTGTGAACTTCCGAATATTTAGATAAATATTTCTCCTTAAACTTAAATTGTTTAGAATGCTGAAAATCACCCGAAGAGTGACTTTTTAGTTTCGGAACAGCTCTGTCACGGCCGTCCTCCTGATGTCACGTACGATGAAAACTCGGAAATTTGAACTGTTCTATTTTCAAAAGGAAGCATGGTATCGAGCTCCGAAATTGTGAAAAGATATATATTTAGATAATCTTTCGTTGAATGAAGGTAAAAATTCTGTAGGCCTCGCGGTTTTGAATTTTAGAATTTGATGACGTCACGTGAAAACCAAGAATACTCGATCGTCACTACAATTTCTTAGGGCGCCATTTTTGTGGTCGCGAAAATATAAACGAGTCCAAAACGACAATTTATATTCACATAAGACCATAAGTTTCCAACAGAAAATCGTTTATGATTACCACTCTTTGACTACAACTAATCCGATCGCTGCTGTTTTACCTACATTTAAATTCTGGCTTACCTTCAAATTCAGGTTCCTCCATATTTTTGACCAAAACATGGGAAGAGCGGACTAGCTAGCTGACTAGACCCAGGCCCACTTCGCATCACGGAGCGGCCGAAGCAATGTAAGCGCGATTCGACGCCCTGTCTCGTCCCGCTGAATACTAACTTACATAACTTGACGAGTCGCAAATAATACTCTTGGGAAATACATATATGACGTCAAATATATAGTGACCCATCACCCCGGGCCTATCACACTACAACCTCGTTCTCAGGGTCTACTCCGCTTTCAAGATGGCGGCTGGGCGCGGAGAAGACCCTGGGGTACACTGATATAACGCCCACGCTGATTGGTCTGTAGATTTATGATTCTTACATTAGTCGTGATTGGCGGAAATAGTCTTCCTTGCAAAATGGACGACTTGCGGAGTTTTTCTCGAATTGAAACGCAAATTATTGCCAGTTAAATATTTCCCGTCTTGTTTAAATTATGCACGGCAATTTAAGGAAGAGGTGGAGTTGTTTCAGTTTTTGTCCTTTTTGTTTTGCTGTGTTGCAATGTTTTTGTATGACATTTATTGTTCCTTATGCCCCTCAAACGTGTATTGTGTTGGGGAGGTGTGAATGAATTTATTCAGAGTGATATGGGTTATTTTAATTATTTTTTTGTTCTAGGAGGTATTTTAATTTTTTAGATTGACATGTATAAATAAAGTTGCTTTACCTTTATCTTATTATCCTTGTTATGGAGTATTTTTTTAGCTTCAGTTTTTGCTGGGGAGAGGGCTTATTCATAGAGGGTCCTGAAGACGGAAAATGGGAACTGGGATTTGCCTTTTTTTCACTGGCAAAATGGGATTTGGGGCACCAATTTTGCTGTTGGGAATTATGGGATAATTTGAGCAAACATTAGGCTGGGAGACTAGGATTTGGACAAAATATGGGCTGGCCATGGGAAAATGGGCCAGGGCCCTCTTCATATATTTTGGGTGTTATTCTACCTTACTCGTGTGGGTCAGAAAAGCGTGAACACTTTGATTGGGTGGCCCCCCAAATCCGCCAAAAAATCAAGCACTTTGGGCAGGTGTAAAAATTGTTACTGTTTTTAGCTAAAATAAAATGACAAAATATTGGCTAACAGCCACCAGCCACCCCCCCCCCCCCCCTCCCCTCTCAAAAATTCTAGATACACCCCTGCAGAGAGACAATAAATAAGTAGCCGCACTCAATAGAGTTATTGTTCTCCAGTGTACAACTAAAACAGAAACAAGTAGTCAGAAAATAGGGTATGGATTTTAAAGACCAGGACCCGGTTGGTAAAAAGATGGATAACGCTATCCACCAGGGCCCAGTTGTTCAAAGGATGGATAACGCTATCCACCAGATAAATCACTATCCGACGGATAGCGTAGTTTGTTTTGTTAATACTTATCCACTAGATAGCGATTTATCCGGTGGATAGTGTTATCCATCCTTTGAACAACCGAGGCAAGATAAATCACTATCCAGTGGATAGCGTAGTTTGTTTTGTTAACACTTATCCACTGGATAATGATTTATATGGTGGATAGCATTATCCACCTTTTGAAAAACCTGGCCCATGTCTGTAATAGTGTACAGAAAGTTATACATTTTGGTTTCAGTACTGGATGGCACAATCCCTCCAAAAATTCAAAGTACCCCCCAGGTCATAAAATATAATAAATAATTATTGGTTTCCAAATAAAAGCTAAATATAAAAGGC
This sequence comes from Desmophyllum pertusum, assembly GCA_029204205.1. Lineage (NCBI taxonomy): Eukaryota > Metazoa > Cnidaria > Anthozoa > Scleractinia > Caryophylliidae > Desmophyllum > Desmophyllum pertusum. The sequence goes on along the minus strand of MU827783.1, from coordinate 1,716,220 downwards.
TATAAAACATCGTCATCCACAGAAACCACGCAGGGAAGCCTCCCACTTTTTTGTACAGTTGAAATTACATTTTGATATTTTACTAAATTAATTTAAATCTGTTTAAATGTTTGTGTTTCCATGCTGAAGTGTTTAGGAGGAAGCAATCTTTATTTAGATATTAAACACACTCAACATGAACCTTAAAAATAACACCTCTAAATAAAAACAATCACAAAAAGATTCGACCATGATCATGCTGCATTTAATATTTTTTTATTAATCAGATTGGGCATGACTTTCGTGCTATAAAAAACAAAAATTACAAGGTCGCGATCCGAGCACGAAATAAAACAAATTAATCGACAAAAAAATAATATATCCACCCAAAAATTATCCGCTTTACTTTCGACAACTTCCCTAACTTGACTTTCTTAATCGTGCGTTGTTTATACAGCCAAACTGGTGCTAAAATTATAACAGTCATAAAATGTGTAATAAACCTCACCTTAAATAAAATAAACCGCTCACAAATCATGCGTAAAGACGGCAGAAATCTATTCGAAAATTCAACGGACCACAAAAACGTTATTCCGCGGCTTAATTTGGTGTAAAACATGTTAAAAACGAAGCTCGCTGGCAGCACTTCTTGCCTTCCAGTAGCCATTTTGAATCCCGGAACCGCTGGTCAGGTGTAGCGAAGACGACCATATTGAATCCTGGAACCGCTGGTCAAGTGTAGCGAAGACGACAAAATACTCCACGATTCGTGGAGTATTTCACAGCGTACCCCAGGGTCTTCTCCGCGCCCAGCCGCCATCTTGAAAGCGGAGTAGACCCTGGGAACGAGGTTGATCACACTAGTCAAAGACCAGTGGAGGAGAAGGAATGGAGGGGTGAGAGAAGTGAAATCGATAAGAAAATTAACCGAGAAGGGGCCGGTGGAGGAAACAACAAGCGGAATTCCGTAGCCAAACAGTCCGCCACGAGAACTAATGGAGACAAGCGTGCAAGGCTTTCAACACGCTATCTGGGGGCAGGGGTGGGGTATGGAAGGGAAGGAGTCCGCCGTCCCAAGAGAACTTGCTACGCAGGATACCCGGCGACGTCCGTAAAACGTGCTCTTCTGTTTCTACAATAACGTTCGTTCCCAGGGTCCCAATAACTTTTGTAATTTCAAGCGGGGCTGAAATGGACTGGATACTAGAAGATGGTTACCCAACAGGTCGCCCAAGCTAAAGATAAGAGAACAGTGTCACGGTATAAAGCGGTATTGTGTTACAACGGCTCGATTTATAAGGGTTTGTATGGGAACGCAACGGTTATGTTTTAGAAGATATAAAATCGAATGTTTTGTGAATAAAAACGACTTACCCTGTTGCTGTGTTGTATTCTTTGCTGTTTGCCAGCTTCTCAGGCCGGTTTGAGGCGATTTAGGCGAGTTTTAGTTTTCGAGGTTTTCCGTTAATATAAATAGGGAAGGTCGGAAAGAAAATTTCAAATCCAATCACTCGAAGATCGATAAATTCCGTTAAAATGCTCAAATCGCCTCAAAACTTCCACCAGTGTAATCTCCGATAGCGAATGTTCCCTCTGGTTGTATTTTCGGCTTCCAAATGCCGTTTTAACTGCAGATAAACTTTCGTCAGTTCGACACTCGCGTTTCCTGATAGCCGTTGGACGTTTGAACCACACACAAAATGGCGTCATGTCGACAAAATCACCCTATGCCGGGGAGGGGCATGGCTGTATTGTCATTCATGCAAAATGACACTGGGTGGCCCGGAGAGGTCGATTGTCACTTGAAATCGGAAACCAGCACGTGAAAATTTCGCGCCTAAACGTCGACCGCCAACCGTCGCATTCCAGCGAGGAATCGATCGATCCGTCCGTCTGAAAGCAGATATTTTATCGGACTAAATCAATGTTTTTGAAAATAGCAAGCAGAGAAGAAAAATATCTAAATCTTGGAGATACTCAACAGCGTAGAAATTGCTTTTTAATCCGTTCGCCCTGAAGAACAAGGCATTTACTTTTAGATTCAAATTACAATTTGAAAGTCAGTGTGACAATCGACCTCTCCGGGCCCCGCAGTGTCATGTTGCATACGTCCATGCCCCTCCCCAGCGTAGGGTGATTTTGTCGACATGACGCCATTTTGTGTGTGGTTCAAACGTCCAACGGCTATCAGGAAACGCGAGTGTCGAACTGACGAGAGTTTATCTGCAGTTAGAACGGCATTTGGAAGCCGAAAATACAACCAGAGGAACATTCGCTATCGGAGATTACACTGGTGGAAGTTTTGAGGCGATTTGAGCATTTTAACGGAATTTATCGATCTTCGAGTGATTGGATTTGAAATTTTCTTTCCGACCTTCCCTATTTATATTAACGGAAAACCTCGAAAACTAAAACTCGCCTAAATCGCCTCAAACCGGCCTGAGAAGCTGGCAAACAGCAAAGAATACAACACAGCAACAGGGTAAGTCGTTTTTATTCACAAAACATTCGATTTTATATCTTCTAAAACATAACCGTTGCGTTCCCATACAAACCCTTATAAATCGAGCCGTTGTAACACAATACCGCTTATATCGTGACACTGTTCTCTTATCTTTAGCTTGGGCGACCTGTGGTTACCCATAGTCTTTCATTGGTCTATTTTCAAGTAGGTACTTTATGTATGGGAACATATATTGTACCGTAACTATCACCGCTGACCAAGTTGAGAATTTAAACGTTTCCAAACGTGACAAGAACGAGCGCGTGGTGTTTGGTTTACAGCAATATTTTTCCCTAAAAACTTCCACTATGGCGGTAAGTAAAATGTTTTTATTCACCTCGTTAAAGTAAGCAGCTATCTAACTATTGAAGAGTTCACGTAATCTAAAAGCTAGTCTTCATATTTCCAACATTCTATGGACTCTTTCGAATGATTCGTTTGCTTGTTATTAGTGTCTTTTCGTGTACAGTGTACGTTGCACTGGAAGCGTTGAATAAAAAGAGGTTATTCCGCTGAATAAATTGCATGTTCTTGTCAAGATTTCCATGCAACAATGATAATAATAATTATTTTATGATCTGTTGTAGTTATCTGTTTATTGGATTGTAGCATCATAAGAGAATAATACAGGAGTGCACATAAATATGAAATTTCTCTTTGAGTGAACTTGATATCTAATGAGTGAGCACAATGAATGGTCGTGACTAGAATGTATACCCCAAAATAAGATCAGACGTTACCCCAACCCACAAAAGAAAGCTAATCATTCTCAGAGTTATAGTAGACTAACCGGGGTGCTATTCTCGGGGCTAATCAGTGCTGTAGTAGGCTAATCTTATTTTGGGGTATCCATTTAAGGCATAGCCCACAATGAATGCATGCCATTAGATATTGATTTGAACATGGGATTGGGAAGAGGAATTTAATATCTCCCAGTAACCATGTGTACAAAAAATGTACCTGTAGTAATGACAATTGCCGAAGGTTGGCAATGAAGAGCCGAAGAAGTCATGACTTAATCAAATGTGACATCCTTGATAAATGTACATGTACACATGTCCATGCATCTTCCCATTTGAAATATACCAGTACAGTGTAAATAAGGTACATGTACATGTATGATTTTTCCCAGTGGGAGAAATCATTGTATAATTTACCCAACCTTATAATTTTAGACTAATAACATGATCCATCACATGTTTCTCCTCAGACGATGCCTTTAAACCCAAGCCCTTTCTCAATGGGCTGACTGGTAAACCTGTTATAGTGAAACTCAAGTGGGGGATGGAATACAAAGGATATCTTGTGTCTGTTGATGGCTACATGAATCTTCAGGTCAGTTTATTAAATGGATGGCGATTGAGTAAAATACATGTATAGGCTGTGTCCATGTAAAAACTGATCAGTCGATCTACCCACAAACAATTTTTATAAAACATATATATATATACATCCAAACTACGTCCCGAAGGTGTCCGCTGTAACTTGACTGTAGTTGGCATATGTACATTGTATATTATAAAATTATCAAGAAAAAATAACAAGTGCACAGTCATAAACTTTCTATCTGTTTACAAGTATGTACACTGTACATGTAGCTGTATTTCGGTAAAGGATGGAACATACATGTACACATGCAATGATTCGTGCTTGGCACCACTGCATTGTTTTGCTTTTGAATTCTTATTGGCTCATTGCATAATGTGCATTGGAGATGAGGTGGCATTATGCATGGTTAAGCACGTTGGATTCTGGACCGAGCAGTCCGGGTTTGTGGAGTAACTACACGTACACATAAATTGTGTTGTTTTCTTGGGCAAGACACTTTAATCACTCTCATACATGTACATTGTTGTGCCCCTTTCTCCACTCAGGAGTATACAATGTACACGTACATGTAAATGGGTACTCGGGTGAATTTTCACTCAGGGCAAACTAGCATCCCATCCAGGGGAGTAGTGAATTAAGATAGCAGGCCCGTAGGGAGGGGGGGGTGCGATGGGTGCGGACGATGGGTGCGTCCGCACCCCCCCCCCCCCCCCCCACGGGCTGTGGAGGTCCACCTCAGTAGTGGACCGACGGTTCAAAAGAAAGTGAAATAGTAGTGCTTGTGCCCTAATTTGATAACTGGACAGGTGTAGTTTGAAAATGAAGTCTGAATCAAAACAATGGCAGCTTTGAACGTGTTTACATATCGTCTTCATGGACAAAGACAACATCAAGCGAGTCATTTTCTTCATCTAAATATTCACTCTTTTGGCCTAAAAAGTTTCTTTAATCGAAGTTCTGCAATATGTATTTTTAGTATTCTAGCATCGATATTTTCTTTAACTGAACAGTTCCAGAAATATTGATGTTTTTACGTTCGCTTTTGGCTGCCTGATTTCATATCAAACTGCCTTCAAAACGCACGAAATGCAGTCTCAGACAACCTAATCTTTCAAAATTTCCCAGACCCCCCTAGTAGCTCGCGCCTTTGGCGCTCGTACGATCCCAACTTTTCATCTCTAACGCACCCCCCCATTCAAAATCCTGTCTACGGGCCTGGATAGTGTACTACATGTTATAAACTAATTGCGATTTTGAGACGGCAATACCACATTATATTGGCGGCTAGTTGGGAGAAAATATATTCCGTATTGGGCGGAGTCGCGAAGCGACGGAGCCCAATACGGAATATATTTTCTCCCAACGCCGCCAATATAATGTGGTATTGCCGTCTCAAAATCGCAATTAGTTTTGTATCGCGATTCAAACATTTTTGGATAGATTAAAAGGAAAATGCAGATCAGTTGTTGTTGATTGAAATATAAATTCCCACTATAAGCAACCTGTTGTATATGAATACTTGAACGCGAAAGCATTTTTGGTCTCGAAGAAAGTCCGACTGTTTTCGCCGGTAAATTGCTTATGGAAACAAAAGCGATTCAGAATTACGTCCCATGAAGATTTCTAAAGTACCAAACGACAATGAAACGGAAAAATAATCCAATTTTGAACCGAAAAATTATCGTGTATAAATAAATGCTTTTATTATTATTATTATTATTATTATTACAAGTGGAACCGGATAAGAGCAATATATGGTAAAATTATTACATAACGGATTTGGATCTTTATCGAAGTGAAGAGGATTCATTGATCTACATGTATACCGGTATATTATATACAGTGAAACCTGCATTGAGGAGACACCCTCAGGACAAGGAGGAGTGTTCCCTTAACTCATTGCCGACGGCTTACCAGGATTTCGTAACTCCAGTTACGATGACGAAAAAATTTGCCAAAAATTTGTCCCTTGACCGCTTTGCGTGATTTTTTGAGACTGGCGTGACTAGGCTCTAGCCCAGTCCCCTAGCAAGTTTGAACAGGTACATTCTATTGTAAGTTACACAACGTATTTTCCCCGTAGAGTGATTTTTCAATTTAAAATGGCGTCTCGTGCGAACGGAACTGGTGATCTTTGGGAAATTTTAGCAAGAGTTTTGTACGAGGAAAGTGATCCAGAAGGGATGCCAAGCAGTGAGGAAATTGAATTGCATCTGGAGCTCGAAAATCGAGCGAAGAACCAAGATAAGTGTTACGAAATATTGCATCGATCGATCGAATGAACACAAATGCAACTGAAATGATATTTTGATTCGCTTTTTACATTTGAAAACCTTGTTTGATACTTTGAATACATGTTAGGATTCATATTTCAGTATAGGGAGAGGAGAAAACGTTCTTATGGAACGACAGATAAATTTCGAGTGGATTGTTGACACAATGTTTGGGGTCAAATTCCTGCATAAATTAAAATTTGACACCAAACTAAAACATACCATTTATTCTATACTTACCATTTTCAGCCAAATTTGCAGGATATGTTGCCAATATAACAAGGAACATTTTTGCTCTTAACTTTTCCTTATAACAAGTCATCATTTTGAAATAAGTTGCTTTTTTGTCTAAATTTTGCGGCTATTAATATTAATTTATGCTAGTTAATAATTAACTAATTAACATATTATGGGTTTCGTTGGGAAATAAATTTTTTTCCTGAAAGTTTATTTATTACCCTTTCAAAAGAGATATAGCTTTCCACACAATTGTAAATGACTGTTGAGAAAATAAATAAACAAACAATAGTATCAAATTTCACATTTTTGAGGCAGGTGGCAAAGAGTTAATAGAGGTGTCCCTTTAATAGAGGTAATAGATTACAAAGATTAATTAGCATTAATTTTGCTGGGACAAAAGTTTGTGTTCCCTTAAAGGAGGTGTCCTTAAGTAGAGGTTCTGTCCACTGATGTCATACCTGTTACCTCTATAATAAGGACACCACTCTTACTAATACATGCACTTAATTGGTCTGTCCCTTTTGTGTCTGTATACGAGAGGGCAGATAATACATGTACATACACTTTGATCTGTCCCTTCAGTGTCTGTATTAGAGAGGGCAGATAAATCAGACCATGATAATTATATATCTTGTGACTTAATTTGTTCTCAAATTAATTTTTATTACCCACACTGCCGCAGTTTATTCCAGTTTACATAGCATGTAGCCGCCTAGGAGAATTGCTACTCCCTATAGATGGGATGCTAGTACAACACCAGGTTACCCCCAGTATTTTGCTAGGTTGTCCTAACAGTTTGCCGGTACCTATTTATACTCCTGGCCATCCTGGGTGGATACTCGAGGCATTGTGAGAGTAAAGTGTCTTTCCCAAGAACACAACACCTTACCCTGGCCACTGGATATAAAGGATAGGTTATCACAAAATAAAACCACAACTTTTAAATGACTTGAATGGTCATGCAGAATCAAATTAAGTGATGAACTACATCTGGATGGAACTAACTAACATAAAGGATAAGACTGGTGTAAATCAGATTTCCTATTTTTTCTTTTTTTTTGGAAGTGAATTCAGTTTCCAAATTTGGGTACCAAGTGAATATGATTACAGTCAACCCTTTCACCACTCGTGGCCTAAAGTTAGACTGATTAGGATCAATGAGATCTTAACATATTTTTAGTAGACAAACCAAGGAAGCCGTCACATTTCCACACAGTTCTCTAAATATTTATTTAGCTTTTTCTTTTTCCTGGGAATACATGCACATGTATTGTAGCTCTGAAATACAGGGTTAATTTCTAACCCAAAAGCATTACATATTTTTATTATAATGAATTGCATGATTTTCCTGGCATATGATGTTGTCTTGTATCACACTGTAATCAGGGTGATGAAATAAAAACCTGAAGAGGAAACAAAGCACATGATTGTATCAATACAATAAAACCATCATTGCTGATGCATCAGCACAATTTAAAAACTACTGATAACATTAAAAAGAAACATATGAAAACAACTATGGTAAATTAAGATTTGGGCTTCAGTGAAAAGCCCTACATTGCATTTAGCTTGGTTTGTTTGTTGTCCCATTTAAGACCATGTGACGTCACCCTACAGAATTGTTTATAGACCTTATTCATAAATGGCGGCCGATTAATTATTCTTTTATATTCATGCTAATCAGGCCCCCTAGCCTTGTTAGTATGTGCAAAATTCAAAATAAATTTTACTCTAAAATGAGGCTAAGCAGGCTGATTAGCAATTGTAAAATAATAATTAATCTACCGCCATTTATGAATAAGGTCTATATGAACGCATAATTTTTAGATCTAGACAAAGAAACAATTCTCTAGAGAACATCACATGGTCTGAAATGGGCAATTTAAATTTGAAGCTAAATACTGTAATGATTCGATTTAGTGCCAAGGGCGCTTATTTACTTTTGGTACCTCAAGGGAGGGCGCTTGTTCAAGACAGGGCGCTTATTCGGGACAGGGCGCTTATTTACTTTTGGTACCTCAAGGGAGGGCGCTTGTTCGAGACAGGGCGCTTATTCGGGACAGGGCGCTTATTTCTTTTTTGAGAAACAACCGAATGTTCAAAACAATCGCCACAAAATTTGAAGAAGAGATCATTCATTTGAAGGAATAATTATTGTGCACTCACATGGACATAATAGTTGAGAAACTCAGATGAAGACCACTGTTTTTGTAATGCGGCATTACGTATGTGAGCAGTTAAAGGAATATGAACCTCGGTTGATCTCAGTGTACTCTGACAGCGCTGTAATATTATAATATTAGAATAGGGGTGCTTATTAGAATAGGGGCGCTTATTAACAAAAACACATTTGAAGGGGGGCGCTTATTCGAAAGGGGGCGCTTATTGGAAGGAGAGCGCTAATTCGAATCATTACGGTAGGTCTATTTATTTCATAATACTACCGTATCTGCTCTATTTTCCCCCTTCCCTCTCTCTGTAGGAGACGCGGTGGCCTAATAAATTTGCTCGCTTGACGCTTGTTCAGTTGTTGTAGCACCCAGGAAGCAATAATTGATGTATTTACATTTTAAAGTGTACACAAATTATTCAATTGAGCCATTTTCATTAATGTAATGATCTGTAATGACTCCAGGGATCAGAGATAAAATTATTCCCTGACCGTGGAAAATAATCATTGCTGAATGTACATGTACATGTAAACATGTACATGCGAACATGACATTTGATCTTGTAGTCTCACCAGGACTTTCGCTTTCACAGAAAACAAAACTCATTTTTCTTTTGAGACGAGAAACACGAGACAAGAAACACACATAGGTGTGTTTTAATCGCCTAGGCGATAAGGTGTGAAGAAACTGTCAACTTACTTTTGACCAGACTGGTGGTACTGTACAATACTGAATAGGTAAACTTATGTGGGGACAATGTTTTCAAACTTACCAAACTTAGCTGAGGTCCAATCATTCTTTCCACATCCACTGCTTGGCTTTTATAACCGGAATGAAATAAGAGCTCTTAAAAAGTGACCACTGGTACCCTATCATACAAAAAAGGCAATGATTAATATAAAGCAAGGAAAGGTCTACATACCTACATATTTTAGCTAACACATGCAGTTTCCATACAAAAATGTAGCATGAAGCAATGCAAGTAGGAGTATTGCTACTCCCCGTCGATAGGATGCTATTCCATCACAGGTTACCCCTAACATTTTGTCAGGTTACTTTAACAGTTTGCTGGTACTCATTAATATTTTGTACTCCTTGGTGGGAGAGGGCAATATGAGAGTAAAGTGTCTTGCCCAAGGACACAACACAATGACCCCAGCCAAGGCTTGAACATGGACAGCTCGATCCAGAGTCCAGTACACTAAATATTAGGCAACAACAGATTTTTAGTCAGAGGAATACCATCCCTTTAATAATTCAGATGAGAAATACCAGGCCTTCAATTGTTCAGATGAGAAGGAGAAGGTACTTCCCTAATCTGTGATAACTGTTAGTATTATCCTAGCATCAATAAAAATCGATAGAAAATTCAATGTGAATATGAAACATTAATAATGACTAATTTCTATCGATTTTATCAAAGAGTATCATATTACATGTAGTAATGTATTTAGGAAGTACGTATTGTCCATTTTGGGAAATAATTGGATGATAAAAATTCTGAGGGCTGCTTTTAAATTGGACGAGGCCATACAGTAGGTCGAGTCCAATTTGGTAGTCAGAGGAATTGTTTTGAATCCAATTATTTCCCAAATTGGACAATACGTACTTCCTATTACATATACTAATATGATACTATGTATTATGTGTTAACTATATTGAGCAGCTAGGGGAACTTGTACTGTCCAATTGGGAAATAATTGGATAGTTGTTTGAATAGGATTTTACCGTAGCAATATAATTATGAAATGAATGTGCAAAATTAGAGTACCCTTACCCAGACATGCAAAGTACAGTGAAATTATCTTGACAAGCTAAATAAATTATTGTCCAGTTTGAATTTTGAATTTGTTCTTTCATGTCAACACATGCCAGTAGTCTGTATATCAAAAGTTGCAATAATAATTTTAAAAATCCTGTAGCAGCTTGGAACCTTCTCATAAATCACCTATAATTTATATACAGATTACAAACAGTTTCAAATAGCCATGCAATTAATAACATTTAATACCGGCCTCCGTGATTGACCAGGCCTCTATAGGGACCTTCAAAGCAGCTCTTAAAGCGCATTTTATTAATCTAGAGTAATTATATGATTTTTAATGTTTGAGCACTTGCACCAGAGCATGCTTAAGTTATATGATCATCTTACCATATTTTATTCAGCATCTGTATTAGCACGATTAACTTAACATGTATATTGCACTCGCACTAGCACCGCACATCTGCAGTGATGGGCTAGCCCCTTTGTGGATTAACAATTTAGATTTAGATTTAGATTTAGATGAAACAATGAAATAAAAACGTAAGTATCGGAAATCTTCGAAAATTAAGGGTGCTACATGCGTAGTCATGTATAAACATTCGGTTAAAAACGAGGTATGGACGTTTTGGCACACTGACTATATACAAAGGTTGTCTCGAGCGACAGAAATTATTTATTTTGTGATGGCCGCTTCCAGCAATGACTCAAACTACTCCGTTTGTGTTTCGAAAATCAGAAAGGCTTACAATAAAAAAATCAGCTTAAAAAGTTTGAATATGTAAACAAAAGCAAAAACTGCTCAACAAAACAGTATAACGCTCGGAGAAAGTGTACATGTACAACGTTTTAAATAATGTTTTTCGCTACCATATTTTCAACTTACCAAACTTTAGCTGAGACCCGAACTGAAGTGCAATCGTCCTTTCTGCTTTCGTCGTGAGCCGGAAATGAAATACGAGCTCTTGAAGGTACAGATATATCAAACAGAAAGCTAATGATTAATACCGAGCAAGGAAAGCTCTAAAAGCTTTCTAGCAAACACAAGAAATAAGCTCAATTACGTTAATTTTTAGGTCGATATGACCTGACTATACTCGACTAAGCTTGTAGAAGCAAATTATAAAATGTAGCACTTAGCTGCGTTTCTCTCCTCGACAGATGACTCCACTTGTGGAGAAAAGTACAAATGTAGTCTTGTCGACTGTCCAATAAAATTTTAGCCACTCTTGATCGAATACGAAAGTATGAAGAAAATATTTTGCAAGCCAATTTTCTCCTTTTCTCCTCCGCGATCCGCAAAACAACGATTCAGCTGACGAATCCGCTGTACAGCCGCGAAAGAAGGCGCAAAAATACAGAGCCTCGCCTTGGTGTAGGGACTCGCACCAGGCTTTCTTCGACAACTTCGCTCGTGTCCAGTCTCTCACATGTCACGTTTTAGGGAAAATTACATCTATCTACGCTATGAAGAAGAGGAAATGACGGAAAACTGTCGACAGAAGTAGAAGAAGCATATATCCAAACCTCTCATCGAAGTTTGCTTTTAGTTTTAAATTGAAAATTCGCTGAACAGGAGGCAATCCAAATGTTACTGTATTGCTCACCTGTTTATTATTTTACAGAAAAAATTAAAGCGGTCTTTTTTAATAATTGTACTTAAATATCTATAATTTAGTTAAAATAAATCAGAGTATAATAACGTTTTAAAGCAATTGAAAATATTAAAAACGATCTGGTCAGGTGACCTATGACGTCACAAAAGCGACGTTGCCAAAAACGTAAACTTCGCATGAACATCTATCCACATGTAAAGTTTTGTTGCCATGCACCTTACACTTGATGAGATATTGGCTAGAACCTAGGATCTCTCTTTTTTCATCTCGTGTATAGCCCCCTTAAATTTAAAATGCCAGAAGTCTAATGGCCATTTCAAAATGCCCCATATCACTGTCTTGTTGACTACATTGATTGCTTTTCAATTGATAGAGGCATCTTCTTACAGTAAACAAAAACGCATTTTCGGGCGTGGTCACGTGACTAATGACGTCATCACACTAAGTTTGATATGAGAGTTATTTTATGGTAAGTGTTATTATCTTATGGTGTAATATCATTCTGGTCTTCAAATTTGAAAAAGTTATCTGGTATTGAAATATTTTCAGTTGCAAAGGATTCTTGGAAGGTTCTTATTATAATTATATATTGCTCTTATAATTAAAAAACCTGTTCAAAAACATCTGACGTGATTTTACAACTTAGCGCGCGCACATCGCGAAAGCAGTTGAAAACGGTAAACAAACTCTTTCAAGAAAGAAATGATTTTTATTACTCACCTTACGCTAACTTTTAGATTGAGGAAGTTGTACCGGCGAATAAAGCCTTCCATAACTGAGCGAATGACCAGAGATACAAGATTGCCGACGATTCATCGAAGTTAAACTTTTGAATTTTGATGCGTACGTGAAGAACCCAATTCAGTGCCGCGATGTCAATTTGAACTTTGTAACCAATCACAGACCAGAAAAGTGAGACGGCAATACCACATTATATTGACGCCCCGCGCGATAAGCAAACCTATTAGCGGATCGCGATACATACTAGAATCGCATAGCTTAGAGAATTCTCGCACTCTGATTGGCTATCGATGCGAGGGTATTCAACGTGGAATTGCATGCCTGAGAAGTTGAATTGCATAGCTGAATTGCATGAAGCGAGTTGAAAGCGAGGCCCAACGCGAGATTGTGTTTGTTTACTTTCGGCATCGCAAATTAAAATATAAAAATGCGGTTTTCGTATGGTTTCAATGTCAGCATCAATGTCAGAAAAGCCAAAAGCAAACATGAGGGTTTTTTCCAATGTGAGATTCAAGATTTAGTCAGCTTTGAACTCAAACTCAACTCTCTCGAGAAATTGAAGAAGCGCAATCATCGATCGATGCTTGCAAGTACAAGAAAATTATCTGAAGAGAGGAAACTGGCTAAAACTATGGGAGAAACAATAGTACAGCAACCGGACGAGGTTGGTAGTACAGTAAAGTAAAGAGTAAAACGTTTAATTGACTTCATAGTGTCAGAGAAATAGCCACAAATGTAGCGGATAAGAAAACAAATAATAAGCTTTTAGTTCCGCGCGAACAATTTCAAAACACGTAAATAAACAGTATAGTACTTTTAAAAACGTCGTCAAAACGTCCGCTAGAAAGAAAAATACGCCAAATTTTTCCGGTAATAGAACAGCTTTCTATTTTTTTGAAGTGACATTGTCGATAGTTTGACCGTAATAAAATTATCTTACTTTAAAACCCACTTGAAAACAGCAATCATTACCGCGTGGTGAATCGGTAAACTTGCTAAAAGCACATTTGAAGACACTTTTTTCAGTTCCGTTTGTAACGACATTTTCGGCTAAAAGAATAGTTGTTTACATTATTTAACTAATACTTTCGACAGCTTGACCATAATAGTTCTCTTGTGCTAACTGAAGCTACAAAAACAACCGCTCGAAGATCAACAAGTGTTTACACAGCACTGAGTACAAAATAATTCGCATTCGAAACGAAAACAAGTCAACAAGGTCTAAAAACCTTCTCTCAAACCAGGGATGGACCTAAGCCATTGAAATTTAAAACGTAGAATATTGAATGCTAATAAGCTTAAGTTCTTTCAAGGTATAAAGCATAAGTTTACTTACAGCATTGCTTGACGTCTTTTCCAAAGCTTTTCTTCCCGGGTTTTCTTTTGATTCATTTCAGTGTGCCGCGGCCGAAGTAAAAGTGTTCATGATTCTGTCTTCAGTAAGCTTATGTAGTTTTTGCTACTTGCCGGAGTTCTTATAATTACTGACAAACCCGTAAATGTCTACAAATATTAAACGTTTCCCCAATTAAAATGGAAAAAACCTCTACCACGAGGATAAAATATAAAGTTTGTGACAGAATCTTTAGCTTGATTCTTATTCGTTCGCTTGCTCCTGACAGTCCTGATACTTGACGTTGAATGGCTTTCTCGAGCGCTGTTGTATTAAAGTATTTAAAAATAATTCCTTTTCCTTTTGTAAAAGGCTATGCGATTCAAGAAAAATTAATTGCCTGACTCGTGAATTCCACGTTAAATTTCACTTGAAAAACCGATATCGCACTCATCGCTTCGCGATTCGTGCGATATCGGTTTTTCGCGTGAAATTTAACGTGGAATTCCCTCGTCAGGCAATGAATTTTTCTATAGTATTCATGTACTTGGCATACTAAATATTTTGAGTCCATGAGCATTAATAATATTACTGTTAGCATTTGAATACTAAATACATGTACAAGTCAAACATAAACACATTAATGTTCAACTCACTGATTGGTTAATTTTCATCCTACATGTACATGTTAGCTTTGCAAATTGTGCTCAATACATGTACATGTATTTGTATAGGTAATAACATGAGTTGTAGTGGTATTTGCGTAGCAGACTCGCAGATGTTGTCGAAGCTTCATTTTGAAACAAAGCAATGATGATAGAAAATGTACTCTGCCATCTTTTATTATAATCAGTTGTTACATTGTACACTGATGAAACCGTATTTCTACACATACATTGTAGGTATTTCAGAGAGTGGTACATGTACAGTATTTCAGTATTGGAGATAAATACCGTCATCTTGTTGTAACCAATCACCATTCAGAAATGTTTCAGCCTGTATTATAAATTTAGGTAATAGTATGAGATATAGACATGTATAATATGGTACATACATTGTACAGCGAGTAATTATTGCAAACTGGCATTATTACATTTTTTGTACCAACATACTAACATCATCTGATCATGCACAACTCATTTGCTTATATAATAATACATGTACACGGCAAATTTCCTACCTCAGTCTACTTCAGTGACTATTGACTACAAATATTTATTGCACTCGCCCTACGGGCTTGTGCAATTTTGTAAGTCTTTGAAAATTTTACCCATGCCTGTATTTATTCCAAATTGCACTCAAAATCATGTATCCACATGTATTACAGTGTATATAAAATGTATATTTTTGAATACAGCACATATACAGTGTACATGTCTAAATACAGCTTACAAGTTCAAACCATTTACATTATACCTTTCAGAAATCTCTTAGCCTGTATTATAAGCTAGATGAATTCAAGTCTAGTTTACAAAAATGTATTAATACAAATTATGGTGTTCATGAACATGGAGATACAAAAATATACATGTACACTGTACATCTCAGTGCAGCTTATTGTGACATGTCTGTTTTATTTTATTTTAAATCAATCCATATGTATACATGTACTAGTTTGTAACTTGTGAGATTGTACATTGTATTCATTATGTTATTTTATTGCAGCTTGCTAATACAGAAGAGTACATGGAAGGTGCCCTGACTGGCAACCTACAATCTCAGACATTAATGTTGGGACACTAACAGGTTTTTCCCCTTGCCCCTTTTTGCAATGTTGTAATTTCTTTATTGCTTCCCTTTTAGTTCGAAAAAACGCAACAGTTTCCAACTTTGTTGAGGGGGGAAGGGGTACACCTCACCTAATCTCAAGTGTCCCAACAACTTATGTCCGAGATTGTAGGTGAAATACTAGTTAGGTGAGTTTTGCATAATATTTTCATTCTAACTGTGTGTTATGAGCTCCATTATAGCAGAAGTCAACTTCGAGCCCGAGTCAAGGTCAAATTATGACTTACGAGTAAATTTTGAGTCAACAGTCAAATTTAATTTGTTGTTTTTTACCCATAAGGCCATCCCCTTTTTTCTTTGTTTGCCGTCAGTTGCAGTAAAAACAAAAAAAGAGGAGGAGCCTGGAAGGAAAAAAGAACGAGCCACCGTGCGACTAACCGGCTTTGATGACCTTCCAGCAGCAACTCTTGGAACATTACCTTCCCCATTGCCATAATATTAATTTTTTTTTTTTGGAAAATGCGAACATTTGGGTCGGTCTTAAACAGCAAATGAAGGGAAAAAAAGGGGGATGGCCTACAGTACCGCTCGAAAGTATTAGTGCATTTGCCACAAATTTTCCTTGGTCGAATCACGGCTCAAGGCTGCAGTTTGACCTCGGAAAAACCTTGTCTGACTGCTCCACCTCGTTTTTTTTGCAGTCGCCTGTGGTTTTAACAAAACCGCGGTATAGAATAGGATGTGCGACATAGTTTTATATACCTGTAATCAGGGGGGGCTAGCAGCGAGGCCTGGGACCTAGTATATATGATTGCACATTTTAGAAATTTGGCCGAGCGAGACTAAGTACTGGTTTGTTTAAAATAAACATGGCGGACGATGGCTGACATGACGTACGTTTGTGTTCGTTCAGAAATATTTTGGCGATTTCCACGTCCAAACATCTATGGGACGATTCGGTCGCTGTTTAACTGAACTTTGGTCATTGTGGGACACCATGGATGAAAATTCCATAGCAAACTCCCGTCGAGGTACGTTTCTCGAATGATTGACAGATTTCTTTACTTGTGCGATCATGTATTGCGGAAAAAGCGGCAAGATCAAAGAGTGCTGCCTGCCCCCCCCTGCCTGTAATAAATATACATGTACATGTACATGTACAGTATAAAATTATTGTAATAATTTAATTATTTAAACCATTATTGGCCGAGGGTGCATGAGATGATAGATTCCAAAGAATTACTGTATTTGAGATGTTTGCACATGACATCAATAATTTATTTGGATGGGCTGGAACAAATTAAAGCTTACATGCTGCATGCTGCCCACTCCTCCCTTGGATAGTGTTCTTGTTGGTGCTGAGAATGTTCAAGCATCTACAAACATCTACATCTGCTAATACGAATATTGGTGTTGTTTTTGACCACACCCTTTAGTCACTAGTTACAATACATGTAGATAATGTTTCACGCAACTTGTCTCAATTTTATTGAGCTGTTGCAGACAGGCTGAAGAAGACGGTCCATAGGGTAACACCCCTGGCAATTTATAAAAAAAGGCGCTGCAGCGTTGCTGCAATTGTTGTAAAAATGCAATGCTAGGTTCGATTGCCAGTCGCTGTTCGGACCGGAGTCGAGAAAGCAGCGGAAATTGGGCCTAATGCCCTACCTCATTCCCACAGTCTCTCTTCCCCCGCCCCCTGGGAACGAGTTTGCCTAATGTAATGCTTGCTCCAACAAAAACATTGCGTGACATGTTCATTTCAGAGTGTCCTGTGTTGTGTCACGACACAATTTCAACACACGTTGCAGGAAAAATTGCCTAGTGCACATGTACATGTAACAGCATCTTAAAGATTTATTAACATCGCAAATTAATATTTTTCAGGTGTAACAATGTTCTTTATGTACGTGGAGTAGACGAAGAAGAAGAGGATGGAGAGATGAGAGAGTAATTTTCATGCATAGGCTACAAACATTTTCCCTTGTAACATATTTATTACTGTATAAAGTGTATGACTTTACTGTGTTTTTTTGTTTGTTTATTTTTCTAACCAAGAGGCATCCACTTGTATGGTTTACACTTTTTTGCATGTTGCAAAGTTACATGATAGTAAATTGATTTTGTTAATATAAATTTGAAAATCATGCAATCACTTTTTATAGGGCGATCATTGTTTACGTCAGCTTTTTTTATTTTTATCTCTCATTTGCAAAAATTTACCGAAAATGTAATTTAGTCTGACAAATTATTGATATATAAATTGATAGCGAATGTGCCATTTAGGAACTGTTGCAAATACGAGAGGAATACATTAAATACAGTAAAACCTCTATTAAGGCTTAGGGACTCGCTCGGGACATTTAAGGAGAAGTGCCCCTTATAGAGGTGTCCCTTTAATAGAGGTAATAAATTACAAATATTGTATGAGCGTTAATTTTGCCGGGAAAAAGTTTGTGTCCCCTTAACGAAGGTGTCCTAAAGCAGAAGTCCCACTGTATTGAACAATAGTTTTCTTTTGAAAACTGTCTATAATTTACAGACGTTTGTTTGACTTTTATGGCTGGGTGGCAAAAACATGCCATGAGCCATACGAAAGTCTGTAAATGTTGCAACTTTTGACTGCATCGTTTGTGGCACGATAAAAAAAAATAGGTCCGCGACGCGTACTCAAATGGCTACTGCGGTTTTTACGCGGAGAATGCGCATAGCGAATAATATTAAGCTGAGTTAACGAAATGGATTGGGACCCTGCGATGTCACTCAGTATTAGGTGGATTCTCGGAAATATCATGCATCTTACATGTACGTTTTAATAACGACTTGTCTATGTTGTTCACGCTAACGCAATGGAAGATTTACGATATGCTTCAATTCGAAGGGAAGATGGACTTATTTACAAGGCCCACTACGATGCTTTGCTGTTTCAAAAACGTTTTTAGATTTTGTTGGATTGTAATCATCTCGCTCCAGATCCATACAAATTTATTTCATTATCTCACGTGTGCTGTGTTAGGTGTTAATTATCTTATGAAGCATTCTTGTTCTGTCATGATGACTCGGGTATCAATTATAAAGCCTGCACTTGGGGTTAAGTAGTTTTCGTTCATCAAAAATAAATTTACTTAGTTATTAGTTAGTTTTCTTGTGATGAGAGAAATGATATCCAAATCCACTGTATAATTATATTACAGTATGTGTTTATTTATTGAAAAAATTTAATTTGTAGCTCAAAGCAAATATTTGCGCGAAGTAAAGCCTGTGTCGGGGAAATTTAAATACATTTTCTCCGGCATCAAACATTATTTATATTGAGTATTTATTAGAGTATTGCGCAGCCTCAGGGTTTGTTTTCATTTTTGTTTTGATTTTGTTGATTTACTTGTTACACTTCGTCGAGGTTCTTCTATCTGGCGTTAATAATGATGAATTTTTATTTTGGATAGAATTTACATTCCTTCGTTTGAGACTGAAAATATTGTAGGGCCGACATTGCGCAGTACGGACTGTAAATGCATACAGATAATTCGTTAATAGAAACCAAAAGACAAATAACCAAGGCAAACCCGTTCTCTTCCGATCCTCCTCTCTCTGGCTCTCTGGCAAGCGGGAAGTTTACGTAAGAACCTGGGAATGGGTTTGCGTGCTTCTTCTATGGCAGCCGGTGACGTCATGAAATTTCATGGCAATAGCCCTTTTCACGGTTAACCTGAAATATTTGCATAACAATACAGCTAAACATAGAAGCGAGGCAATTTCGGGCACAAGCTGTAAAACATCGTGATTTTCTTGAACTCCTTAAACTATGTTAGCATAAAAATAGTTTTAAAACGGAGAATAACTAAATATGCAACTATTTTAGTTAAAGTTTGCCGTAAAGATCGTAATCCGATCTCCCTGTTGCTTATGCGAGTCTACTCTTTATTAATAGCGAAAAGTCGTTTTACAATTTTTCTAAAAGCAACGTAAACTAAAAGAATTGTAGTTCTTCTACATTTTAAAACTGTTTTTATACTAAAAGAGTTCAAGGAGTTCAAGAAAAACACGATGTTTTGCAGCTTGTGCCCGAAATTGCCTCGCTTCTATGTTCAAGTGTATTGTTATGCAAATATCGCAATTTAACCGTGAAAAGGGCTATTCAAATGGGACTGACGCAGGTAGACTTGAAACGCAATGTTTGCTGCCGCTGTAAGTGAGCCTGAAGCGAACGAACAAGGCAGCAGACCTAATCGGCAAAAAATTACAATATAGGGCCTTGAAACCAAATTTTCTAAGACCGCATGGAATTGTGGCTATGCGCGAATGGAACAAAGTAAGATGCGCAGTTCCACGTGCTCTCTCTTTCTCGACAGCTAGGCTCAGAGGTGAGTTATTTCGTTGCTCCGGTTTTTTGCTGCTACGCGCTACCCGTCTAAGACATTTATGTAAGGAGAGGAATTCTGGTTATGTTATTGAATTTTATGTCCGCTTTCGCTATTCTAAAATGTTATCAAAGCCTACGTAGAAATTCCAAGTTGCAGGTTAATGTTCCGATTCATTAACCGTAACTAGTACCTGTTGTTTTGTGCACTTAGCCGTAAACCGTTCTTGTCAGATCATAACTGTAATAAGCGTTGAACTGTAATTTCAACCTGCGTTAGTCTTTTGTTAAACTGTTATCCACCTGCATTGCTTTGAAAGCAATTAATGTTGTAAAAGATGAATTCCGTTATAGCCAATCGAGCTTTCGGAAAAGCATGAGATAACTTTAGCTAAGACTTTTTAATGATGTTTCCTAGAGCCGTAAATACAAGTGCATTGTAATCTGTTCTTCGGTTACACCCCCGGTGGTGGGATGCCGGTTACGGAATCCCGTCCTGGGTTACATTCAGGTTGCATTTGAAAAAGTAAACTCTACTGTTGGACTCAAGTTCTGTGTCTTCTCTGACGTCTCCGAAGGATTGTTATCACTGTAACAGATCCCGGCCTCTAGGAGCCTGATAGACTCCGTCGCTGCAAGCGTGTTTCTTCCCCTGTATTAGTTGTCACAAGGAAAACAGCCAAACAGCACAAAAACCTATTATAACATTGGTCGAGATTCAGTGTAGTTACAGCGTTACTATACGGAGACGATCAGAAGAGCCAAAACGGACAAGGAACGGAGTGTAACCCCTTGGAGCAATAACAACGCCCAAGTAAGTTAACGAATTCGCCGCTGTTATTCATGTTGAAGACTTTCAGAATAGTACAGAAAAGTGCGTTTTCATGTTGATGGCCGCCGCCCAGAGTACTGATCCCGTTTCAGAGAAACCGGTGAGAACACCACGTGTGTATCAAGTGGATACAAAATGCCACACATCAGAAACTAGCTGTAGTATGGAAGATGGAAATAATTTCAAGAAAAATTCGCCGATACAGTCTTTAACAGCAGGTGGTCTACGGGTACCATAAATTAACTCACCCGCAGATGTTTACAAACATTTCCGCGAAGAGAAATCTTTGAGGAAGATTTTCAAGAGAAGTCAACAGTAAAAAGTGACTCGAGTTCAGAGGAAGCTAGCAGTAGTAGCCGCAGTGACTCTGACGATCAACTTCGCAATAGTGACGAGGAAAGTTTTCCCGCAACAGTAAAGAACACCTAAGTGCCGTGAATGCATCACAGACCACAGGTAACATGCAAGCACAAGTGTTAGAAGAATTACAAGTACAGGTGGCTTCGCTACAGGATCAATTACAGACACAATGAGAAAGACAACGTTTACCTCCAAAGGCACAGCGTTAATGCAAAAGTTAATGCTTTTGAACAAACACCAATTCCAGATAATACAGCTCACCGGCAGAAGACCATAACTGCATGTGTTAGAGTTTCCGCCTTCATCCTCTAAGTGACATGGGTAATGATCAACCATATTGGAGACCACTGATCAGCAAGTCTTCATAGGATCAGAGATTTCCCGCTCAAGCAGCGCTACAATTGGAGATCCCGCTGACCAGCCACATAATGCTTTCAGCCAATACCCCATATACCTGTGTATGAGAGATACCAGGACTTTCCATTTTAGAAGGAAAAACCAGCAACAGAACTGACGACTTAGTTGAAGATCGAACAGTTCATTGAAAACTTATCGTGAACGATAGCATCCCTGAACCATGAGAAGATGGGGTGAGAGACATTTTCTCTTGTGTGAACCTAATTTGAATATTGAACATGTTACAGTGATATGTTCCTGACATGTAGGCAGTTTGTCTTTCGCAATTACAAGTGAAGATTTTTTTGTTTCAAATTTGACCTAAACGCAATTTCTGTGACAAATTTTCCAAGTTATATAGAGGGCCAGAGAGCCCATGTGTTTTCCAGTGAGTCTGATACCCACTGATGAGTTTCCGTCGTAACGTGTTCCCGTTACACAAAGTTCATTGAGGCAAAGAGTGCCCATGTTAAAGTTTAAGGACCGCAGAGTGAGTCCGCAATTTGGAGTCAAGGAATTAGAATGTTTAAGGTCAATTGGAAAATTTAGTCGCAACAAGTAAGTTTGAAAAGAAAGACATTGATTGAGCTCATGATCGTTAGGTTTCACTTGTAAATTCAGGTATTTTAGGCTATTTTTTTTTTCGCTCTTAGTTTTTCATTTTTAATTGCTTGACCCAGGAGGGTTTCAAGCTAAGCTGGGAGGTATGTAAGGAGAGGAATTCTGGTTATGTTATTGAATTTTATGTCCGCTTTCGCTATTCTAAAATGTTATCAAAGCCTACGTAGAAATTCCAAGTTGCAGGTTAATGTTCCGATTCATTAACCGTAACTAGTACCTGTTGTTTTGTGCACTTAGCCGTAAACCGTTCTTGTCAGATCATAACTGTAATAAGCGTTGAACTGTAATTTCACCTGCGTTAGTCTTTTGTTAAACTGTTATCCACCTGCATTGCTTTGAAAGCAATTAATGTTGTAAAAGATGAATTCCGTTATAGCCAATCGAGCTTTCGGAAAAGCATGAGATAACTTTAGCTAAGACTTTTTAATGATGTTTCCTAGAGCCGTAATACAAGTGCATTGTAATCTGTTCTTTCGGTTACACCCCCGGTGGTGGGATGCCGGTTACGGAATCCCGTCCTGGGTTACATTCAGGTTGCATTTGAAAAAGTAAACTCTACTGTTGGACTCAAGTTCTGTGTCTTCTCTGACGTCTCCGAAGGATTGTTATCACTGTAACAGATCCCGGCCTCTAGGAGCCTGATAGACTCCGTCGCTGCAAGCGTGGTTCTTCCCCCTGTATTAGTTGTCACAAGGAAAACAGCCAAACAGCACAAAAACCTATTATAACATTTAAGTCAAAATCATACCCTGCGTATATATTTCCGTTTAAGACCAAAAAAATCGTAAATATATAACCCGTTCAAGACAAAAAGAAGACAGAAAAAAATAATAATTAGTTTCAAAAGAAGAGCACTGACAGAGAAACCTGGAGGCGGTGAAACGTGAGAGTTCGCGATAATAATCAATAATCGACAACTGAAAGTTCGACGAGGTCGAACACAGCTGCTCTATTAAACGAAAGCTGCACACTTCGCCAGTGGCTGTTTGGAGTTAACGTAGCAGATAATTATTCTTTTGCATTGGAGCCAGTGCAAAAAGGTCGTCCTGGAGTACGAGTCAGTAGCGGCAACAGCGACACTCGTTGTCAAGGTGTACTACTGTAACCGGGGCCACCCAGACAAAGTTAACCAATCACAGGGCAGAACAGGAACAATACATTCCAACATTTTTGAATTGAGCCAATCCGATGTCGAGTACAGAACAATGAAATTGCAACTTGTTCGTTCGCGATGAATACAGATGAATGAAATTTTTTGTGCGGTTCTACGGCGTGGATTTTCGATTTCAACCCTTTTATCTTTGACTAGTTTTAGCAGTACGATTTGGAAGGAAAATATATGAGTCAGTGAAAGAGAAACTCCAAACTGCGTGAAAACTGGAATGCGACGGCTGTACAGTATGTTTCCTCGAATAAAAGTGCGTGGCGGATTTGAAATAAATTGTTCGCTCTTGACAAATCAAGTTTTCTCTACGGCCTCAACCGGCTGAATAGCTACACATGTCGGGTTTTGGCAGTACCATTTGGAAAATAAATACACTTGATGCCAGCGAGGGGAAGACTAATATATTCCAAACTGCATAAAGTCAGTGAACGCGACGGCCAATAGTTTCGGCAAAGTGCGTGACGGATTTGAAAAGAACGAAGCACGGCTTGTTTTACCAGCGTGATGAATTCAGTTTTTATACATTGTCGGATCTTTGATTTCCACCTTGTTCCACGCGCTGGGTTTTACTATTTTGTCAGTACATTTGGCTGAAATTAAAAAAATAAGTAAAAGAGAAATTCAAAATTGCAAAAAAGAGTGTCGCCTGTATATTTCAAGTTTCGGCAAGTGAATTGTCGTGAGAAAGAACTCAACCGCCGGAGTATAATATTTTGCCGGCTGAGAGTTGCATCACGTTTCGTTACGGCCGAATTCTTTATTACAGTTATTTCTGATCGCATGAGTATTGTCTGATTTGCCTTGAACTTTCGAAACTGTTTCGAATCCTTTCGGAAAAATTACTGAGAAAGAAGCCAACTCAGTGCTATAGTAAAATCGCTTCGATCTTTTCCGAGAAAAGTCCTGACTGTTCTAGGGAAAAGTACCGAATTTTCTAGGAAAGATCGAAGCGACTCTGTGTCTGATCTGCTAGCACTGAGTTGGCTTCTTTCTCTCATGCGATCAGACAAAAAATTGTCGTTACGCCGATTCTCGTTACGCCGTTACGCCGTTTACGCGTTACGCCGTTACTCGGATTACTAACACCCGAATAAACTGTATAGATAGAATTCGCCGTTACGAAACGTGATTCAAACTCTGCCGGCAAAATATTCTACTCCGGCGGTTGAGTTCTTTCTCGCGACAATTCAGATGATTCACTTTGCCGAAACTTCAAATATATGGCCGACACTTTATGCAATTTTGAATTCTCTTTTACTTATTATTTTAATTTCAGCCAAATTGTACTGACAAAACCCGGACAATGTTTTAAAACATTGCGTGCAATGACTTTTATATGCAGTTTGAAATATAGTCTTCCCTTGCTGGCATCAAGTGTATTTATTTTCCAAATGGTACTGCCAAAACCCCGACATGTGTAGCTATTCAGCCGGTGACGCCGTAGAGAAAACTTGATTTGTCAAGAGCGAAACAAATTATTTCAAATCCGCCATGCACTTTTTCGAGGAAACATACTGTACAGCCGTCGCATTCCCAGTTTTCAGGCAGTTTGGAGTTTCTCTTTCATTGACTCGCATATATTTTCCTTCCAAATCGTACTGCTAAAACTAGTCAAAGATAAAAGGGTTGAAATCGAAAATCCACGCCGTAGAACCGCACAAAATTTCATTCATCTGTATTCATCGCGAACGAACAAGTTGCAATTTCATTGTTCTGTACTCGACATCGGATTGGCTCAATTCAAAAATGTTGGAATGTATTGTTCCCGTTCTACCCTGTGATTGGTTAACTTTGTCTGGGTGGCCCCGGGTTACCGTCAGTTTGACTGTAAGCCACTAATTTAATGCGATCAAAAGATATACGGTCGAGTATTTTTGGCTCCAAACAACTCAATGAGTCATGCGATCAAAATATATTCTTTCGTGTTTTTTTCTCTCGGCAACGTAAAAATCGTCAATATAAGATTAAACATCAACGAGAAGGCCTTGCTTGTTGAGAATGTAAGCAACGGCTTTTGTTGTTCGTTAACTCGTTGGGTGCTCCATAAGGAGTTGCAGATGTTTTATGAAGAGCTTGTTTACATGGGGCTGATTGCTCTTTGTAAAACTCTAAGAAACAGATTCTAAGGAGTATCATTAAAGTGAGCGTATACCTTCACTTAACTGATAACGACATTTTTGAGACTTAGGTTACACAATTAACATATAGAAATAAACCAGCGTAATGTGTAAACCAGCGTCATGTGCTGTGCACTCAGTGAATGAAGAAGCTTCCGAAGTGAATGAAGAAGCTTCCGAAGGAGTAATATTGAATCTGCTCGCTGATCTTGCTGTTTGGTAAGTTTTGTTGCGTTCAGTGGTTATAGTTCATCCGAAGAAATAAATTATATTTCCATTCAAACTTCTACTTATGCGCATACTGTTACATTTTCCTTTCCCCCGGCAGCATTTTCTACCTATCAGGTATACTAGTTATTTGTATATTAACAAGTTGTAACGCGAAATAAACAACTTGAATTTCGTGAATTACAAACAAACTACAGGTGGTAGCTGGCTTAAGCTAGAGACATGTAAATATAATGTATGAACATGGAACGAGCACACACTTTGCATTTGAATTTATCACGCTAACCCCGGCACTACATGTTTGCCACGTGCATTGACTAGATTGATTACCTGTGCGATGTAGCAACTTTGCTGGCTTTTTTCTTTTTCTTTGGTGTATCGTATTTGATAACCCCGGCTCTAACGCCAAACATCTCTTGCTTTGGAAGTTCTGTTCTACTTCACGGCCACCCTAAACTACGTTGCCTTTCGTGACTATAAGGTCACAGTTCTAAAAACTATTTTCGTTTATCTCAGTTCTTTTCTTATCAATATGAAGACAAGCACGTCTTTGTTTCTTTTAGAAAGAAACCGCAATTAAGGCTGTTATTATCTTATATCAACATGTCCGTACATGTTTTAGCTTTTTTGAACATACGATAAACAACTCAACTCATTAGCGATTAGCTAGTGGCCTAATAAGCCTAATTTGTTCGAGTATAATGGAACGGCCAAATCGGTATCTATCATTGACATGACAAAGACTTGACAATCGCGGGCGGAAATTGATCTCATAATTAAGTGACATGCTGTTTTCTTTAACGAAAAGCAGAATTCTACAAATCAATGAAATCAGTAAGTTGTGGTCGGGGGGGGGGGGGGGGAAGGGGGTACTCCTTATATAAGCTATATAGGTATGCGCGGCCCCAAATGGTACGATTTTTGAGCCGTTTTTGTCTGAAATAGGATATAGATTTTGACCATTTTGGTCTAAAATAGGGCATGTTTTGTGCCCTTTTGGCCTGGAATTTGGTTTGGCTTTTAGACGAAACTATTTTTCCCATTAACATCGGGAAATTTGCAAAATTATAGCAAACTCTGATGAAGCCTTCCTCTAGTCCAATCTCGTAAACAGGAAATTGTGCTGGACAGACATCAAACTGTTCGAATACAAAACTACAACAATACGGCCCGGGTGCCAGAGGGGTTTTTCCCTTGAATAGGAGCGCTGAGGCCACGAACGAAAATAGTTTTCTTTTACTCCGCGGGTTTTGTCGTCGCGGCTTGCCGTTCACAGTTTGCGCAGAGTAAAAAAAAAAAAACTCTCACCCGGGGTACTATAAAAAATACTTATATTACAGTACATTCTACACAGGACGATTCACATCAACATAAAAAAAATATTATCGGGCACTAAGCAATACCCTGCTCTCTTAAACTACAATAGCTCGCCGACTTCGCGAACCTTCTCGCGGACAACAAACTCTGTTCACTTTACTATCGTGTCATTTTCACCAGTAGGCATACTGTAAAATAGGACTGGACTGGATTTGTAAAACATGGACTGGATTTGTAAAACATGGATTTGTAAAACATGGATTTGTAAAACATGGATTTGTAAAACATGGATTTGTAAAACATGGATTTGTAAAACATGGATTTGTAAAACATGGATTTGTAAAACATGGATTTGTAAAACATGGATTTGTAAAACATGGGTTTGTAAAACATGGATTTGTAAAAGGTGGATTTTGTAAAATGACACCACATCGCAAGATAGTCACGAAACCACGCTTTTCCTTTGCAACTGAGTTCGTCGGATATATTTTCTTGTAGTATTTCATTGTATTTCATTGTGCTATTGTTGAAAAGCTGCGCGGACTTTAAACAAAGTGGAAATTGAAGAATATGCTGTATAAAATTGCGACAGCTCGCATTCTTTCCTGCACGCTCCTCCATGCAATCAGACGCGTACAATGTACATTGGATAGCTGTCAAATTTGCAAATTCAAGTCAACACCTCAGGAAAACCTCAGGAAACGCAAACATAGGATCGAAATTCATCAATCACAGGTCACGCTCAAAACAGAAAACGGCTATGATTGGTTTGTTGTCCTGCATTGAGAATTGCACGATTTGTTTCATTTTTGTTTTGTTTCATTCGCTTGACGCTGAGTCTCCTACGCAGCCGTTATTTGTGTCATCACGCAACGCTTCTCCCCACTAACCACATTCCTTTCCTTTTGTTTTGACCGCCGTAACTTTGACAGCTATCCGCAAAAACGTGACTGTTACCGTTTGCCGAAAACTTTCTAGATCGATCCAATTCTTGAACTAGGATGTCTGTTGTAATTATAATGAAGTTTTTTCGACATTATTCTTTCATATCATACATTTTTCTTCAGTAAAACCATGTTTTATTTTGATGTCTGGTGTGCGTCAAATTCAAAAGGCGGCATACTAGCGTGCGTTTGACGTTTAATTCATTATATATACTAACACAAAAATATTTTTTTATTCCAACTGTTGTTTCGTAAATACAGTCGAACCTCCCGCAAGCGGACACTCTCTGGACCAGAAAAAATGTCCGCTTACGAGAGCTGTCCGCCGGCGGGAGATGTCCGTCAGGGGAGGTTCGAGTGACGTGTACGTTCAAAATAAGAAATAAAAACTCAACCTCGAAGCGCTTCACGTCCATTTATTGTTTTGCCGTACTCTCGGTTCGCAAATGTTTCCTTTGTAAGCAATTCTTTTTCACGCAAATCACAATGCAACAAACCAATCAAAGCCGTTTTCTGTTTTGAGCTTGACCTGTGATTGGAAACGCAAACATAGGATCGAAATTCATCAGAGGTTTTCCTGAGGTGTTGACTTGAATTTGCAAATTTGACAGCTATCCAATGTACATTGTACGCGTCTGATTGCATGGAGGAGCGTGCAGGAAAGAATGTGAGCTGTCGCAATTTTATACAGCATATTCTTCAATTTCCACTTTGTTTAAAGTCCGCGCAGCTTTTCAACAATAGCACAATGAAATACAATGAAATACTACAAGAAAATATATCCGACGAACTCAGTTTGCAAAGAAAAGCGTGGTTTCGTGACTATCTTGCGATGTGGTGTCATTTTACAAAATCCATGTTTTACAAATCCATGTTTTACAAATCCATGTTTTACAAATCCATGTTTTACAAATCCATGTTTTACAAATCCATGTTTTACAAATCCATGTTTTACAAATCCATGTTTTACAAATCCATGTTTTACAAATCCATGTTTTACAAATCCATGTTTTACAAATCCATGTTTTACAAATCCAGTCCATGTTTTACAAATCCAGTCCAGTCCTTGTTTTACAGTATGCCCTTCTTTGAATACAATTACAATCACCCACTGTTTTCTTTACAAAACAACGGAAATAGTGCTCATTAATGGGATGATCTTATCTTTCGTCTACATTCTTAATGGTTCTCGAAATTTCTCACAAACCACTGAAGCAGACAAGTTCGTTTACAATTTTAGAAGATAATCATTCCTCGTCTTGAAATTAAAAGCCTATATTTTTTGTCACGATGTCCAACGCGAAAGTCTCGTGGCCCATCAGCAAAAAACATGTAATATTTTGTTTATACAGCACCATTCGCGCTGACATAGCAAAATTCTCAAATCAGTCCTCATACTATAATAACTTGCACCATCAACCTTTCGTTAACGATTTTCAAATATTTAAAAAGTCAAAACTGACACAGCACCACTGATTCCAAAATATTTGGTCACTATTAAAGCAATACTTTCCTCTCGTAAACTAGTGGCCCGCCATCTTCTTGTCGCGACTTCACCCCTCGCATGTGAGACTAATGAGTCTGTCGTAGCCTAGCCATGCCAAGACAAGCTTAACGAATATCAGGTCATACGACAACCTTTTACGTAGCTGTAAAATGTCATTTATCTTTTTATCAATTGCTCGTACGTTTTGAAAAACTAATTGTACATGTGATGATACTGTTTCATCCGCCTTCAACAGTGAATGATTTTCAAAAGGTAATTACAGGTCATTCAGCAATACTCTGCTCCAGTAAACAAGCTCGCCGCCTTAGATTATCGCGGCTTTTCCCCTCAAGCGTGAAAAATGACCAGCGCCTTCGCGACAAAGCTTCAAGACTGTGGCTCAAACGCGATCCTGCTCGTAGTTGTCTACACCTCCCATCAACAAAAGCTTCAACAATGTGACTCAATCAAACGCGACCCTGTTCGTGCAGTTGTCAAAGAATACACCTACGCAAATAAAAACATTTAAAAACAAAACGTGTCTTTCATATTTATTTCGCAACGCAATTTCTCTCCATGTAGCTCACTAAATATGCCAATCTTCTTTTTGAGCATTGCACTTGACACCACTGTCAATGAAGCGAAACAATCGAACAATGCCATATCATGTTCAGTTATTCAAAGAATTGTTACAAAAAAGTCTTACGAAGGAATGTTAAGAATGCTTCGACGACGACAATAATGGGCACTTGCGCAAGCGCAGTACTCATTAAAAATAGGTCCACACTGTGGACATGTGTTGGTGGTTTACATATAACAAAACAAAATCATTCATAAATCAATGACCAATATTTTTTGATTGCCATTGACTGTGCTGAATAGACCAGTTTCGATATATTAAAATTATAACTTGGCTCCGAGGCTTAGGGAATAAAAGAAAATAAATAATTTATTCCCCTAAGCCTCGGAGCCAAGTTAGAATTTTAATATATCGAAATTGGCCTATTCCGTTTTTGAATTTAAGAAATTATGCAAGCAATACCACTTACACAAATGGGAGTAAAATAAAAATAAGCAAAGTTTACTTGTACATGTAATACAAATTTAAATTATAGATGACCAGTGAGTCCTGAAGTGAATCCTTGTCAATGGCACTGAATTGCACTGAAGTTATAACAAGTTTGAAACGTAATAATAATTTATTAAGAGCAATGTTTACAGTGGATGGGGAATGACAAAGAAACTCAATTACATGTTATGTTCTTGTTGATACATTTGTAGCTTGCAGACAACATTATCTTTGTTTCCTCTGGTTTCTACATTGTTTGTATTCATTGTTTCTGGATGCAACTTTGAACTTTAAATAATTTAACTAAAGTTATAACAAGCTGTTGCAATACAATGCAGGACATTTTGACATGTTGAATAACAATAAATTATTATTACTTGGACACTGAAGCATCTCAATTGTGGTATCATGTTCTTGTGATGTTTACATGTACATGTATACAGATCCAGATTTTGATAATGTACAGGTTTTTCTTTTGTGTTTCCATTTCTTCTTGAATGGAACATGGGAATAACTCTACATGTCATGGTCTGTCAGGACTAGATATGACAAAGTTGCGTTTACATTCAAGGACTCCATTGGCTCCAAAGTGTGACAAGAACAGAGATATAATGTATATAATGCAATGGTTTGATAGTAAAATAGTCAAAATGTAGCCAAAAATACATTGTAGTTCAGGTTTTGTTCAGCACTAGTATAGTGGGTAAAAGCTTTCGTGGGAAAAATAACTCCTGTGAGGACGAGAAAACTTAGGAACAGCCTCAAGGAAATACAATAACTCGTACTGCAATGTTAATAGACAATACGATTTATTTTTGCCGGACGAGCGCGTCCAGATTTTCTACGTATACGCATGAATCGATACTGTACAACTAACTAGAAGTTCAAGAAGCATAAATTGAACAGAGCTTACCATTTTCCTGCAACGGGAAGGAAAACTGTTGAATCTCTCAGAAATAGCCAATACCAAACCACGCCACGTGACAAAATGGTGGATTTTTACTCGAGTGTTAACCTGAGTATCAGGCGAAATTTTTCCGCGCTCTCTTTTACTCTTCGTCTTTACGTGGTCGCGCTGAATTTTTAGCGTGACATCCGTAAAGAGAATGTAAGGAGCGCGAAAAAATTGCCTGATCGTAGGTTACTCGAGTGGCCGAGACAATTTACTAGTGCCCATTCCTCTCGCATACGCTGTTCAAAAACGTGGTGGGCGTAACCCGCGGCGACCCAACCCGACGACAAAGCGATAATACGGTATCGCAGATCATGTAGACTGCAAAACAGTCTCTCGCGACGCGCGAATTGAGAGGCGCGAAGGCGCCATCGATCCACGTGCGAGCCTCGTAAGAGGGAGAAAAGAGAGACTGTCCCCTTTTCATACAACAAATTCGTTCCGACCAGGGGGTCTGATGCTTCCGCTAAGTGTCAAAAATTCCTTACAGCTCCGACTATACAGTGAATTCGATACCATACCATAAACGTGACCTGAACGTGACACTTCACTTCACTTCGCTTTTGTCTGCGTGTATTCGTTTATAGAGTCATTCGCAATGTGGCGAAAATTCGTTGTTGAAGCCGCCTACGCCTAATAACTGAGCTCTATTCGAGAAATCCTAAATGACCTTCTTCCTCAGATAATTGCCGATTATATGACTGGTATTTTAAGATGCAATTTGGTAACGCATTTCATCCGAAAATATATTTGTTAAACCGCATGACAAACGGTCTCCGCTAGCCGTGGACGGAGGATCTCGTTTTTCCTCAAAATGTTGTCTCTTCGTGTCCGTTGAAGGTGGGGAACTTTGCTATTATTCAAGCAAAATTGGGCGAGTCGAGAATCCCGGTGGAGCAAAACAACACGCTTTCCAGCTGTTTCGAGTTAATCAGCCCATCGCTTTCGAACGGAATAATAACAATGATCGTTGCCTTTCCGAAATCTGTTGATTTTTGTAATCTGGTCGACATCGTGTCGCTTGACTGGACTAACGCCTCTTCCGAAATCCGAAGTACAGCGATCAAAACTCCCTGCTTTTGTCTTACAAGCGCATCTATCAAAGTCCGGACTGTCTTACCGCCCGCGAACTGATCGATGTTTGACGCTGTTTTGTGTTAGGCCTCCGGGGACGAGAATGATGTCCGATGACAGATTACTCGAAAACGGACCAATCGGAATTTTGCGTTTCTCCAGCAAGGCAGAATTCGGAACGGATTTCATGTATGGAAAGGCGACAGTCCGTATTTATAGCGTCTCTCCCCAATCCACTCGTATTTTTACGCTCGTTCCAGATCCTTCGGCCGCGTTCAGCCCGACACTCTCGCGCGAAAATACGGACTGTTTTGCAGTCTACAGATCGTGCCATTGTGTTTGATTACACACTTCGTGTAAAACCAGAGAGAGGGGGGCAGGGGGGGGGGGGGGGGGGGGATCAAGTAAAATCAAAGCAAGGATAGGGGGGGGGGGTGCTCAAGGTAAATAAGTCACTCAAGAGAGGGGGGGCTTAACATTTTATTTCAAGTATATATTACTTGGCGAATTCATACC
Source organism: Desmophyllum pertusum (assembly GCA_029204205.1). Classification (NCBI taxonomy): domain Eukaryota; kingdom Metazoa; phylum Cnidaria; class Anthozoa; order Scleractinia; family Caryophylliidae; genus Desmophyllum; species Desmophyllum pertusum. The sequence goes on along the minus strand of MU827783.1, from coordinate 1,683,108 downwards.
TATTTTATAAGGTGGGGATGGAAATAACACACATGCTCTTTTCACTTCTGCTATGGCTCTGTTGTACATTGCTACGGAGTGATGTTTTGTTCCAGACTCACTCCTTTAGGAGGGGGGGGGGGGGGGGGGGGGGGGTATTACCCACGCTAGTCCCCCACGCTCGTTTTACGCACGAAAAACGCTCATTTACCTCTCTGGCGAGCATAGCCCAATGAAAAAGCCGCCATGTTTTTAATGTACGCGCGCTAATTACGCGCGAAATGATGCGCAGAAAGGATGGCGCAGTGCAATACTAAGGAATGAGACCTTAATATAATGTAAGCACAAGTCTACTCTTTGCCTAACAACTTGGCCGATGTAACATCGAGTTAATTATAGTATACGGGCAAATGCTGAAACTACAGTCTGGGGATGGACATAATCAAAATCTAAAATGTGTTCTGACACTGACTGGTGTACTGAATGATTTGTACAACGTTCATTAAAACTACTACACAATATGTTTTCGAACCGAAAATATCAGGGGCACCCAACGCACAAACGTTTTCCTGTGGGGTGTCGAAACGTCGTTTACGTTATAACTGTGGCTTCCTCTGTGCAGTTTTAATGGCTTATTTTTTAAACGCTAAGAAAAATGTATCTGTTCGGATACCGTTAGGGCTGAACTTTCAAACTTCAAGAAAATTTTAGGGATTGAAATCTATTACTCGAATTTATGAGGCTGAATTTGTCTTTCCGACAATCCTAGCTGGAACCTATTTTTAATACCAAAAACGCAATTTTTTATCTCTCCGAAAACAAAGGCATTAATTTTTCACATATATTAAGAGAGTTCGGGATGTGACATTTTCCCTACCGCGAATATCTGAGGCGATTATAGGCCTTCCGAACAGATATTCCACCGAAACGATCTGTTGGGTGTGCCCCTGAAATATTCGGCCTTTCATTTGGTTTTAAATGTCATAAAAAAAGCCGCAACGAACCGCTAGAAAAAGCCGTTGCGGCTTTTTATGACAGTCGAAACCGAAGAAGACCGACGATTTTCGGTCGAAACGTCTTGCGTTAGTTTTAGTACATAACGTTCATTGCATTAGTCAGTGTCACACACAGCCGTAGATTTTGTTAATTATATTATGTCCAGTAGAAAATCTATAGGATATACTGGACAAAATATTGTATTAAATAAGGGTAATAGGACTAAGTGATGTCCAATATCGTTTGTACTCATACCAGTGATTTGTTTAATCACGAGCATGATTACAGACCGTATCGGACGAAGTTCTGTTATGAATCAATCGCATCAATAACAAAATTTGAGGAAAATATTTAGACAAAGCAAAGCCTGCTAACAATAAATCGTCTCTATGACAACATATTGAGATTGTTTTGGTAATATAAAGACGGAGCAGGAACCCATATAGATGTGATTAAACTTGATATCAGGATGATCGATATGGCCATCCCATAAAAATGTTTTGTTTCCCATCGCCCTCTCTCTCGTGAAAGTGGGTCGGTCGGTCGGTAAAAAAAAGAAAAGAAAAGAAAAACCGAGAAACAAAATATTGACAAATTATACATAAATAATTCCAAGCGAGCCTTGATTATATCTTCCCCGTGACCACCATTTTGCAACGAGCCGATATCACTGGGCTGATTTAGATGTCAGAGTGACTTTAAGATGGAAACAAAGCATATAAAACTTGGAAACACCTGAGAAAAGGGCGCAGGCAATGAATCAGAAACCTTTTTTTTACTTTTTGGAGAAAATTGGGTCGGTCGGGCGATGGGAACAAAGCATTTAATAGGGATGATAGGGAGGGGGGGGGGGGGGGGGGGGGGGGAAGTGCCCGCGCTAATTTAAAATTTATACTACTTAAAGATCATGCAAGCAATAGACCGTTTTCATTATGACGTCACACGCGTAGATGATTCGGGTAGTTGTAGTAAAGATTGCGAGGTTCTGCGCGAAAATATAAACTATGATCGTGGCTAGAACGTGGTAAAGGAAACATGCTTCGTTTAAGGCAAAAGCCATATAATTTTCATTGTGAAAATGTGTAGAGGACGGCCTCGAGCTCCACAAGTAGAAATCGCATCCACGAAAGCTTGAAAGATGGGATGATATATTGCATAAATGTGTCGCGTATTTTCACGGAAAGTTTCACGGAAAGTTTCCGGTGAGCAGCGCGGCTAATTTGTGAAAGTTTTAAGTGACACATTGCTTTCACTTTTTCATGACATGGCGAGCTAATGTTCCCGCAAGTAAAAACCTTAGAAGATTGCCTTTCAAGTATCGAATAGTAAAAAAAAATGTGCTTCAGCCAGCCGGGTGTAAAAATAGTCGCTCGCTCACACTAAACTCAAATAATTTCGCTCGCTCGTACTAAAATTAAACTAATTGTTACTGCAAGTTCAAGGTTAATTCGCTAAAATAAAATACAACTTACGATTGAGGCACAGCAAGTAAGCTTAAGTAAATTTTATTTGTACGTCGTGAAGATTTCATCGGCTCAGCTGAAAATCCTTTATCAATGATAAACAAATAAAGTTCAACCGGACAATACAAACTCGTTTGAAGAATAATTTCTTCAACTGCATGTATTTGAGTTCATCTGTTACACTGACCGTCCATAAGAACAACCTCTTTCCTCTTTGCGAAGTGAAACTTCCTGAATGAATTTTAGTTGCCGTATACGTAAACACGAAAAAACACAGAAGTTCTTGACGAAGACACTGAAATTCAATGCTCAACTTTTGTTTTCCAAAGCTTTCACCCGATTTCCATACATTCTTGACAAATAACAAAAGTCAAATTACGAAGCGTTACGAATATTTAATTCAGCTAGGAGCAGTACCAGCAACCTTTGCGCGTGTGACGTCATAATGAAAGCGGTCAATTGTAGCCAAACTTTGACTTTTCCTAAAAAAAAGATCGTGTGTCAATTGTTTGACCACGTGACTTGACGTTACCATGGCACCAGGTTTTGAAAGGTCGTTTAACCCAAATTTGGTAAATACTTTCCGAGATACATAGGGTGCACTTTCTGCCCCCCCCCCCCCCCCCCCCCCCGTCCCCAGGCTAAGGAACGAAAGAAAAGCCCAGGCAGAATGGAGTTAATAAAATATCATAGAACCTCATTACCAATTCGATACATAATATATCCAATACCACATATTGAAGACAGTAAATGCCAGCGGAAACAAGACCTGTGATGCTCTGTCAATGTTGTCAGCTATCTTTTCCATCCTTTTGTGTTTGACGCTCCTGGTGCTATGGAGTGACTTATCATCCACCGCGGTCTTGTGAGCTTTGGTTGCGCGGCAAACCATTTCTAGGTCATTGTCATCATTGTCATCTGAGGGAGCTTCGGTATCATCTTTTGTGGTCTTACATGACTATATGGCAAATTTAATGAACTAAGATGAGTACAATGCATTTCAGGCCATGGTGATCTGTGGCAAGTGGAATCCTTGTGTGCGTGTACTTAGTGACACCCCTCTTTAACAGAAGCTAACAGACCTGGTGGAACCTGGATGTTAATCTGGAATTTGATAGATTGTAGCCTGCGTAGCTGGCGGTCTTGGGGCGCGAAGTAAATTTTTTAAGCGCGCGAAGTAAATTTTTAGCGGCGAAAACGAGCGGAGTCTGGGTCGGGGAGGTCTGAGGTAACGCCTGCAAGAAAGCCTTTCAAAAGTTGTAATTTTACGTGCTCTGAGAGAACGTAAAATTCCCATTGGCTGAGAGCGCCCCATGGGAATAATTTGCCGCTTCGGGTGATTGATATGTCACTCAAAGGAAATACGAACGCGTGAACATCTGCAGTTTGTTACGGTGTATTGAAGGATGAGCAACAAACGGCTTGCGCCATCTCTTCAAGAGAAAGCATTTTAATACTGGTAGCCTGAGATCAGGCTCCTAAAGAAAAACGGTGAGCGAAGCGAGACCGACTGGTTCGGAAAAAGTTTGATTTTTCAACTGTTCGTGTTGATGACAGAGGCGAGGAAGAGGAGACAAGGAGGAAATCGTTACGCGTGCATTTATATTCCCGGGATTATTGTAATTTCGCCGCTTTCTAGTATTATCCCCTGGAGTATACGATCAAGGATCAAATCCTGGAGGTCAATTCTATCCATGGAATTTCAGCCCGCAATCTTTCTGAGAAATTGCAGTGCTTGGAACAGCAGTGCTTGGAAAATTTAACATTGTATACGCGCTGGTATACGCATCCGCAGAAGCCGGCGCGGCGATGGACAAACAATTGTCGAGTCCTTGAGATCAAAAGATTCATCATTTATCGTGAATTTGGCGGGCTGCATCGTCGGCTGAGGTACGTTTGAAGTTTATCACATTGCGAGAACTCGATCTGGACATGCTTTCCAGCAAACAGGAAAATTTGATGTAGAAATTGAACTCGTTTGAAAAATCAAAATAAACCCATGTTGACAGTTTGATATAGTTTTGTCACGTAATATCATCGGGGGGTCATCGGGGGCGGAAGCGACTTTTGTCACCCTTCCGGGCAGGCTCTCCCTCGCTCACGCGCTTCGCGCGCTCGCTCGGTCGCCTCGCGCGCTTCGCGCGCACGACTCGCGCTCGTTCGCATTTCGAGAGCCAGCTACGCAGGCTAGATAGATTGTGGATCGGACCAACTTCGGCCATGTGCCCCCTTGAAAATGGACGACTAAAACGGTCCTCTGGTTGGCTGAATTTTCTCTCGCGGATAGCAGGGAGATTACATTTATTTTACGCCAATAATATAGTTCACCTGTATTTTTTTTTTTTAATCTACCAGGGAAAAATATATATAACCCACCAGGCTGGGTTTCACCAGGTCTGTTACAGAGATTAGTGTTAAGTGTTATGCCAAATTACATAATTGGAATTGTGTAAACAACTCTCGAAAATGTCACCATTGGAACCAAAATGTTGTGAAAGTTGCTATATAAAATAACATTAAAATCCATTTGCAGGACGTATAGGGAACTAAATCAATTATAAACAGTTGGAGGTCTGAGAACAGCTAGCTGACAGCTTGATTGTATTATTGCTTCTGACTTTCGTTCGCACTGAGGAAGAATTGTGAATGACGCATATAAAATTCGTAATTTGTCTAGTGTGATCGTCCGTGAGAGGGTAGTTGTGAAAAGGGCTGTTGTTGGTCACCAAAAACACCCGATGGGGGACTCCCATATAAAAGTGACGGGGGTAATCGTCGGAAATTTTGAAAAGAACCCCTAAAAGGTACCAGAATCTCGTTTGGTGGATGTTGCTCGAATTCATTTTCACCCCTAAGAGGTAATAATTCTAAGACAAAAACTAGTTTCTGTCATATTTTTCCCCCGCAAAATCCCCCCCCCCCCCCCCCCCCCCCCCCCCCCCCCCCAGGAAAAAAACCAGTCATTTGAAGGACTTGCCTTACCCGGACGATCACACTAGACCAACTACTGATACTCCTGGGCAACCTCGGGAGGAAAAGGAGAGAGAGAGTGCCTGGAATCGAGGTTGACTCCTGGGTTCTAATAGCAGTGAGTTTCTAACCTTGTATTCAATCTGTTCCTCGTATTTTTTGGCGCTCGATGCAAAAAGAAACACAATTGAGCTTTCCAGTACAGACAGGAAAACAGAGATGAACGAAGCCAACAGATACCAATCCAAAGCCTTTGGGTAGCTGACTTCAGGCAAGGTATCGTTGAAGGATCCAAGAAGAAACATGATGGTTAAGATGGAGGTGATGCCCAGAGCCGTTCTCTCGCCCATGTCATCTTTATCCATCCAGAATACAATCCAGCTCAGTATTACAACAAAAATGTCTGGTAAGTACACTTGAATGATGTAATAACCGATTCTTCGTTTGAATGAAAAACGTGACTGTTATAGTCGAAAAAGTTCCTGAAAAAAATATAGATGAAAAATATAAGAGGTTTATTTTATCAACAGTGGATAGTGGAATGAGCAAATTAGTTTAGGTAATCGCATGGATCGGACTGAAATGAAGTGTTATTAATGGATATTTAAATATCTCACGTGTTTTCAGAAATTTGCAGAAACTGCCCGTCGAGACGGGATATTATGAAAACAATGTGCGAGGAATAATGCGATTGCTCGTTAATAGCATAAAGGGCAACATCAGTACGATACATTAGTACGGGGTTACATGGAATGGACTAGCATCCCATACATGAGGAGTATAACAATCCTCCTAGTCTCTTTATGCTACTGAAAACAGAGTTAGGCGCCCGCACCCGGATGAGACATCTGGCTTTATCTATCCTTAGAATTGGACTGAACGTTTTTACCTTACAAAAAGACATGATACACTTGATTTTAGGCTGACCTGAAGTAAGCTTTTCCAGTTCTGATTTCAATTCTGAGCCTTTGTACTCACGCTGGGCCATTTCTTCTTTTCAACGGAGACATCAGTTATACCAGACTCCCACCTGAAGATAATGTCCTCGGTGGTATGCCCGTCTGTGTAATGGAGACACAAACAGTCTCAATATTCATTCGTGCACTGTTATTTATTTTTAAAATGTAACAGTTCAAGACAGAAGTCTCGTGACATTTGGGAATCTTCTGCCTTTACTTCCCTTGCCCCCTCCCCTGGTTGGATGGCTTTTCGTGTTGTATAAGCGTTGTGCTTACACTGCAACCTCGTTCCCAGGGTCTCTCATCCACCGCCCCCAAAGTCTCTCTTCCCTCGTGCCTCTGGGGTGGGGAGATGAGAGACCCTGGGAACGAGGTTGCTTACACTGAGCTCACTGTATAACTGATATTTTCTGTTATTGCATGAAACAAATATATTCCATTTTTCGTTTCGTTGTCTGTTCAGTTACATATCGATGTACAGAAGGTCGTCGACTGGATCATCGATGTTTTAATATATTTTTTAAATAAAGCACAGGTAGATTCCATGCCGCATATATGACAGTTACATTCTAACCCCTTATACAATATTTTTGCAATCATGGCCACATTCCTTGAATCAATTTAATTGTTTGGAAGGTTTTGATTTTCTCTTTTTTTGGTAAGAAGCAACATAATGTCACTATCACTTACAACTTCCAAACTTGAGAGAGCACTTATGTGAATCCATTGGAAAATGTTTCAGATCCATCTCGCAAGAAGCCAGCAAAGATAACCTGCGACAAATATACAGTTTTTTGTGTAATGAATCGAAAGCAAAGTTTCTGTGGTTATTAAATGATCGTCAAATAACAAATTATAATACATGAAAAGCGGTACAAAATACTTCAATGCAACTTTCTTGTTTTATTTACACCGAAGATAAGTTTTATATACTCACCTCCTGCTGTATGTCATCTCTCCATTGGGTGTAATTTTTAGCTTGGTATGGCTTTCCGCGTCTGGCATCATCAGGTTTGATTCACGCGCCCAATAACAGTAGGCATCTGGGACCCAAAATTTGTCTATAGCATCTCCTTCTATGGTAAGGTTGCGGTTCAACTTTCCGGCGAGGCGAGAATCGTTCCATTGCTGCTGGAAATAGCCGTACACTTTGTACTCCTGTCAATCAAAAATAAGTATATTTTTCTCAGGTGTCTTTCGGGCGATCTTTGATGACGTGCATCTCGTTTTTTAGAAATTCATCCGATTAAAAATAACTGAAAGAATTATACACAGTTTAGTTAAGCCTGGTCACACCAGCGACATAACGACATGACGACATAACGATATAACGACAAAACGAGATAACGACATAAGCACTACTCCCCCCTTAACGACATAATAACGTCGTCATGTCGTTATGTCGCTCGCGACATGACGACGTTCTTATGTCGGGGGAGTGCCTATGTCGTTGTGTCGCTAGTTGAACCAGGCATTATCGTGGCAAGTTTGAAAGGAAACGGCATGAAGTCCTGCTTCAAAGGAAGCATTTACAAGTTGTAACATTTAATAACGTTTGTATAGCCAGCCATACAAATGTCTGAACATTTGACGTTTTCAGCAAATGGTAATAGAGAGATTAAGCATCACGTTTGTTTTTCCCGCAAACGGCAAAAATCCCATCCTTGGAGACCCAGGGGCAGTTAGTCGGGCGCGAAGAAAGTTTATAATCGGCAAAAGTCGGAGCGGCGAAAGTTCCTTTAACTTTCAAGATTGATATATACATGTAATAACAAATATACGTACCATGTCAGCCCCCTCGATGTTTCCAAATGATTCGACTGTCAAATTACATTCGACGATTGTAGGTTTCCCGTTTTCTAAAGAAATGTTTTTATTCTATTCAGTAAAATATATCGGTGGTATTATTTAGTGTCACATAAACAGTTTCCTTGTGTGAACAACTATCGGAAAACTAACAAAAACGCTTGGGTCAAATTATGGCTTTGTGGAATTTTTCATAACCAAATTATTACGAAAACAATTTTGAGGAAAATATACTGTCTTAATTGTTTTAATTTGGGGCACCAATATGGCGGCCATAAAATTGTGCAATAAGTAAAGTAGATTCTGCCGACAATGTTATAAGCTTTAACTTCAAAGGTCTTTAGATATCACTTCTAAATTATAATCACGTCTGAAAATTTCAAAAGTGACATAAAATGGTTGTCGGCAGTTCGGAAAAACGTTCATCCGGGACAAAATATAAATTGCACACATTTCAAGATTTGCGTGTCTAGAATATGTGTAAAGAAATAGCTTTGTAGGTTGAAAAGTTTAGATTTTAGAATTTTGATGACGTTCCAAACGAAAACTATTATGATTATAAGAGAAAGAGTCATCAGGCAGCCATTTTTATCAGGCACTTCACTTCACTTTATCAGGCATGTCAAAGTCCATGCCTTATCTATCGGGTGATTTCAGTGATATAATGTTAAATATTTGCTTACCATAATTAGGTCTCAGGGCTTCGTCGTAGCTATTGTTGGATAAGAGCTTGTCAATTACTTTACTAGCAGTTCTGCAAGAAGAAATTTCAGAAGCCAATAGATATACTGGACAGCCTAGAAATTGTTGATAAATTATCGGCAGCAGACTTTTTTTATAATAACAATAACCAAGATATTCAATCGTTAAATCGAGATAATTCGATAATCGATAACAATCGATAGAAATTGAAGACTGATATTGATAGGTACGCGTATATATTCTTGGAAAAAAAAAGGACTATCGGACAACTAACGATATAAATCACGACCAAGATGGCTTATTTGGACTATTGTTTAACATCGATTGCCGATAACAGTAGGTCATTTACCTTTCATAATAATAGACCAATTTCGATATATTAAAATTCTAACTTGGCTCCGAGGCTTAGGGGAATAAAACAAAAGAAATCACATCGAGGTTGAGGGATGAATAAATAATTTATTTTGTTTTATCCCCCTAAGCCTCGGAGCCAAGTTAGAATTTTAATATATCGAAATTGGCCTAATAGGCCAATTTCGATATATTTTACTCACCACTTTCATTTTCATGCAAATCAAACTCATTTCCCTTTTAACATTTAATTGATTTTTTTGCTTGGGAAGCGTTTTTAAACAGAGTCATTAGAAAACGACTCGGAAATGGCCTATGAATGGAAATCAGCAACCAATATAATCCAAGCTAAAATATACTTACAATCCAGGGCAAGCTGTTAACAGAAGGGTGAATAAAATGGTGGTCTTGAATTTAAGCCCCTGTGCGAAGAAATGATTCATTTTGTCCCTAAAAAGGCAAACATACGATTTAGGATCTTAACTCTATCTCCGCTCACAAGCAAACGACGGCAACGGCAACGAGAAAGTCGCTAAACAGCAGGTTTTAATTATCAATACAGTAGCTATGCACGTACTTTATGCTTAGTCGTCCTCTGCAAAACAACAACGTGAAATTACCAAATTCCAAGTTTTCGGAGAACGTGAGCTGCAGCGGTGAATTTTTCAAGTTTCTCTTTGGATTTGAACGTTGTTCTTACATATTCAGTTAAGAAAGATAGTTCTGACACCGTTCGAGAAACTACGAAAATGGAACTGAGAGATTCGCGACATTCTGAAATAAAACATAAATTCATTTTTCAATCGACGTTATCCTCGGCGTTACCGTCGTGGTTACTTAAACTCCCTGATAAGTTCCTCAGGCCCTTGGCTCACTAGGTCAAACAATAACGGTATAATGTCGATCGAAAGGAGAACATAGCCACATATCTCAAAGTAAAGGTCTATAACTAGAGGTTTCCATCTCTGGTATTGGGTCTTGTCCCATCAGATTCACGTTTAGGCTATTTTTAGACCATTTTCCCGCGAAGCAGTAGCCAATCACGTTGAACCATTTTTTTATGCGAGCGCTACGCAAAGGCAGAAACATTAACACAGAATCTTTGGCCAACGAAAAGCGAACAAATAAAAAGCGAAAAGCGCCACAGCAGAATGTAATAATTGTCAAATGCTTCACTAAATTTAGGTGAAACTTCGGTATTGCTTTTTGTAATACAATCAATCGACTGAGTGATTAGTTGTTAGCAAGTTGAATGAAAATAAAGCAAGACAAAGTTTTTTCGGCGGATTAATCTTCGCTCAATCTCTCCAAAGTTTCGTATATTCCATAAAATTGTGCAGATGGTTTAGCTTAACATGGGAAGATTCAAACTAATTGTGGAGCTGAACATTATATTCATTTTACAAGTTGAACGGACAGTTAAACGTAGCCGAAGGTTTCACTTGTTTATACGGCGGGAAAATCTTAAGCTATTAGTAAATGTATTTGTGTTGAAACGAACTAAGCTTAAAATCAAGTTCACTGAAGTAAATTAAAGAACAAAGGAACTGGAAACCCTCAATATCTATATGGATGGAGAGAAAGAGAGTGCTATTCGAAGATAATTTCACTGTGAAGTGATCTTTCCATGATTGTACCTTCACGAACGTTTGATGAACTTAATATGTCAAAATCTAAACGTAAATGTATGATATATAATTATAGTTTGCAGGGATGTCACGCACACAGTAAGACATTTTGGAGAAAATACTCGCCGCGCTTAGAAAATTTGACATATTAATCTGGCATCATCGCAGACATTATAAAAATGCAACTTTGGTTCTTCTTCGATTTCTTTAATTCTAAGTTTGCAGTGTTAGTAAAATGATGTAGAATATTTTCAGCGCTAGAAACTCGCTTCTGGCATTCATTTGTAATTTTGTATCGCATCACTTTCAGGCATCCCAGCGAAGCACCACTTTCATGCCGATTAATTTCAACACCGGATGTTAAGGCATTGTTGTGAAAGGTTTTTTTTTTATATGTATACAAAAAATTACCTAAGATATATAACATTGTTATATCTGAGTTATGGCTATAACGATAATCTCATGTAACGAACACATTGTTTCGTAATATCCATGCGTATACATGTTCTTTGTATCCAATATTTTTCCTGACATAAAAATGCGCGACAATACTTTGTTTTAATGATCAATCTATTTTATTATTTGTTCGTTTTTGTCATGTAGTTCCCGGTCGACAATAGCATGAGAAATAATCTACATACCTTTTTCAAAGCAGATGGAGGAAATACAACTGATAAATACTTGGTCAGTATCTGAAAGAGTAACAATACATTGGTGTTTATAGCTAAACTGGTAAAAGCTGTTTGTAAATACAAACTAATCAGCGAACAACTTTTTAGGACGCCTGCTGAGGCCGTTCCTTCAATGAAGTAAAATATATCATGTTTAACTATAAAACATTGATAAGAAAACATCAGAAAAAATATTACTGAATTGAATGTAATCAAAATTATAGTTTCATAACAAATAAATGTTGAACATTTATTTTATTGTTCCTCTTGGTGAAAAAACAACAACAAACAACTGTTATATATTCAATCATTTACTTTCCACTTCTGGATTGTAAAATCACAAATATTTAGTAATTTAAGTCCAGTTACCTGTTGTGTTATGTTTTCCTTCGAATCCAACGTTTCGGTCTCAAACTGAATTGTTGTGCCGCGAGTCAAATTCCCGTTCTGTGAGAACAAAAATATCGATTGCTAGGGAAACAGTTTGTGTAATTTGCATAATATACAACACACTCCATATTGTGTTTTACAGTAATTACATCTAAGGAACCAATAGTTAATTTTCTTGTCAAACATATTTTGGAAGCCACGCACAAATTGTTCTTTTGTAATAAAAAATGAATGACATATTCCTCCTTTAAACCTATCAAGAAAGAGAGCCTTGACGCGCGTCAACCATATGGCCCATCTGCCGTAAAACAAAAAAAATAATCTGGCATCATTGCAGGCCGTATAACAATTTAACTTTTGTTCTTCATCGATTTTTTCATTCTTAGTTTGTAGTGTTAGTAAAATGATGTCGAGTATTTTCAGCGCTAGAGACTCTCTTTTGACATTGTAGTTTTGTATCGCATCACTTTCAGGCATCCCAGCGACGCACCACTTTCATTTACACAAAACTGAACACTTTCATGCCGATTAATTTCAACTCCGGATGTTAAAAAATTACCTAAGATATAACATTGTTATATCTGAGTAATCAAATATTACGAACACAATGTTTCGCAATATTAATGCGTATATATGTTCTTTGTATCCAATATTATTCCTGACATAAAAAGAGCGATAATACTTTTATGTTATGATCGATCTATTTTTTTATTATTATTATTTTTGTTTTTGACAAGTATTTCCCGGCCGACAATAGCGTGAGAAATGATCACTCTTTTCTGGGCCAGAGCCTTCGCTTCCTACTAGGTGATGTCGATGGCCGGGTCTGAAGGTCCTGTAATGTGGAATATCTCCAGTTGTTTTTCAGCCTGCCTTGTTTCTTCTTCGGTTCCCTATAGGTTGTAGTCCAACACCTGTTTGATGATGTTTGTGGGGTCCTTCCGGCGAGTATGACCTAGCCTTCCTGCTCATTTTTTGTTCTTGAGAGTCGTCGACGACTCTTGCTCTCGTTTGGCTCGATGTGATGATAGTCGACGAGAGTTGAATAAATATCTCACGAGAGCCGGGCTTAACTTAAACTTCGCGCGGAAAACAATACGTGCTCATAAACGTTTGTTATATGCAAACTCCAGTCGTTTGCCGATTCTTTCGTCGACCTTCTGAAGAAACTATCTGTAGAGTAAGGGCACGATCCGTTTGTTGATTTTTTTGGCGGTTGTCTTGGCAAAAGTATACCCATGATGGAAGATAACAAGTAATCCATCACTGAATCGATTGATTACGTGTAAACTCTAAGTTGAGGATTTGTAGAAACAATTCAAAGTTTGCCGGGATTTGAAAATGCTTCAGAATGCTTATTATTTTCCGCACGGTTTGAATAATTAATTGAGTCAAGTTTGGTAGCTCGTGCATTAATCTGCGCATAACTCCGATTCAAGCCTCAATCTTCTAACGAATATATAAAACTTCAGTTCTCCTTGTAAGAAGTCTTCGATCCAACGCGTACGTTTACAATGTTGAATTTGTACTAGTTACTGAATTTTTAATTTCCAGGCTATTTTTTGGCTTGAATAGCAAATCTTGTCGCCCTTAGTAAACCTTTTATTTCTGACAAATTCTCATTATTGACTAAATATAACTTAGGATCTGCCGGTCTGATTCCTTTTACTCAAAGTTCCACATATTTTGAAACTTCTGTAAAAATCTTCCAGGTTCTCTTTTAATTTTTCTGAGCGAATTGAAGACATCTTGGAGAAAATACTCACCGCTCTTAGAAAATTTGACATATTAATTTGGCATCATTACAGACCTTATAATAATTTAACTTTGGTTCTTCTTCGATTTCTTTCATTCTTAGTTTGTAGTGTAAGTAAAATGATGTAGAATATTTTCAGCGCTAGAGGCTTGCTTCTGACATTGTAGTTTTGTATCGCATCATTTACAGGCATCCCAGTGACGCACCACTTTCATTTACACAAAACGGAATACTTAATGCAATTAATTTCAACTCCGGATGTTAAGGCATTCTTATGAAATGTTTATGTTTTATATGTATACAAAACATTTCCTAAGGTATATAACATTGTTATATATGAGTTATGGTTATAACGATAATCACATATGACGAGCAAAATATTTCTCAATATTAATGCGCATGTATTTTCTTTGTATCAAAGTTTTTTCCTAACACAATCTGTTATGTATTATTTATTTTTTGTTTTGGTCATGTATTTCCCGGCCGACGATAATGTGACCATGAGAAATAATCTACATACCTTTTTCAAAGTAGATCGAGGAAATACAACTGAGGAATACTTGGTATTATCTGAAAGAGTAACAATACATTGGTGTTATTACAACAGTTAATCAGTAATAAACTTAGTATAGCTACACTGGTAGTAATTTTAATTTATAAGCGTTTGTAAATATAAACTAACCAGCGAATAACTTTTTTAGGACGACTGCTGCAGCCGTTCTTTCAATGAAGTAAAGTACATCATATTTAACTTTAAAACACTGATAAGAAAACATCAGAAAATATTTTACTAAATTTAAAGTAATCAAAATTATAGTTTCATAACAAATAAATGTTGAACATTTATTTATTGTTCCTCTTCTTGAAAATGTTAAAAAAGAACACTCAATGTTAGAAAAACAATTACGTTACAATTCTAGATTATAAAAACAACACTATTTAGTAATATCAGTCCAGTTACCTGTTATGTTATGTTTTCCTTCGAATCCAACGTTTGAATTGTTGTGCCGCGAATCAACTTCCCGTTCTTTGAGAATAAATTGGTGTAAACCGTTGGTGTAATTTGCATAACATACGTCTCAGTCCATATTTTGTTTTACAGTAATTATATCTAAGGAACCAATAGTCAATTTTCTTGTCAAACATATTTTGGAAGCCACGAACAAATTGTTCTTTTGTGATAAAAAATGAATGACATATTCCTCCTTTAAACCTATCAAGAAAGACAGCCTTGACGCACTTCAACCATCTGGGTCCATCTGGCGTAACAAATTACTTCGTATTTAATCATCGGCCATTATTTAACTATTATTCTAAACTGTTAACTGCCAGCGCTGAGCCCTTAAACAAAACCATTTCCTTAGTTGTGTTTTAAAATGCTAGATTTTCTTATTTTATGACCGATTTTAAGGGTTAACGTTGTTTTGGGATATTCTTTTAGTCTCGTGTAGTTACAGCTACACGCGAGACTTTGGGATACATACGGGACCGTTTTGCACGCGGGGGAAAGGTGTGCAGCATTTGTATTGGTGTTTGTCTTCCTCCCTTTTTTTTCAACATAAAAACAAATGTTTTTAACCAGGAGCGAATTCCTGTGTCACCCTGAAAGGACACCTGGATTTTAAACAGCCTGGTGGGAGATTATCGCGAAGCCAAGTTTCCGAGTACATGTATATTTATTTTATTTATTTACAGAGAAAAGTTCGTCAATAAGGCATAGAGTTTAGCGTTTCAGTAGGGTCGAATGTAATTCACATGCGCGAAAGAAAAGTATGTTTTTATTCGACCGAAATGCGGCGTCTGAATCCACATCGCATTTCAGTTGTTTTATGCAACATATTTGCCGCATAAAATGACTGAAATGCGATATGGATTTAGGCCCAGTTCAGACGCCGTACTTCACATGAGCCGAATCAAATTCGAATTTAGGCCGACCCAAATTAATTTAGACCGGCTGAATGAGAACATTGCTGTTATATTGAAAAATACATTATAATAATTAATGCATTTGTTTCGGCTCATGTGAAGCTCGGCGTCTGAATCAAAGCCGGTCTATGTCCGTTATTCCCGGCTGAGCCAGGCGGGAAGAACGGCTGAGCCGATCCGAATTCATTCAGCCGTTCCGAATTGATTCAGGCGCCGTACCTCACATGGACTTAATTCATCGAATTCGATTCGGCTCATGTGAAGTACGGCGTCTGAACTGGGCCTTAGATGTCGCAATTAGATGTCGCAAAACAGTAGCTATGCACGTGCGTTATGAATATTTGTACATTTCTTAGCCATCCACTGCAAAAAAAACAACGCGAAATGACCTAATTCCAAGTTTTTGGACACCGTGAGCCGGAACGGCTAATTTTTCAAGTTTATATTTGGATTTGAACGCTTCCTTTACATATTCAGTCAATGATAGATCTGACACGTACCGTTCGAGAAACTGAATGGAACTAGAGATTCGCGACATTCTGAAGCTATAAATTATCTGGGAACATTTTGGTGTGTCAATTTTTTGATCACATGACTTGATGTTTCCATGGCAACCAAGTTTTAAGAGGCCGTTTTAGCCAAGTTTTCATGAGATGTCCTCTTTCTATGAATAGTTTCCTCCAAAATCTTAGCAATTTTTGCATCGTTATATTGTTTTCGATGTTTTCGAATCAAATTTGGTGTTTTTCTGACATTTCTGAACAATTTAAAAATCCAAGATGGCGGATCCAAGATGGCGGACATTTTTAAAGTATGACGTTATTTTGGCATGATATGAAACTCAAACTCGTATAGTTTTACAACGAGAGGTTTGAATACGAAATTGACATGAAAGTAGATTCGTAGTCTGAAGACTAGTAGATTCGAAGAGTAAATTACAAGCTCAAAAGGTTTCGATCCTAGAATATTTAACCACAGAAAGTGGATAAGGCTGAACACTTTAAAATAAACAAAGTGAGGATCAATAGCTAATGATTGACGTAGCGAAAAGTCATTGTTCATAGTACAGTGTAATATAAGACAGTTTGGTCAATCATCCTCGTCACTCTGGATGACCCTTAATGCGACGATTTTTGTCATTCTGGAAAATTGTCACATTACCATGAAAAACGTGGAATGTACATACACTGATAGATCCTATGTTTGCCTCTACAAATACTGGAGTGGTTGAGGATGAATTTACGACGGTGCTTAAAGGGGCACTGTCACGGATTCGCATGCGCGAAAACTGCTCACTTCCCGTCGACCATAAATTATTTGGCCGCCATTCCATAATGACGGTTAGTGAAAATATTTGCATGTATTTTGTTTCTAATCACGATTATGTAAAACAGATAAAGTCATAATATTACTGTAACAGCGTGCGCTGTTCGCATACGTATTTCCGAAACATGATTTGCATACAAAATATTTTTGCAACGGCCGTAACGCAACGCACTTTTGACAGCCAAGCTTAGATTTATCCATTCGTACATAAGTTTTCAACGGATTACCGTTGCCGTTCGAAAGGCTCAATATTTTTTCTCAACGGATAACCTGGCTTAGCTTCGAACGGGTGAAGATTTTTTTCTGAACGGGTAGCAGCAGCCGTTGGAACGGCTGAAGATTTTTTTCGAACGGGTAGCGCCAGCAGTTCGAACCATTTTTTTCGAACGGGTAGTAGCAGCCGTTCGGCTTGCTAACCGTTCGGGTAGTGAACGGCTTTTAGCCTTTCGAACGGAAAGCCGTGTTGTACGTTTTCGCGTGAGAGGTCACAGCTGAGGTCACATCTGTTTCGATCACTCGTCTCCTCAACAACAAATGTGTCGGAAAGACAGTATTGTATCACTGTATCCTTCGTACGTAACCTGCAACGAATTTCGCTTCAAGGCATGTTTTGAAACTGTTATCTTCAAGATAAATGCGTCTATGGGGTTTTGTCCACTCTCTCTTGGCTCTTGTCGGGGTATTGAATATTATTTTTCGCCCAGAATTACTACGCTTTCCACCGTGTCCGCCGTCGCCACTAGTCGACGCCATTTTGGATTTGGCAACTCAAACTTGAAAAAGTTAGCCTAACCTTTTCAAGTTCGACTCGCGAGACTGGCGCATGCGTCCTTGTGACAGTGCCCCTTTAACTTGTAGAACTTGATTCAGCTTTAGTCGAACCGACGTGGCTCTATGAAGAGCCTATTCTTCTCCAGAATGTGATCTGCTTAGAGTTAAGGAAACTTTGTAAAATTTTGAAAGGGCCAACGGACAATACAAAGGTTCCTGATCCTGGTGGATGTAATCAGCAAATTTAAGAATGAAAATACAACAAAGGCATTATCCTTAGTTGTGTTGAACTAGCTGACTTGTTTTTTTCTTGAAGACCATCCATGTTTTTGTGGCCGCTGAGTTGTGCCACAAAGTTCTCTGGAATATCTGCATCAAGAAGAGCCTAAAATAGCACATCAGTAGCCGTCTTCTTACTTGTATTCGTACTTTTCTCGTCGTTTATAAAATAAATTATTGCCTCTTGGCTCTTAATGATATCTGCCCAAAATTCAGTTTCCACATTCATCTCATCGAAGGTTTTACCGGTAACTAGGTGATAGGGTGATACTGGCGCCACCCGATTCGCTCTTGTGGCTTCGCTGGCAATTATTTAGCAATCGCCGAGAAGAAACGCCAGCTACTAATGTTGGGAAAGTAAGGAATCGTTCTTCTTCTTCTTCCCTTATCTCCCCTCCCCGCATATACTGCTAAAAATAAATTTCGTTAAACAAATTGATTTTCTAGACTTACTCGTTCACGTTTCATTTAAATACAACTTTAATTAGAGTAGACAAAATATGGTGGATCACAAGCGGAGGGAACAATTATACTACTGTTCTGTCACGAGGCATAATGCTCCACGTGGTTCCACTATGACTTGACGTATACTGAAAAGCAACCGAGGTGAGCGACATTCTATTCTTCAATCAGTCACATATATTTCCATGTTTTAAAATTATTAGGCTAAGATGCATTCCATCCAGGAGGAGTAGCAATACTTCTAGTCGCTTTGTGCTACGCCACGGTCAGATGGTAACTAGTCTTTACGTGCATAATCGAATTGTCTTCAAATTAAAACCAAAAAGGCAAAAAAAAAAACAAACAGTAGTAGTAGCTTTACATGTAACTGTAAACTATGGAAAGCCCTGAGGAATGTCTTCAGATAACTAGATTTTATAAATGTCCGTGGTCTGGGTCTTGCATTTCGGCGCGTAAGTCTTTTTAATAATTTACACCCTTTTACTGAGTTATCAGATCAACACTAACATTCTAACTGCTGTTCCTCTGATACATTTT
Source organism: Desmophyllum pertusum (assembly GCA_029204205.1). Classification (NCBI taxonomy): domain Eukaryota; kingdom Metazoa; phylum Cnidaria; class Anthozoa; order Scleractinia; family Caryophylliidae; genus Desmophyllum; species Desmophyllum pertusum. Next base: position 1,664,136 of record MU827783.1, on the reverse strand, counting down.
CTATAATCTTCCTGTAGATAATTGAGTTTTAGATCGAGATAATGACCAACTGACTGAGATGGCCAGTGCTGTGAGTTTCTCCATCTTACTGATGACCTGTGGTTACTGGGTTTTATTTCCAGGCAGCGCGTACACAGCCCAGTACACGATATTATAAATGACAAACAACACTGGGAATAACACTCGAGATGCTTTGTCAATGCTGTCAGCGGCTGTTCTTCTGTAACTGCCGCCAATCAAATCTCTAGGCGACCCATTGTCTATCGGCAGCCGGTTTGTTGTTTCTGTTGGGTAGACCACCTCTAGCTCGCCGTCAATTTGTATTTTTTTGATTCCGTTGCTGTGGTGTTTGACAGGCGGTAACTTCACTTCGTTGGTAACCATTCTTGAAAGAGGAATTGCGTTCGGCTATAAAGCAAACACATGCAAGAAAGAGATTGGTGAAGTACAAAAACAAACGTGTACGTCATTGAATAGGTTTCACTTCGTATCTCAGAATTTATTATCTGGTTTCCTCGATTCCAACAAGCTAGCAATCTAAGCATTCAATCAACTAACTATCCATGAAGAAACGACAAAAAAAAAATCAGCGTTGTTTGTCCAAACGTGCAAAATTAAAACTATATCAATCGTTGGTTGTGGCTATTTGTTTACCTTCGCATAAGAAAGTGTGTTACAGACATTTATCTAACTGATCATTACCTCCTCAAATCCAATATCATCCAAACATTTATTGTGTTGTAGTTTATATTTCAGATAAAGATACTTCTAACTGGACGATCTCGAGCGTCTTTCATGATGGGGAAAAAAATAACCTTTGAAAAAATCTTCAGTCACTGACTCAAAGCTAAACTTTTAAAATCTCAGCACTTTTGTTAGATTAATGAAGTTGGATGCATATGGGGGACATATTGCTATAAAATGGACGCTTATTGGAGTACGGGCGCTTATTCAGTATAAAAACAAAACGAAACATGCATATTTACTAGGGCGTTTCTTTAACATTAACATGCAAGAGTTACTGGTCGGGAGGGTACCAAATTCGCTTTTTTTTTTGCCAATTCCACTATAAGCTATGATTTCCTGGAACAGGTTACAGTCAGTTGTGAAAATGCCTCGAAGGCCGAACATTACCTTGTATTTTGTTGGTGCCTTGTCTTTGTTAGATTTCAAAGTAAATATAAACACGATCATACATTCAATCAAGGACAGGAACACAAACGTGAACGACACCAACAGATACCAGTCCAAAGCCTTTGGGTAGCTTACTCTTGGCATGGAACCATTTAGAGATCCAAGCAGAAACATGATGGTTAAGATTGTGGTGATTCCCAGAGCCATTCTGTCTCCCATTTCTGTTTTATCCATCCAGAAAACAATCCAGCTTAGTGCCACAACAAAAATGTCGGGAAGGTATACTTGAATGAGATAGTAACCAACACGTCTCTCAAATAAAAACTTGACTGTTACGGTTGAGAAATTTCCTGTAAAAATATGTAAAATAATACAAATCAATACAGTGTAATCTCAATTAAGGGGAGATTCTACCTGAATTTCAATGAAATTTTAAAATGACTTTTGGAACAACAACAGACAGTTGATACCCACGCGGGTGCTCTTGCGTGGTTATCAACTGTCTGTCAATGTCAATCTACTAATTTTTAACTTCAAATTCTAATTTTAAAACTACATTAAATCTTCAATATTTCTTATTTCCCTAAATTTTACTCCTTTGAGAAAAACTATTTCCTCCCCAAAATACCCAAAAATCATCACACAATTTACAAAACACCCCATAATATAGATTCATGTTTTGAGCAGAGAGTTTTTGGATTGCTTGAAACGTGAACGAGATATTTCTATTAAACCCATGTTAAGTGGCGGAAAAATGGCATTCAGGTTAACTCCCGCCTTAAGCGTACACTCTCGGGAGTGTACCTTTAATAGAGGAGCCCATTTAATAGAGGTAGTACAGTACAAAGATGATATGAGCGTTAATTTTGCCTGGACAAAAGTTTTTGTCCCCACAAAGGAGGTGTGCCGTAGAGGTACCACTGTACTTTAAACAAATGAATAAATCATTCAGACTGTATCAGTCTTGTTTTAAGCATCGTGCTGTCCAAGTGTCGTATTCTACTTCTTCGTTTCGTCATCTAGGGATCTTGTTATGGGAATGTCCAATTTGCTAGGTCAGTTCAAAAACGACATTCCAGTTAATGTTTCACCAACAAAATATCAAGAAAATTATAGTCTAGAAACTAAAAATATATAAGAGATGTTTGCTTATCGCTATAAGATGGGGTTGTAAACTATTTTTCAAACTCTCATTAATTGTTTTACCCCCTAGCGTTCGCGTTCGTTAAATCCCCACGGCTCTTATTTCGCTCACGTTCTGGACGATCTTACTGAAGAGAAAATAGAAGGTCTGTGAACAGAATACATCAAGTTAAAACAAAGGAAATGATAACCGTGACGGTGGTTTGAAATTTTATATTTTTTACGATTTTTTTTTCTCCTTTTACTCCTTAGTTTTAGTTTCGATTAAGAAGATATATCAAACAATGAGAATTTCGTCAAAAATTCGCCATTACGCTCGTATTTTCCATCATTTCCTCTGTGTTTGGAAATGTGATGAAACACTGTCGGCTATCGTATTTGATGTTACATCAAGCTCAAAACTGTTGTTAGTAACGGTATTAAATTGATTTAAATGACACTGTATACTATAAGATTTTTCTAATGACTCATTCAGTGGAAAGGAAGTTTCGTTACCTGTGCTAAACTCTGCTATATTCGAAGATAAATTGTTGCCTTTATATTCAAACTGGGCCATTTCTTTACTTCCAACGACCACGGCTGCAGGTCCCCATTCAAAGATAATGTGATCCGTTGTGTAACCGTCTGAAAGGAAATCATGAATCATTATCGCCTTCACTTATATTTTGTGGAATTAGTAAAAATCTACGAAAATTTATCTAATACAAATGCATCAATCTAATAGGCTGAGCTACTCGTATACTATCATACATTATAGTTCACCACTAAATTTTCTTTGATTCTGATTGGCTTAAATCGAACACGTGACGTGATAGTGTTCATCCGCGGAGAGACACTGTCAGGTAACAGTGCCCGTCGGGCAAAAAACCCCGGATCGATAGTGCCCGCCTGAGCGAAAAACAACCGTTTAGTGCAGTTTTGAGCTAAACAGTTGAAAGAATACATTTAAAAATAGCGAGAAATTACTCTCTATCAATTCTTTCATAACATATGGGCATGCACGAAGTTTGGAATGAAATATTTAATGGCAAATTCCTGTAAATGTACAACAAATGCGAATGAAAGAGCACTAAACAATTTACGGCAAGATCGGTAAACCGACACAAATTCGTCCAAAAAATGACAGCCTGTTTACACCACAAGTTTAAGCTTAGCCTATTCGGTATTGTTACCTTGTATTTCCAAGAGGCTTGTCAATTCCAGCTTGAATCAGCACAATAAATATCGGTTACGAAGCTTAAATACGGCAGTTCGTCAAGCGTTTGCCCGCAGTGAAACCTTCGACTCCGTTCAGTTGTCCATTTGATCATGCAAGACTTGTAAAATGAATATAATGTTCAGCTCCACAATTATTTCAGATCTTCCCATTTTGTGCTAAATCATTTGCACAATTTTCCATAATATATGAAACTTTAGAAAAGATTGAGCGAAGAAATAATCCGAAGAAAACTTTTTGTCCTGCTTTCTGATTCAACTGACTTGGCGGAACCCGCGCCAGGTTTTGCCGCCGTTTTTGATACAAATCATACTTCATTTAGATGGAACTGAAAAATCACTCAGTCGATTTATAACTTTTGAAAAAGTAATACCGAAGTTTAACCTAAAGTTTTGTACGTATTTACGAGACAAAAGTTGAAATGCAAAACTATTTTTGAAGCTCCAAGCGTCGCAGTGTGTTAGAAATCGAAATAAATCAATTCATGTCGTTTTCCTTTCAGTTTTAGGCCGCCGCACGGAAAATTTAGTGGTGAACAATAACGACAATAGAGTGTTTTTGTCTCGGAACTATCGGTCTGATAGTTGCCCTTGGCAATTTTATGTTCTAAAAAACTAGCATATAAGCCCTCGAACTTCGTTCTCGGGCTAATATTTGTTTTTTAGAACATAAAATTTCCGCTGGCAACTATCAGCCGATAGTTCCTCGACAGAAACACTCTATTGTTATATTAGTATACGACTGGTTGGAGGTCGTCTACAAAATGGGGTATCTACATGTTTTGAGGCGAGTTTCAGAGGAGGATTTAAAGAGTTCGTTGTTTTATGATTTTGCTAAAAAACATATATTATTCGCTCTCAATGCAACAATTATCCTGCTCGATCTTGCGGAATTTTTCGTCGTCTAAGATTTTGCAGGATAATTGCTAATTATTGGGGGAATCCCCGGGACCGCGATTTGGTGTCTCTACTTTAATTTATAAATTAAGTATATATATGAGGTACTGGAGAATATTTAAAGAAGATTTACTGAAAACTGTACCTCCCATGTTAAATTGTGAGTGGTATTTCCAGTGAATATTCTTTAAATATTTATCAGGACCTAATAAATTATACTACTTTAAAGACTGTAAAGCCCCTTCCACACGAGCAAGTTTTCCTTGTCAAGTATTCCTTGACAAGTTTTCCTTGTTCGTGTGGATAAACAACAAATTTCATTTGACAAGTTTTTCCTTGACAAATTTTATTTGCTCGTGTGGACGATAAACAATTTTTCTTTGACAATTTTTCTTTGTAACAACAATAATATTGTACAGCCGATTATCGTCTTTAATAGGATCCAGGTCGCGAGCAACAGGATAAGGCCGCTGGGCACCAGGGATTCCTTGTCAAGTTTTCCTTGTTGCACGTCCACACGAACAAGTTTCGCAACTTGGCAATTTTTCCTTGACAAGTGTCTTGTTCAAAAACTGGCACGCTTGTTTTTGAACAAGGACACTTTTCAAGCAAAAAATTGCCAAATTTCCCTTTCCACACGAGCAAGGAAAACTTGTCATGGAAAACTTGTCAAGGAAAACTTGCTCGTGTGGAAGGGGCTTAATACCAATGTGTCCGCTAGGCGGAAGTTGGTAGACAATATCTAGAAGAAGTCAGTATTGTTTATTGCTTGGTATATAAAATGCAAAGTCATATATTACTTACAACTTCCAAATTTAAGGCAGCAGCTTTGCGAATCCAGTGGAAAACGCCGTAAATCCATGTTGCAAGAGGCAAGTAAAGTTACACTGAAAATGCAAATAAATATAAACAGCGTTTACTGTTGCGTGATGATTGACGTATTCAACAACCACCTTCCAGGGCAATAATTACCTCGGCTAGCAAGGCTACATCTGCATCTATCCTCTCTTTCTCAAAGTATACGTAAATGATGAAATATAGTGAATTCGAATACTTTCCATGTTGTAACAATACCAATTTATTGCACCAATTAAATAACACAAACAAACCAACTAAGGTATGGACGGTTTCCATTTAAAACACTCACCCTTTACTGTAAAGCACATCTCCACTGGGGTCAATAGATATCCTACTATGGAGTTGTGTATCCAGCAACATCATATTGGACTCGCGCGCATTGTAACAGTAGGGATCTGGTACCCAGATGTTGTCTATATCACCTCCTTTTATGGTAAGAGTGTAGTTTAGTCTCCCAGTCAGACGTGAGTCTTTCCACCGTTGACGGAAATAGCCATATACTAAATATTCCTGTTAAACATGTTGTGTGTTGGTAAACCAATATAAAGTAAAATCAATCACTGCGAAAACTGTACCTCGGTTTTTGCTTTGCAGATGAAACTTAGGAGTAAACTCAGATTGACTCAGATTGATTACGTATATTTCAAATGAAGTGATAATTTGTGCGATCAATACTATATTTCAACCAACTGTACATGCATTTCAGCGACAAAGGGTGTTGATGATGATGCTGTTGTTGTTGTTGCTGTTGCTGTCGTTTTTGTTGTTGTTAATTGCTGTTGCTGCCACTAAAAAACCCGTGTACGATCACTGACTTGCTTAAAGATGATTTTCAGTCCGTACTGCGCATGTTCAGGGTTTGTTTACATTTTATTTTTGCATCTGTTGATACGTTACACTTTGGTGATTATGAAGTTGTTAACAAGTTGTAATGAAGTTTTTGAGCCGCCATTACGTGTCGTTGAGTTCCTGAATGCTCGATGAGCTGAAACGTCGGTTTGGGATAACGCCGAGGTTCTTGAACTCGTTATTATTGTTTGGCAAGGGTATCTGGCGTTAATAATGAAGAAAAATGTAAGTCTGTACAACAATTTCTATTTTCGCTAGTATTTACATTCCTTTGTATGCGACTCGTAAACATAGCAGGTGGAGATTGCGCAGTACGGACTGTAAATCATCTTCAATTGAACGTTGGATCAAAACAGACCGTGATCAGCCAAGGGGGTTTGGGGGAGGGTAGAGGGGGGATCCGCCCCTCCCCGGTCTGAAAAGACCAAAAAAGCCCCGTCAGAATAGGGTTAATGATATTAATGTCGATGCTGTTATTGTCATTGTTGTTATTTGATTAACTCACCATGTTGGCCTCTTTGATGTTTCCGAAAGCTTCCACGTACATGTCAACTACGATAGTTAAAGGTTTGCCTTTATCTGAAAGTGAAACACAACCACCAATGAAACTGCAAAGGTGCTATGTCACAATAATTTAGGCCATTTTTGCAAAGCAGTGCAAAAAACCCTTCAAATTGAAGAAATTCTCCAAAATAGTTGTGATAATGTAGAAAAACACCAAGGAGGGGAAAATAAACCAAAAAAGAACACGGATGGTTGAGGATGAAGAAGATTAAGATGGATTGCCAACGACAAAAAAATCGTGACGTAGCTTCTTTAAGAATGTGACAATAAGTGTATTTTATTATTATTAGTTATGAGAATTTGTTGATTGATAACTACAACTGATCATTAACCATTTTATTTGTTCTAAATCACCGGTCTTCTTGACAACAAAATCTGTATTTTAAGGTAATTCCATCGAAATAGAAGTTACACTGGGAAGTTTCTGAAACTTTCCCTATTTGAACATTGTGATGTAATGTTTCAAAATATAGAATAAAAAGAATAGGTCACCAGCCCCGCGAAAGAGATATAATCGACTAAAAATACCTCCTAACTCCTTACAAAATCAACCAAAAACACGTATTTTTTCACGTTTTCAGTGATTATTAATTTTTCTGCACTGAGAATTGGTCTATACTCCTTGTATAGAAAGAAGATGATTACTAGACTTAAATATGCGAAAAAAAAATGATAGGTCACCACGCTCGTTTACGAGAAAACGATCATTTACCTCTCTGGCGAGCATAGCCATAATGAAAAAGCCGCCATGTTTTTAATGTGCGCGCGCTAATTACGTGCGAAATGATGCGCAGAAAGGATGCGCAGTGCAATACTAAGGAATGACCTTAAGCGGTAATAGGCTAAGCCTTATTCATGATAGGTGCCTATTATTTGACACACAACTATAATTTTTGTACAGATGCCGGTATCAGTGGGACTAGATTTTGTTCCATATATATATTGGTTCCCTGGCAGACCGCATGGAACAACCCTCACCCGTCAAAACTGTTGGCGCGGGTACGTTGGCAAAATTAGTCCTTTCCTTCCTCTCCCCGTCTCATATTGTTTATTCTCAAGTATAAATTGCACCAACATTGAACAACATCAACATTGAAAGGGGGGAGGGGGATAATAGAAAAAGGTTTGAATGGGACATTAGTTAACTGTAGCTGTGTTAGCTAAGTATCTGTATTCGTCTCTTCTTTGCAAGCGTTCCAACTACTTTTGACGAGGGCTGTAGTTTTGCTAACTCATGAAAACCATAATGGCCGCTATCGCAAATAAGGTACGTTTGTTTATAATTTGCATGATGTTCATACAACTTACCAAAATCTGGTCTAACTGCTTTGTCATATCCAGCAAAAAACTTTGTTAGCAGATTGCTCCCGCACATGACCCTGGAAAGAAAAGTTGAAGATGAGCAGTAAACCGTGCTATCTTCACGTTAACCCTTTCGAACCCGGAGTCAATCCTTGAGTCAATAAATGTGGTTGTAACTGTTTAGCCTGTGGATGAAACACTAATGTGTGACCATTCAAAGCTATTAAGTGGTACTGTTTGTTTTTGACAGTCTTGCAAAATGAAATTGAATATTTTTTTCCTCAGCTTTGAACGTAGCACTCTTGGGAGTGAAAGGGTTAAGGGGGAAGTGTAACTATTCTATTTCTCTTTAACAATGAACTACAGTCAACTCTCTCTTAACGGATACCTCTATAAGACGGACACCACTGTAAGACGGACACTTGGTGTTGGTCCCTGCGCGCCATTTTTCAGTCATGTTACTGTATATATATATATCCGGTTCCGATGGTGTCCGTCTTAGAGAGAGTTCACACGATATATTAAATCATTTTCTTCGATGACTCATGGTTAAACTAAGGCACGGCAGACTGAATCAGTGAGGTACAATTAAGGTAGACTTACATTCCAGGACTTATCAGAAGAAGAGCTATTAGAAAACTTGACGTCGCGGAGAGAGCACACGGCTTGTAGACTTCTGTCATCTTTACTGAAAGTTAAAAACATAGTTAGCTTGGTTACAAAATATATATATTAACAGAGCCAAAATTTAGACAAATTATTTCAATTTTGGAAATATTATTTTGTCAGGTGATAGCAATTGATCTCCAGGGGGAAAACAGTCCTACGTTCCCTGTGCAATGACCTGATTCGTCCCCAGTCGTCTCTCATAAGAACTTGAAACACTAAAATACAACTAGGTTGAGTCTAACTTTCTTCCAGGTAATTAAAACAAAAAATGCCGTTAGATCATGTACAGCTGCAAGTAGAGTCACAATTTATTAATTTGGGAATCGGGAATGGTTAATTAATTAGGAAAGGAATGGGGAAACGGGAAATGAAAGTGGGGGATCGGGGATGGTGAATGGGGACTCGAGAATCGAAAATCGAAAATCGGGATCGGGAAACAGGGTTCTTGAATGAGGAAATTCCTACTCCCTCGACCCCTGTTGAAGTTCGGCGAAGACAAGCAAAAAGCAGATAATATGTGTTAAGAGACACATTCCACGATCTCCAAGTCGACAAATACGTCTTTAACGAACACCGAATGGAGAACCAGACTGAAAGAAAGAAAGCTACCATTTTATGGTGATGTGAATTTTCTTCTCTCCATGGAACGGAAAAACACAATAACATGAGCACGTTTTCTTTTTATACCGCGAATAAGACATTGGTAAAAGTAAGTGTCTGGCATTTATGTGCATGATATTAATTCCACATACGTCTGCAACTTCAGTGGAATTTGAATTTGAGACGACAGAATAAACCAAATGTTTACATACACTTAATAATAAAAAAATACGGGTAAAAGCGAACGACGTTTCGACCGCGCTTCGGTCATTATCAAGTTCAAGGTTAGAATAAATAATTAGCATATATATATATATATACCTTATATACAGGTATAAACAATGACGTAAGAACTGTAAAAAATGTTAGCCAAATATGTATAAAAATGTATAAAATGTGCAAAAAGACAATAAAAGGGACAAAGCATGCACAAAAATGATTAAATTAAACAAAAAACTTAGCACGAATTGAGTCAGACTGTACATTGAGACTACGTCTCAGTTCCTTAATAAAAAAATAATTTCAGTAACGAGGCAGTCAAACTTGTTTTTACACTTTTTCAACACGCTGAAATTCTTGCTGAGATCTTTAGGAATCAAACAATGCATGTCACGAAAATGCTTGCCAATGGAGGAAGAAGAATATTTATGTTCCCCGACACGTTGATGCAAATGCCGGCTTGTGAATCCAACATAACTCGCATCACACAGGTCACATTCAAATTTGTAAACAAGACGCTGTTGGTTCACAATGTTTGGCTTAGCTTCACGCAACTTAAGATCCTGATAAGGGTTTACATACACGGAAACGTTTATATTTCAAACTGTTTGGTAAATTCAATTCAACATTTAGGACGAAATCAAATATAATTGTTAAATTATCATGCAGTACCTGGAATATTATGTTCATTTTTTGGCATCAGTTATGTCTCCAAAAAAATAAACCAATTGCGTGCAGATTATAATTATAATCCCGTTTGGGTTTGTCAGTCTGGTATCATTTGTCAAGTGTCATCGATAACGGATCCCAGTATTTAAATTGTAGCTGATTATTCGTGAATAGCAATAACCGTGAACATATAAAACAAACGTGAATGATCAATGTATAACTGTGTTTTTATATGCCGGACATTTTACATGGCTTTAAATCCGACATTGAATATGATAATAATTTTAAAACACAACGGTTGTATAGAAAAGTGGATTTAGTAATAAGCTTCGCTTTGTTCGAACTTTCTCAGCACATTTGTTTTTATTAAATTACATTTTTGCCTGCATAGCAACGTATCGTAGCAGATAATTGTTTTCGATATTGGCCAGTGTTAAGAATAGAAATGCATTACTGAAGATAAATACAAAATATCGAAACCCCTTCTACCAGGCTGTACTGTAGATTATAACATGGTCATTACAAACACTAAGTTGTTTTTGTTGAAATCGTGACAGAGTAAACCTGACCAAGGACACTGATTGACTCAACCAACAAAAGCACGCCGATTTAGTAGTGCTATAAGGTTTCAACGAGCATTTGCTTTTGTTGAGATAAATATATTTGAATTGATGCACACGGTGCGAGATTATGGTACCTATACAGGAGTCCTGATCGCCCCAGTCACTTATGGGAGCCCCCCATGCGTAATAAACTAAGCCAACTACCTTTCAACTGATGCCGATTTCTTTGCTCTAAAATAGAGCAAATCGTGTTGCCGAGAGAGACTTATTGTGCGATTAAAAAAGCGTGAACACTTTGATTTAACTTTTACATGATCAAACCGCAAGAAGAGTAGTCAGGAAACTCAAATTTACACTTTGTTTTTGCAGAAAAGCTTTGCGAAAATAGCAATAAAATAAATACAGAAACAAATAGACCAAATGTTGGCAAAGGAAAACCCAAGCGTTAAATTGAAATGTTCACGCTTTTCTGATTCGCAAAGTAAAAATGACCGGTAGCTACATCTACTGACAAACTGTCCCTTCAAAGAATAATTGTGTGTTTTGTTGATTCGGAAATAGATCAATTTACAAGCAAGATTGATACGTTTTCCGGTGTCTAATAATCAATAATGGATCCCTGTAATATACATTGTGAAGTTTAAGTCAACAGAGAACTTTTAAACTGAGTCAATATGATGCCGCTACCAAATGGGAACCGCCAACGGACATACGTCGAATATCACTTTTTTTGAATACGAAACCGTGGTTATTACGTTTGGGAAATTCTATATTGAGTCTTCCTATCCAGCAATCATGTCATTTAGGTTACTTTTTAAAACTCCCAGTCTCAAGAGCTGGCAAGACTCTTATTTAAAATTCATAGATTATACCATTCATCGCGCACTGACTTTGATGTTAATAATAAAACTTACCAGAACTTGAATGTCACAAGTTGGTTCTCCACGGTCTGTTTCGTTATTTACAATCGTCTAGTGTTTTGCATACGCGTGGTCTATTTGCCACAATATTTGCATCATTCTCCGGTTATGACTCTTTGAGCTCCCGGCTTGGTGTTTGCCTCGTTATCATATCAATTAAACAGCGTTTTGTCTTTGGAATTCCTTGCATCTAGGCCTTTAATCCGACATTCCACACTAAGGAAACGATTTTGATCTCGTAAGCACCTTGGAAAGGCTTTAATCCTTGAACGTTAGCATATACCGTGCCTCTTGCACTACTTATAAATTGCTCGAGGGTCATTTTATTCAAAAACTACATGTCAACATCGTTTTATGTTACTGGGCTTGCTTTTGTCAGAGTTGACGGGAGGCAAAGTAATGAAATTCTAATCGTAACTGTTTCTATTTTAGTTTTCACTTTGGATTTACTTTTAATTCTTATTGAATGATAAGGTCAAGACTTCAAGCTACGTGTATCAGAAGCGAACCAAACTTTCCACAAACACTGACGAAATTAAATGCACCTTCATGTACATTTTTAAAATTTATTATTATTTTTTTCAGCCTCGTTCAGAACCCAATATGCAATACTATAATTATATATACTATTATATACTCAATATATACAATAGTTACATGCAATGTACACTTAGTTTCCCGTTTTATAATATACTCAACAAAATATGCAGCTTCTGATTGGTCAATGACGAATGTATAAATAGGTTATAGAGTGCAATACGGAATTGTGATAAACGGTACCGGACAAGTAGAGACGTTTTTGCCGCTTAATGGCATTGAAATAAGCTTTCAAGTTTTATGGTTAAATATTTTCTAAACTTTCAAAAGGTTCACGCTTGGTTTGCCTGCGCGTTCAAATAAAACATGCGAGCACTCTGGAAACTAGTGAAGCGTTTCGTTTGCAGAGTAGCGTGATGGCCACTGCAAAATTTTGTTGAGAATATTATAAACAAAAAATCGCATGAACTGCTCGTGCAATTAGTGATTTATGGTCACTCGTGATGTTTTGAAAGTTCTCAAATTGCACTCGCCTAAAGGCTCGTGCAATTTTGATAACTTTCAAAACAAGTAAAACATCATCACTGGTGCCCATAAATCACGAATTGCACTCGCGTTCATACGATTTCCTATACAAAGACTCAAAGATGCAACTCCAAGTCTTTTAAAATTATTACTTGAAAAATACCGGAAAAAACAAACATGTCAATGAATGGAAGCGACATGCATTAATAATAACAAAAACTAATTCGTTCGCATGTTCGTAATTAAGATTTTTGCCGTTGTTTACTATTTGCACCATGATCCTCTTATATAAACATGATATATAATTGTTTAGAATATACGCTTAATATAATATGTTATTGTTGTCTGAACACAAATCAAACTCAACACCGCTAAACGCAAGTCGGAGATATGTTACTGTTAATTTAGGTGTTTTAACTAACTACTATAAATGTCGGTGCACGGTTGGAGATTAAACGTACTCCTAGATCTCAGTTTAACAACTCCTCGGCAAGGAAAAGCGACGGATCAATATTTGTGTTAATTTTCTGTCGTGAGGTCCCCCCCCCCCACTTCTCTCCCCGGCTTCTAATCGACACCATGTATGGGGGATGATACAATATATATTTTTCGAAATATTAAAACGTCTCTAACTTGGCTCAACGGTTTAACAAAAATCAAACAATCAAACAAAATAACATTTAGGCTGAAGCCTTTGAATTTGCAGAATTTGGTTTTATTATCGTGTGCCTCGGAACCGGTTATAATTTTTATCTCAAAAATAATGCGGACCGATCTTGTCTGCCGATCGAGTACCTCTTTGAGGGGTAGAAACTTCGTAATAGAGTAAGCAAACGAAAGGTCTAAGGGTCGAGGAATTGAATGGCAGTATTTACAGCAAAAGTTAAGTCAGCTACTCGTAAGGAAGTCGATACTTACTCAGGCGAACGGTGTACCTCCTAGCCTCTCCCTGTACTCGAGTATATACAGATATTGTACGTACCTACAGTCTAACTGACAAACTTTTCACGATATATTGCGAGGTATATAACTACTAAAGATAATATAGGCATAATTTGATAACGTGGGTTGATCTTGAGTTCGGACGGACGTCTTAAGTGCACATACATGACAGGAAACATTAACTCATATTGACGATATCAGGAAATCGACGCCCACTCAATACTTAGTAGCCGAGACCCATAAATATTATCTTGTCTTCACCCCAATGGATGTTGCATTACAGAATCTCTTTTTCTGGTCAATTATAAATTGTTAGTTTCTAAACCAAATTAAAATGACTTTGACTAGCATAATAGTTCAGCATAATTTCATCAACCAAGAAGCTACCAGACAAACGTTATTATGGTATATGCTTCGTTTGCGGTTTTGATAGCGCTGTAATCCATCACCTTGTACCACGCAAACACGCTCTCTTTTTCGTCATCCACTTCCTCCGCTAAATACAAACTTGAATAAATTGTGAATTTATAATGAGAGGAAGAGAGCCATTACCAACTATCTTGATTAAGGGCAAGTTAATATAAAAAGAAACGAGAGATATATAAGGACACTTTTCCCTTTCCGATATTTCTAGACTTCACTCTCTTACGGTGATTGGCTAAATAATTACCCCTTTTTTGGACGAGGGGCATGCGGATTGTATGCATACATTTTAAATAGGGATTTTGTTCACAATCATTATCAGTCTAGGTGCTCCGTTCAAATATTTCATAACTATTACATGTTAATTGCCGCAGACTTTTATACAACAAGTCCGATCTAAGTCGAAAAACTACCTTGGATATACCACCGTAACTGTAAACTAGTTACACTCTAATTCGACCACACACAAACATTAAACATTCTATTGTATATGGGTACACCTCCCATGGTGGCAAAAACTAAGACGAGGTCACGGAAGGTTTGAGTATATCATATGATATATATAAAATTAATCTACATATTTCATGCATGCTGGAGCTAGTTTATGTCAGTTTATAATACCGTTTAAATAATTGGCGTTATCAATAAGGAATCTCTTAAACTTTTGAGGAGTTCGACGGAGCGTTCGAATTTTATAACTATTGTATAACATGATTTTAGTTCAAAACAATCGCTATAATTTTTATACAGTATTATGCGTCAGTCAATTCCAGCAGTGCCCACCCCCCCCCCCCCCCCGGGCTATTTACACATGCTACAATCCCGGGGTGGGGCATTAATGATTTTATCTCGGCCCGGGGGGCGGGCATTAGCCCACCCCGGGGAATTTAACAGCCAAGTGGCTTCGGTCTCGCAGTTTCGGACAACTCAAACATGGCATCGTTGGCTGACTTTATTGACAAGAACGAAGAGTTTGTTATGTAATGGCTTGTCCAGCAAGGGCTTGAAAGCTTGTGAATATTTTTAAAGGTGTTTTTGCCTGTTTTATGTCAGTTCACTGACTATAAAAGACAAATATTTATATTTATCTGTGTCTTGAATCGTTATATTACATTGATTTTAAACTTGAGAACTGATGAGCCTTCTTTTTTGGCCTGACCGTGGGGAATTTGAATGGCTTGCTTGTCCCCACCATGGGGAATTTGACCAAACGTTTTCAAAAATGTCAAATATGCCCGGAGGTTTGCCCGGGGGGGGGGGGGGGTGGGATGCTGGAATTGACTGACGCATTATCTCCAATGAGCCACTCCGAAATACGCTTTACGCCTCTCGATAACTTTGACACAAACTGTCACGGCATTGTATTGACTTACTGGCGTACTGCTGGCTTTAAAAATGCAAGCACGTGTTGAAAGTTGAAGGTTGAAAATGGATATCGTGGTCGATTGTGATAAATGAAATTGTATCAGTGTTCAAACCCGGTCAATCTTACATATCACGTGACGCTGTAGCTAGTCTCCGCCTTCAATATTAGATATGGAGGCTTGGAGTAAATTTCCACACTGGGGTGACTGATAGGATGACATTGTACGTAACCCTGACTACGGGTGACAGTATTCTTTCAGTGACTTCGTGATAATCTCCCTCTCTCTCCCCATTGTAAATTAATTTCGCTATCAATTCATTGTGTAATGCCTGTGATTCGAAACATGTCTGCGCCATCTTGGGAGCGGAAAGCAGAAACAGATGAGTCTTGAACTTTATCAATACAACATATTATAGAAACTGAGATTTTATTCGAAAAAAAAAACACATTAAAGTACATACAAAATCAAACAAATGAATGGACGAACGGATGACAACCCGTTTAGCATGAATTTTAAGACTGCTTAACCCGGGCTGTTGAGAGCGGGCTTTTTTTGGTATTTTCCGACCGGGGAGTGGGGGGGGGTGGGGGGGAGGCTCGGTTTGTTCTCTTCAAGATTATTGAAGCTACGAAAACGAAACTTGGAGGATATATGGTGCGTACATTTTTTTTACGTATGAAACACGCTATTATGACGTCATCTGATGGTTTCCGAACAGCCACCATCTTAGATCCGCCATCTTGGATTTCCTGGTTATTCCAAAATGTCAGAAAACCACCAAAAAATGACTCAAAAGTAAACAAAACTAATGGAAAATGCTAAATGATTACTAAGGATAAAGAGTAGCGCCACAAAGTTATTTTCTTTCTTAAAAGCATGGAAACTCAAAATTTTAAAAAACATGCCTGTCAATATATGTTTGCCATGGAAAAAGCAAGTTCCGTGAACAATGACATATTATACCAAATTGCTCCCAGATAAATTGTAGGCAAAGTCAAAAAGTTTGGTGGCTTTTTACTTCAATATTAAAAACAAGTTATTAACGGTCAAAGTCCCGGCGGGCATATTCCGCCCCCCCCCCCCCCCCCCCCCCGAAATGAAGTGTTGGAGAAACTGTTACTTAGTGGAGTACAGGTAATATGGGTATGGCCGTCTTCAATAACAATTAATTAAGCCACACCTTGCCGATGTGCCAGTTAAACTAAACCTAACTTAGACTAGTCCATCGGGGGTCTGGTTGTTAGAAAACCGAAGCGATTAACGCTAATCGAGGATTAGAGCAATTTTCAATTGAGTATCAAAAGTAATCCGAAATTGGTTTTGCTTTACTACGTTCTGTAATTGGTTTAAAAAACTCGCGCCACCTACTCAACCAATCAGATGTTAAACCAAAACCAATCATGGGTTGGTTTTGGTTTTGATTTTACGACACTCAAATGAAAATCGCTCTAAACTAAGTAAACCGACATTTTATCTCTCGCATAAAAATCTATTTCCTCTGCTAGTAATTTAAGATTACAGTTTGAGAATAATTTAAGGGTAAATGAAAGAGAAAAACACACATGATTGATAACTTAAGAAACTGAATCCGAAGTTGACGCTAATCCGGATTAGCTTAATACTGCTTTGAAACATCCGGCCCTGCCAACAAACGCGCACGATTGTCATGGATTATCTATCACAGACCCACATCGAGACCCTCTCTCATGAATCGATACGTCTGTAAACAACCGTTACACTCAAGCAAATCTGTAAACACGATAAGGCTACGATAAGCTTTATCTTATGTTGTGAGTATTAACAGTTCTAGCCGAAGAGCGTGTAATAAACCCAGTATACAACATTGAATACGATAAATAACAAAGGAAATAACACTTGGGATGCTTTGTCAATATAAATAGCAGCCGTTTCCTTTTGCTGGTGCCGAGAAAATCACCAATGGCTGCATCATCCACTACAGATCTGTTTGCTTTGCTAGCCAGGTTAACCATTTCAAGGTCGTCTTCTTCAAAAATATTGTTTTTGATGGAGCCATTATGTCCGTTTGTTGCAGGAGAGTTTTTTGTCCTTGTTGATTCCAATGGCTCCTTTTATGGAAGTAGAAATTTTTCTTGAGAGAGGGACTTCGCGGTTAACCTGGAAGTTGAAGCCAAACGAGATAGACTTTAGTGATAAACATTTTATTCTCGTTATAAAATCAATACATTATTTAGGATTCAGGATGGCAAGAATTAAGGAAATGGTCATAAAGGACGAGAAAAATAAATGAAACTGAACCAGTAAAGATTGATATTCGAAAGTTCAAGTTATCTATGGGATGAAAATGAGGTTTGAAGGAAGCTGCGGTTTCAATCCTTGGTGAACTTTTGTTTTTATCCTGAACTGTAATGGTAATGGGGGATTTTATTAACCAGTGGCGGATTCCCTCCAACACCTACCCCCAACCCCCCCCCCCCCCCCCCCCCCCCCACACACACACACCCAACCATGCACTTACATTTAAGTGTGTGTTGCGTTCGAGTTGGCCAAGACATGTTATTCCGACATGGCCTGTTCTCTCCACCTCTAAACGGGTACTGCCAAATGCGGGGGAGGGTGTGTGTGTGTGTGTGTGTGTGTGTGTGTGTGGGTGTGGGGGGGGGGGGGGGGGGGGGGACCCTGGGATATGGACCCAGAACATACCTTGCACTTAATCTGTTCTTTATCTTCTGCGGCGCTCAGATTCAAAACAAACACAACCATACATTCGACTAAAGACAGGAACACGAAGGTGAATGACATCAACAGATACCAGTCCAACGCCTTTGGGTAGCTGACTTTAGGCAGAGTGCCATTAAGTGATCCAAGAAGAAACATTATGGTTAAGATTGTGGTGATTCCCAGAGCCATTCTGTTTCCCATGTCATCTTTATCCATCCAGAAAACAATCCAGCTGAGAGCCACAACAAACATGTCTGGGAAGTAGACTTGAATGAGGTAGTAACCGACTCGTCTTTTGAAGGAGAAAGTTACGGTAACGATTGAGTAGTTTCCTGAAAAAGAAGAAAACGTTATGGGATTTTCGGTCTTGTCTGTGCCATTTAAACTTCACTAGCTAATTGCTCTACCTTATACTGAATTTCCAAAAAAACATCTTATCCACGGAGTGCTATAAAGAAGCGCGCTGCTAATCTCGGAATTGATTGTCCTTGATTTAAAGACCATACGATTAAGGGTGCGAGCGAGATGTGAACATGCAGGTTATTGGGCGAGTAAGCAAGAAAGAAATGGGGAGAGTGAGTGACGTAGTGACATAGTGACGCGGTGACGTCGTGATATGGTGGCATAGTGACGTAGTGACGAAGTGACATGGTAACGTAGTGACGCGGTGACGTGTTGACGTGTTGACGTGGTGACGGAAGGGGGGGGGGGGGATGAGAAAGTGATAGTACTGCTAACCTATGGCGAAGACTGCTATATCTGAAGATAACTCAGCTCCTCTGTACTCAAACTGGGCCATCTGTTCCGTTCCCACAACGACATCAGACGCATTCCATTGAAACACGATGTCCGCCGTAGAATAACTATCTGTGTTTGAACAAATAAATATGTTGCTTGCTTAACTTTTCATATTGTCAAATCGGAAGAAACAGGGGAAATCACCGTAGAGGAATTTATGTCTCTAATTTTAAGTTAAGTGTTTCAAGTTACATTTATTCCAATTTAGTTATTACATTAATCACGCCCACCCGAGACTCCGACTCAAATAATATAAATGTTTGTTTTCTAAATTTTGACGCCAATTCATATTGCGGTTTTTTTTTTGCAATGTATTGCTGATACTTCACAACATAGTGAATTATAGAGGTATATTATGTACTTACAACTTCCAAACTTGAGATAGCACGCCTGTGAATCATGCGGAAAACTTCGGAGATCCATGTTACAAGACGCAAGGACAGTCACTCTGTAAAAAAATAAATAATAATAATATAATATATACCAGTTATGCGGTTCCCAGTACGCGTGAATTATAACGGAAGCGCAAGCTAAGACAATGGAAACTTTAAATTTCCATCTGTTGTGCTTGCATGCTTGTGTCTGCGCTACGGCTGTTCACGCGCACTTATGCTTGCGCTTGCGTTTGTGCATGCATTTGCGTCGCACGTGTAAACAAGCCTCCAAACAATTGGCGTTATATTTATGTAGCATATATGTTTTCGTATTAATTCGCGCATCGCTGAAAACTTGCGGTCAGATCTCGTAGTGGTACTCGTATCGCACTTAGATCTAAAGGTCTCTACTAAACTATTAGGCTACCGCTTATATAGCTAGTAGACATGCAGTCTGCTGTACATACAAACAGCTGAACATACCCTTTGCTGTAAAACACATCCCCACTGGGCTGAATACTGACGCTACTGTGGATCTCAGCATCCGGCATCATCATGTTCGATTCACGTGCGTTGTAACAGTAGGGATCTGGGATCCAGATATTCTCGATATCAGCTGTTTTTATGGTGAGTGTGCGATTAAGTTTACCGGCAAGACGAGAATCTGTCCATCTTTGGTGAAAATAGCTGTATACCTTGTATTCCTGTTGAATGAATAACATTGTGTGAGGTATTCCTTGGAAATTTCGGTGGCTCTTTAAACCCTGACTATATTTCAGACTAAAATCCATTATTCAGTTGCTCGTTTTCAGACCTGGCTTCTAAGCTGTACTAGAATACCCTGTTGAAGTATAGCTACCGGTAACTTATCTGAAACGCTTCATCAAATTGAATGATAGTGTTTTATTACTTTCCTTTCGCGTTTTTTCGTTTGGAGATCAAAAAGCAAACCACACCCGCAGCCAATTTTAGACCGCAAAAATGCAACACCCACACCCTT